>OX451739.1:168270979-168973479 GCA_948472305.1 Vicia faba
TAATATATATATATATATATATATATATATATATATATATATAATTTTAGTCTCCATATTTTACATTCTTCACTAAATTGCTCTCTCTATTTAAACTCCTCTCATACTTTCGCTCTAAAATTTAACAATGTTTCCATATTTTTAATGAAAATTTATTGTGAAACATAATAAATTATCATATATAAATATATTGTGAAATTTTATAAATTAAAATATAAGTTAAACAAAAAGTATCGCATCGATTTTCTATGAAAAAAACATGAATATAAGACCAGTACTGTTTAAATTTAAAATAGAAAGACTAATTTTGTGAAACAAATAAAATTTAGAGACCAAAACTATAATTTAACAATATTTATGAGTTATGTGCCATTTTTATTGTTATTCAACTTTTTCTCTCCTCCACTATCAAATTTATTAGCTATTTTATATTAATTCAGTCATATGACGCACAAATATCATATTTTAATCTCATCTATTTATTTTAATTTAATGGTCCAGACTCATTCTCATATTCTTATATAAAAATATTATTATTAATATATATATATATATATATATATATATATATATATATATAATATATATATATATATATATATATATATATATATATATATATATATATATATATAATATATATATATATATATATATATATATATATATATATATATATATATATATATATATATATATATATATATATATATATATATGGTATAATAGATGTAAACCAATTTCAGTATTTTTCTTCTTCTCCATCACCAAATTTTAGGTTACTTTTTCACCAAGAAACTAAGTTAAAAGACTATTAATTAATTACACATATTCCATATACATTGCTAATAACTCAAATTATATAATGGAGCCCGATAGTATATTTATTAATCATATTCATATTGTATTATTGTATAATAGATGTAAACAATTTCAATATATTTCTTCTATTCCATCACCAAATTTTATGTTACTTCATCACTAAGAATCTAAGTTAAAAGTCTATTAATTAATGACACATATTTCATATATAATGAGGCCGATAGTATATTTATTCACCATATTCATATTCTATTATGGTATAACAGATGTAAACAATTTCAATATTTTCTTCTTCTCCATCACCAAATTTTGGGTTACTTCATCACTAAGAAACTAAGTTAAAAGACTATTAAATAATGGCACATAATTCAAATACATTGGTTATAATTCAAATTATATAATGAGTCCCGATAGTATATTTATTTACCATATTCATATTGTATTATGGTATAATAGATGTAAACAATTTCAATATTTTTCTTCTTTTCCATCACTAAATTTTAGGTTACTTCATCACTAAGAATCTAAGTTAAAAGACTATTAATTAATGACACATATTTCATATATAATGAGACCAGATAATATATTTATTCACCATATTCAAAATCTATTATGGTATAATAGATGTAAACTATTTCGATATTTTTCTTCTTCTCCATCAGCAAATTTTAGGTTACTTCTTCACCAAGAAACTAAGTTAAAAGACTATTAATTAATGACACATATTCCATATACATTGCTAATAACTCAAATTATATAGTGGCACCCGATAGTATATTGATTAAAAATATTCATATTGTATTATTGTATAATAGAAGTAAACAATTTAAATATTTTTCTTCTTTTCCATCCCCAAATTTTAGGTTATTTCATCACTAAGAATCTAAGTTAAAAGACTATTAATTAATGACACATATTTCATATATTATGACGTCCGATAGTATATTTATTCACCATATTCATATTGTATTATGGTATAATAGATGTAAACAATTTCAATATTTTTCTTCTTTTTCATCACCTAATTTTAGGTTACTTCTTCACCAAGAAACTAAGCTAAAAGACTATTAATTAATGACACATATTTCATATACATTGCTAATAGTTCAAATTATATAATGAGTCTTGATAGTATATTTATTCACCATATTCATATTGTATTATGGTATAATAGATGTAAACAATTTCAATATTTGTCTTCTTCTCCATCACCAAATTTTAGGTTACTTCATCACAAAGAAACAAAGTTAAAAGACTATTACTTAATGACACATATTCCATATACATTTGAAATAATTCAAATTAATAATGAGTCCCGATAGTATATTTAATCAGCATATTCATATTGTATTATTGTATAATAGATGTAAATAATTTCAGTATTTTCCTTCTTCTCCATCACCAAATTTTAGGTTACTTCTTCAACCCAAGAACTAAGTTAAAAGACTATTAATAATGACACAAATTCCATATACATTAGAAATAATTAAATATATATAATGAGTCCTGATAGTATATTTATTTACCATATTCATATTGTATTATGGTAAAATAGATGTAAACAATTTCAGTATTTTCTTCTTCTCCATCACCAAATTTAGGTTACTTCATCTCTAAGAAACTAAGTTAAAAGACTATTACTTAATGACACATATTCCATATACATTAGAAATAATTTAAATTATATAATGAGTCTCGATAGTATATTTATTCACCATATTCATATTGTATTATGGTATAATAGATGAAAACAATTTTCAGTATTTTTGTTCTTCTCCATCACCAAATTTAGGTTACTTCTTCACCAAGAAACTAAGTTAAAAGACTTTTAATTAATGACACATATTCCATATACATTGTTAATAACTCAAATTATATAATGACACCCGATAATATATTTATTCACCATGTTCATATTGTATTATGGTATAATAGATGTAAAGAATTTCAATATTTTTCTTTTCTCCATCACCAAATTTTAGGTTACTTCATCACTAAGAAACTAAGTTAAAAGACTATTAATTAATGGCACATATTTCAAATACATTGGTTATAATTAAAATTATATAATGAGTCTCGATAGTATATTTATTCACCATATTCATATTGTATTATGGTATAATAGATGTAAACAATTTCAATATTTTTCTTCTTCTCCATAACCAAATTCTAGGTTACTTCTACACCAAGTAACTAAGTTAAAATACTTTTAATTAATGACACATATTCCATATACATTGGTTATAATTCAAATTATATTATGAGGTCCAATAATATATTTAGTCACCATATTCATATTGTATTATCGTATAATAGATGTAAACAATTTCGATATTTTTCTTCTTCTCCATCACCAAATTTTAGGTTACTTCATCATTAAGACACTAAGTTAAAAAACTATTAATTAATGACACATATCCATATACATTGGAAATAATTTAAATTATGTGTTGAGTCTCGATATTATATTTATTCACCATATTTATATTGTATTAATGTATAATAGATGTAAACAATTTCAATAGTTTTCTTTTTCTTCATCGCCAAATTTTAGGTTACTTCATCACTAAGAAACTAAGTTAAAAGATTATTACTTAATGACACATATTCCATATACATTTGAAATAATTCAAATTATATAATGAGTCTTGATCAGTATATTTAATTACCATATTCATATTGTATTATCGTATAATAGATGTGAACAATTTCAGTATTTTCTTCTCTCCATCACCAAATTTTAGGTTACTTCTTCACAAAGAAATTAAGTTAAAAGACTATTAATTAATGACACATATTTCATATACATTGCTAATAATTCAAATTATATAATGTGTATCGATAATTTATTTATTTACCATATTCATATTGTATTATGGTATAATAGATGTAAATAATTTCAGTATTTCTTCTTCTCCATCACCAAATTTGAGGTTACTTCATCACTAAGAAACCTAGTTAAAAGACTATTAATTGATGACACATATTCCATATACATTGGAAATAATTCAAATTATGTGTTGAGTCTCGATATTATATTTATTCACCATATTTATATTGTATTAAGGTATAATAGATGTAAACAATTTCAATAGTTTTCTTTTTCTTCATCACCAAATTTTAGGTTACTCCATCACTAAGAAACTAAGTTAAAAGACTATTAATTAATGACACATATTTCATATACATTGCTAATAATTCAAATTATATAATGTGTCTCGATAATATATTTATTCACCATATTCATATTGTATTATGGTATAATAGATGTAAATAATTTAAGTATTTTCTTCTTCTCCATCACCAAATTTTAGGTTACTTCATCACTAAGAAACTAAGTTAAAAGACTATTAATTGATGAAACATATTCCATATACATTGGAAATAATTCAAATTATGTGTTGAGTCTCGATATTATATTTATTCACCATATTTATATTATATTAAGGTATAATAGATGTAAACAATTTCAATATTTTTCTTCTTTTCATCACCAAATTTTAGGTTACTTCTTCACAAAGAAATTAAGTTAAAAGACTATTAATTAATGACACATATTTCTTATACATTGCTAATAATTAAAATTATATAATGTGTCTCGATAATATATTTATTCACCATATTCATATTGTATTATGGTATAATAGATGTAAATAATTCAGTATTTTCTTCTTCTCCATCACCAAATTTTAGGTTACTTCATCACTAAGAAACTAAGTTAAAAGACTATTAATTGATGACACATATTCCATATACATTGGAAATAATTCAAATTATGTGTTGAGTCTCGATATTATATTTATTCACCATATTTATATTGTATTAAGGTATAATAGATGTAAACAATTTCAATAGTTTTCTTTTTCTTCATCACCAAATTTTAGGTTACTCCATCACTAAGAAACTAAGTTAAAAGACTATTACTTAATGACACATATTCCATATACATTTGAAATAATTCAAATTATATAATGAGTCCTCGATAGTATATTTATTCACCATATTCATATTGTATTATCGTATAATAGATGTAAACAATTTCAGTATTTTCTTCTTCTCCATCACCAAATTTTAGGTTACTTCATCAGCAAGAAACTAAGTTAAAAGACTATTAATTGATGACACATATTCCATATACATTGGAAATAATTCAAATTATATAATGAGTTTTCGATAGTATATTTATTCACCATATTCATATTGTATTAGGGTATAATATATGTAAACAATTTCAATATTTTACTTCTTCTCCATCACCAAATTTTAGGTTACTTCATCACCACGAAATTAAGTTAAAAGACTATTAATTAATGACACATATTTCATATACATTGCTAATAATTCAAATTATATAATGAGTCTCGATAGTATATTTATTCACCATATTCATATTGTATTATGGTATAATAGATGTAAATAACTTCAGTATTTTCTTCTTCTCCATCACCAAATTTTAGGTTACTTCATCACTAAGGAGCTAAGTTAAAAGACTATTAATGATGACACATATTCCATATACATTGGAAATAATTCAAATTATATAATGAGTGTCGATAGTATATTTATTCACCAGAATCGTATTGTATTATAGTATAATAGATGTAAACAATTTCAATATTTATCTTCTTTTTCATCACCAAATTTTAGGTTACTTCTTCACAAAGAAATTAAGTAAAAGACTATTAATTAATGACACATATTTCATATACATTGCTAATAATTCAAATTATATAATGTGTCTCGATAATATATTTATTCACCATATTCATATTGTATTATGGTATAATAGATGTAAATAATTTCAGTATTTTCTTCTTCTCCATCACCAAATTTTAGGTTACTTCATCACTAAGAAACTAAGTTAAAAGACTATTAATTGATGACACATATTCCATATACATTGGAAATAATTCAAATTATATAATGAGTCTCGATAGTATATTTATTCACCAGAATCATATTGTATTATAGTATAATAGATGTAAACAATTTCAATAGTTATCTTCTTTTTCATCACCAAATTTTAAGTTACATCTTCACAAAGAAATTAAGTTAAAAGACTATTAATTAATGACACATATTTTGTATACATTGCTAATAATTCAAATTATATAATGTGTCTCGATAATATATTTAATCACCATATTCATATTGTATTATGGTATAATAGATGTAAATAATTTCAGTATTTTCTTCTTCTCCATCACCAAATTTTAGGTTACTTCATCACTAAGAAACTAAGTTAAAAGACTATTAATTGATGACACATATTCCATATACATTGGAAATAATTCAAATTATGTGTTGAGTCTCGATATTATATTTATTCACCATATTCATATTGTATTAAGGTATAATAGATGTAAATAATTTCAATATTTATCTTCTTTTTCATCACCAAATTTTAGGTTACTTCTTCACAAAGAAATTAAGTTAAAAGACTATTAATTAATGACACATATTTCATATACATTGCTAATAATTCAAATTATATAATGTGTCTCGATAATATATTTATTCACCATATTCATATTGTATTATGGTATAATAGATGTAAATAATTTCAGTATTTTCTTCTTCTCCATCACCAAATTTTAGGTTACTTCATCACTAAGAAACTAAGTTAAAAGACTATTAATTGATGACACATATTCCATATACATTGGAAATAATTCAAATTATATGTTGAGTCTCGATATTATATTTATTCACCATATTTATATTATATTAAGGTATAATAGATGTAAACAATTTCAATTGTTTTCTTTTTCTTCATCACCAAATTTTAGGTTACTCCATCACTAAGAAACTAAGTTAAAAGACTATTACTTAATGACACATATTCCATATACATTTGAAATAATTCAAATTATATAATGAGTCTCGATAGTATATTTATTAACCATATTCATATTGTATTATCGTATAATAGATGTAAATAATTTCAGTATTTTCTTCTTCTCCATCACCAAATTTTAGGTTACTTCATCACCAGGAAACTAAGTTAAAAGACTATTAATTGATGACACATATTCCATATACATAGGAAATAATTCAAATTATATAATGAGTCTCGATAGTATATTTATTCACCATATTCATATTGTATTATGGTATAATAGATGTCAACAATTTCAATATTTTACTTCTTCTCCATCACCAAATTTTAGGTTACTTCATCACTAAGATACTAAGTTAAAAGACTTTTACTTACTGACACATATTCCATATACATTTGAAATAATTCAAATTATATAATGAGTCTCGATTGTATATTTATTCCCGATATTCATATTGTAGTATGGTATAATAGATGTAAATAATTTCAGTATTTTCTTCTTCTCCATCACCAAATTTTAGGTTACTTCATCACTAAGAATCTAAGTTAAAAGACTATTAATTGATGACACATATTCCATATACATTGGAAATAATTCAAATTCTATAATGAGCCTCGATAGTATATTTATTCACCAGAATCGTATTATATTATAGTATAATAGATGTAAACAATTTCAATATTTATCTTCTTTTTCATCACCAAATTTAGATTACTTATTCACAAAGAAATTAAGTTAAAAGACTATTAATTAATGACACATATTTCATATACATTGCTAATAATTCAAATTATATAATGTGTCTCGATAATATATTTATTCACCATATTCATATTGTATTATGGTATAATAGATGTAAATATTGTATTCATATTTATTATAATACATATTTCGTATACATTGCTAATAATTCAAATTCTATAATGAGCCTCGATAGTATATTTATTCACCAGAATCGTATTGTATTATAGTATAATAGATGTAAACAATTTCAATATTTATCTTCTTTTTCATCACCAAATTTTAGATTACTTCTTCACAAAGAAATTAAGTTAAAAGACTATTAATTAATGACACATATTTCATATACATTGCTAATAATTCAAATTATATAATGTGTCTCGATAATATATTTATTCACCATATTCATATTGTATTATGGTATAATAGATGTAAAAAATTTCAGTATTTTCTTCTTCTCCATCACCAAATTTTAGGTTACTTCATCACTAAGAAACTAAGTTAAAAGACTATTAATTGATGACACATATTCCATATACATTGGAAATAATTCAAATTATATAATGAGTCTCGATAGTATATTTATTCACCAGAATCATATTGTATTATAGTATAATAGATGTAAACAATTTCAATATTTATCTTCTTTTTCATCACCAAATTTTAAGTTACATCTTCACAAAGAAATTAAGTTAAAAGACTATTAATTAATGACACATATTTCGTATATATTGCTAATAATTCAAATTATTTAATGTGTCTCGATAATATATTTATTCACCATATTCATATTGTATTATGGTATAATAGATGTAAATAATTTCAGTATTTTCTTCTTCTCCATCACCAAATTTTAGGTTACTTCATCACTAAGAAACTAAGTTAAAAGACTATTAATTGATGACACATATTCCATATACATTAGAAATAATTCAAATTATGTGTTGAGTCTCGATATTATATTTATTCACCATATTTATATTGTATTAAGGTATAATAGAAGTAAACAATTTCAATATTTATCTTCTTTTTCACCACCAAATTTTAGGTTACTTCTTCACAAAGAAATTAAGTTAAAAGACTATTAATTAATGACACATATTTCATATACATTGCTAATAATTCAAATTATATAATGTGTCTCGATAATATATTTATTCACCATATTCATATTGTATTATGGTATAATAGATGTAAATAATTTCAGTATTTTCTTCTTCTCCATCACCAAATTTTAGGTTACTTCATCACTAAGAAACTAAGTTAAAAGACTATTAATTGATGAAACATATTCCATATACATTGGAAATAATTCAAATTATGTGTTGAGTCTCGATATTATATTTATTCACCATATTTATATTGTATTAAGGTATAATAGAAGTAAACAATTTCAATATTTATCTTCTTTTTCATCACCAAATTTTAGGTTACTTCTTCACTAAGAAACTAAGTTAAAAGACTATTAATTAATGACACATATTTCATATATATTGCTAATAATTCAAATTATATAATGTGTCTCGATAATATATTTATTCACCATATTCATATTGTATTATGGTATAATAGATGTAAATAATTTCAGTATTTTCTTCTTCTCCATCACCAAATTTTAGGTTACTTCATCACTAAGAAACTAAGTTAAAAGACTATTAATTGATGACACATATTCCATATACATTGGAAATAATTCAAATTATGTGTTGAGTCTCGATATTATATTTATTCACCAGAATCATATTGTATTATAGTATAATAGATGTAAACAATTTCAATATTTATCTTCTTTTTCATCACCAAATTTTAAGTTACATCTTCACAAAGAAATTAAGTTAAAAGACTATTAATTAATGACACATATTTCGTATACATTGCTAATAATTCAAATTATTTAATGTGTCTCGATAATATATTTATTCACCATATTCATATTGTATTATGGTATAATAGATGTAAATAATTTCAGTATTTTCTTCTTCTCCATCACCAAATTTTAGGTTACTTCATCACTAAGAAACTAAGTTAAAAGACTATTAATTGATGACACATATTCCATATACATTAGAAATAATTCAAATTATGTGATGAGTCTCGATATTATATTTATTCACCATATTTATATTGTATTAAGGTATAATAGATGTAAACAATTTCAATAGTTTTCTTTTTCTTCATCACCAAATTTTAGGTTACTCCATCACTAAGAAACTAAGTTAAAAGACTATTAATTAATGACACATATTTCATATACATTGCTAATAATTCAAATTATATAATGTGTCTCGATAATATATTTATTCACCATATTCATATTGTATTATGGTATAATTGATGTAAATAATTTCAGTATTTTCTTCTTCTCCATCACCAAATTTTAGGTTACTTCATCACTAAGAAACTAAGTTAAAAGACTATTAATTGATGAAACATATTCCATATACATTGGAAATAATTCAAATTATGTGTTGATTCTCGATATTATATTTATTCACCATATTTATATTGTATTAAGGTATAATAGATGTAAACAATTTCAATATTTATCTTCTTTTTCATCACCAAATTTTAGGTTACTTCTTCACAAAGAAATTAAGTTAAAAGACTATTAATTAATGACACATATTTCATATACATTGCTAATAATTCAAATTATATAATGTGTCTCGATAATATATTTATTCACCATATTCATATTGTATTATGGTATAATAGATGTAAATAATTTCAGTATTTTCTTCTTCTCCATCACCAAATTTTAGGTTACTTCATCACTAAGAAACTAAGTTAAAAGACTATTAATTGATGACACATATTCCATATACATTGGAAATAATTCAAATTATGTGTTGAGTCTCGATATTATATTTATTCACCATATTTATATTGTATTAAGGTATAATAGATGTAAACAATTTCAATAGTTTTATTTTTCTTCATCACCAAATTTTAGGTTACTCCATCACTAAGAAACTAAGTTAAAAGACTATTACTTAATGACACATATTCCATATACATTTGAAATAATTCAAATTATATAATGAGTCTCGATAGTATATTTATTCACCATATTCATATTGTATTATCGTATAATAGATGTAAACAATTTCAGTATTTTCTTCTTCTCCATCATCAAATTTTAGGTTACTTCATCACTAAGAAACTAAGTTAAAAGACTATTAATTGATGACACATATTCCATATACATTGGAAATAATTCAAATTATATGTCTAGTCTCGATATTATATTTATTCACCATATTTATATTATATTAAGGTATAATAGATGTACACAATTTCAATTGTTTTCTTTTTCTTCATCACCAAATTTTAGGTTACTCCATCACTAAGAAACTAAGTTAAAAGACTATTACTTAATGACACATATTCCATATACATTTGAAATAATTCAAATTATATAATGAGTCTCGATAGTATATTTATTAACCATATTCATATTGTATTATCGTATAATAGATGTAAACAATTTCAGTATTTTCTTCTTCTCCATCACCAAATTTTAGGTTACTTCATCACCAAGAAACTAAGTTAAAAGACTATTAATTGATGACACATATTCCATATACATAGGAAATATTTCAAATTATATAATGAGTCTCGATAGTAGATTTATTCACCATATTCATATTGTATTATGGTATAACAGATGTCAACAATTTCAATATTTTACTTCTTCTCCATCACCAAATTTTAGGTTACTTCATCACTAAGATACTAAGTTAAAAGACTTTTACTTACTGACACATATTCCATATACATTTGAAATAATTCAAATTATATAATGAGTCTCGATTGTATATTTATTCCCCATATTCATATTGTAGTATGGTATAATAGATGTAAATAATTTCAGTATTTTCTTCTTCTCCATCACCAAATTTTAGGTTACTTCATCACTAAGAATCTAAGTTAAAAGACTATTAATTGATGACACATATTCCATATACATTGGAAATAATTCAAATTCTATAATGAGCCTCGATAGTATATTTATTCACCAGAATCGTATTGTATTATAGTATAATAGATGTAAACAATTTCAATATTTATCTTCTTTTTCATCACCAAATTTTAGATTACTTCTTCACAATGAAATTAAGTTAAAAGACTATTAATTAATGACACATATTTCATATACATTGCTAATAATTCAAATTATATTATGTGTCTCGATAATATATTTATTCACCATATTCATATTGTATTATGGTATAATAGATGTAAATAATTTCAGTATTTTCTTCTTCTCCATCACCAAATTTTAGGTTACTTCATCACTAAGAAACTAAGTTAAAAGACTATTAATTGATGACACATATTCCATATACATTGGAAATAATTCAAATTATATAATGAGTCTCGATAGTATATTTATTCACCAGAATCATATTGTATTATAGTATAATAGATGTAAACAATTTCAATATTTATCTTCTTTTTCATCACCAAATTTTAAGTTACATCTTCACAAAGAAATTAAGTTAAAAGACTATTAATTAATGACACATATTTCGTATACATTGCTAATAATTCAAATTATTTAATGTGTCTCGATAATATATTTATTCACCATATTCATATTGTATTATGGTATAATAGATGTAAATAATTTCAGTATTTTCTTCTTCTCCATCACCAAATTTTAGGTTACTTCCTCACTAAGAAACTAAGTTAAAAGACTATTAATTGATGACACATATTCCATATACATTAGAAATAATTCAAATTATGTGTTGAGTCTCGATATTATATTTATTCACCATATTTATATTGTATTAAGGTATAATAGATGTAAACAATTTCAATAGTTTTCTTTTTCTTCATCACCAAATTTTAGGTTACTCTATCACTAAGAAACTAAGTTAAAAGACTATTAATTAATGACACATATTTCATATACATTGCTAATAATTCAAATTATATAATGTGTCTCGATAATATATTTATTCACCATATTCATATTGTATTATGGTATAATAGATGTAAATAATTTCAGTATTTTCTTCTTCTCCATCACCAAATTTTAGGTTACTTCATCACTAAGAAACTAAGTTAAAAGACTATTAATTGATGAAACATATTCCATATACATTGGAAATAATTCAAATTATGTGTTGAGTCTCGATATTATATTTATTCACCATATTTATATTGTATTAAGGTATAATAGATGTAAACAATTTCAATATTTATTTTCTTTTTCATCACCAAATTTAATGGTTACTTCTTCACAAAGAAATTAAGTTAAAAGACTATTAATTAATGACACATATTTCATATACATTGCTAATAATTCAAATTATATAATGTGTCTCGATAATATATTTATTCACCATATTCATATTGTATTATGGTATAATAGATGTAAATAATTTCAGTATTTTCTTCTTCTCCATCACCAAATTTTAGGTTACTTCGTCACTAAGAAACTAAGTTAAAAGACTATTAATTGATGACACATATTCCATATACATTGGAAATAATTCAAATTATGTGTTGAGTCTCGATATTATATTTATTCACCATATTTATATTGTATTAAGGTATAATAGATGTAAACAATTTCAATAGTTTTATTTTTCTTCATCACCAAATTTTAGGTTACTCCATCACTAAGAAACTAAGTTAAAAGACTATTACTTAATGACACATATTCCATATACATTTGAAATAATTCAAATTATATAATGAGTCTCGATAGTATATTTATTCACCATATTCATATTGTATTATCGTATAATAGATGTAAACAATTTCAGTATTTTCTTCTTCTCCATCATCAAATTTTAGGTTACTTCATCACTAAGAAACTAAGTTAAAAGACTATTAATTGATGACACATATTCCATATACATTGGAAATAATTCAAATTATATGTTGAGTCTCGATATTATATTTATTCACCATATTTATATTATATTAAGGTATAATAGATGTAAACAATTTCAATTGTTTTCTTTTTCTTCATCACCAAATTTTAGGTTACTCCATCACTAAGAAACTAAGTTAAAAGACTATTACTTAATGACACATATTCCATATACATTTGAAATAATTCAAATTATATAATGAGTCTCGATAGTATATTTATTAACCATATTCATATTTTATTATCGTATAATAGATGTAAACAATTTCAGTATTTTCTTCTTCTACATCACCAAATTTAGGTTACTTCATCACCAAGAAACTAAGTTAAAAGACTATTAATTGATGACACATATTCCATATACATAGGAAATATTTCAAATTATATAATGAGTCTCGATAGTATATTTATTCACCATATTCATATTGTATTATGGTATAATAGATGTCAACAATTTCAATATTTTACTTCATCTCCATCACCAAATTTTAGGTTACTTCATCACTAAGATACTAAGTTAAAAGACTTTTACTTACTGACACATATTCCATATACATTTGAAATAATTCAAATTATATAATAAGTCTCGATTGTATATTTATTCCCCATATTCATATTGTAGTATGGTATAATAGATGTAAATAATTTCAGTATTTTCTTCTTCTCCATCACCAAATTTTAGGTTACTTCATCACTAAGAATCTAAGTTAAAAGACTATTAATTGATGACACATATTCCATATACATTGGAAATAATTCAAATTCTATAATGAGCCTCGATAGTATATTTATTCACCAGAATCGTATTGTATTATAGTATAATAGATGTAAACAATTTCAATATTTATCTTCTTTTTCATCACCAAATTTTAGATTACTTCTTCACAAAGAAATTAAGTTAAAAGACTATTAATTAATGACACATATTTCATATACATTGCTAATAATTCAAATTATATAATGTGTCTCGATAATATATTTATTCACCATATTCATATTGTATTATGGTATAATAGATGTAAATAATTTCAGTATTTTCTTCTTCTCCATCACCAAATTTTAGGTTACTTCATCACTAAGAAACTAAGTTAAAAGACTATTAATTGATGACACATATTCCATATACATTGGAAATAATTCAAATTATATAATGAGTCTCGATAGTATATTTATTCACCAGAATCATATTGTATTATAGTATAATAGATGTAAACAATTTCAATATTTATCTTCTTTTTCATCACCAAATTTTAAGTTACATCTTCACAAAGAAATTAAGTTAAAAGACTATTAATTAATGACACATATTTCATATACATTGCTAATAATTCAAATTATTTAATATTCTCGATAATATATTTATTCACCATATTCATATTGTATTATGGTATAATAGATGTAAATAATTTCAGTATTTTCTTCTTCTCCATCACCAAATTTTAGGTTACTTCATCACTAAGAAACTAAGTTAAAAGACTATTAATTGATGACACATATTCCATATACATTAGAAATAATTCAAATTATGTGTTGAGTCTCGATATTATATTTATTCACCATATTTATATTGTATTAAGGTATAATAGATGTAAACAATTTCAATAGTTTTCTTTTTCTTCATCACCAAATTTTAGGCTACTCCATCACTAAGAAACTAAGTTAAAAGACTATTAATTAATGACACATATTTCATATACATTGCTAATAATTCAAATTATATAATGTGTCTCAATAATATATTTATTCACCATATTCATATTGTATTATGGTATAATAGATGTAAATAATTTCAGTATTTTCTTCTTCTCCATCACCAAATTTTAGGTTACTTCATCACTAAGAAACTAAGTTAAAAGACTATTAATTGATGACACATATTCCATATACATTGGAAATAATTCAAATTATATGTTGAGTCTCGATATTATATTTATTCACCATATTTATATTGTATTAAGGTATAATAGATGAAAACAATTTCAATTGTTTTCTTTTTCTTCATCACCAAATTTTAGGTTACTCCATCACTAAGAAACTAAGTTAAAAGATTATTACTTAATGACACATATTCCATATACATTTGAAATAATTCAAATTATATAATGAGTCTCGATAGTATATTTATTAACCATATTCATATTGTATTATCGTATAACAGATGTAAACAATTTCAGTATTTTCTTCTTCTCCATCACCAAATTTTAGGTTACTTCATCACCAAGAAACTAAGTTAAAATACTATTAATTGATGACACATATTCCATATACATAGGAAATAATTCAAATTATATAATGAGTCTCGATAGTATATTTATTCACCATATTCATATTGTATTATGGTATAATAGATGTCAACAATTTCAATATTTTACTTCTTCTCCATCACCAAATTTTAGGTTACTTCATCACTAAGATACTAAGTTAAAAGACTTTTACTTACTGACACATATTCCATATACATTTGAAATAATTCAAATTATATAATGAGTCTCGATTGTATATTTATTCCCCATATTCATATTGTAGTATGGTATAATAGATGTAAATAATTTCAGTATTTTCTTATTCTCCATCACCAAATTTTAGGTTACTTCATCACTAAGAATCTAAGTTAAAAGACTATTAATTGATGACACATATTCCATATACATTGCTAATAATTCAAATTATATAATGAGCCTCGATAGTATATTTATTCACCAGAATCGTATTGTATTATAGTATAATAGATGTAAACAATTTCAATATTTATCTTCTTTTTCATCACCAAATTTTAGATTACTTCTTCACAAAGAAATTAAGTTAAAAGACTATTAATTAATGACACATATTTCATATACATTGCTAATAATTCAAATTATATAATGTGTCTCGATAATATAATTATTCACCATATTCATATTTTATTATGGTATAATAGATGTAAATAATTTCAGTATTTTCTTCTTCTCCATCACCAAATTTTAGGTTACTTCATCACTAAGAAACTAAGTTAAAAGACTATTAATTGATGACACATATTCCATATACATTGGAAATAATTCAAATTATATAATGAGTCTCGATAGTATATTTATTCACCAGAATCATATTGTATTATAGTATAATAGATGTAAACAATTTCAATATTTATCTTCTTTTTCATCACCAAATTTTAGGTTACATCTTCACAAAGAAATTAAGTTAAAAGACTATTAATTAATGACACATATTTCGTATACATTGCTAATAATTCAAATTATTTAATGTGTCTCGATAATATATTTATTCACCATATTCATATTGTATTATGGTATAATAGATGTAAATAATTTCAGTATTTTCTTCTTCTCCATCACCAAATTTTAGGTTACTTCATCACTAAGAAACTAAGTTAAAAGACTATTAATTGATGACACATATTCCATATACATTAGAAATAATTCAAATTATGTGTTCAGTCTCGATATTATATTTATTCACCATATTTATATTGTATTAAGGTATAGTAGATGTAAACAATTTCAATAGTTTTCTTTTTCTTCATCACCAAATTTTAGGTTACTCCATCACTAAGAAACTAAGTTAAAAGACTATTACTTAATGACACATATTCCATACACATTTGAAATAATTCAAATTATATAATGAGTCTCGATAGTATATTTATTCACCATATTCATATTGTATTATCGTATAATAGATGTAAACAATTTCAGTATTTTCTTCTTCTCCATCACCAAATTTTAGGTTACTTCATCACCAAGAAACTAAGTTAAAAGACTATTAATTGATGACACATATTCCATATACATTGGAAATAATTCAAATTATATAATGAGTGTCGATAGTATATTTATTCACCAGAATCATATTGTATTATGGTATAATAGATGTAAACAATTTCAATATTTATCTTCTTTTTCATCACCAAATTTTAGGTTACTTCTTCACAAAGAAATTAAGTTAAAAGACTATTAATTAATGACACATATTTCATATACATTGCTAATAATTCAAGTTATATAATGTGTCTCGATAATATATTTATTCACCATATTCATATTCTATTATGGTATAATAGATGTAAATAATTTCAGTATTTTCTTCTTCTCCATCACCAAATTTTAGGTTACTTCATCACTAAGAAACTAAGTTAAAAGACTATTAATTGATGACACATATTCCATATACATTGGAAATAATTCAAATTATATAATGAGTCTCGATAGTATATTTATTCACCAGAATCATATTGTATTATAGTATAATAGATGTAAACAATTTCAATATTTATCTTCTTTTTCATCACCAAATTTTAGGTTACTTCTTCACAAAGAAATTAAGTTAAAAGACTATTAATTAATGACACATATTCCATATACATTTGAAATAATTCAAATTATATAATGAGTCTCGATTGTATATTTATTCCCCATATTCATATTGTAGGATGGTATAATAGATGTAAATAATTTCAGTATTTTCTTATTCTCCATCACCAAATTTTAGGTTACTTCATCACTAAGAATCTAAGTTAAAAGACTATTAATTGATGACACATATTCCATATACATTGGAAATAATTCAAATTCTATAATGAGCCTCGATAGTATATTTATTCACCAGAATCGTATTGTATTATAGTATAATAGATGTAAACAATTTCAATATTTATCTTCTTTTTCATCACCAAATTTTAGATTACTTATTCACAAAGAAATTAAGTTAAAAGACTATTAATTAATGACACATATTTCATATACATTGCTAATAATTCAAATTATATAATGTGTCTCGATAATATATTTATTCACCATATTCATATTGTATTATGGTATAATAGATGTAAAAAATTTCAGTATTTTCTTCTTCTCCATCACCAAATTTTAGGTTACTTCATCACTAAGAAACTAAGTTAAAAGACTTTTACTTACTGACACATATTCCATATACATTTGAAATAATTCAAATTATATAATGAGTCTCGATTGTATATTTATTCCCCATATTCATATTGTAGTATGGTATAATAGATGTAAATAATTTCAGTATTTTCTTATTCTCCATCACCAAATTTTAGGTTACTTCATCACTAAGAATCTAAGTTAAAAGACTATTAATTGATGACACATATTCCATATACATTGGAAATAATTCAAATTCTATAATGAGCCTCGATAGTATATTTATTCACCAGAATCGTATTGTATTATAGTATAATAGATGTAAACAATTTCAATATTTATCTTCTTTTTCATCACCAAATTTTAGATTACTTCTTCACAAAGAAATTAAGTTAAAAGACTATTAATTAATGACACATATTTCATATACATTGCTAATAATTCAAATTATATAATGTGTCTCGATAATATATTTATTCACCATATTCATATTGTATTATGGTATAATAGATGTAAAAAATTTCAGTATTTTCTTCTTCTCCATCACCAAATTTTAGGTTACTTCATCACTAAGAAACTAAGTTAAAAGACTATTAATTGATGACACATATTCCATATACATTGGAAATAATTCAAATTATATAATGAGTCTCGATAGTATATTTATTCACCAGAATCATATTGTATTATAGTATAATAGATGTAAACAATTTCAATATTTATCTTCTTTTTCATCACCAAATTTTAAGTTACATCTTCACAAAGAAATTAAGTTAAAAGACTATTAATTAATGACACATATTTCGTATATATTGCTAATAATTCAAATTATTTAATGTGTCTCGATAATATATTTATTCACCATATTCATATTGTATTATGGTATAATAGATGTAAATAATTTCAGTATTTTCTTCTTCTCCATCACCAAATTTTAGGTTACTTCATCACTAAGAAACTAAGTTAAAAGACTATTAATTGATGACACATATTCCATATACATTAGAAATAATTCAAATTATGTGTTGAGTCTCGATATTATATTTATTCACCATATTTATATTGTATTAAGGTATAATAGAAGTAAACAATTTCAATATTTATCTTCTTTTTCACCACCAAATTTTAGGTTACTTCTTCACAAAGAAATTAAGTTAAAAGACTATTAATTAATGACACATATTTCATATACATTGCTAATAATTCAAATTATATAATGTGTCTCGATAATATATTTATTCACCATATTCATATTGTATTATGGTATAATAGATGTAAATAATTTCAGTATTTTCTTCTTCTCCATCACCAAATTTTAGGTTACTTCTTCACAAAGAAATTAAGTTAAAAGACTATTAATTAATGACACATATTTCATATACATTGCTAATAATTCAAATTATATAATGTGTCTCGATAGTATATTTATTCACCATATTCATATTGTATTATGGTATAATAGATGTAAATAATTTCAGTATTTTCTTCTTCTCCATCACGAAATTTTAGGTTACTTCATCACTAAGAAACTAAGTTAAAAGAATATTAATTGATGACACATATTCCATATACATTAGAAAGAATTCAAATTATATAATGAGTGTCGATAGTATATTTATTCACCAGAATCGTATTGTATTATAGTATAATAGATGTAAACAATTTCAATATTTATCTTCTTTTTCATCACCAAATTTTAGATTACTTCTTCACAAAGAAATTAAGTTAAAAGACTATTAATTAATGACACATATTTCATATACATTGCTAATAATTCAAATTATATAATGTGTCTCGATAATATATTTATTCACCATATTCATATTGTATTATGGTATAATAGATGTAAATAATTTAAGTATTTTCTTCTTCTCCATCACCAAATTTTAGGTTACTTCATCACTAAGAAACTAAGTTAAAAGACTATTAATTGATGACACATATTCCATATACATTGGAAATAATTCAAATTATATAATGAGTCTCGATAGTATATTTATTCACCAGAATCATATTGTATTATAGTATAATAGATGTAAACAATTTCAATATTTATCTTCTTTTTCATCACCAAATTTTAGATTACATCTTCACAAAGAAATTAAGTTAAAAGACTATTAATTAATGACACATATTTCGTATACATTGCTAATAATTCAAATTATTTAATGTGTCTCGATAATATATTTATTCACCATATTCATATTGTATTATGGTATAATAGATGTAAATAATTTCAGTATTTTCTTCTTCTCCATCACCAAATTTTAGGTTACTTCATCACTAAGAAACTAAGTTAAAAGACTATTAATTGATGACACATATTCCATATACATTAGAAATAATTCAAATTATGTGTTCAGTCTCGATATTATATTTATTCACCATATTTATATTGTATTAAGGTATAATAGATGTAAACAATTTCAATAGTTTTCTTTTTCTTCATCACCAAATTTTAGGTTACTCCATCACTAAGAAACTAAGTTAAAAGACTATTACTTAATGACACATATTCCATACACATTTGAAATAATTCAAATTATATAATGAGTCTCGATAGTATATTTATTCACCATATTCATATTGTATTATCGTATAATAGATGTAAACAATTTCAGTATTTTCTTCTTCTCCATCACCAAATTTTAGGTTACTTCATCACCAAGAAACTAAGTTAAAAGGCTATTAATTGATGACACATATTCCATATACATTGGAAATAATTCAAATTGTATAATGAGTCTCGATAGTATATTTATTCACCATATTCATATTGTATTATGGTATAATATATGTAAACAATTTCAATATTTTACTTCTTCTCCATCACCAAATTTTAGGTTACTTCATCACCACGAAATTAAGTTAAAAGACTATTAATTAATGACACATATTTCATATACATTGCTAATAATTCAAATTATATAATGAGTCTCGATAGTATATTTATTCACCATATTCATATTGTATTATGGTATAATAGATGTAAATAATTTCAGTATTTTCTTCTTCTCCATCACCAAATTTTAGGTTACTTCATCACTAAGAAACTAAGTTAAAAGAATATTAATTGATGACACATATTCCATATACATTGGAAATAATTCAAATTATATAATGAGTGTCGATAGTATATTTATTCACCAGAATCATATTGTATTATAGTATAATAGATGTAAACAATTTCAATATTTATCTTCTTTT
Organism: Vicia faba; assembly: GCA_948472305.1. Lineage (NCBI taxonomy): Eukaryota > Viridiplantae > Streptophyta > Magnoliopsida > Fabales > Fabaceae > Vicia > Vicia faba. Next base: position 168,292,366 of record OX451739.1, read on the forward strand.
TCATCACCAAATTTTAGGTTACTTCTTCACAAAGAAATTAAGTTAAAAGACTATTAATTAATGACTCATATTTCATATACATTGCTAATAATTCAAATTATATAATGTGTCTCGATAATATATTTATTCACCATATTCATATTGTATTATGGTATAATAGATGTAAATAATTTCAGTATTTTCTTCTTCTCCATCACCAAATTTTAGGTTACTTCATCACTAAGAAACTAAGTTAAAAGACTATTAATTGATGACACATATTCCATATACATTGGAAATAATTCAAATTATATAATGAGTCTCGATAGTATATTTATTCACTAGAATCATATTGTATTATAGTATAATAGATGTAAACAATTTCAATATTTATCTTCTTTTTCATCACCAAATTTTAGGTTACATCTTCACAAAGAAATTAAGTTAAAAGACTATTAATTAATGAGACATATTTCATATACATTGCTAATAATTCAAATTATATAATGTGTCTCGATAGTATATTTATTCACCATATTCATATTGTATTATGGTATAATAGATGTAAATAATTTCGGTATTTTCTTCTTCTCCATCACGAAATTTTAGGTTACTTCATCACTAAGAAACTAAGTTAAAAGAATATTAATTGATGACACATATTCCATATACATTAGAAAGAATTCAAATTATATAATGAGTGTCGATAGTATATTTATTCACCAGAATCATATTGTATTATAGTATAATAGATGTAAACAATTTCAATATTTATCTTCTTTTTCATCACCAAATTTTAGGTTACTTCTTCACAAAGAAATTAAGTTAAAAGACTATTAATTAATGACACATATTTCATATACATTGCTAATAATTCAAATTATATAATGTGTCTCGATAATATATTTATTCACCATATTCATATTCTATTATGGTATAATAGATGTAAATAATTTCAGTATTTTCTTCTTCTCCATCACCAAATTTTAGGTTACTTCATCACTAAGAAACTAAGTTAAAAGACTATTAATTGATGACACATATTCCATATACATCGGAAATAATTCAAATTATATAAAGAGTCTCGATAGTATATTTATTCACCAGAATCATATTGTATTATAGTATAATAGATGTAAACAATTTCAATATTTATCTTCTTTTTCATCACCAAATTTTAGGTTACTTCTTCACAAAGAAATTAAGTTAAAAGACTATTAATTAATGACACATATTTCATATACATTGCTAATAATTCAAATTATATAATGTGTCTCGATAATATATTTATTCACCATATTCATATTGTATTATGGTATAATAGATGTAAATAATTTCAGTATTTTCTTCTTCTCCATCACCAAATTTTAGGTTACTTCATCACTAAGAAACTAAGTTAAAAGACTAATAATTGATGACACATATTCCATATACATTGGAAATAATTCAAATTATGTGTTGAGTCTCGATAGAATATTTATTCACCAGAATCATAATGTATTATAGTATAATAGATGTAAACAATTTCAATATTTATCTTCTTTTTCATCACCAAATTTTAGGTTACTTCTTCACAAAGAAAATAAGTTAAAAGACTATTAATTAATGACACATATTTCATATACATTGCTAATAATTCAAATTATATAATGTGTCTCGATAATATATTTATTCACCATATTCATATTGTATTTTGGTATAATAGATGTAAATAATTTCAGTATTTTCTTCTTCTCCATCACGAAATTTTAGGTTACTTCATCACTAAGAAACTAAGTTAAAAGAATATTAATTGATGACACATATTCCATATGCATTAGAAATAATTCAAATTATATAATGAGTGTCGATAGTATATTTATTCACCAGAATCATATTGTATTATAGTATAATAGATGTAAACAATTTCAATATTTATCTTCTTTTTCATCACCAAATTTTAGGTTACTTCTTCACAAAGAAATTAAGTTAAAAGACTATTAATTAATGACACATATTTCATATACATTGCTAATAATTCAAATTATATAATGTGTCTCGATAATATATTTATTCACCATATTCATATTCTATTATGGTATAATAGATGTAAATAATTTCAGTATTTTCTTCTTCTCCATCACCAAATTTTAGGTTACTTCATCACTAAGAAACTAAGTTAAAAGACTATTAATTGATGACACATATTCCATATACATCGGAAATAATTCAAATTATATAAAGAGTCTTGATAGTATATTTATTCACCAGAATCATATTGTATTATAGTATAATAGATGTAAACAATTTCAATATTTATCTTCTTTTTCATCACCAAATTTTAGGTTACTTCTTCACAAAGAAATTAAGTTAAAAGACTATTAATTAATGACACATATTTCATATACATTGCTAATAATTCAAATTATATAATGTGTCTCGATAATATATTTATTCACCATATTCATATTGTATTATGGTATAATAGATGTAAATAATTTCAGTATTTTCTTCTTCTCCATCACCAAATTTTAGGTTACTTCATCACTAAGAAACTAAGTTAAAAGACTATTAATTGATGACACATATTCCATATACTTTGGAAATAATTCAAATTATGTGTTGAGTCTCGATATTATATTTATTCACCATATTTATATTGTATTAAGGTATAATAGATGTAAACAATTTCAATATTTATCTTCTTTTTCATCACCAAATTTTAGGTTACTTCTTCACAAAGAAATTAAGTTAAAAGACTATTAATTAATGACACATATTTCATTTACATTGCTAATAATTCAAATTATATAATGTGTCTCGATAATATATTTATTCACCATATTCATATTGTATTATGGTATAATAGATGTAAATAATTTCAGTATTTTCTTCTTCTCCATCACCAAATTTTAGGTTACTTCATCACTAAGAAACTAAGTTAAAAGACTATTAATTGATGACACATATTCCATATACATTGGAAATAATTCAAATTATGTGTTGAGTCTCGATATTTTATTTATTCACCATATTTATATTATATTAAGGTATAATAGATGTAAACAATTTCAATTGTTTTCTTTTTCTTCATCACAAAATTTTAGGTTACTCCATCACTAAGAAACTAAGTTAAAAGACTATTACTTAATGACACATATTCCATATACATTGGAAATAATTCAAATTATATAATGAGTCTCGATAGTATATTTATTCACCATATTCATATTGTATTATCGTATAATAGATGTAAACAATTTCAATATTTTCTTCTCCATCACCAAATTTTAGGTTACTTCATCACTAAGATACTAAGTTAAAAGACTTTTACTTACTGACACATATTCCATATACATTTGAAATAATTCAAATTATATAATGAGTCTCGATTGTATATTTATTCCCCATATTCATATTGTAGTATGGTATAATAGATGTAAATAATTTCAGTATTTTCTTCTTCTCCATCACCAAATTTTAGGTTACTTCATCACTAAGAATCTAAGTTAAAAGACTATTAATTGATGACACATATTCCATATACATCGGAAATAATTCAAATTCTATAATGAGCCTCGATAGTATATTTATTCACCACAATCATATTGTATTATAGTATAATAGATGTAAACAATTTCAATATTTATCTTCTTTTTCATCACCATATTTTAGGTTACTTCTTCATAAAGAAATTAAGTTAAAAGACTATTAATTAATGACACATATTTCATATACATTGCTAATAATTCAAATTATATAATGTGTCTCGATAATATATTTACTCACCATATTTATATTGTATTAAGGTATAATAGACGTAAACAATTTCAATAGTTTTCTTTTTCTTCATCACCAAATTTTAGGTTACTCCATCACTAAGAAACTAAGTTAAAAGACTATTACTTAATGACACATATTCCATATACATTAGAAATAATTCAAATTATAAAATGAGTCTCGATAGTATATTTATTCACCATATTCATATTGTATTATCGTATAATATATGTAAACAATTTCAGTATTTTCTTCTCCTCCATCACCAAATTTTAGGTTACTTCATCACCAAGAAACTAAGTTAAAAGACTATTAATTAATAGCACATATTCCTTATACATTACTAATAATTCAAATTATATAATGAGTATCGATAGTATATTTATTCACCATATTCATATTGTATTATGGTATAATAGATGTAAACAATTTAAATATTTTATTTCTTCCCCATCACCAAATTTTTGGTTACTTCATCACTAAGAAACTAAGTTAAAAGACTATTATTTGATGACACATATTCCATATACATTGGAAATAATTAAAATTATATAATGAGTCTGGATAGTATATTTATTCACCAGAATCATATTGTATCATAGTATAATAGATGTAAACAATTTCAATATTTATCTTCTTTTTCATCACCAAATTTTAGGTTACTTCTTCACAAAGAAATTAAGTTAAAAGACTATTAATTAATGACAAATATTTCATATACATTTCTAATAATTCAAATTATATAATGTGTCTCGATAATATATTTATTCACCATATTCATATTGTATTATGGTATAATAAATGTAAATAATTTTACTATTTTCTTCTTCTCCATCACCAAATTTTAGGTTACTTCATCACTAAGAAACTAAGTTAAAAGACTATTAATTGATGACACATATTCCATATACATTGGAAATAATTCAAATTATGTGTTGAGTCTCGATATTATATTTATTCCCCATATTTATATTGTATTAAGGTATAATAGATGTAAACAATTTCAATAGTTTTCTTTTTCTTCATCACCAAAGTTTAGGTTACTCCATCACTAAGAAACAAAGTTAAAAGACTATTACTTAATGACACATATTCCATATACATTTGAAATAATTCAAATTATATAATGAGTCTCGATAGTATATTTATTCACCTTATTCATAGTGTATTATCGTATAATAGATGTAAACAATTACAGTATTTTCTTCTTCTCCATCACCAAATTTTAGGTTACTTCATCACCAAGAAACTAAGTTAAAAGACTATTAATTGATGACACATATTCCATATACATTGGAAATAATTAAAATTATATAATGAGTCTCGATAGTATATTTATTCACCATATTCATATTGTATTATGGTATAATATATGTAAACAATTTCAATATTTCACTTCTTCTCCATCACCAAATTTTAGGTTACTTCATCACCACGAAATTAAGTTAAAAGACTATTAATTAATGACACATATTTCATATACATTGCTAATAATTCAAATTATATAATGTGTCTCGATAATATATTTATTCACCATATTCATATTGTATTATGGTATAATAGATGTAAATAATTTCAGTATTTTCTTCTTCTCCATCACAAAATTTTAGGTTACTTCATCACTAAGAAACTAAGTTAAAAGACTATTAATTGATGACACATTTTCCATATACATTGGAAATAATTCAAATTATATAATGAGTCTCGATAGTATATTTATTCACCAGAATCATATTGTATTATAGTATAATAGATGTAAACAATTTCAATATTTATTTTCTTTTTCATCACCAAATTTTAGGTTACTTCTTCACAAAGAAATTAAGTTAAAAGACTATTAATTAATGACACATATTTCATATACATTGCTAATAATTCAAATTATATAATGTGTCTCGATAAAATATTTATTCACCATATTCATATTGTATTATGGTATAATAGATGTAAATAATTTCTGTATTTTCTTCTTCTCCATCACCAAATTTTAGGTTACTTCATCACTAAGAAACTAAGTTAAAAGACTATTAATTGATGACACATATTCCATACACATTAGAAATAATTCAAATTATGTGTTGAGTCTAAATATTATATTTATTCACCATATTTATATTGTATTAAGGTATAATAGATGTAAACAATTTCAATAGTTTTCTTTTTCTTCATCACCAAATTTTAGGTTACTCCATCACTAAGAAACTAAGTTAAAAGACTATTACTTAATGACACAAATTCCATATACATTTGAAATAATTCAAATTATATAATGAGTCTCGATAGTATATTTATTCACCATATTCATATTTTATTATCGTATAATAGATGTAAACAATTTCAGTATTTTCTTCTTCTCCATCACTAAATTTTAGGTTACTTCATCACCAAGAAACTAAGTTAAAATACTATTAATTGATGACACATATTCCATATACATTGGAAATAATTCAAATTATATAATGAGTCTCGATAGTATATTTATTCACCATATTCATATTGTATTATGGTATAATATATGTAAACAATTTCAATATTTTACTTCTTCTCCATCACCAAATTTTAGGTTACTTCATCACCACGAAATTAAGTTAAAAGACTATTAATTAATGACACATATTTCATATACATTGCTAATAATTCAAATTATATAATGAGTCTCGATAGTATATTTATTCACCATATTCATAATGTATTATGGTATAATAGATGTAAATAATTTCAGTATTTTCTTCTTCTCCATCACCAAATTTTAGGTTACTTCATCACTAAGAAAGTAAGTTAAAAGACTATTAATTGATGACACATATTCCATATACATTGGAAATAATTCAAATTATATAATGAGTCTCGATAGTATATTTATTCACCAGAATCATATTTTATTATAGTATAATAGATGTAAACAATTTCAATATTTATCTTCTTTTTTATCACCAAATTTTAGGTTACTTCTTCACAAAGAAATTAAGTTAAAAGACTATTAATTAATGACACATATTTCATATACATTGCTAATAATTCAAATTATATAATGTGTCTCGATAATATATTTATTCACCATATTCATATTGTATTATGGTATAATAGATGTAAATAATTTCAGTATTTTCTTCTTCTCCATCACCAAATTTTAGGTTACTTCATCACTAAGAAACTAAGTTAAAAGACTATTAATTGATGACACATATTCCATATACATTGGAAATAATTCAAATTATGTGTTGTGTCTCGATATTATAATTATTCACCATATTTATATTGTATTACGGTATAATAGATGTAAACAATTTCAATAGTTTTCTTTTTCTTCATCACCAAATTTTAGGTTACTCCATCACTAAGAAATTAAGTTAAAAGACTATTACTTAATGACACATATTCCATATACATTTGAAATAATTCAAATTATATTATGAGTCTCGATAGTATATTTATTCACCATATTCATATTGTATTATCGTATAATAGATGTAAACAATTTCAGTATTTTCTTCTTCTCTATCACCAAATTTTAGGTTACTTCATTACCAAGAAACTAAGTTAAAAGACTAATAATTGATGACACATATTCCATATACATTAGAAATAATTCAAATTATATAATGAGTCTCGATAGTATATTTATTCACCATATTCATATTGTATTATGGTATAATAGATGTAAACAATTTCAATATTTTACTTCTTCTCCATCACCAAATTTTAGGTTACTTCATCACTAAGATACTAAGTTAAAAGACTTTTACTTACTGACACATATTCCATATACATTTGAAATAATTCAAATTACATAATGAGTCTCGATTGTATATTTATTCACCATATTCATATTGTAGTATGGTATAATAGATGTAAATAATTTTAGTATTTTCTTCTTCTCCATCACCAAATTTTAGGTTACTTCATCACTAAGAAACTAAGTTAAAAGACTATTAATTGATGACACATATTCCATATACATTGGAAATAATTCAAATTCTATAATGAGCCTCGATAGTATATTTATTAACCAGAATCATATTGTATTATAGTATAATACATGTAAACAATTTCAATATTTATCTTCTTTTTCATCTCCAAATTTTAGGTTACTTCTTCACAAAGAAATTAAGTTAAAAGACTATTAATTAATGACACATATTTCATATACATTGCTAATAATTCAAATTATATAATGTGTCTCGATAATATATTTATTCACCATATTCATATTGTATTATGGTATAATAGATGTAAATAATTTCAATTTTTTCTTCTTCTCCATCACCAAATTTTAGGTTACTTTATCACTAAGAAACTAAGTTAAAAGACTATTAATTGATGACACATATTCCATATAGATTGGAAATAATTCAAATTATGTGTTGAGTCTCGATATTATATTTATTCATCATATTTATATTGTATTAAGGTATAATAGATGTAAACAATTTCAATAGTTTTCTTTTTCTTCATCACCAAATTTTAGGTTACTCCATCACTAAGAAACTAAGTTAAAAGACTCACTAGTGCAGAAATGACTTTTTACATCGGGTAAAATTGACTTTTTACATCGGTTTTGGATCCGATGTAAAGTCAGGTGATATAGTAAATCAGGGACTTTTTACATCGGTTCTGGGACGTAACTTTTCTAGCACGTAATTTTTAACATCTTCTTGAGATTTCGCTACATTATCATTATAAATACACCTAGCAGGGTCCATAAATCCATATAATTCTGAAACGGAATTCTCAAGACAAACACGATGAATATACCTGAATAGTTTTAAAATTAACATTAGAATCAAAGTGATGAGAGATATAACATATTAATAGAGATTGACTTTAATAAAACAATAAAATTTACTTACGTGCACCAAATTTGAAGAATAGAGACGTCAAGCCAATGACCTAAACCCACCAATAACTCTCTGATACATTTAGCTGAAACATAAAAATTAGAGACACTCGCATAATGACTTAATTGTATTTCCAAATGGTTATCATCCAATTTCAAAACCATGAGTAACAATCTCTGAACATCATCAACTTCCACGTCTTTTGTGCTCTCTTTTGTGCTTCCCTTTGCAGCTGAACAACTTCCTTTTCTGCTTCCATCAATAATTTCCAATTTTTGAATGCATTTAATATCACCTGTGCTTTGTGATAAACCCATAGACTTAAGTGTCTCCATTAATGATTGCTGAAACATCTTACGCTCTTCAACCAACTTTTCTTCAAGTTCAGCTCTAAGTTTTGTTTCCAATATTGCAAGTTGTTCATTTACGTCGATATGTTGACTTTTTCTTCCAAAGTAAGTGCTTTGTTTATGGTGTTTTCCAACACCACGGACACGACCTCCATGCTCAGATGTTCCAATGGCTAATGATAAGATATCGTTACGTCCATCTGGAACAATTGCACCTTTTTCAGCTTCTTGAACAAGAGAATCCTACAAAATGCAAAAACATCAATTAATCAATCACAAATATAATGATACTTTGTAATAATTTTTCGTTGTTTACTTACAATTTTTTGGGCAACCTCTTGTGTAGATTTTGATGTGTATTCTCCTCCTTTCTTTTGTCGTGCTCTCTTCCATAACTCATGGCGTGATGGTGGAGATTGACTATCATTATCATCTAATGTGGAATTATCTCTCGATGATGACTTTTCTTTCATAATTTTCTCCTCAAGTAAGCGATACCCTCCACGAGACAATACATGTGGGTATAAATTCTTGACCACATTATCCTTACCCTTCTGACTTTTTTCCTATTATAAACTCAAACAAATAATTAATCACTAAATATAATAAAAATGTTATGCACACAAAAATATATAACTCCTACTAACCTTAAATTCAGGGGTATCTCGAATCTTGAGAAACTCTTTCCAGGCGTCTTCTGTAATAAAGTTATACTTGACATATGGAGGAGGATCATTTTCTATGGGATGATGAATATATCTATCTGTGAGTTGTGTCTTAAAACCTCTCCATCGCTCTCCCGCATATTTAATCCATTCTTTCTTCAACCTATCATTCTTTGGATCTTTACATTCTGGAATAGTAAAATGAGCCTACAAATGTAGTATATGTCATATGTTGTTAATTAGTATATGATTATAAAATATAATAAAGTATTGTATTTAAAATACCTGAATATCAGTCCAAATAGCATCTTTTACACCTTCATCTACTTCTTTCCAATCATTTTTCACAATGCTACATGGCACGCATATTGAACTGTTCGCCAGAATACGCATCAAAAACATCCACCCCTTCATCCCACAACACTCTTAAATCATCAATCAGTGGACTTAGATAAACGTCTATGTCATTTCCTGGTTGTTTTGGGCCCGATATCATCATCGATAACATAATATATTTACGCTTCATGCACAGCCTAGGAGATAGGTTGTAAATCATCAAGAGAACAGGCCAAGAACTATGGTTAGTACTCAGATTACCGAACGGATTCATTCCATCAGTAGCAAGTCCAAGTCTAAGGTTTCTCGACTCTTTGCCAAAATTTGGAAACAAAGAATCTATTTTCTTCCATTGCAAAGAATCAGCTACATGACGAATTTGTCCATCATATTTTCTTTCTTCTGCATGCCATCTAAGATTCTTTGCGTCATCTGCATTGGCGAATAATCTCTTGAACCTTGAAATTATTGGTAGGTACCATACCACTTTCGCAGGAGGACCCTTTTTTACCACCTCATCATCAATTGACTCACCATCTTTCTTTTTGTAGCGTGAAGCCTTACACTTTGGACAATGATTATACTTTCATACTCTTTTCTGTATAATATGCAATCATTAGGGCATGCGTGTATCTTTTCATACTCCAAACCCATTGGACACAATATTTTCTTCGCCTCGTAATAACGACTTGGCATTACATTACCTTCTGGAAGCATTTCGGTCAACAATTCAAGCAACTCGGTAAAACTTTTGTCAGTCCACTCATTCTTTGCCTTCAGATTAAATAATTTTAACACGGCTGACAGACGTGTAAATTTTTTGCATCCCGGGTACAATGGTTTATCCTTGTCATTGCATATAGTATCATACGTATGTGCCCTCTTAAACGAATCTTGTCCAATATCACGCATCATGTCTTCTAGACGATCATCCATTTCCACACTAACACCATCTCTTTGAGACACGTTTGACTTTGCTACTACTTCACCGTGCCATATCCATTTTGTATAACTTTGACAAATCCCTACACAAATTAGATGATCCATGATTTCTTTCTTACTACGTTTTGGTTCTTTATTTGCACAACGAATACATGGACAGAGAAAAAGCGTAGGAAGACTTTTGTCAGCATTACTTTCAGCAAACTGTAGAAATTCCATCACTCCATGTTCGTACTCGTCACTTAATCGATTAGCTCTCATCCAACTACGATCCATAACTATGTTCACACGGAGGAAGGTCTGACGAACGGTGTGTCCGCGGCTGTGCTACTTCACGGAGATTCCGAGATTGCAAGTTGCGCTGCTTCGCGGAGAAAGACAAATAGAATCAAATTTCAATATCAAGGTGATAACTCTATTAAGTTTGATAGGTTAAAGATAAACAATGTGTTTCTGAGAGGACCATTAATTCTTTTGTCATAGGTTTCTAAATTTTCCGCTTCTTTTATTTGGTGAGCATAAAAATAGGAGAAAGGGATTCAAATATAATAGTATAATAATAGTAACAATAATGGAACAAAGTATAAAACACATGAGTAACAAAGTGTAATTTATATGAGGCCAATGATTAAACTATTTTTGGCCAATGATTAAAATATGAGGCCACTTTGTTATTTTCAATTTTATCTTTTCTTCTTCAATTTTAACTCCTTTGATGTTTTAATCGTATTATATATATTTTTTTATTTCTTGTTAGTAATAATTTTTAAATCAGTATATTTAAACACTACACTAACACAAAGACACTCTCTTAAATTTTTTTCAAAACCTTGTCCATATGTTTTTCTCAAACCATTGTTCTTAACAAATAAAATATCCAATTATTTTGAAAAAACACATTTCTCATTTAACAATTTATTACTAATTGTTATTATTTTTACACTTTGCACCACTAATACATAACTGATTCTCACTGGTTTCCTTTTCTAATAATTTCAAAACGATCACCATATATTCTATTTTTGTCTCAGAACCTGTAAATACTTAATAATATAACAATCTTCATGTTTCACTCTTCACCATCATGATCATGAAATTTCACACTGCACAAACACTAACATACACCATATTTTCTTGAAACAAGTAGCTTGTTGCATTAGTTAAAGTTACTAAGTTTAGTATCTATAAACATGTATAACTTTATCTTAAGGAAGAACCATAGAAATTTAAACTATCGTATACTAGCCAACTGCATAATATTGATATGTAATGTAACATAGCGTAAATGCATAAAAATGCTGAAATTGTAATGAAAAAGAAAATGCAAAAAAGAAAAGAAATAGAATTAGAACGAACCTCAGAATGATTTGCAGAAGACGGGACCGATGAATCGGCGACGAGGAAGCAGTAGAATGGTTGTTGGAGGCGGTATGCGTCGCGGAAGTGGTGTTGGCGGCGACGGTGTAGGCAGCGACAACTATTTAAAATTGTTATCGCAAAATAAAAATTGATTCAAACATGAACAAACCCCCACAAGCAAGAATAACATATTAACATGATAATGACATTGAAACTTCAACCAAATTAAAATCAAGTGAACATATTATTGACGAACAAAAATCTCATTCAAATTTAAAACAAGCGAAAAAACAACCTCGCAACACGATCACAAGCACATTGACAAACCGAAACTCCATTATCAACTTCAACATACCGATGTCAAACTATAATTATCATATCATCAAAGTTTATCTTTCGATTCCAAACCAAAAATCTCACAAATGTATGAATAGAAATGAAATGTATGATCAGAAATGTAGCAAAACTTCCACTGTCAAACCAACAGAATATCAGCTATTCTCGCTCGAAAATATCAGACCCAAACAGCATATCTAACTTGTTTCTGCCAGAAATTACTTCAACCACTTGTTTTCCCATAACAGAAACACAATTTAAACAAATTAGTACACTGATGAAAGGAAATCGAGATTTACCGATAATGACGAAATCGCTGTGATGCAAAGAAGTTTGCGACTGAAATCGATGCGGCAAACTGAACTGAAATCGCTTTACTAGTTGAGACGTCGCGACGTCGTGACAGTAGGCGGAGGAAAATGGGTCGGAATGGAAAATGGGTCGCGACGCGGAGGAAAGTTCGTCGGAATGGAAAATGGGTCGCGACGTGGTGGAAAATGGGTACTGAGATGAACGTCGCGGAGAACTTGACGTGACAGTAGGCGGAGGGAATCGTTGTGGAAAATGGGTCGGAAATGGGTCGGAAATGGAAAATGAACAGTTTTCGGGAATAAAAGAAAATAGTGTTTAGAACTTTTTACATCGGTGGAAAATGTGACCGATATAAGGGGATGGGCTATTACATCGGTGGAAACTTCCACCGATTTAATAGGTAATTTTTTTTTTTAAAATACGTCAGGCTATTACATCGGTGGAGACTCCCACCGATTTAATAGGTTGTTTTTTTTAAAAAAATACGGCTTAGGCTATTACATCGGTGGAGACTCCCACCGATTTAATAGGTTGTTTTTTTTTTTTTTAAATACGTCAGGCTATTACATCGGTGGAGACTCCCACCGATTTAATAGGTTGTTTTTTTTTTTACCCACGTTTTTATGATTTTTCAATATAACTTATATATTAATTCAAAGAATCACTTTTTACATCAGTTTGTGTTTAGACCGATGTAATAGCTTTCTTATATTTTTTTTAACTTTTTTGTCACCTTGTTTCTTATTTACAAAAATGCCACCATGTTTTTTTTTCTGGAAATCTTTTACATCGGTGGATGAGATTACCCGATGTAACAGGTGACGAAAAAATTTTTTTCCATTATTTTTTATATCATTGGAAATAAATACCTGATGTAAAAAGTTTGTTAACTGTATTTTTTACATCACCTATTTTGATACCCGATGTAAAAACCTTTTCTCAAATGTCTTTTTTTTAGTAGTGACTATTACTTAATGACACATATTCCATATACATTTGAAATAATTCAAATTATATAATGAGTCTCGATAGTATATTTATTCACCATATTGATATTATATTATCGTATAATAGATGTAAACAATTTACGTATTTTCTTCTTCTCCATCACCAAATTTTAGGTTACTTCATCACCAAGAAACTAAGTTAAAAGACTATTAATTAATAGCACATATTCCTTATACATTGCTAATAATTCAAATTATACAATGAGTCTCGATAGTATATGTATTCACCATATTCATATTGTATTATGGTATAATAGATGTAAACAATTTCAATATTTTACTTCTTCTCCATCACCAAATTTTAGGTTACTTCATCACTAAGATACTAAGTTAAAAGACTTTTACTTACTGACACATATTCCATATACATTTGAAATAATTCAAATTATATAATGAGTCTCGATTGTATATTTATTCACCATATTCATATTGTAGTACGATATAATAGATGTAAATAATTTCAGTATTTTCTTCTTCTCCATCACCAAATTTTAGGTTACTTCATCACTAAAAAACTAAGTTAAAAGACTATTAATTGATGACACATATTCCATATACATTGGAAATAATTCAAATTCTATAATGAGCCTCAATAGTATATTTATTCACCAGAATCATATTGTATTATAGTATAATAGATTTAAACAATTTCAATATTTATCTTCTTTTTCATCACCAAATTTTAGGTTACTTCTTCACAAAGAAATTAAGTTAAAAGATTATTAATTAATTACACATATTTCATATACATTGCTAATAATTCAAATTATATAATGTGTCTCGATAATATATTTATTCACCATATTCATATTGTATTATGGTATAATAGATGTAAATAATTTCAATTTTTTCTTCTTCTCCATCACCAAATTTTAGGTTACTTTATCACTAAGAAAATAAGTTAAAAGACTATTAATAGATGACACATATTCCATATAGATTGGAAATAATTCAAATTATGTGTTGAGTCTCGATATTATATTTATTCATCATATTTATATTGTATTAAGGTATAATAGATGTAAACAATTTCAATAGTTTTCTTTTTCTTCATCACCAAATTTTAGGTTACTCCATCACTAAGAAACTAAGTTAAAAGACTATTACTTAATGACACATATTCCATATACATTTGAAATAATTCAAATTATATAATGAGTCTCGATAGTATATTTATTCACCATATTGATATTGTATTATCGTATAATAGATGTCAACAATTTACGTATTTTCTTCTTCTCCATCACCAAATTTTAGGTTACTTGATCACCAAGAAACTAAGTTAAAAGACTATTAATTAATAGCAAGTATTCCTTATACATTGCTAATAATTCAAATTATATAATGAGTCTCGATAGTATATTTATTCACCATACTCATGTTGTATTATGGTATAATAGATGTAAATAATTTTAATATTTTATTTCTTCTACATCACCAAATTTTAGGTTACTTCATCACTAAGATACTAAGTTAAAAGACTATAAATTGATGACAAATATTCCATATACATTGGAAATAATTCAAATTATATAATGAGTCTCGATAGTATATTTATTCACCAGAATCATATTGTATTATATTATAATAGATGTAAACAATTTCAATATTTATCTTCTTTTTCATCACCAAATTTTAGGTTACTTCTTCACAAAGAAATTAAGTTAAAAGATTATTAATTAATGAGACATATTTCATATACATTGCTAATAATTCAAATTATATAATGTGTCTCGATAATATATTTATTCACCATATTCATATTGTATTATGGTATAATAGATGTAAATAATTTCAGTATTTTCTTCTTCTCCATCACCAAATTTTAGGTTACTTCATCACTAAGAAACTAAGTTAAAAGACTATTAATTGATGACACATATTCCATATACATTGGAAATAATTCAAATTCTATAATGAGCCTCGATAGTATATTTATTCACCACAATCAAATTGTATTATAGTATAATAGATGTAAACAATTTCAATATTTATCTTCTTTTTCATCACCAAATTTTAGGTTACTACTTCATAAAGAAATTAAGTTAAAAGACTATTAATTAATGACACATATTTCATACACATTGCTAATAATTCAAATTATATAATGTGTCTCGATAATATATTTACTCACCATATTTATATTGTATTAAGGTATAATAGATGTAAACAATTTCAATAGTTTTCTTTTTCTTCATCACCAAATTTTAGGTTACTCCATCACTAAGAAACTAAGTTAAAACACTATTACTTAATGACACATATTCCATATACACTTGAAATAATTCAAATTATAAAATGAGTCTCGATAGTATATTTATTCACCATATTCATATTGTATTATCGTATAATAGATGTAAACAATTTCAGTATTTTCTTCTTCTCCATCACCAAATTTTAGGTTACTTCATCACCAAGAAACTAAGTTAAAAGACTATTAATTAATAGCACATATTCCTTATACATTACTAATAATTCAAATTATATAATGAGTATCGATAGTATATTTATTCACCATATTCATATTGTATTATGGTATAATAGATGTAAACAATTTCAATATTTTATTTCTTCTCCATCACCAAATTTTAGGTTACTTCATCAATAAGAAACTAAGTTAAAAGACTATTATTTGATGACACATATTCCATATACATTGGAAATAATTCAAATTATATAATGAGTCTCGATAGTATATTTATTCACCAGAATCATATTGTATCATAGTATAATAGATGTAAACAATTTCAATATTTATCTTCTTTTTCATCACCAAATTTTAGGTTAATTCTTTACAAAGAAATTAAGTTAAAAGACTATTAATTAATGACACATATTTCATATACATTGCTAATAATTCAAATTATATAATGTGTCTCGATAATATATTTATTCACCATATTCATATTGTATTATGGTATAATAGATGTAAATAATTTTATTATTTTCTTCTTCTCCATCACCAAATTTTAGGTTACTTCATCACTAACAAACTAAGTTAAAAGACTATTAATTGATGACACATATTCCATATACATTGGAAATAATTCAAATTATGTGTTGAGTCTCGATATTATATTTATTCACCATATTGATATTGTATTAAGGTATAATAGATGTAAATAATTTCAATAGTTTTCTTTTTCTTCATCACCAAATTTTAGGTTACTCCATCACTAAGAAACTAAGTTAAAAGACTATTACTTAATGACACATATTCCATATACATTTGAAATAATTCAAATTATATAATGAGTCTCGATAGTATATTTATTCACCATATTCATATTGTATTATCACTACGCCAAATAAGCTATTTAATAGCGCTTTTTTTTTGTTTTTGATAGCGCTTAAAAGTGCTATTAACCGCGCCACTATTGTAAATATTTCTTATTTAATAGCACTTTAAAAGCGCTATTAAAGTACCAATTTATAATAGCGTTTTAATTAAAGTGCTATCAAAGTCAGTATTTTGCATGTTTTTTGTTTGTTTTTTTATAGCACTCTAAACAAAAAGCGCTAATATATAACATATGTTTGATAGCGCTTTCAAATAAAGTGCTAATAAATGGTACATATTTGGTACAATATTTTTAATAAGTACAGTACAATATTTTTTCTTACACAATCATTTTTTTTGGTGTAAATATAAAATAACTATATTCAATTCAACACAAATAACGCTTTAAGTTACTCATTGCATATATATTATGATCCATCAAATACCAAATAACATTTTAAATTACCAAATCCTATTGTTTCCAAATATCATAACATATAGAATATTAAGAGGGCGTTTGCATAGCCAAATTTGTAGATGCCCATCTATGAGTACTTCAATCCAAGTCCAAAAACATACAATCAAATTCTCTAAACAAAACACCAAAAAAATAAGAAAGGATAACAAAACAATCCCATGTAGTAACCACGTTCATGATCCAAAAGCGTTGAACTCATAGATACCATTTCCTAGATTATCCTCCCGTGATACATGTGGAGATATGAAAGAGAACTTATTTATTAATCCATTTGGACTAATAAACTTGTCATACAAATACCTAGAAATGAACAACAATTGATATTAATATATTTGTCACCAATGTGAATATTAGTCAACAATACAAATAATATTAATATTAATAATATATTTGTCAAATAAGAGAATATTTGTAATAATAGAGGTACCTGGAAAATACAGTGATAATAGATGCACTTAACCAATTGTGATCAAGAATCTCCTTTATACTCTCTACACGTAGTTGCTCTAAAAACTCCTCACCAAATATACTTTCCTCCATTTTTATTTGAATTAATGATCCAACCCTCATCATCTTTTTCACATACATATCAAGGAAAGGTAAATTTGCAATACCAGCTGAACCGCCAACTCTAGGAGACTCTTCGATTTTGAATTTTTTGTTACTTTTGTTGGGTGATGAAACTGAATATTCAACACTGTGTTGAATATTGTTACCTTTGTTTTGGGATTGACCAGGAATCTAAAAAGTTGTATTAATTAACATTAGTGATCAAATAATAAAACAAGTTGCGATCAAGCAACTTGATTATAAGTAATTTACCTTTTCACATTCAGCAACAAATTCAAGAAGTTTCGTTGGCCATGGCACAATTGTTCCTATTGCTTGACCAACCATGGATACATCTCCATCTTCAACAGATATAGGCAATGGGGCATTTGGCACAATAGCAACTTCGATATTAACCTTGACATATCCAGGTGGTAACGTCATGCCATGTACCGTGTTACCTTTGGTGTTATATAGTTTTCCACGAGCAACCAAACAACGACTCAGGGAGGATAAATATATATTAACAGGAAAGAGACCCTAAACCAATAAGATATGAATAAAAAGATTAACATCATTATTGAAAGAACAAACATATCGAATTTGAGAGATAATAAAGAAACCAATTACCTCGGGAATGTTGCCAAATGATCCAGGGTTGCAAGAACCTTTATCACTAGGTAGTCGACTCTCAGCTACTTTTTCTGGTTGTTTCCTTTCTACCACTTGTTCAAGGTGTTGCCTCTGTGCCACTTTTTCAGGTTGTTGCAACCTCTCTGACACTTGTTTAGGTTGTTGCCTTTCTTCCACTTCTTCAGTTTGTTGCCTCTCTAGCTTCTCTCTATCCAACTTATCTCTCTCAATCTTTTCTCTCTCTAGCACCTCCAATCTACTTTTGAGTGAATTACAAAAGCCATACAATTTTTCAAAATCCATTTGTGTGGGGCGATTTTGGCGTGGTAATATGTCCCTAGAACATACCCCAAAACCATAAGTCCTAACACGTCCAGAGTAGTTTGGGAGATTAAGAGCCTCAAATAATATGTTTGTGGGACCAAGGTCTTGTCTCTCTTCTTCAGATAGAGCTTCTGTTAACTTCTCCTGACATTGATAAGTATAAAAGAAATAACCAATAGTTAGATACAAGTTGCAATTAATGGCTATTCTATCAAAATAAGACACAAAGACTCAATTAATTAAGGAAAATCGAGTTTAATGACTTCAAACTAACTAACAAAATACAAATTCGGTAACAATGATGAGTATAGAAAAAGTGTCACATCTATAATGTGAGCATTTTGGAAATAACATCTATAGTGTCACATCTAAAATTCGACTTACACATTGATCCACAACTCTTTGAACATTCTCATTATCAATCACCCCGCTCTTATTGACGCGGGCAACCTTCCACACTTGACTACGGTTTATCTCACCAACTTCTGACTCTTCTACCTGTATATACATTTTTACAAATTAACATAGCAATTAAATTTTTTTATAATATTGTATAGTACATTTATACACATACTTACCATATCAGCTTCAAGACGAGCACACCCTAAACGTGACTTTCTATAGGGATGTTGAGGATTTAACGCTCTTTCTCGATTCTCATCACTAACTTTCTGCATTTATTATAAAAAATGCATCCCACAACACTATCACTAATACTATAATCATGCAAAACTTTAAGGATCCATATCCAAGTGATAAAAGTATTACCTGAAACTTTGCAGTCATATGTTGGGCTACAAATTTATCCCAATCATCTTGTTTTATACAAAAAGAATATTTGGCCGGACGATGTTTAACAAAACCACCCTTACTATCTTTTAGATATGACCTTGCCATTTTTGTTCTGAATGCCCTGTGCAACTTTCCAGCTTCTCTATATACAAAGGCACGATGTTCCTCGCCAATTATAAAAGCTTTCTGCAAATAATTCAGTTTATTAAAACATAGTTCAGTTTATTTAAACATCCCAATGGATAGATTAACAAAATTAAAATTTTACAACTAGCTTAAGTTAGTGTGTTACTTCAATTTCATCCCAAATGTTTTGTTTATAAACCCTCACAGCCTCTTTATTTTTTTTCGCGCTCCATCAACACAAATATCATAACGCTCACAAACAACAACCACAACTTGTATATGTTCTTTACAGAGTAACTTCAGCCTGTAATTTTCTTGAAATCACAGATTAGTGTAAATAGTTCTGTCAAACTCAGCGTCTGCATCAACAACCACAAACACTATTGTTGGACTTCTCCACTAAAACTCTGAATTATAGACAAAATACAATGAACAATAAAGGTAGTCCCGAAAAACGATCGAAGTTCATAATCATACTAACAGAGCAAATTGGAAAAAAAGTTGAAAACTAACTTGTCTCAGAATAATCACCGGCAGCCACCGTGATCGAACACCGACAATAAATCCATCACCAACGACTCTAACTATTTGTAATTTCTTCATTACATTGACTCTAACTGTGGATGACTGAAAGCAGATTGAAACTCTTGCACTATTTAGATACAAAACCATTCAAATATTGAATCACATGCAGACTACTTCTCCAAAATCCTTTATTGTGAGCATGCTTTGGTTCAAAATTGGGTGCAGAAGTCAAGTAGTTTATGATAATTAGCCATACATATAAGATGTAACTTTTTTTCCTATGATAAATATACTTATATGCAGTCTATCAATATAAGTAATGCACGTACATCAGAATTGGAAACAGTATATGTTAACTCGTCATACTTCCTCTAAATCCTGTAAGATACCCTTTATCAGAATTGATGAGGCGAGTTTGAAATTCTGCCCACTCACTCTTGCATCTCATTATGACCCCGTTTACATGATGAAAACCACAAACTCCTTGTTACTATATCGCACAAATTTCACATACAGTACATCAGAGAATTGTGACAGTAATATCGTTTTCGTGTCAAATAAACATACCGCATCATATTTGTCTTTTCCATGATCATATTCTCCCTGAAATTTGTAAATATAGATCTAAGAATTACTTTTAATAAAAAAATTTGCAGGTTGAAAGCACAATCAGTTTAGTTTATTATATCAGAAAATGTGTAGCAGTAAATATCTATGTAAGTTAGTGATAATGACTAACTCGTTCACCAAGAGTAGGAATTGTTTGATGAACAATCCATTGTTCATCAACCACACCAATTTTTTCATGTGCTGGCTGCCAAAAAAATAAACAAAAAGTAAGGCATTGAAGGGACCAGAAACATATGAAATAGAACCATGAATTATGAAACGACGTTAAATCAATAACACTTAAATAACACCGACATAGAAAAATCGAAAAACATGCTTGCTATATGTTTAATAGTTACTGTTATTGATGTTCCACATCCTTCAATAAGTTTGTTAAGAGAACCCAAAGCTGCAAAATTTTTGCTCAGTTTAGAATATATTATGAATAAATCAAATCTTAGAAGCATAAACAAAGCTGCAACCTCATTGTAGCATTGTAAATCCATGAAATCTGAGGAACCACTAAGCTGCAAACCAGTAAATTTGCAATTTCATCAGTATAATTACAAATTTAACAGCCTTGGATATATTATATTTAGAACATTTAGACAAAAGCATGTAAAAGCATGTTGCAACTCAAATATTACAAACTAAACAGAGCTCTAACATCAACTAAACACCACCAGCATCAAACCTGAAAGCGCACCAGGCCAAGACAGGTATGAAGTATAATCATGAAAAGATACACTAAAAATAATAGAACAACGATGTACCCAATAAACTAAAACAGATCAACAATGCAATAACAAAGGGCAAAAGTTTGCTTCATGAGAATAGCCACTACAATAAGGTTGAAACATAATTTTTTTAGGTATTTCTTAAAATCATTTCTTTTGCAGTCACACCACACCAGGAATCAAGTTCTCCTATTTTGTCTTCTTCAAAATATATTTTGTTTCCCTGTTTCAAATATTGAAGAAATAAAAACTGTGAAACACCGACAACATTGTAAAAACAGTGAAACACCGACAACATTTAAATTCATAGTTAGACAATAGTACATGATCAAAACCTAAATTGAAGTAAAATATTTCAGATACCTATGTTATTCTCCAGTCCATGTTGTTCTTTTCTTCTTTTCGTCACCATCGCCATGTTTAAGATTCTCATTACAGCTACTCAAAATCACGAATATCCTTCAACACAAAGACATCATAACGCTCACAAACAACACAGAGAATCAACGGATAGCAGAAACTGAAAAAAGAAATATTACCGGATACAAATGAAGAGAGGGATGACGACGACGTAGGTGAGATGACAAAGGGTTGAGTTCGACGGAGAATGAGATTTGGTTGTTCTTTCTTTTCGGTGTTTCCTCCTTCTGTTTGAGTGTCGTTTGAGAAGTGAATCTGAATCTGAATCGATGGTGAATCCGATGGCTGAAGAATGGATCCGGGTGAAAACCGAAGGAAGGGATGACGGTGGTAAATCAATGACTAACGACGGTGAATCAATGAAAACCGAAGGAAGCAGAGGAAGATTTGACGGCGGTGAGTGGAAGCAGAGGAAGATAGTGTTTTTGTTTTTGGCGGTGAGTGGATGCGGGAAATCCAATTTTCTGAAAATGTGTTTTGTTTTTTTTTTATTAATTAATTAATTCATTATTATATATAACATAGCGCTTTTTAATAAATGCTATTATATAGGTAGTCAAATAATAGCGTTTTATACAAAATGCTATCTTAATGAAGTTTAATAATAGCGTTCTGGTACAAAGTGCTATCATAATTACATAGTCTGTATTATATAATAGCGCCCGATTAAAAAGTGCTATTATAAATGTGTTTTTTCCATTTTAATAGCATTTTTTTTAAAAGTGCTATTAAATTAGGTGATACAAAAAATCATTTTTGGCGTAGTGTATCGTATAATAGATGTAAACAATTTCAGTATTTTCTTCTTCTCCATCACCAAATTTTAGGTTAC
Organism: Vicia faba; assembly: GCA_948472305.1. Classification (NCBI taxonomy): domain Eukaryota; kingdom Viridiplantae; phylum Streptophyta; class Magnoliopsida; order Fabales; family Fabaceae; genus Vicia; species Vicia faba. The sequence continues at coordinate 168,315,554 of OX451739.1, forward strand.
TTCATCACCAAGAAACTAAGTTAAAAGACTATTAATTGATGACACATATTCCATATACATTGGAAATAATTAAAATTATATAATGAGTCTCGATAGTATATTTATTCACCATATTCATATTGTATTATGGTATAATATATGTAAACAATTTCAATATTTTACTTCTTCTCCATCACCAAATTTTAGGTTACTTCATCACCACGAAATTAAGTTAAAAGCTAATTAATTAATGACACATATTTCATATACATTGCTAATAATTCAAATTATATAATGAGTCTCGATAGTATATTTATTCACCATATTCATATTGTATTATGGTATAATAGATGTAAATAATTTCAGTATATTCTTCTTCTCCATCACCAAATTTTAGGTTACTTCATCACTAAGAAACTAAGTTAAAAGACTATTAATTGATGACACATATTCCATATACATTGGAAATAATTCAAATTCTATAATGAGCCTCGATAGTATATTTATTCACCACAATCATATTGTATTATAGTATAATAGATGTAAACAATTTCAATATTTATCTTCTTTTTCATCACCAAATTTTAGGTTACTTCTTCACAAAGAAATTAAGTTAAAAGACAATTAATTAATGACACATATTTCATATACATTGCTAATAATTCAAATTATATAATGTGTCTCGATAATATATTTACTCACCATATTCATATTTTATTATGGTATAATAGATGTAAATAATTTCAATTTTTTCTTCTTCTCCATCACCAAATTTTAGGTTACTTCATCACTAAGAAACTAAGTTAAAAGACTATTAATTGATGACACATATTCCATATAGATTGGAAATAATTCAAATTATGTGTTGAGTCTCGGTATTATATTTATTCATCATATTTATATTGTATTAAGGTATAATAGATGTAAACAATTTCAATAGTTTTCTTTTTCTTCATCACCAAATTTTAGGTTACTCCATCACTAAGAAACTAAGTTAAAAGACTATTACTTAATAATACATATTCCATATACATTTGAAATAATTCAAATTATAAAATGAGTCTCGATAGTATATTTATTCACCATATTCATATTGTATTATCGTATAATAGATGTAAACAATTTCAGTATTTTCTTCTTCTCCATTACCAAATTTTAGGTTACTTCTTCACAAAGAAATTAAGTTAAAAGACTATTAATTAATGACACATATTTCATATACATTGCTAATAATTCAAATTATATAATGTGTCTCGATAATATATTTATTCACCATATTCATATTGTATTATGGTATAATAGATGTAAATAATTTCAGTATTTTCTTCTTCTCCATCACAAAATTTTAGGTTATTTCATCACTAAGAAACTAAGTTAAAAGACTATTAATTGATGACACATATTCCATATACATTGGAAATAATTCAAATTATGTGTTGAGTCTCGATATTATATTTATTCACCATATTTATATTGTATTAAGGTATAATAGATGTAAATAATTTCAATAGTTTTCTTTTTCTTCATCACCAAATTTTAGGTTACTCCATCACTAAGAAACTAAGTTAAAAGACTATTACTTAATGACACATATTCCATATACATTTGAAATAATTCAAATTATATAATGAGTCTCGATAGTATATTTATTCACCATATTCATATTGTATTATCACTACGCCAAATAAGCTATTTAATAGCGCTTTTTTTTTGTTTTTGATAGCGCTTAAAAGTGCTATTAACCGCGCCACTATTGTAAATATTTCTTATTTAATAGCACTTTAAAAGCGCTATTAAAGTACCAATTTATAATAGCGTTTTAATTAAAGTGCTATCAAAGTCAGTATTTTGCATGTTTTTTGTTTGTTTTTTTATAGCACTCTAAACAAAAAGCGCTAATATATAACATATGTTTGATAACGCTTTCAAATAAAGTGCTAATAAATGGTACATATTTGGTACAATATTTTTAATAAGTACAGTACAATATTTTTTCTTACACAATCATTTTTTTTGGTGTAAATATAAAATAACTATATTCAATTCAACACAAATAACACTTTAAGTTACTCATTGCATATATATTATGATCCATCAAATACCAAATAACATTTTAAATTACCAAATCCTATTGTTTCCAAATATCATAACATATAGAATATTAAGAGGGCGTTTGCATAGCCAAATTTGTAGATGCCCATCTATGAGTACTTCAATCCAAGTCCAAAAACATACAATCAAATTCTCTAAACAAAACACCAAAAAAATAAGAAAGGATAACAAAACAATCCCATGTAGTAACCACGTTCATGATCCAAAAGCGTTGAACTCATAGATACCATTTCCTAGATTATCCTCCCGTGATACATGTGGAGATATGAAAGAGAACTTATTTATTAATCCATTTGGACTAATAAACTTGTCATACAAATACCTAGAAATGAACAACAATTGATATTAATATATTTGTCACCAATGTGAATATTAGTCAACAATACAAATAATATTAATATTAATAATATATTTGTCAAATAAGAGAATATTTGTAATAATAGAGGTACCTGGAAAATACAGTGATAATAGATGCACTTAACCAATTGTGATCAAGAATCTCCTTTATACTCTCTACACGTAGTTGCTCTAAAAACTCCTCACCAAATATACTTTCCTCCATTTTTATTTGAATTAATGATCCAACCCTCATCATCTTTTTCACATACATATCAAGGAAAGGTAAATTTGCAATACCAGCTGAACCGCCAACTCTAGGAGACTCTTCGATTTTGAATTTTTTGTTACTTTTGTTGGGTGATGAAACTGAATATTCAACACTGTGTTGAATATTGTTACCTTTGTTTTGGGATTGACCAGGAATCTAAAAAGTTGTATTAATTAATATTAGTGATCAAATAATAAAACAAGTTGCGATCAAGCAACTTGATTATAAGTAATTTACCTTTTCACATTCAGCAACAAATTCAAGAAGTTTCGTTGGCCATGGCACAATTGTTCCTATTGCTTGACCAACCATGGATACATCTCCATCTTCAACAGATATAGGCAATGGGGCATTTGGCACAATAGCAACTTCGATATTAACCTTGACATATCCAGGTGGTAACGTCATGCCATGTACCGTGTTACCTTTGGTGTTATATAGTTTTCCACGAGCAACCAAACAACGACTCAGGGAGGATAAATATATATTAACAGGAAAGAGACCCTAAACCAATAAGATATGAATAAAAAGATTAACATCATTATTGAAAGAACAAACATATCGAATTTGAGAGATAATAAAGAAACCAATTACCTCGGGAATGTTGCCAAATGATCCAGGGTTGCAAGAACCTTTATCACTAGGTAGTCGACTCTCAGCTACTTTTTCTGGTTGTTTCCTTTCTACCACTTGTTCAAGGTGTTGCCTCTGTGCCACTTTTTCAGGTTGTTGCAACCTCTCTGACACTTGTTTAGGTTGTTGCCTTTCTTCCACTTCTTCAGTTTGTTGCCTCTCTAGCTTCTCTCTATCCAACTTATCTCTCTCAATCTTTTCTCTCTCTAGCACCTCCAATCTACTTTTGAGTGAATTACAAAAGCCATACAATTTTTCAAAATCCATTTGTGTGGGGCGATTTTGGCGTGGTAATATGTCCCTAGAACATACCCCAAAACCATAAGTCCTAACACGTCCAGAGTAGTTTGGGAGATTAAGAGCCTCAAATAATATGTTTGTGGGACCAAGGTCTTGTCTCTCTTCTTCAGATAGAGCTTCTGTTAACTTCTCCTGACATTGATAAGTATAAAAGAAATAACCAATAGTTAGATACAAGTTGCAATTAATGGCTATTCTATCAAAATAAGACACAAAGACTCAATTAATTAAGGAAAATCGAGTTTAATGACTTCAAACTAACTAACAAAATACAAATTCGGTAACAATGATGAGTATAGAAAAAGTGTCACATCTATAATGTGAGCATTTTGGAAATAACATCTATAGTGTCACATCTAAAATTCGACTTACACATTGATCCACAACTCTTTGAACATTCTCATTATCAATCACCCCGCTCTTATTGACGCGGGCAACCTTCCACACTTGACTACGGTTTATCTCACCAACTTCTGACTCTTCTACCTGTATATACATTTTTACAAATTAACATAGCAATTAAATTTTTTTATAATATTGTATAGTACATTTATACACATACTTACCATATCAGCTTCAAGACGAGCACACCCTAAACGTGACTTTCTATAGGGATGTTGAGGATTTAACGCTCTTTCTCGATTCTCATCACTAACTTTCTGCATTTATTATAAAAAATGCATCGCACAACACTATCACTAATACTATAATCATGCAAAACTTTAAGGATCCATATCCAAGTGATAAAAGTATTACCTGAAACTTTGCAGTCATATGTTGGGCTACAAATTTATCCCAATCATCTTGTTTTATACAAAAAGAATATTTGGCCGGACGATGTTTAACAAAACCACCCTTACTATCTTTTAGATATGACCTTGCCATTTTTGTTCTGAATGCCCTGTGCAACTTTCCAGCTTCTCTATATACAAAGGCACGATGTTCCTCGCCAATTATAAAAGCTTTCTGCAAATAATTCAGTTTATTAAAACATAGTTCAGTTTATTTAAACATCCCAATGGATAGATTAACAAAATTAAAATTTTACAACTAGCTTAAGTTAGTGTGTTACTTCAATTTCATCCCAAATGTTTTGTTTATAAACCCTCACAGCCTCTTTATTTTTTTTCGCGCTCCATCAACACAAATATCATAACGCTCACAAACAACAACCACAACTTGTATATGTTCTTTACAGAGTAACTTCAGCCTGTAATTTTCTTGAAATCACAGATTAGTGTAAATAGTTCTGTCAAACTCAGCGTCTGCATCAACAACCACAAACACTATTGTTGGACTTCTCCACTAAAACTCTGAATTATAGACAAAATACAATGAACAATAAAGGTAGTCCCGAAAAACGATCGAAGTTCATAATCATACTAACAGAGCAAATTGGAAAAAAAGTTGAAAACTAACTTGTCTCAGAATAATCACCGGCAGCCACCGTGATCGAACACCGACAATAAATCCATCACCAACGACTCTAACTATTTGTAATTTCTTCATTACATTGACTCTAACTGTGGATGACTGAAAGCAGATTGAAACTCTTGCACTATTTAGATACAAAACCATTCAAATATTGAATCACATGCAGACTACTTCTCCAAAATCCTTTATTGTGAGCATGCTTTGGTTCAAAATTGGGTGCAGAAGTCAAGTAGTTTATGATAATTAGCCATACATATAAGATGTAACTTTTTTTCCTATGATAAATATACTTATATGCAGTCTATCAATATAAGTAATGCACGTACATCAGAATTGGAAACAGTATATGTTAACTCGTCATACTTCCTCTAAATCCTGTAAGATACCCTTTATCAGAATTGATGAGGCGAGTTTGAAATTCTGCCCACTCACTCTTGCATCTCATTATGACCCCGTTTACATGATGAAAACCACAAACTCCTTGTTACTATATCGCACAAATTTCACATACAGTACATCAGAGAATTGTGACAGTAATATCGTTTTCGTGTCAAATAAACATACCGCATCATATTTGTCTTTTCCATGATCATATTCTCCCTGAAATTTGTAAATATAGATCTAAGAATTACTTTTAATAAAAAAATTTGCAGGTTGAAAGCACAATCAGTTTAGTTTATTATATCAGAAAATGTGTAGCAGTAAATATCTATGTAAGTTAGTGATAATGACTAACTCGTTCACCAAGAGTAGGAATTGTTTGATGAACAATCCATTGTTCATCAACCACACCAATTTTTTCATGTGCTGGCTGCCAAAAAAATAAACAAAAAGTAAGGCATTGAAGGGACCAGAAACATATGAAATAGAACCATGAATTATGAAACGACGTTAAATCAATAACACTTAAATAACACCGACATAGAAAAATCGAAAAACATGCTTGCTATATGTTTAATAGTTACTGTTATTGATGTTCCACATCCTTCAATAAGTTTGTTAAGAGAACCCAAAGCTGCAAAATTTTTGCTCAGTTTAGAATATATTATGAATAAATCAAATCTTAGAAGCATAAACAAAGCTGCAACCTCATTATAGCATTGTAAATCCATGAAATCTGAGGAACCACTAAGCTGCAAACCAGTAAATTTGCAATTTCATCAGTATAATTACAAATTTAACAGCCTTGGATATATTATATTTAGAACATTTAGACAAAAGCATGTAAAAGCATGTTGCAACTCAAATATTACAAACTAAACAGAGCTCTAACATCAACTAAACACCACCAGCATCAAACCTGAAAGCGCACCAGGCCAAGACAGGTATGAAGTATAATCATGAAAAGATACACTAAAAATAATAGAACAACGATGTACCCAATAAACTAAAACAGATCAACAATGCAATAACAAAGGGCAAGAGTTTGCTTCATGAGAATAGCCACTACAATAAGGTTGAAACATAATTTTTTCAGGTATTTCTTAAAATCATTTCTTTTGCAGTCACACCACACCAGGAATCAAGTTCTCCTATTTTGTCTTCTTCAAAATATATTTTGTTTCCCTGTTTCAAATATTGAAGAAATAAAAACTGTGAAACACCGACAACATTGTAAAAACAGTGAAACACCGACAACATTTAAATTCATAGTTAGACAATAGTACATGATCAAAACCTAAATTGAAGTAAAATATTTCAGATACCTATGTTATTCTCCAGTCCATGTTGTTCTTTTCTTCTTTTCGTCACCATCGCCATGTTTAAGATTCTCATTACAGCTACTCAAAATCACGAATATCCTTCAACACAAAGACATCATAACGCTCACAAACAACACAGAGAATCAACGGATAGCAGAAACTGAAAAAAGAAATATTACCGGATACAAATGAAGAGAGGGATGACGACGACGTAGGTGAGATGACAAAGGGTTGAGTTCGACGGAGAATGAGATTTGGTTGTTCTTTCTTTTCGGTGTTTCCTCCTTCTGTTTGAGTGTCGTTTGAGAAGTGAATCTGAATCTGAATCGATGGTGAATCCGATGGCTGAAGAATGGATCCGGGTGAAAACCGAAGGAAGGGATGACGGTGGTAAATCAATGACTAACGGCGGTGAATCAATGAAAACCGAAGGAAGCAGAGGAAGATTTGACGGCGGTGAGTGGAAGCAGAGGAAGCAGAGGAAGATAGTGTTTTTGTTTTTGGCGGTGAGTGGATGCGGGAAATCCAATTTTCTGAAAATGTGTTTTGTTTTTTTTTTATTAATTAATTAATTCATTATTATATATAACATAGCGCTTTTTAATAAATGCTATTATATAGGTAGTCAAATAATAGCGTTTTATACAAAATGCTATCTTAATGAAGTTTAATAATAGCGTTCTGGTACAAAGTGCTATCATAATTACATAGTCTGTATTATATAATAGCGCCCGATTAAAAAGTGCTATTATAAATGTGTTTTTTCCATTTTAATAGCATTTTTTTTAAAAGTGCTATTAAATTAGGTGATACAAAAAATCATTTTTGGCGTAGTGTATCGTATAATAGATGTAAACAATTTCAGTATTTTCTTCTTCTCCATCACCAAATTTTAGGTTACTTCATCACCAAGAAACTAAGTTAAAAGACTATTAATTGATGACACATATTCCATATACATTGGAAATAATTAAAATTATATAATGAGTCTCGATAGTATATTTATTCACCATATTCATATTGTATTATGGTATAATATATGTAAACAATTTCAATATTTTACTTCTTCTCCATCACCAAATTTTAGGTTACTTCATCACCACGAAATTAAGTTAAAAGCTAATTAATTAATGACACATATTTCATATACATTGCTAATAATTCAAATTATATAATGAGTCTCGATAGTATATTTATTCACCATATTCATATTGTATTATGGTATAATAGATGTAAATAATTTCAGTATATTCTTCTTCTCCATCACCAAATTTTAGGTTACTTCATCACTAAGAAACTAAGTTAAAAGACTATTAATTGATGACACATATTCCATATACATTGGAAATAATTCAAATTCTATAATGAGCCTCGATAGTATATTTATTCACCACAATCATATTGTATTATAGTATAATAGATGTAAACAATTTCAATATTTATCTTCTTTTTCATCACCAAATTTTAGGTTACTTCTTCACAAAGAAATTAAGTTAAAAGACAATTAATTAATGACACATATTTCATATACATTGCTAATAATTCAAATTATATAATGTGTCTCGATAATATATTTACTCACCATATTCATATTTTATTATGGTATAATAGATGTAAATAATTTCAATTTTTTCTTCTTCTCCATCACCAAATTTTAGGTTACTTCATCACTAAGAAACTAAGTTAAAAGACTATTAATTGATGACACATATTCCATATAGATTGGAAATAATTCAAATTATGTGTTGAGTCTCGGTATTATATTTATTCATCATATTTATATTGTATTAAGGTATAATAGATGTAAACAATTTCAATAGTTTTCTTTTTCTTCATCACCAAATTTTAGGTTACTCCATCACTAAGAAACTAAGTTAAAAGACTATTACTTAATAATACATATTCCATATACATTTGAAATAATTCAAATTATAAAATGAGTCTCGATAGTATATTTATTCACCATATTCATATTGTATTATCGTATAATAGATGTAAACAATTTCAGTATTTTCTTCTTCTCCATTACCAAATTTTAGGTTACTTCTTCACAAAGAAATTAAGTTAAAAGACTATTAATTAATGACACATATTTCATATACATTGCTAATAATTCAAATTATATAATGTGTCTCGATAATATATTTATTCACCATATTCATATTGTATTATGGTATAATAGATGTAAATAATTTCAGTATTTTCTTCTTCTCCATCACAAAATTTTAGGTTATTTCATCACTAAGAAACTAAGTTAAAAGACTATTAATTGATGACACATATTCCATATACATTGGAAATAATTCAAATTATATAATGAGTCTCGATAGTATATTTATTCACCAGAATCATATTGTATTATAGTATAATAGATGTAAATAATTTCAATATTTATCTTCTTTTTCATCACCAAATTTTAGGTTACTTCTTCACAAAGAAATTAAGTTAAAAGACTATTAATTAATGACACATATTTCATATACATTGCTAATAATTCAAATTATATAATGTGTCTCGATAAAATATTTATTCACCATATTCATATTGTGTTATGGTATAATAGATGTAAATAATTTCAGTATTTTCTTCTTCTCCATCACCAAATTTTAGGTTACTTCATCACTAAGAAACTAAGTTAAAAGACTATTAATTGATGACACATATTCCATATACATTGGAAATAATTCAAATTATGTGTTGAGTCTCGATATTATATTTATTCACCATATTTATATTGTATTAAGGTATAATAGATGTAAACAATTTCAATAGTTTTCTTTTTCTTCATCACCAAATTTTAGGTTAGTCCATCACTAAGAAACTAAGTTAAAAGACTATTACTTAATGACACATATTCCATATACATTTGAAATAATTCAAATTATATAATGAGTCTCGATAGTATATTTATTCACCATATTCATATTGTATTATCGTATAATAGATGTAAACAATTTCCGTATTTTCTTCTTCTCCATCACTAAATTTTAGGTTACTTCATCACCAAGAAACTAAGTTAAAAGACTATTAATTGATGACACATATTCCATATACATTGGAAATAATTCAAATTATATAATGAGTCTCGATAGTATATTTATTCACCATATTCATATTGTATTATGGTATAATATATGTAAACAATTTCAATATTTTACTTCTTCTTTATCACCAAATTTTAGGTTACTTCATCACCACGAAATTAAGTTAAAGGACTATTAATTAATGACACATATTTCATATACATTGCTAACAATTCAAATTATATAATGAGTCTCGATAGTATATTTATTCACCATATTCATAATGTATTATGGTATAATAGATGTAAATAATTTCAGTATTTTCTTCTTCTCCATCACCAAATTTTAGGTTACTCCATCACTAAGAAACTAAGTTAAAAGACTATTAATTCATGACACATATTCCATATACATTGGAAATAATTCAAATTATATAATGAGTCTCGATAGTATATTTATTCACCAGAATCATATTTTATTATAGTATAATAGATGTAAACAATTTCAATAGTTTTCTTTTTCTTCATCACCAAATTTTAGGTTACTCCATCACTAAGAAATTAAGTTAAAAGACTATTACTTAATGACACATATTCCATATACATTGGAAATAATTCAAATTATATAATGAGTCTCGATAGTATATTTATTCACCATATTCATATTGTATTATCGTATAATAGATGTAAACAATTTCAGTATTTTCTTCTTCTCCATCACCAAATTTTAGGTTACTTCATCACCAAGAAACTAAGTTAAAAGACTATTAATTGATGACACATATTCCATATACATTTGAAATAATTCAAATTATATAATGAGTCTCGATAGTATATTTATTCACCATATTCATATTGTATTATGGTATAATAGATGTAAACAATTTCAATATTTTACTTCTTCTCCATCACCAAATTTTAGGTTACTTCATCACTAAGATACTAAGTTAAAAGACTTTTACTTACTGACACATATTCCATATACATTTGAAATAATTCAAATTATATAATGAGTCTTGATTGTATATTTATTCACCATATTCATATTGTAGTATGGTATAATAGATGTAAATAATTTCAGTATTTTCTTCTTCTCCATCACCAAATTTTAGGTTACTTCATCACTAAGAAACTAAGTTAAAAGACTATTAATTGATGACACATATTCCATATACATTGGAAATAATTCAAATTCTATAATGAGCCTCGATAGTATATTTATTCACCAGAATCATATTGTATTATAGTATAATAGATGTAAACAATTTCAATATTTATCTTCTTTTTCATCTCCAAATTTTAGGTTACTTCTTCACAAAGAAATTAAGTTAAAAGACTATTAATTAATGACACATTTTTCATATACATTGCTAATAATTCAAATTATATAATGTGTCTCGATAATATATTTATTCACCATATTCATATTGTATTATGGTATAATAGATGTAAATAATTTCAATTTTTTCTTCTTCTCCATCACCAAATTTTAGGTTACTTTATCACTAAGAAACTAAGTTAAAAGACTATTAATTGATGACACATATTCCATATAGATTGGAAATAATTCAAATCATGTGTTGAGTCTCGATATTATATTTATTCATCATATTTATATTGTATTAAGGTATAATAGATGTAAACAATTTCAATAGTTTTCTTTTTCTTCATCACCAAATTTTAGGTTACTCCATCACTAAGAAACTAAGTTAAAAGACTATTACTTAATGACACATATTCCATATACATTTGAAATAATTCAAATTATATAATGAGTCTCGATAGTATATTTATTCACCATATTCAAATTGAATTATGGTATAATAGATGTAAATAATTTCAATATTTATCTTCTTTTTCATTACCAAATTTTAGGTTACTTATTCACAAAGAAATTAAGTTAAAAGACTATTAATTAATGACACATATTTCATATACATTGCTAATAATTCAAATTATATAATGTGTCTCGATAATATATTTATTCACCATATTCATATTGTATTATGGTATAATAGATGTAAATAATTTCAGTATTTTCTTCTTCTCCATCACCAAATTTTAGGTTACTTCATCACTAAGAAACTAAGTTAAAAGACTATTAATTGATGAGACATATTCCATATACATTGGAAATAATTCAAATTATATAATGTGTCTCGATAATATATTTATTCACCATATTCATATGGTATTATGGTATAGTAGATGTAAATAATTTCAGTATTTTCTTCTTCTCCATCACCAAATTTTAGGATACTTCATCACTAAGAAACTAAGTTAAAAGACTATTAATTGATGACACATATTCCATATACATTGGAAATAATTCAAATTATGTGTTGAGTCTCAATATTATATTTATTCACCATATTTATATTGTATTAAGGTATAATAGATGTAAACAATTTTAATAGTTTTCTTTTTCTACATCACCAAATTTTAGGTTACTCCATCACTAAGAAACTAAGTTAAAAGACTATTACTTAATGACACATATTCCATATACATTTGAAATAATTCAAATTATATAATGAGTCTCGATAGTATATTTATTCACCATATTCATATTGTATTATTGTATAATAGATGTAAACAATTTCAATAGTTTTCTTTTTCTTCATCAGCAAATTTTAGGTTACTTCATCACCAAGAAACTAAGTTAAAAGACAATTAATTAATAGCACATATTCCTTATACATTGCTAATAATTCAAATTATATAATGAGTCTCGATAGTATATTTATTCGCCATATTCATATTGTATTATGGTATAATAGATGTAAACAATTTCAATATTTTATTTCTTCTCCATCACCAAATTTTAGATTACTTCATCACTAAGAAACTAAGTTAAAAGACTATTAATTGATGACACATATTCCATATATATTGGTAATAAATTAAATTATATAATGAGTCTTGATAGTATATTTATTCACCAGAATCATATTTGTATTATAGTATAATAGATGTAAACGATTTCAATATTTATCTTCTTTTTCATCACCAAATTTTAGGTTACTTCTTCACCAAGAAATTAAGTTAAAAGACTATTAATTAATGACACATATTTCATATACATTGCTAATAATTAAAATTATATAATGTGTCTCGATAATATATTCATTCACTATATTCATATTGTATTTTGGTATAATAGATGTAAATAATTTCAGTATTTTCTTCTTCTCGATCACCAAATTTTTGGTTACTTCATAACTAAGAAACTAAGTTAAAAGACTATTAATTGATGACACATATTCCATATACATTAGAAATAATTCAAATTATGTATTGAGTCTAGATATTATATTTATTCACCATATTCATATTGTATTAAGGTATAATAGATGTAAACAATTTCAATATTTATCTTCTTTTTCATCACAAAATTTTAGGTTACTTCTTCACAAAGAAATTAAGTTAAAAGACTATTAATTAATGACACATATTTCATATACATTGATAATAATTCAAATTATATAATGTGTCTCGATAAAATATTTATTCACCATATTCATATTGTATTTTGGTATAATAGATGTAAATAATTTCAGTATTTTCTTCTTCTCCATCACCAAATTTTAGGTTACTTCATCACTAAGAAACTAAGTTAAAAGACTATTAATTGATGACACATATTCCATATACATTGGAAATAATTCAAATTATGTGTTGAGTCTCGATATTATATTTATTCATCATATTTATATTGTATTAAGGTATAATAGATGTAAACAATTTCAATAGTTTTCTTTTTCTTCATCACCAAATTTTAGGTTACTCCATCACTAAGAAACTAAGTTAAAAGACTATTACTTAATGACACATATTCCATATACATTTGAAATAATTCAAATTATATAATGAGTCTCGATAGTATATTTATTCACCATATTCATATTGTATTATGGTATAATAGATGTAAACAATTTCAATATTTTACTTCTTCTCCATCACCAAATTTTAGGTTACTTCATCACTAAGATACTAAGTTAAAAGACTTTTAATTACTGACACATATTCCATATACATTTGAAATAATTCAAATTATATAATGAGTCTCGATTGTATATTTATTCACCATATTCATATTGTAGTATGGTATAATAGATGTAAATAATTTCAGTATTTTCTTCTTCTCCATCACCAAATTTTAGGTTACTTCATCACTAAGAAACTAAGTTAAAAGACTATTAATTGATGACACATATTCCATATACATTGGAAATAATTCAAATTCTATAATGAGCCTCGATAGTATATTTATTCACCAGAATCATATTGTATTATAGTATAATAGATGTAAACAATTTCAATATTTATCTTCTTTTTCATCTCCAAATTTTAGGTTACTTCTTCACAAAGAAATTAAGTTAAAAGACTATTAATTAATGACACATTTTTCATATACATTGCTAATAATTCAAATTATATAATGTGTCTCGATAATATATTTATTCACCATATTCATATTGTATTATGGTATAATAGATGTAAATAATTTCAATTTTTTCTTCTTCTCCATCACCAAATTTTAGGTTACTTTATCACTAAGAAACTAAGTTAAAAGACTATTAATTGATGACACATATTCCATATAGATTGGAAATAATTCAAATCATGTGTTGAGTCTCGATATTATATTTATTCATCATATTTATATTGTATTAAGGTATAATAGATGTAAACAATTTCAATAGTTTTCTTTTTCTTCATCACCAAATTTTAGGTTACTCCATCACTAAGAAACTAAGTTAAAAGACTATTACTTAATGACACATATTCCATATACATTTGAAATAATTCAAATTATATAATGAGTCTCGATAGTATATTTATTCACCATATTGATATTATATTATCGTATAATAGATGTAAACAATTTACGTATTTTCTTCTTCTCCATCACCAAATTTTAGGTTACTTCATCACCAAGAAACTAAGTTAAAAGACTATTAATTAATAGCACATATTCCTTATACATTGCTAATAATTCAAATTATATAATGAGTCTCGATAGTATATTTATTCACCATATTCATATTGTATTATGGTATAATAGATGTAAACAATTTTAATATTTTATTTCTTCTCCATCACCAAATTTTAGGTTACTTCATCACTAAGAAACTAAGTTAAAAGACTATTAATTGATGACAAATATTCCATATACATTGGAAATAATTAAAATTATATAATGAGTCTCGATAGTATATTTATTCACCAGAATCATATTGTATTATAGTATAATAGATGTAAACAATTTCAATATTTATCTTCTTTTTCATCACAAAATTTTAGGTTACTTCTTCACAAAGAAATTAAGTTAAAAGACTATTAATTAATGACACATATTTCATATACATTGCTAATAATTCAAATTATATAATGTGTCTCGATAATATATTTATTCACCATATTCATATTGTATTATGGTATAATAGATGTAAATAATTTCAGTATTTTCTTCTTCTCCATCACCAAATTTTAGGTTACTTCATCACTAAGAAACTAAGTTAAAAGACTATTAATTGATGACACATATTCCATATACATTGGAAATAAATCAAATTATGTGTTGAGTCTCGATATTATATTTATTCACCATATTCATATTGTATTATGGTATAATAGATGTAAACAATTTCAATAGTTTTCTTTTTCTTCATCACCAAATTTTAGGTTACTCCATCACTAAGAAATTAAGTTAAAAGACTATTACTTAATGACACATATTCCATATACATTTGAAATAATTCAAATTATATAATGAGTCTCGATAGTATATTTATTCACCATATTCATATTATATTATCGTATAATAGATGTAAACAATTTCAGTATTTTCTTCTTCTCCATCACCAAATTTTAGGTTACTTCATCACCAAGAAACTAAGTTAAAAGACTATTAATTGATGACACATATTCCATATACATTGGAAATAATTCAAATTATATAATGAGTCTCGATAGTATATTTATTCACCATATTCATATTATATTATCGTAAAATAGATGTAAACAATTTACGTATTTTCTTCTTCTCCATCACCAAATTTTAGGTTACTTCATCACCAAGAAACTAAGTTAAAAGACTATTAATTAATAGCACATATTCCTTATACATTGCTAATAATTCAAATTATATAATGAGTCTCGATAGTATATTTATTCACCATATTCATATTGTATTATGGTATAATAGATGTAAACAATTTTAATATTTTATTTCTTCTCCATCACCAAATTTTAGGTTACTTCATCACTAAGAAACTAAGTTAAAAGACTATTAATTGATGACAAATATTCCTTATACATTGCTAATAATTCAAATTATATAATGAGTCTCAATAGTATATTTATTCACCATATTCATATTGAATTATGGTATAATAGATGTAAACAATTTCAATATTTTATTTCTTCTCCATCACCAAATTTTAGATTACTTCATCACTAAGAAACTAAGTTAAAAGACTATTAATTGATGACACATATTCCATATAGATTGGTAATAAATTAAATTATATAATGAGTCTTGATAGTATATTTATTCACCAGAATCATATTTGTATTATAGTATAATAGATGTAAACGATTTCAATATTTATCTTCTTTTTCATCACCAAATTTTAGGTTACTTCTTCACCAAGAAATTAAGTTAAAAGACTATTAATTAATGACACATATTTCATATACATTGCTAATAATTAAAATTATATAATGTGTCTCGATAATATATTCATTCACTATATTCATATTGTATTTTGGTATAATAGATGTAAATAATTTCAGTATTTTCTTCTTCTCCATCACCAAATTTTTGGTTACTTCATAACTAAGAAACTAAGTTAAAAGACTATTAATTGATGACACATATTCCATATACATTAGAAATAATTCAAATTATGTATTGAGTCTAGATATTATATTTATTCACCATATTCATATTGTATTAAGGTATAATAGATGTAAACAATTTCAATAGTTTTCTTTTTCTTCATCACTAAATTTTAGGTTACTTCATCACTAAAAAACTAAGTTAAAAGACTATTACTTAATGACACATATTCCATATACATTTGAAATAATTCAAATTATATAATGAGTCTTGATAGTATATTTATTCATCATATTCATATTGTATTATCGTATAATAGATGTGAACAATTCCTGTATTTTCTTCTTCTCCATCACCAAATTTTAGGTTACTTCATTACCAAGAAACTAAGTTAAAAGTCTATTGATTAATGGCACATATTCCATATACATTGGTAATAATTAAAATTATATAATGAGACTCAATAGTATATTTATTCACCATATTCATATTGTGTTAAGGTATAATAGATGTAAACAATTTCAATATTTTTCTTCTTCTCCATTATCAAATTTTAGGTTACTTCATCACCAAGAAAATAAGTTAAAAGAATATTAATTAATGGCACATATTCCATATACATTGGTAATAATTAAAATTATATAATGAATCTCAATAGTATATTTATTCACCATATTCATATTGAATTATGGTATAATAGATGTAAACAATTTCAATATTTTAGTTCTTCTCCATCACCAAATTTTAGGTTACTTCATCACTAAGATACTATGTTAAAAGACTATTACTTAGTGACAAATATTCCATATACATTTGAAATAATTCAAATTATATAATGAGTCTCGATAGTATATTTATTCACCATATTCATATTGTACTATGGTATAATAGATGTAAATAATTTCATTATTTTCTTCTTCTCCATTATCAAATTTTAGGTTACTTCATCACCAAGAAAATAAGTTAAAAGAATATTAATTAATGGCACATATTCCATATACATTGGAAATAATTCAAATTATGTATTGAGTCTCGATATTATATTTATTCACCATATTTATATTGTATTAAGGTATAATAGATGTAAACAATTTCAATAGTTTTCTTTTTCTTCATCACCAAATTTTAGGTTACTTCATCACTAAGAAACTAAGTTAAAAGACTATTACTTAATGACACATATTCCATATACATTTGAAATAATTCAAATTATATAATAAGTTTTAATAGTATATTTATTCATCATATTCATATTGTATTATCGTATAATAGATGTGAACAATTTTAGTATTTTCTTCTTCTCCATCACCAAATTTTAGGTTACTTCATTACCAAGAAACTAAGTTAAAAGTCTATTAATTAATGGCACATATTCCATATACATTGGTAATAATTCAAATTATATAATGAGACTCGATAGTATATTTATTTACCATATTCATATTGTATTAAGGTACAATAGATGTAAACAATTTCAATATTTTTCTTCTTCTCCATTACCAAATTTTAGGTTACTTCATCACTAAGAAAATAAGTTAAAAGAATATTAATTAATGGCACATATTCCATATACATTGGTAATAATTAAAATTATATAATGAATCTCAATATTATATTTATTCACCATATTGAAATTGAATTATTGTATAATAGATGTAAACAATTTCAATATTTATCTTCTTTTTCATCACCAAATTTTAGTTTACTTCTTCACAAAGAAATTAAGTTAAAAGACTATTAATTAATGACACATAGTTCATATACATTGCTAATAATTCAAATTATATAATGTGTCTCGATAATATATTTATTCACCATATTCATATTGTATTATTGTATAATAGATGTAAACAATTTCAGTATTTTCTTCTTCTCCATCACCAAATTTTAGGTTACTTCATCACCAAGAAACTAAGTTAAAAGACTATTAATTGATGACACATATTCCATATACATTGGAAATAATTCAAATTATATAATGAATCTCAATATTATATTTATTCACCATATTCAAATTGAATTATGGTATAATAGATGTAAATAATTTCAATATTTATCTTCTTTTTCATTACCAAATTTTAGGTTACTTATTCACAAAGAAATTAAGTTAAAAGACTATTAATTAATGACACATATTTCATATACATTGCTAATAATTCAAATTATATAATGTGTCTCGATAATATATTTATTCACCATATTCATATTGTATTATGGTATAATAGATGTAAATAATTTCAGTATTTTCTTCTTCTCCATCACCAAATTTTAGGTTACTTCATCACTAAGAAACTAAGTTAAAAGACTATTAATTGATGAGACATATTCCATATACATTGGAAATAATTCAAATTATATAATGTGTCTCGATAATATATTTATTCACCATATTCATATGGTATTATGGTATAGTAGATGTAAATAATTTCAGTATTTTCTTCTTCTCCATCACCAAATTTTAGGTTACTTCATCACTAAGAAACTAAGTTAAAAGACTATTAATTGATGACACATATTCCATATACATTGGAAATAATTCAAATTATGTGTTGAGTCTCAATATTATATTTATTCACCATATTTATATTGTATTAAGGTATAATAGATGTAAACAATTTCAATAGTTTTCTTTTTCTACATCACAAAATTTTAGGTTACTCCATCACTAAGAAACTAAGTTAAAAGACTATTACTTAATGACACATATTCCATATACATTTGAAATAATTCAAATTATATAATGAGTCTCGATAGTATATTTATTCACCATATTCATATTGTATTATTGTATAATAGATGTAAACAATTTCAATAGTTTTCTTTTTCTTCATCAGCAAATTTTAGGTTACTTCATCACCAAGAAACTAAGTTAAAAGACAATTAATTAATAGCACATATTCCTTATACATTGCTAATAATTCAAATTATATAATGAGTCTCGATAGTATATTTATTCACCATATTCATATTGTATTATGGTATAATAGATGTAAACAATTTCAATATTTTATTTCTTCTCCATCACCAAATTTTAGATTACTTCATCACTAAGAAACTAAGTTAAAAGACTATTAATTGATGACACATATTCCATATAGATTGGTAATAAATTAAATTATATAATGAGTCTTGATAGTATATTTATTCACCAGAATCATATTTGTATTATAGTATAATAGATGTAAACGATTTCAATATTTATCTTCTTTTTCATCACCAAATTTTAGGTTACTTCTTCACCAAGAAATTAAGTTAAAAGACTATTAATTAATGACACATATTTCATATACATTGCTAATAATTAAAATTATATAATGTGTCTCGATAATATATTCATTCACTATATTCATATTGTATTTTGGTATAATAGATGTAAATAATTTCAGTATTTTCTTCTTCTCCATCACCAAATTTTTGGTTACTTCATAACTAAGAAACCAAGTTAAAAGACTATTAATTGATGACACATATTCCATATACATTAGAAATAATTCAAATTATGTATTGAGTCTAGATATTATATTTATTCACCATATTCATATTGTATTAAGGTATAATAGATGTAAACAATTTCAATAGTTTTCTTTTTCTTCATCACCAAATTTTAGGTTACTTCATCACTAAAAAACTAAGTTAAAAGACTATTACTTAATGACACATATTCCATATACATTTGAAATAATTCAAATTATATAATGATTCTTGATAGTATATTTATTCATCAATTCATATTGTATTATCGTATAATAGATGTGAACAATTTCTGTATTTTCTTCTTCTCCATCACCAAATTTTAGGTTACTTCATTACCAAGAAACTAAGTTAAAAGTCTATTGATTAATGGCACATATTCCATATACATTGGTAATAATTAAAATTATATAATGAGACTCAATAGTATATTTATTCACCATATTCATATTGTGTTAAGGTATAATAGATGTAAACAATTTCAATATTTTTCTTCTTCTCCATTATCAAATTTTAGGTTACTTCATCACCAAGAAAATAAGTTAAAAGAATATTAATTAATGGCACATATTCCATATACATTTGGTAATAATTAAAATTATATAATGAATCTCAATAGTATATTTATTCACCATATTCATATTGAATTATGGTATAATAGATGTAAACAATTTCAATATTTTACTTCTTCTCCATCACCAAATTTAAGGTTACTTCATCACTAAGATACTATGTTAAAAGACTATTACTTAGTGACAAATATTCCATATACATTTGAAATAATTCAAATTATATAATGAGTCTCGATAGTATATTTATTCACCATATTCATATTGTACTATGGTATAATAGATGTAAATAATTTCATTATTTTCTTCTTCTCCATTATCAAATTTTAGGTTACTTCATCACCAAGAAAATAAGTTAAAAGAATATTAATTAATGGCACATATTCCATATACATTGGAAATAATTCAAATTATGTATTGAGTCTCGATATTATATTTATTCACCATATTTATATTGTATTAAGGTATAATAGATGTAAACAATTTCAATAGTTTTCTTTTTCTTCATCACCAAATTTTAGGTTACTTCATCACTAAGAAACTAAGTTAAAAGACTATTACTTAATGACACATATTCCATATACATTTGAAATAATTCAAATTATATAATAAGTTTTAATAGTATATTTATTCATCATATTCATATTGTATTATCGTATAATAGATGTGAACAATTTTAGTATTTTCTTCTTCTCCATCACCAAATTTTAGGTTACTTCATTACCAAGAAACTAAGTTAAAAGTCTATTAATTAATGACACATATTCCATATACATTGGTAATAATTCAAATTATATAATGAGACTCGATAGTATATTTATTTACCATATTCATATTGTATTAAGGTACAATAGATGTAAACAATTTCAATATTTTTCTTCTTCTCCATTAACAAATTTTAGGTTACTTCATCACTAAGAAAATAAGTTAAAAGAATATTAATTAATGGCACATATTCCATATACATTGGTAATAATTAAAATTATATAATGAATCTCAATATTATATTTATTCACCATATTGAAATTGAATTATTGTATAATAGATGTAAACAATTTCAATATTTATCTTCTTTTTCATCACCAAATTTTAGGTTACTTCTTCACAAAGAAATTAAGTTAAAAGACTATTAATTAATGACACATATTTCATATACATTGCTAATAATTCAAATTATATAATGTGTCTCGATAATATATTTATTCACCATATTCATATTGTATTATTGTATAATAGATGTAAACAATTTCAGTATTTTCTTCTTCTCCATCACCAAATTTTAGGTTACTTCATCACCAAGAAACTAAGTTAAAAGACTATTAATTGATGACACATATTCCATATACATTGGAAATAATTCAAATTATATAATGAATCTCAATATTATATTTATTCACCATATTCAAATTGAATTATGGTATAATAGATGTAAATAATTTCAATATTTATCTTCTTTTTCATTACCAAATTTTAGGTTACTTATTCACAAAGAAATTAAGTTAAAAGACTATTAATTAATGACACATATTTCAATATACATTGCTAATAATTCAAATTATATAATGTGTCTCGATAATATATTTATTCACCATATTCATATTGTATTATGGTATAATAGATGTAAATAATTTCAGTATTTTCTTCTTCTCCATCACCAAATTTTAGGTTACTTCATCACTAAGAAACTAAGTTAAAAGACTATTAATTGATGAGACATATTCCATATACATTGGAAATAATTCAAATTATATAATGTGTCTCGATAATATATTTATTCACCATATTCATATGGTATTATGGTATAGTAGATGTAAACAATTTCAGTATTTTCTTCTTCTCCATCACCAAACTTTAGGTTACTCCATCACTAAGAAACTAAGTTAAAAGACTATTACTTAATGACACATATTCCATATACATTTGGAATAATTCAAATTATATAATGAGTCTCGATAGTATATTTATTCACCATATTCATATTGTATTATCGTATAATAGATGTAAACAATTTCAGTATTTTCTTTTTCTCCATCACCAAATTTTAGGTTACTTCATCACCAAGAAACTAAGTTAAAAGACTATTAATTGATGACACATATTCCATATACATTGGAAATAATTCAAATTATATAATGAGTCTCGATAGTATATTTATTCACCATATTCATATTGTATTATGGTATAATAGATGTAAGCAATTTCAATATTTTACTTCTTCTCCTTCACCAAATTTTAGGTTACTTCATCACTAAGATACTAAGTTAAAAGACTTTTACTTACTGACACATATTCCATATACATTTGAAATAATTCAAATTATATAATGAGACTCGATAGTATATTTATTCACCATATTCACATTGTAGTATGGTAATATAGATGTAAATAATTTCAATATTTTCTTCTTCTCCATCACCAAATTTTAGGTTACTTCATCATAAGAAACTAAGTTAAAAGACTATTAATTGATGACACATATTCCATATACATTGGAAATAATTCAAATTATATAATGAGTCTCGATATTATATTTATTCACCAGAATCATATTGTATTATAGTATAATAGATGTAAACAATTTCAATAATTATCTTCTTTTTCATCACCAAATTTTAGGTTACTTCTTCACAAAGAAATTAAGTTAAAAGACTATTAATTAATGACACATATTTCATATACATTGCTAATAATTCAAATTATATAATGTGTCTCGATAATATATTTATTCACCATATTCATATTGTATTATGGTATATTAGATGTAAATAATTTAAGTTTTTTCTTCTTCTCCATCACCAAATTTTAGGTTACTTCATCACCAAGAAACTAAGTTAAAAGACTATTAATTGATGACACATATTCCATATACATTGGAAATAATTCAAATTATGTGTTGAGTCTCGATATTATATTTATTCACCATATTTATATTGTATTAAGGTATAATAGATGTAAACAATTTCAATAGTTTTCTTTTTCTTCATCACCAAATTTTAGGTTACTCCATCACTAAGAAACTAAGTTAAAAGACTATTACTTAATGACACATATTCCATATACATTTAAAATAATTCAAATTATATAATGAGTCTCGATAGTATATTTATTCACCATATTCATATTGTATTATCGTATAATAGATGTAAACAATTTCAGTATTTTCTTCTTCTCCATCACCAAATTTTAGGTTACTTCATCACCAAGAAACTAAGTTAAAAGACTATTAATTAATAGCACATATTCCTTATACATTGCTAATAATTCAAATTATATAATGAGTCTCGATAGTATACTTATTCAGCATATTCATATTGTATTATGGTATAATAGATGTAAACAATTTCAATATTTTACTTCTTCTCCATCACCAAATTTTAGGTTTCTTCATCACAAGGATACTAAGTTAAAAGACTTTTACTTACTGACACATATTCCATATACATTTGAAATAATTCAAATTATATAATGAGTCTCGATAGGACATTTATTCACCATATTCATATTGTACAATGGTATAAAAGATGTATATAACTTCAGTATTTTATTCTTCTCCATCACCAAATTTTAGGTTACTTCATCACTAAGAAACTAAGTTAAAAGACTATTAATTGATGACACATATTCCATATACATCGGAAATAATTCAAATTATATAATGAGTCTCGATAGTATATTTATTCACCAGAATCATATTGTATTATTGTATAATAGATGTAAACAATTTCAATATTTATCTTCTTTTTCATCACCAAATTTTAGGTTACTTCTTCACAAAGAAATTAAGTTAAAAGACTATTAATTAATGACACATATTTCATATACATTGCTAATAATTCAAATTATATAATGTGTCTCGATAATTTATTTATTTACCATATTCATATTGTATTATGGTATAATATATGTAAATAATTTCAGTATTTTCTTCTTCTCCATCACCAAATTTTAGGTTACTTCATCACAAAAAAACTAAGTTAAAAGACTATTAATTGATGACACATATTCCATATACATTGGAAATAATTCAAATTATGTGTTGAGTCTCGATATTATATTTATTCACCATATTTATATTGTATTAAGGTATAATAGATGTAAACAATTTCAATAGTTTTCTTTTTCTTCATCACCAAATTTTAGGTTACTCCATCACTAAAAGACTATTACTTAATGACACATATTACATATACATTTGAAATAATTCAAATTATATAATGAGTCTCGATAGTATATTTATTCACCATATTCATATTGTATTATGGTATAATAGATGTAAACAATTTCAATATTTTACTTCTTCTCCATCACCAAATTTTAGGTTACTTCATCACTAGGATACTAAGTTAAAAGACTTTTACTTACTGACACATATTCCATATACATTTGAAATAATTCAAATTTTATAATGAGTCTCGATAGTATATTTATTCACCATATTCATATTGTACAATGGTATAAAAGATGTAAATAATTTCAGTATTTTTCTTCTTCTCCATCACCAAATTTTAGGTTACTTCATCACTAAGAAAACTAAGTTAAAAGACTATTAATTGATGACACATATTCCATATACATTGGAAATAATTCAAATTATATAATGAGTCTCGATAGTATATTTATTCACCAGAATCATATTGTATTATATAATAATAGATGTAAACAATTTCAATATTTATCTTCTTTTTCATCACCAAATTTTAGGTTACTTCTTCACAAAGAAATTAAGTTAAAAGACTATTAATTAATGACACATATTTCATATACATTGCTAATAATTCAAATTATATAAGGTGTATCGATAATATATTTTTTCACCATATTCATATTGTATTATGGTATAATAGATATAAATAATTTCAGTATTTTCTTCTTCTCCATCACCAAATTTTAGGTTACTTTATCACTAAGAAACTAAGTAAAAGACTATTAATTGATGACACATATTCCATATACATTGGAAATAATTCAAATTATGTGTTGAGTCTCGATATTATATTTATTCACCATATTTATATTGTATTAGGGTATAATAGATGTAAACAATTTCAATAGTTTTCTTTTTCTTCATCACCAAATTTTAGGTTACTCCATCACTAAAAGACTATTACTTAATGACACATATTCCATATACATTTGAAATAATTCAAATTATATAATGAGTCTAGATAGTATATTTATTCACCATATTCATATTGTATTATCGTATAATAGATGTAAACAATTTCAGTATTTTCTTCTTCTCCATCACCAAATTTTAGGTTACTTCATCACCAAGAAACTAAGTTAAAAGACTATTAATTGATGACACATATTCCATATACATTGGAAATAATTCAAATTATGTGTTGAGTCTCGATATTATATTAATTCACCATATTTATATTGTATTAAGGTATAATAGATGTAAACAATTTCAATAGTTTTCTTTTCTTCATCACCAAATTTTAGGTTACTCCATCACTAAGAAACTAAGTTAAAAGACTATTATTTAATGACACATATTCCATATACATTTGAAATAATTCAAATTATATAATGAGTCTCGATAGTATATTTATTTACCATATTCATATTGTATTATCGTATAATAGATGTAAACAATTTCAATATTTTCTTCTTCTCCATCACCAAATTTTAGGTTACTTCATCACCAAGAAACTAAGTTAAAAGACTATTAATTAATAGCACATATTCCTTATACATTGCTAATAATTCAAATTATATAATGAGTCTCGATAGTATATTTATTCACCATATTCATATTGTATTATGGTATAATAGATGTAAACAATTTCAATATTTTACTTCTTCTCCATCACCAAATTTTAGGTTACTTCATCACTAGGATACTAAGTTATAGGACTATTAATTGATGACACATATTCCATATACATTGGAAATAATTCAAATTATATAATGAGTCTCTATAGTATATTTATTCACCATATTCATATTGTATTATGGTATAATAGATGTAAACAATTTCAATATTTTTCTTCTTCTCCATTACCAAATTTTACGTTACTTCATCATTAAGACACTAAATTAAAAAACAATTAATTAATGACACATATTCCTTATACATTGGTAATAATTCAAAATATGTGTTTAGACTCGATAATATATTTATTCACCATATTCATATTGTATTATGGTATAAAAGATGTAAATAATTTCAGTATTTTCTTTTTCTCCATCACCAAATTTTAGGTTACTTCATCATTAAGACACTAAGTTAAAAAATTATTAATTAATGACACATATTCCATATACATTGGAAATAATTCAAATTATGTGTTGAGTCTCAATATTTTATTTATTCATCATATTTATATTGTATTAAGGTATAATAGATGTAAACAATTTCAATAGTTTCCTTTTTCTTCTTCACCAAATTTTAGGTTACTTCATCACTAAGAAACTAAGTTAAAGGACTATTACTTAATGACACATATTCCATATACATTTGAAAGAATTCAAATTATATAATGAGTCTCGATAGTATATTTATTCACCATATTCAAATTGTATTATCGTATAATAGATGTAAACAATTTCAGTATTTTCTTCTTCTCCATCGCCAAATTTTAGGTTACTTCATCACCAAGAAACTATGTTAAAAGACCATTAGTTAATGGCACATATTCCATATACATTGGTAATAATTCAAATTATATAATGAGACTAGATAGTATATTTATTCACCATATTCATATTGTATTATGGTATAATAGATGTAAACAATTTCAATATTTTACTTCTTCTCCATCTACATATTTTAGGTTACTTCATCACTAAGATACTATGTTAAAAGACTTTTACTTACCGACACATATTCCATATACATTTGAAATAATTCAAATTATATAATGAATCTCTAAAGTATATTTATTCACCATATTCATATTGTACTATGGTATAAAAGATGTAAATAATTTCAGTATTTTCTTCTTCTCCATCACCAAATTTTAGGTTACTTCATCACTAAGAAACTAAGTTAAAAGACTATTAATTGATGACACAAATTCCATATACATTGGAAATAATTCAAATTATATAATGAGTCTCGATAGTATATTTATTCACCATAATCATATTGTATTATAGTATAATAGATGTAAACAATTTCAATATTTATCTTGTTTTCCATCACCAAATTTTAGGTTACTTCTTCACAAAGAAATTAAGTTAAAAGACTATTAATTAATGACACATAGTTCATATACATTGCTAATAATTCAAATTATATAATTTGTCTCGATAATATATTTATTCACCATATTCATATTGTATTATGGTATAATAGATGTAAATAATTTCAGTATATTCTTCTTCTCCATCACCAAATTTTAGATTTCTTCATCACTAAGAAACTAAGTTAAAAGACTATTAATTGATGACACATATTCCATATACATTGGAAATAATTCAAATTATGTGTTGAGTTTCAATATTATATTTATTCACCATATTTATATTGTATTAAGGTATAATAGATGTAAACAATTTCAATAGTTTTCTTTTTCTTCATCACCAAATTTTAGGTTACTCCATCACTAAGAAACTAAGTTAAAAGAGTATTACTTAATGACACATTTTCCATATACATTTGAAATAATTCAAATTATATAATGAGTCTCGATAGTATATTTATTCACCATATTCATATTGTATTATCGTATAATAGATGTAAACAATTTCAGTATTTTCTTCTTCTCTATCACCAAATTTTAGGTTACTTCATCACCAAGAAACTAAGGTAAAAGACTATTAATTAATAGCACATATTCATTATACATTGCTAATAATTCAAATTATATAATGAGTCTCGATAGTATATTTATTCACCATATTTATATTGTATTATGGTATAATAGATGTAAACAATTTCAATATTTTACTTCTTCTCCATCACCAAATTTTAGGTTACTTCATCACTAAGATACTAAGTTAAAAGACTTTTACTTACTGACACATATTCCATATACATTTGAAATAATTCAAATTATATAATGAGTCTCGATAGTATATTTATTCACCATATTCATATTGTACTATGGTATAAAAGATGTAAATAATTTCAGTATTTTCTTCTTCTCCATCACCAAATTTTAGGTTACTTCATCACTAAGAAACTAAGTTAAAAGACTATTAATTGATGACACATATTCCATATACATTGGAAATAATTCAAATTATATAATGAGTCTCTATAGTATATTTATTCACCATATTCATATTGTATTATGGTATAATAGATGTAAACAATTTCAATATTTTTCTTCTTCTCCATTACCAAATTTTTCGTTACTTCATCATTAAGACACTAAGTTCAGAAACCATTAATTAATGACACATATTCCATATACATTGGTAATAATTCAAAATATGTGTTGAGACTCGATAGTATATTTATTCACCATATT
Organism: Vicia faba; assembly: GCA_948472305.1. Taxonomy (NCBI): domain Eukaryota; kingdom Viridiplantae; phylum Streptophyta; class Magnoliopsida; order Fabales; family Fabaceae; genus Vicia; species Vicia faba. Next base: position 168,344,657 of record OX451739.1, read on the forward strand.
CATATGGTACTATGGTATAAAAGATGTAAATAATTTCAGTATTTTCTTTTTCTCCATCACCAAATTTTAGGTTACTTCATCATTAAGACACTAAGTTAAAAAACTATTAATTAATGACACATATTCATATACATTGGAAATAATACAAATTATGTGTTGAGTCTTGATATTTTTTTTATTCATCATATTTATATTGTATTAAGGTATAATAGATGTAAACAATTTCAATAGTTTCCTTTTTCTTCTTCACCAAATTTTAGGTTACTTCATCACTAAGAAACTAAGTTAAAAGACTATTACTTAATGACACATATTCCATATACATTTGAAATAATTCAAATTATATAATGAGTCTCGATAGTATATTTATTCACCATATTCAAATTGTATTATCGTATAATAGATGTAAACAATTTCAGTATTTTGTTCTTCTCCATCACCAAATTTTGGGTTACTTTATCACCAAGAAAGTAAGTTAAAAGACTATTAATTAATGGCACATATTCCATATACATTGGTAATAATTCAAATTATATAATGATACTCGATAGTATATTTATTCACCATATTCATATTGTATTATGGTTTAATAGATGTAAACAATTTCAATATTTTTCTTCTTCTCCATCACCAAATTTTAGGTTACTTTTTTACCAAGAAACTAAGTTAAAAGACTATTAATTAATGACACATATTCCTTATACATTGCTAATAATTCAAATTATATAATGAGTCTCGATAGTATATTTATTCACCATATTCATATTGTATTATGGTATAATAGATGTAAACAATTTCAATATTTTACTTCTTCTTCATCACCAAATATTAGGTTACTTCATCACTAAGATACTATGTTAAAAGACTTTTACTTACCGACACATATTCCATATACATTTGAAATAATTCAAATTATATAATGAATCTCTAAAGTATATTTATTCACCATATTCATATTGTACTATGGTATAAAAGATGTAAATAATTTCAGTATTTTCTTCTTCTCCATCACCAAATTTTAGGTTACTTCATCACTAAGAAACTAAGTTAAAAGACTATTAATTGATGACACGTATTCCATATACATTGGTAATAATATAAATTATATAATTAGTCTCTATAGTATATTTATTCACCATATTCCTATTGTATTATGGTATAATAGATGTAAACAATTTCAATATTTTTCTTCTTCTCCATTACCAAATTTTACGTTACTTCATCATTAAGACACTAAGTTAAAAAACCATTAATTAATGACACATATTCCATATACATTGGTAATAATTCAAAATATGTGTTGAGACTCGAAAGTATATTTATTCACCATATTCACATTGTATTATGGTATAATAAATGTAAACATTTTCAATATTTTTCTTTTTCTCCATCACCAAATTTTAGGTTACTTCATCATTAAGACAATAAGTTAAAAAACTATTAATTAATGACACATATTCCATATACATTGGAAATAATTCAAATTATGTGTTGAGTCTCGATATTTTATTTATTTATCATATTTATATTGTATTAAGGTATAATAGATGTAAACAATTTAGATATTTTCCTTTTTCTTCTTCACCAAATTTTAGGTTACTTCATCACTAAGAAACTAAGTTAAAAGACTATTACTTAATGACACATATCCCATATACATTTGAAATAATTCAAATTATATAATGAGTCTCTATAATATATTTATTCACCATATTCATATTGTATTATGGTATAATAGATGTAAACAATTTCAGTATTTTTCTTCTTCTCCATTACCAAATTTTACGTTACTTCATCATTAAGACACTAAGTTATAAAACAATTAATTAAAGACACATATTCCATATACATTGGTAATAATTCAAAATATGTGTTGAGTCTCTATAGTATATTTATTCACCATATTCATATTGTATTATGGTATAATAAATGTAAACAATTTCAATAGTTTTCTTTTTCTTCATCACCAAATTTTAGGTTACTCCATCACTAAGAAACTAAGTTAAAAGACTATTACTTAATGACACATTTTCCATATACATTTGAAATAATTCAAATTATATAATGAGTCTCGATAGTATATTTATTCACCATATTCATATTGTATTATCGTATAATAGATGTAAACAATTTCAGTATTTTCTTGTTCTCCATCACCAAATTTTAGGTTACTTCATCACCAAGAAACTAAGTTAAAAGACTATTAATTAATAGCACATATTCCTTATACATTGCTAATAATTCAAATTATATAATGAGTCTCGATAGTATATTTATTCACCATATTCATATTGTATTATTGTATAATAGATGTAAACAATTTCAATATTTTACTTCTTCTCCATCACCAAATTTTAGGTTACTTCATCACTAAGATACTAAGTTAAAAGACTTTTACTTACTGACACATATTCCATATACATTTGAAATAATTCAAATTATATAATGAGTCTCGATAGTATATTTATTCACCATATTCATATTTTACTATGGTATAAAAGATGTAAATAATTTCAGTATTTTCTTCTTCTCCATCACCAAATTTTAGGTTACTTCATCACTAAGAAACTAGGTTAAAAGACTATTACTTGATGACACATATTCCATATACATTGGAAATAATACAAATTATATAATGAGTCTCTATAGTATATTTATTCACCATATTCATATTGTATTATGGTATAATAGATGTAAACAATTTCAATATTTTTCTTCTTCTCCATTACCAAATTTTACGTTACTTCATCATTAAGACACTAAGTTAAAAAACCATTAATTAATGACACATATTCCATATACATCGGTATTAATTCAAAATATGTGTTGAGACTCGATAGTATATTTATTCACCATATTCATATTGTATTATGGTATAATAAATGTAAACAATTTCAATATTTTTCTTTTTCTCCATCACCAAATTTTAGGTTACTTCATCATTAAGACAATAAGTTAAAAAACTATTAATTAATGACACATATTCCATATACATTGGAAATAATTCAAATTATGTGTTGAGTCTCGATATTTTATTTATTTATCATATTTATATTGTATTAAGGTATAATAGATGTAAACAATTTCAATATTATTCTTTTTCTTCTTCACCAAATTTTAGGTTACTTCATCATTAAGAAACTAAGTTAAAAGACTATTACTTAATGACACATATTCCATATACATTTGAAATAATTCAAATTATATAATGAGTCTCTATAGTATATTTATTTACCATATTCATATTGTATTATGGTATAATAGATGTAAACAATTTCAGTATTTTTCTTCTTCTCCATTACCAAATTTTACGTTAATTCATCATTAAGACACTAAGTTATAAAACCATTAATTAAAGACACATATTCCATATACATTGGTAATAATTCAAAATATGTTTTGAGTCTCTATAGTATATTTATTCACCATATTCATATTGTATTATGGTATAATAAATGTAAACAATTTCAATAGTTTTCTTTTTCTTCATCACCAATTTTAGGTTACTCCATCACTAAGAAACTAAGTTAAAAGACTATTACTTAATGACACATTTTCCATATACATTTGAAATAATTCAAATTATATAATGAGTCTCGATAGTATATTTATTCACCATATTCATATTGTATTATCGTATAATAGATGTAAACAATTTCAGTATTTTCTTCTTCTCCATCACCAAATTTTAGGTTACTTCATCACCAAGAAACTAAGTTAAAAGACTATTAATTAATAGCACATATTCCTTATACATTGCTAATAATTCAAATTATATAATGATTCTCGATAGTATATTTATTCACCATATTCATATTGTATTATTGTATAATAGATGTAAACAATTTCAATATTTTACTTCTTCTCCATCACCAAATTTTAGGTTACTTCATCACTAAGATACTAAGTTAAAAGACATTTACTTACTGACACATATTCCATATACATTTGAAATAATTCAAATTATATAATGAGTCTCGATAGTATATTTATTCACCATATTCATATTTTACTTTGGTATAAAAGATGTAAATAATTTCAGTATTTTCTTCTTCTCCATCACCAAATTTTAGGTTACTTCATCACTAAGAGACTAGGTTAAAAGACTATTACTTGATGACACATATTCCATATACATTGGAAATAATATAAATTATATAATGAGTCTCTATAGTATATTTATTCACCATATTCATATTGTATTATGGTATAATAGATGTAAACAATTTCAATATTTTTCTTCTTCTCCATTACAATATTTTACGTTACTTCATCATTAAGACACTAAGTTAAAAAACCATTAATTAATGACACATATTCCATATATATATCGGTATTAATTCAAAATATGTGTTGAAACTCGATAGTATATTTATTCACCATATTCATATTGTATTATGGTATAATAAATGTAAACAATTTCAATATTTTTCTTTTTCTCCATCACCAAATTTTAGGTTACTTCATCATTAAGACAATAAGTTAAAAAACTATTAATTAATGACACATATTCCATATACATTGGAAATAATTCAAATTATGTGTTGAGTCTAGATATTTTATTTATTTATCATATTTATATTGTATTAAGGTATAATAGATGTAAACAATTTCAATATTATCCTTTTTCTTCTTCACCAAATTTTAGGTTACTTCATCAATAAGAAACTAAGTTAAAAGGCTATTACTTAATGACACATATCCCATATACATTTGAAATAATTCAAATTATATAATGAGTCTCTATAATATATTTATTCACCATATTCATATTGTATTATGGTATAATAGATGTAAACAATTTCAGTATTTTTCTTCTTCTCCATTACCAAATTTTACGTTACTTCATCATTAAGACACTAAGTTATAAAACAATTAATTAAAGACACATATTCCATATACATTGGTAATAATTCAAAATATGTGTTGAGTCTCTATAGTATATTTATTCACCATATTCATATTGTATTATGGTATAATAAATGTAAACAATTTCAATAGTTTTCTTTTTCTTCATCACCAAATTTTAGGTTACTCCATCACTAAGAAACTAAGTTAAAAGACTATTACTTAATGACACATTTTCCATATACATTTGAAATAATTCAAATTATATAATGAGTCTCGATAGTATATTTATTCACCATATTCATATTGTATTATCGTATAATAGATGTAAACAATTTCAGTATTTTCTTGTTCTCCATCACCAAATTTTAGGTTACTTCATCACCAAGAAACTAAGTTAAAAGACTATTAATTAATAGCACATATTCCTTATACATTGCTAATAATTCAAATTATATAATGAGTCTCGATAGTATATTTATTCACCATATTCATATTGTATTATTGTATAATAGATGTAAACAATTTCAATATTTTACTTCTTCTCCATCACCAAATTTTAGGTTACTTCATCACTAAGATACTAAGTTAAAAGACTTTTACTTACTGACACATATTCCATATACATTTGAAATAATTCAAATTATATAATGAGTCTCGATAGTATATTTATTCACCATATTCATATTTTACTATGGTATAAAAGATGTAAATAATTTCAGTATTTTCTTCTTCTCCATCACCAAATTTTAGGTTACTTCATCACTAAGAAACTAGGTTAAAAGACTATTACTTGATGACACATATTCCATATACATTGGAAATAATACAAATTATATAATGAGTCTCTATAGTATATTTATTCACCATATTCATATTGTATTATGGTATAATAGATGTAAACAATTTCAATATTTTTCTTCTTCTCCATTACCAAATTTTACGTTACTTCATCATTAAGACACTAAGTTAAAAAACCATTAATTAATGACACATATTCCATATACATCGGTATTAATTCAAAATATGTGTTGAGACTCGATAGTATATTTATTCACCATATTCATATTGTATTATGGTATAATAAATGTAAACAATTTCAATATTTTTCTTTTTCTCCATCACCAAATTTTAGGTTACTTCATCATTAAGACAATAAGTTAAAAAACTATTAATTAATGACACATATTCCATATACATTGGAAATAATTCAAATTATGTGTTGAGTCTCGATATTTTATTTATTTATCATATTTATATTGTATTAAGGTATAATAGATGTAAACAATTTCAATATTATTCTTTTTCTTCTTCACCAAATTTTAGGTTACTTCATCATTAAGAAACTAAGTTAAAAGACTATTACTTAATGACACATATTCCATATACATTTGAAATAATTCAAATTATATAATGAGTCTCTATAGTATATTTATTTACCATATTCATATTGTATTATGGTATAATAGATGTAAACAATTTCAGTATTTTTCTTCTTCTCCATTACCAAATTTTACGTTAATTCATCATTAAGACACTAAGTTATAAAACCATTAATTAAAGACACATATTCCATATACATTGGTAATAATTCAAAATATGTTTTGAGTCTCTATAGTATATTTATTCACCATATTCATATTGTATTATGGTATAATAAATGTAAACAATTTCAATAGTTTTCTTTTTCTTCATCACCAATTTTAGGTTACTCCATCACTAAGAAACTAAGTTAAAAGACTATTACTTAATGACACATTTTCCATATACATTTGAAATAATTCAAATTATATAATGAGTCTCGATAGTATATTTATTCACCATATTCATATTGTATTATCGTATAATAGATGTAAACAATTTCAGTATTTTCTTCTTCTCCATCACCAAATTTTAGGTTACTTCATCACCAAGAAACTAAGTTAAAAGACTATTAATTAATAGCACATATTCCTTATACATTGCTAATAATTCAAATTATATAATGATTCTCGATAGTATATTTATTCACCATATTCATATTGTATTATTGTATAATAGATGTAAACAATTTCAATATTTTACTTCTTCTCCATCACCAAATTTTAGGTTACTTCATCACTAAGATACTAAGTTAAAAGACATTTACTTACTGACACATATTCCATATACATTTGAAATAATTCAAATTATATAATGAGTCTCGATAGTATATTTATTCACCATATTCATATTTTACTTTGGTATAAAAGATGTAAATAATTTCAGTATTTTCTTCTTCTCCATCACCAAATTTTAGGTTACTTCATCACTAAGAGACTAGGTTAAAAGACTATTACTTGATGACACATATTCCATATACATTGGAAATAATATAAATTATATAATGAGTCTCTATAGTATATTTATTCACCATATTCATATTGTATTATGGTATAATAGATGTAAACAATTTCAATATTTTTCTTCTTCTCCATTACAATATTTTACGTTACTTCATCATTAAGACACTAAGTTAAAAAACCATTAATTAATGACACATATTCCATATATATATCGGTATTAATTCAAAATATGTGTTGAAACTCGATAGTATATTTATTCACCATATTCATATTGTATTATGGTATAATAAATGTAAACAATTTCAATATTTTTCTTTTTCTCCATCACCAAATTTTAGGTTACTTCATCATTAAGACAATAAGTTAAAAAACTATTAATTAATGACACATATTCCATATACATTGGAAATAATTCAAATTATGTGTTGAGTCTAGATATTTTATTTATTTATCATATTTATATTGTATTAAGGTATAATAGATGTAAACAATTTCAATATTATCCTTTTTCTTCTTCACCAAATTTTAGGTTACTTCATCAATAAGAAACTAAGTTAAAAGGCTATTACTTAATGACACATATTCCATATACATTTGAAATAATTCAAATTATATAATGAGTCTCTATAGTATATTTATTCACCATATTCATATTGTATTATGGTATAATAGATGTAAACAATTTAAGTATTTTTCTTCTTCTCCATTACCAAATTTTACGTTACTTCATCATTAAGACACTAAGTTATAAAACCATTAATTAAAGACACATATTCCATATACATTGGTAATAATTCAAAATATGTGTTGAGTCTCTATAGTATATTTATTCACCATATTCATATTGTATTATGGTATAATAAATGTAAACAATTTCAATAGTTTTCTTTTTCTTCATCACCAAATTTTAGGTTACTCCATCACTAAGAAACTAAGTTAAAAGACTATTACTTAATGACACATTTTCCATATACATTTGAAATAATTCAAATTATATAATGAGTCTCGATAGTATATTTATTCACCATATTCATATTGTATTATCGTATAATAGATGTAAACAATTTCAGTATTTTCTTCTTCTCCATCACCAAATTTTAGGTTACTTCATCACCAAGAAACTAAGTTAAAAGACTATTAATTAATAGCAGATATATCTTATACATTGCTAATAATTCAAATTATATAATGAGTCTCGATAGTATATTTATTCACCATATTCATATTGTATTATTGTATAATAGATGTAAACAATTTCAATATTTTACTTCTTCTCCATCACCAAATTTTAGGTTACTTCATCACTAAGATACTAAGTTAAAAGACTTTTACTTACTGACACATATTCCATATACATTTGAAATAATTCAAATTCTATAATGAGTCTCGATAGTATATTTATTCACCATATTCATATTGTACTATGGTATAAAAGATGTAAATAATTTCAATATTTTCTTCTTCTCCATCACCAAATTTTAGGTTACTTCATCACTAAGAAACTAGGTTAAAAGACTATTACTTGATGACACATATTCCATATACATTGGAAATAATATAAATTATATAATGAGTCTCTATAGTATATTTATTCACCATATTCATATTGTATTATAGTATAATAGATGTAAACAATTTCTATATTTTTCTTCTTCTCCATTACCAAATTTTACGTTACTTCATCATTAAGACAGTAAGTTAAAAAACCATTAATTAATGACACATATTCCATATACATTGGTATTAATTCAAAATATGTGTTGAGACTCGATAGTATATTTATTCACCATATTCATATTGTATTATGGTATAATAAATGTAAACAATTTCAATATTTTTCTTTTTCTCTATCACCAAATTTTAGGTTACTTCATCATTAAGACAATAAGTTAAAAAACTATTAATTAATGATACATATTCCATATACATTGGAAATAATTCAAATTATGTGTTGAACTCGATATTTTATTTATTTATATTGTATTAAGGTATAATAGATGTAAACAATTTCAATAGTTTCCTTTTTCTTCTTCACCAAATTTTAGGTTACTTCATCACTAAGAGACTAAGTTAAAAGACTATTACTTAATGACACATATTCCATATACATTTGAAATAATTCAAATTATATAATGAGTCTCGAGAGTATATTTATTCACCATATTCAAATTGTATTATCGTGTAATAGATGTAAACAATTTCAGTATTTTCTTCTTCTCCATCACCAAATTTTGGTTACTTCATCACCAAGAAACTAAGTTAAAAAACTATTAATTAATGGCACGCATTCCATATTCATTGGTAATAATTCAAATTATATAATGAGACTCGATAGTATATTTATTCACCATATTCATATTGTATTATGGTTTAATAGATGTAAACAATTTCAATATTTTTCTTCTTCTCCATCACCAAATTTTAGGTTACTTTTTAACCAAAAAACTAAGTTAAAAGGCTATTAATTAATGGCACATATTCCTTATACATTGCTAATAATTCAAATTATATAATGAGTCTCGATAGTATATTTATTCACCATATTCATATTGTATTATGGTATAATAGATGTAAACAATTTCAGTATTTTCTTCTTCTCCATCACCAAATTTTAGGTTACTTCATCACTAAGAAACTAAGTTAAAAGACTATTAATTGATGACACATATTCCCTGTACATTGGAAATAATTCAACTTATATAATGAGTCTCTATAGTATATTTATTCACCATATTCATATTGTATTATGGTATAATAGATGTAAACAATTTCAGTATTTTTCTTCTTCTCCATTACCAAATTTTACGTTACTTCATCATTAAGACACTAAGTTATAAAACCATTAATTAAAGACACATATTCCATATACATTGGTAATAATTCAAATATGTGTTGAGTCTCTATAGTATATTTATTCACCATATTCATATTGTATTATGGTATAATAAATGTTAACAATTTCAATAGTTTTCTTTTTCTTCATCACCAAATTTTAGGTTACTCCATCACTAAGAAACTAAGTTAAAAGACTATTACTTAATGACACATTTTCCATATACATTTGAAATTATTCAAATTATATAATGATTCTCGATAGTATATTTATTCACCATATTCATATTGTATTATCGTATAATAGATGTAAACAATTTCAGTATTTTCTTCTTCTCCATTTCCAAATTTTAGGTTACTTCATCACCAAGAAACTAAGTTAAAAGACTATTAATTAATAGCACATATCCCTTATACATTTCTGATAATTCAAATTATATAATGAGTCTCGATAGTATATTTATTCACCATATTCATATTGTATTATTGTATAATAGATGTAAACAATTTCAATATTTTACTTCTTCTCCATCACCAAATTCTAGGTTACTTCATCACTAAGATACTAAGTTAAAAAGACTTTTACTTACTGACACATATTCCATATACATTTGAAATAATTCAAATTATATAATGAGTCTCGATAGTATATTTATTCACCATATTCATATTGTACTATGGTATAAAAGATGTAAATAATTTCAGTATTTTCTTCTTCTCCATCACCAAATTTTAGGTTACTTCATCACTAAGAAACTAGGTTAAAAGACTATTTATTGATGACACATATTCCATATACATTGGAAATAATATAAATTATATAATGAGTCTCTATAGTATATTTATTCACCATATTCATATTGTATTATGGTATAATAGATGTAAACAATTTCAATATTTTTCTTCTTCTCCATTACCAAATTTTACGTTACTTCATCATTAAGACACTAAGTTAAAAAACCATTAATTAATGACACGTATTCTATATACATTGGTAATAATTCAAAATATGTGTTGAGACTCGATAGTATATTTATTCACCATATTCATATTATATTATGGTATAATAAATGTAAACAATTTCAATATTTTTCTTTTTCTCCATCCCAAATTTTAGGTTACTTCATCATTAAGATAATAAGTTAAAAATTATTAATTAATGACACATATTCCATATACATTGGAAATAATTCAAATTATGTGTTGAGTCTCGATATTTTATTTATTCCTCATATTTATACTTTATTAAGGTATAATAGATGTAAATAATTTCAATAGTTTCCTTTTTCTTCTTCACCAAATTTTAGGTTACTTCATCACTAAGAAACTAAGCTAAAAGACTATTACTTAATGACACATATTCCATATACATTTGAAATAATTCAAATTATATAATGAGTCTCGATAATATATTTATTCACCATATTCAAATTGTATTATCGTATAATGGATGTAAACAATTTCAGTATTTTCTTCTTCTCCATCACCAAATTTTAGGTTACTTCATCACCAAGAAACTAAGTTAAAAGACTATTAATTAATGGCACATATTCCATATACATTGGTAATAATTCAAATTATATAATGATACTCGATAGTATATTTATTCACCATATTCATATTGTATTATGGTTTAATAGATGTAAACAATTTCAATATTTATCTTCTTCTCCATCACCAAATTTATGTTACTTTTTAACCAAGAAACTAAGTTAAAAGACTATTAATTAATGACACATATTCCTTATACATTGCTAATAATTCAAATTATATAATTAGTCTCGATAGTATATTTATTCACCATATTCATATTGTATTATGGTATAATAGATGTAAACAATTTCAATATTTTACTTCTTCTTCATCACCAAATATTAGGTTACTTCATCACTAAGATACTAAGTTAAAAGACTTTTACTTACTGACACATATTCCATATACATTTGAAATAGTTGTAATTATATAATGAGTCTCGATAGTATATTTATTCACCATATTCATATTGTACTATGGTATAAAAGATATAAATAATTTCAGTATTTTCTTCTTCTCCATCACCAAATTTTAGGTTTCTTCATCACTAAGAAACTAAGTTCAAAGATTATTAATTGATGACACATATTCCATATACATTGGAAATAATTCAAATTATATAATGAGTCTTGATAGTATATTTATTTAACATATTCATATTGTATTATGTATAATAGATGTAAACAATTTCAATATTTTCTTCTTCTCCATTACCAAATTTTACGTTACTTCATCATTAAGACATTAAGTTAAAAAAACCATTAATTAATGACAAATATTCCATATACATTGGTAATAATTCAAAATATGTGTTGAGTCTCGATAGTATATTTATTCACCATACTCATATTGTATTATGGTATAATAAATGTAAACAATTTCAATATTTTTCTTTTGCTTTATCACCGAATTTTAGGTTACTTCATCATTAAGAGACTAAGTTAAAATACTATTAATTAATGACACATATTCCATATACATTGGAAATAATTCAAATTATGTGTTGAGTCTCGATATTATATTTATTCATCATATTTATATTGTATTAAGGTATAATATATGTAAACAATTTTAATAGTTTCCTTTTTCTTCTTTACCAAATTTTAGGTTACTTCATCACTATGAAACTAAGTTAAAAGACGATTACTTAATGACACATATTCCATATACATTTGAAATAATTCAAATTATATAATGAGTCTCGATAGTATATTTATTCACCATATTCTTATTGTATTATCGTATAATAAATGTAAACAATTTCATTATTTTCTTCTTCCTCCATCACCAAATTTTAGGTTACTTCAACACCAAGAAACTAAGTTAAAAGACTATTAATTAATGGCACATATTCCATATACATTGGTAATAATTCAAATTATATAATGAGACTCGATAGTTTATTTATTCATCATATTCATATTGTATTATGGTATAATAGATGTAAACAATTTCAATGTTTTTCTTCTTCTCCATCACCAAATTTTAGATTACTTTATCACCAAGAAACTAAGTTAAATGACTATTAATTAATGGCATATATTCCTTATACATTGCTAATAATTCAAATTATATAATGAGTCTCGATAGTATATTTATTCACCATATTCATATTGTATTATAGTATAATAGATGTAAACAATTTCAATATTTTACTTCTTCTCCATCACCAAATTTTAGGTTACTTTTTAACCAAGAAACTAGGTTAAAAGACTATTAATTAATGACAGATATTCCATTTACATTGGAAACTATTCAAATTATATATTGAGTCTCGAAAGTATATTTACTCACCATATTCATATTGTATTAAAGTATTATAGATGTAAACAATTTCAATATTTTTCTTCTTCTCCATCACCAAATTTTAGGTTACTTCATCACCAAGAAAATAAGTTAAAATAATATTAATTAATGGCACATATTCCATATACATTGGTAATAATTCAAATTATATAATGAGTCTCAATAGTATATTTATTCACCATATTCAAATTGAATTATGGTATAACAGATGTAAACAATTTCAATATTTTTTTTCTTCTCCATCATCAAATTTTAGGTTACTTCATCACTAAGAAACTAAGTTAAAAGACTATTACTTAATGACACATATTCCATATACATTTTAAATAATTCAAATTATATAATGAGTCTCGATAGTATACTTATTCACCATATTCATATTGTATTATGGTATAATTGATGTAAATAATTTCAGTATTTTCTTTTTCTCCATCATCAAATGTTAGGTTATTTCATCACTAAGAAACTAAGTTAAAAGACTATTAATTGATGACACATATTCCATATACATTGGAAATAATTCAAATTATATATTGAGACTCGATAGTATATTTATTCATCATATTCATATTGTATTAAGGTATAATAGATGTAAACAATTTCAATGTTTTTCTCCTTTTTTATCAACAAATTTTAGGTTACTTCAACACCAACAAATTAAGTTAAAAGACTATTAATTAATGACAAGTATTTAATATGCATTGCTAATAATTCAAATTATATAATGAATCTCTAAAGTTTATTTATTCACCATATTCATATTGTATTATGGTATAATAGATGTAAACAATTTCGATATTTTTCTTTTTCTCAATTAACAAATTTTACGTTACTTCATCAATAAGACACTAAGTTAAAAAACCTTTAATTAAAGACACATATTCCATATACATTGGTAATAATTCAAAATATGTGTTGAGTCTCTATAGTATATTTATTCACCATATTCATATTGTATTATGGTATAATAAATGTAAATAATTTAAATATTTTTCTTTTTCTCCATTACCAAATTTTAGGTTACTTCATCATTAAGACACTAACTTAAAAAACTATTAATTAATTACACATATTCCATATACATTGGAAATAATTCAAATTATGTGTTGAGTCTCGATATTTTATTTATTCATCATATTTATATTGTATTAAGGTATAATAGATGTAATCAATTTCAATAGTTTCCTTTTTCTTCTTCACCAAATTTTAGGTTACTTCATCACTAAGAAACTAAGTTAAAAGACTATTACTTAATGACACATATTACATATACATTTGAAATAATTCAAATTGTATAATGAGTCTCGATAGTATATTTATTCACCATATTCAAATTGTCTTATCGAATAATAGATATAAACAATTTCATTATTTTCTTCTTCTCCATCACCAAATTTTAGGTTACTTCATCAACAAGAAACTAAGTTAAAAGACTATTAATTAATGGCCCATATTCCTTATACATTGCTAATAATTCAAATTATATAATGAGTCTCGATAGTATATTTATTCACCATATTCATATTGTATTATGGTATAATAGATGTAAACAATTTCAATATTTTACTTCTTCTCCATCACCAAATTTTAGGTTACTTCATCACTAAGATACTAAGTTAAAAGACTTTTACTTACTGACACATATTCCATATACATTTGAAATAATTCAAATTATATAATGAGTCTCGATAGTATATTTATTCACCATATTCATATTGTACTATGGTATAAAAGATGTAAATAATTTCAGTATTTTCTTCTTCTCCATCACCAAATTTTAGGTTACTTCATCACTAAGAAACTAGGTTAAAAGACTATTAATTGATGACACATATTCCATATACATTGGAAATAATATAAATTATATAATGAGTCTCTATAGTATATTTATTCACCATATTCATATTGTATTATGGTATAATAGATGTAAACAATTTCAATATTATTCTTCTTCTCCATTACCAAATTTTACGTTACTTCATCATTAAGACACTAAGTTAAAAAACCATTAATTAATGACACATATTCCATATACATTGGTAATAATTCAAAATATGTGTTGAGACTCGATAATATATTTATTCACCATATTCATATTGTATTATGGTATAATAAATGTAAACAATTTCAATATTTTTCTTTTTCTCCATCCCAAATTTTAGGTTACTTCATCATTAAGATAATAAGTTAAAAAACTATTAATTAATGACACATATTCCATATACATTGGAAATAATTCAAATTATGTGTTGAGTCTCGATATTTTATTTATTCATCATATTTATACTTTATTAAGGTATAATAGATGTAAATAATTTCAATAGTTTCCTTTTTCTTCTTCACCAAATTTTAGGTTACTTCATCACTAAGAAACTAAGCTAAAAGACTATTACTTAATGACACATATTCCATATACATTTGAAATAATTCAAATTATATAATGAGTCTCGATAATATATTTATTCACCATATTCAAATTGTATTATCGTATAATAGATATAAACAATTTCAGTATTTTCTTCTTCTCCATCACCAAATTTTAGGTTACTTCATCACCAAGAAACTAAGTTAAAAGACTATTAATTAATGGCACATATTCCATATACATTGGTAATAATTCAAATTATATAATGATACTCGATAGTATATTTATTCACCATACTCATATTGTATTATGGTTTAATAGATGTAAACAATTTCAATATTTTTCTTATTCTCCATCACCAAATTTAGGTTACTTTTTAACCAAGAAACTAAGTTAAAAGACTATTAATTAATGACACATATTCCTTATACATTGCTAATAATTCAAATTATATAATGAGTCTCGATAGTATATTTATTCACCATATTCATATTGTATTATGGTATAATAGATGTAAACAATTTCAATATTTTACTTCTTCTTCATCACCAAATATTAGGTTACTTCATCACTAAGATACTAAGTTAAAAGACTTTTACTTATTGACACATATTCCATATACATTTGAAATAGTTGTAATTATATAATGAGTCTCGATAGTATATTTATTCACCATATTCATATTGTACTATGGTATAAAAGATATAAATAATTTCAGTATTTTCTTCTTCTCCATCACCAAATTTTAGGTTTCTTCATCACTAAGAAACTAAGTTCAAAGATTATTAATTGATGACACATATTCCATATACATTGGAAATAATTCAAATTATATAATGAGTCTTGATAGTATATTTATTTAACATATTCATATTGTATTATGTATAATAGATGTAAACAATTTCAATATTTTTCTTCTTCTCCATTACCAAATTTTACGTTACTTCATCATTAAGACACTAAGTTAAAAAACCATTAATTAATGACAAATATTCCATATACATTGGTAATAATTCAAAATATGTGTTGAGTCTCGATAGTATATTTATTCACCATACTCATATTGTATTATGGTATAATAAATGTAAACAATTTCAATATTTTTCTTTTTCTCCATCACCAAATTTTAGGTTACTTCATCATTAAGAGACTAAGTTAAAATACTATTAATTAATGACACATATTCCATATACATTGGAAATAATTCAAATTATGTGTTGAGTCTCGATATTATATTTATTCAACATATTTATATTGTATTAAGGTATAATATATGTAAACAATTTTAATAGTTTCCTTTTTCTTCTTCACCAAATTTTAGGTTACTTCATCACTAAGAAACTAAGTTAAAAGACGATTACTTAATGACACATATTCCATATACATTTGAAATAATTCAAATTATATAATGAGTCTCGATAGTATATTTATTCACCATATTCATATTGTATTATCGTATAATAAATGTAAACAATTTCATTATTTTCTTCTTCTCCATCACCAAATTTTAGGTTACTTCAACACCAAGAAACTAAGTTAAAAGACTATTAATTAATGGCACATATTCCTTATACATTGCTAATAATTCAAATTATATAATGAGTCTCGATAGTATATTTATTCACCATATTCATATTGTATTATGGTATAATAGATGTAAACAATTTCAATATTTTACTTCTTCTCCATCACCAAATTTTAGGTTACTTTTTAACCAAGAAACTAGGTTAAAAGACTATTAATTAATGACACATATTCCATATACATTGGAAATTATTCAAATTATATATTGAGTCTCGAAAGTATATTTACTCACCATATTCATATTGTATTAAAGTATTATAGATGTAAACAATTTTAATATTTTTCTTCTTCTCCATCACCAAATTTTAGGTTACTTCATCACCAAGAAAATAAGTTAAAATAATATTAATTAATGGCACATATTCCATATACATTGGTAATAATTCAAATTATATAATGAGTCTCAATAGTATATTTATTCACCATATTCATATTGAATTATTGTATAACAGATGTAAACAATTTCAATATTTTTCTTCTTCTCCATCATCAAATTTTAGGTTACTTCATCACTAAGAAACTAAGTTAAAAGACTATTACTTAATGACACATATTCCATATACATTTTAAATAATTCAAATTATATAATGAGTCTCGATAGTATACTTATTCACCATATTCATATTGTGTTATGGTATAATTGATGTAAATAATTTCAGTATTTTCTTTTTCTCCATCATCAAATGTTAGGTTACTTCATCACTAAGAAACTAAGTTAAAAGACTATTAATTGATGACACATATTCCATATACATTGGAAATAATTTAAATTATATAATGAGTCTCGATAGTATATTTATTCACCATATTCATATTGTATTATAGTATAATAGATGTAAACAATTTCAATATTTTTCTCCTTTTTTATCCACAAATTTTAGGTTACTTCAACACCAACAAATTAAGTTAAAATACTATTAATTAATGACAAGTATTTAATATGCATTGCTAATAATTCAAATTATATAATGAGTCTCGATAGTATATTTATTCACCATATTCATATTGTATTATGGTATAATATATGTAAACAATTTCGATATTTTTCTTTTTCTCCAATACCAAATTTTACGTTACTTCATCATTAAGACACTAAGTTAAAAAACCATTAATTAAAGACACATATTCCATATACATTGGTAATAATTCAAAATATGTGTTGAGTCTCTATAGTATATTTATTCACCATATTCATATTGTATTATGGTATAATAAATGTAAATAATTTAAAAAAATTTCTTTTTCTCCATTACCAAATTTTAGGTTACTTCATCATTAAGACACTAAGTTAAAAAACTATTAATTAATTACACATATTCCATATACATTGGAAATAATTCAAATTATGTGTTGAGTCTCGATATTTTATTTATTCATCATATTTATATTGTATTAAGGTATAATAGATGTAATCAATTTCAATAGTTTCCTTTTTCTTCTTCACCAAATTTTAGGTTATTTCATCACTAAGAAACTAAGTTAAAAGACTATTACTTAATGACACATATTACATATACATTTGAAATAATTCAAATTATATAATGAGTCTCGATAGTATATTTATTCACCATATTCAAATTGTATTATCGTATAATAGATATAAACAATTTCATTATTTTCTTCTTCTCCATCACCAAATTTTAGGTTACTTCATCACCAAGAAACTAAGTTAAAAGACTATTAATTAATGGCCCATATTCCTTATACATTGCTAATAATTCAAATTATATAATGAGTCTCGATAGTATATTTATTCACCATATTCATATTGTATTATGGTATAATAGATGTAAACAATTTCAATATTTTACTTCTTCTCCATCACCAAATTTTAGGTTACTTCATCACTAAGATACTAAGTTAAAAGACTTTTACTTACTGACACATATTCCATATACATTTGAAATAATTCAAATTAAATAATGAGTCTCGATAGTATATTTATTCACCATATTCATATTGTACTATGGTATAAAAGATGTAAATAATTTCAATATTTTCTTCTTCTCCATCACCAAATTTTAGGTTACTTCATCACTAAGAAACTAAGTTAAAAGACTATTAATTGATGACACATATTCTATATACATTAGAAATAATTCAAATTATATAATGAGTCTTGATAGTATATTTATTCACCATATTCATATTGTATTATGGTATAATAGATGTAAACAATTTCAATATTTTTCTTCTTCTCCATTACCAAATTTTACGTTACTTCATCATTAAGACACTAAGTTAAAAACCCATTAATTAATGACACATATTCCATATACATTGGTAATAATTCAAAATATGTGTTGAGTCTTGATAGTATATTTATTCACCATACTCATATTTTATTATGGTATAATAAATGTAAACAATTTCAATATTTTTCTTTTTCTCCATCACCAAATTTTAGGTTACTTCATCATTAAGAGACTAAGTTAAAAAAACTATTAATTAATGACACATATTTCATATACATTGGAAATAATTCAAATTATGTGTTGAGTCTCAATATTATATTTATTCATTATATTTATATTGTATTAAGGTATAATAGATGTAAACAATTTTAATAGTTTCCTTTTTCTTCTTCACCAAATTTTAGGTTACTTCATCACTAAGAAACTAAGTTAAAAGACGATTACTTAATGACACATATTCCATATACATTTGAAATAATTCAAATTATATAATGAGTTTCGATAGTATATTTATTCACCATATTCATATTGTATTATCGTATAATAGATGTAAACAATTTCAGTATTTTCTTCTTCTCCATCACAAAATTTTAGGTTACTTCATCATCAAGAAACTAAGTTAAAAGACTATTAATTAATGGCACATATTCCATATACATTGGTAATAATTCAAATTATATAATGAGACTCGATAGTATATTTATTCACCATATTCATATTGTATTATGGTATAATAGATGTAAACAATTTCAATATTTTTCTTCTTCTCCATCACCAAATTTTAGGTTACTTTATAACCAAGAAACTAAGTTAAAAGACTATTAAGTAATGGCATATATTCCTTATACATTGCTAATAATTCAAATTATATAATGAGTCTCGATAGTATATTTATTCACCATATTCATATTGTATTATGGTATAATAGATGTAAACAATTTCAATATTTTTCTTCTTCTCCATCACCAAATTTTAGGTTACTTCATCACCAAGAAAATAAGTTAAAATAATATTAATTAATGGCACATATTCCATATACATTGGTAATAATTAAAATTATATAATGAGTCTTAATAGTATATTTATTCACCATATTCATATTGAATTATGGTATAACAGATGTAAACAATGTCAATATTTTTCTTCTTCTCCATCATCAAATTTTAGGTTACTTCATCACTAAGAAACTAAGTTAAAAGACTATTACTTAATGACACATATTCCATATACATTTTAAATAATTCAAATTATATA
This sequence comes from Vicia faba, assembly GCA_948472305.1. Taxonomy (NCBI): domain Eukaryota; kingdom Viridiplantae; phylum Streptophyta; class Magnoliopsida; order Fabales; family Fabaceae; genus Vicia; species Vicia faba. The sequence continues at coordinate 168,365,398 of OX451739.1, forward strand.
ATGAGTCTCGATAGTATATTTATTCACCATATTAATATTGTATTATGGTATAATTGATGTAAATAATTTCAGTATTTTCTTCTTCTCCATCATCAAATTTTAGGTTACTTCATCACTAACAAAACTAAGTTAAAAGACTATTAATTGATGACACATATTCCATATACATTGGAAATAATTCAAATTATATAATGAGTCTCGATAGTATATTTATTCACCATATTCATATTGTATTATAGTATAATAGATGTAAACAATTTCAATATTTTTCTCCTTTTTTATCAACAAATTTTAGGTTACTTCTTCACCAAGAAATTAAGTTAAAAGACTATTAATTAATGACACATATTTAATATACATTGCTAATAATTCAAATTATATAATGAGTCTCGATAGTATATTTATTCACCATATTCATATTGTATTATGGTATAATAGATGTAAACAATCTCGATATTTTTCTTCTTCTCCATTGTTGTACCCCAAAATTTTCCCTCTCATTTTAACAAGATTTCCCCTCACCAGACTCTTTGAACTCTAGACAGGATTAAGGTTTTTGCACTGCCCAAGACATGTCCTTGCACTGATGATCTAAATTAGGGTTTGAGTTTGCACAAGGATTTTTGGACCTCTAATTCTCAAACTGGCTTTCATACCTCATGTTTGACTCATAAGTTTGTCCATACCAAGTTTCAAGCCTTGAATCAAATTTTTGCCCAGTCAATTGGACAGTTGACCTAGAAATAAGCTATATTGGGGAAAAAGTCAACTATGGCCAATTTATAGTCAAACCTCATGATTTTTGATCCAAAACAACATTATGAACTCCTATGAACCATTTTATCAAGTTGGGACTGTAACACCCCTTCTAAATAACCCGCGAATATATTAATTAAATCAGAGTAACATGGAAAACAAGGATGTCACAATTTAGGATAAATATAAAAACCTCAAATCTACAGTTATCATGCTTTACTGGAGGAATTATTAAGATAAATATTCAAATCAATATCATGTTCTACACAGCGGAAATGTCTCAAAAACGGAATAACTTCACTTCATAAGTATTCCCAACATGAATTAAACAATAGAGTATAAAATAAACTCATCATTCAAACGTTTTCCCCAGTGTTACAACCTATCAGAGCAAGACACTGACAGGTGGACTTAAAGTAACATAGCTCTAGAGCAATCCTCACCAACTCCTGAGCTGCTAACTTTAATCTGAAATCATTAAAGTAAGGGTGAGATTTCTCATAATTAACATGCATTATAAGCTTCTCAATCAACATTATATCACAAGCATATTATTTCACCCATTTTAGCATAAATCCAGATTCAACACACAGCTTCAATCATACAAGTCATTATGCACAAATCAATAATCAACCAAAGAATTGTAACACTGGAAGACATCCTAACATGTTACAATTCCACGCAAACACAAATGCAGACACAATGCATGTGGTACAAATCACGTGACCAAGTCACCCAACACTGATCCATCATCAACCGGATACAACAATCATCGATTCGTCCATAAACACTCGGACACGAATCCAACTGATCCATCATCAACCGTATACAGCAATCATCGATTCGTCCATAACACCGGACACGAATCCAGCCTAACCACCCATCATCACCCGGGTATCGGTTAACGGAAATACAAGTCAAATTACACACAATGGGAATTAACTTCACCAAAACAATGCATATGCATGCACATCACCAGCATGCAACATCAAATCAGTCTATGAAATACATCAATTTATCATAACTGAACCAAAACCGAAAGAAACATGATATCATTATTTATCATACACACATCAAACAGCATAAACATGCACTTCATCCACAAGGACCTGATACAATAAATTATCATGGATACCCCATTGCATATACACCAAATATGCACATAATAACAAACCGCATAATCAGAAAGTCAACATCAAATCAACGGAATATGATCACAAAATAATTCCAAATAATGCCAAAACCAATATATCACATGATCACATCTCAATCATAATGGATATCAGGCACAACACATAAGTATCAGTTCTCATTCACCAAATCAGAACAATTTACAAACAATTCTACATCATTCTCAAAATACCAAGTTTACAAAAATCGGGAATTCGACTCTTTTTAAAATAATTTTCATAAAATAATATTTTTCTTATTTTATAAGATAGCATTTTAAATTTAAGAAATACTGACGAAAACGGCACTCAAATCAGACTTACGGTTTGAAAGTTATGAATTTTCAAAGTTTAATATTTTTCAAAAAGTTACGTTTCTGGAAAATGTACTGGAACCCGGTTCCTACCTATACAGGAACCGGTTCCTACGTGCAATTTTGCTAGTTTTTGTACGTTTACACAGTGGAACCCGGTTCCTCCCCACTGGGAACCGGTTCCCACGACCTGCAGAGCCAAAAACTGCTATTTTGACAGCATTTAATCATTCCAATCCCATCCAATTCATACCCATACGAATCCAACTCACAGCAATGTCAACACAAGTTATAGTGCATGATTCCAATGAGATTATAACACACCATAACATCATACAATTCCCTCATAACATCAAATTGAATAAAAACGTAAAATTCATGGAATTGGGGTTTGAATTTCATAAATCCTAAATTGGGATTTCTAACAGACTTAATCAATCCTATTGATTCCAAAACCTATAAGGCATATTAAATAATTGAAATCACCCCTTACCTCGCGATGATCCTTCGAATTCACGGCGTTTGGCTTTTTCCTATCTTCTCTTCTCTTCTCCAATTTCACGTACAATGACTTTCTCCCAATAACCTTCTTTTTCTTTTCCTTTTATTATTCTTCTTTTTATTTCCTTTTATTATTTTCCAAATAATAGAAATAAATTTAGTAATTATTTAGTAGAGCTTTTTACTTCACACACCTCCAATTCAACCTTACACCCCCCGGTCTTCCTTTTTAATTTCATAATTAATTCATCCATTTAATCCAAAATATTATTAATTAAGCCTTTAATTAATTTAATAATTAAATTCCTAATTATTTAACACTTGAATTAATTTGGGGTGTCACAATTCTCCCCTACTAAAAGAGTTTTCGTCCTCGAAAACATACCTTAGACGAACAGTTCGAGATACGAGTCCTTCATCTGGCTCTCCAGCTCCCAAGTGACATTTCCATCTGCTGGTCCTCCCCAAGCCACTCTTACCAACGCGATCTCCTTGCCTCGCAACTGTTTCAACTTCCGATCCTCAATTCTCGCAGGTACCGCTTCCACAGTCAAATTCTCTCGTACCTGTATATCGTCTACCCGGATCTCATGAGACGGATCAGCAATGTACTTCCTTAGCTGGGATACATGAAAAACATCATGCAAATTTGCAAGTGACGGCGGCAAAGCAATCTGATAAGAAACTTTCCCAACTCTCTTGGTAATCTAAAACGGACCAATAAAACATGGAGTCAACTTCTTTGACTTCAAAGCTCGACCAATACCAGTCATCGGAGTAACTCACATAAAAACATGTTCTCCTTCGCTAAACTCAAGGTCTTTCCTCCTCTTATCTTGATAACTTTTCGAACGACTCTAAGAAGTCCTCATCTTCTCCTGAATCATCTTAATCTTTTCCGAAGTCTGTTGGACAATTTTCGGTCCAATCACAACACTCTCTCCAGATTCATACCAACACAACGGTGTCCGACACCTCCTACCATACAATGCCTCAAACGGAGCCATACCAATGCTCGAATGAAAACTATTGTTGTAGGTAAACTCAATCAATGGTAGATAACTATCCCAAGCTCCACCTTTCTCCAACACACAAGCTCTTAACAAATCTTCCAACGACTGAATCGTTCTCTCCGTCTGACCATCTGTCTGTGGATGATAAGCGGAACTCAAACGCAACTTAGTACCCAAAGCTTCTTGCAATCCCGTCCAGAATTTAGATGTAAACCTCGGATCTCGATCCGACACAATACTAGAAGGAATACCGTGCAAACTCACAATCTTCTCAACATACAATTCTGCCAACCTTTCCATCGGATAATCCATTCTTATCGGAATAAAGTGAGCAGATTTCGTCAACCGATCAACAATAACCCAGATAGAATCACAATTCTTCGATGTCCTTGGCAAACCAGACATAAAATCCATAGAGATTCCATCCCATTTCCATTCCGGAACAAACAACGGTTCCATCAATCCTGACGGTTTCTGATGCTCAATATTCGACTTCTGACAAACCAAACAAGCATACACAAACTCAGCAATTTCCTTTTTCATTCCCGGCCACCAAAACAACTTCTTCAAATCATGGTACATTTTAGTAGCACCAGGATGAATACTCAATCCACTACGATGTCCTTCTTCCAAAATACTCTTCCTAATCTCTGCAACATCCGGAACACACACCCTATTACCAAATCTCATAACACCATTCTCGTCAATCCGGAACTCGCCTCCTTGACCTTGGTTGATCAATGTCAATTTATCAACTAACCCAACATCGCACTTCTGTCCATTCCGAATTTCTTCCAGAATACCACTAGTCAGTTTCAACATACCCAATTTCACACTATTCGGAGTAGTTTCACATACCAAACTTAAATCTCTGAACTGATCAACCAAATCTAACTCACGGACCATTAACATCGACATATGCAAGGACTTCCTACTCAAGGCATCCGCAACAACGTTTGCCTTACCAGGATGGTAATTCAAACCGAAATCATAATCCTTTAGAAATTCTAACCATCTCTACTGCCTCATATTCAACTCTTTATGATCAAAGAGATACCTCAGACTTTTGTGATCACTGAACACCTCAAACCGAGAACCATATAAATAATTCCTCCACAACTTCAAAACAAACACAACAGCTGCCAACTCCAAATCATGAGTCGGATAATTCCTTTCATGTACTTTCAATTGTCTCGAAGCATAAGCCACCACCTGCTTATCTTGCATCAACACACCACCTAATTCCATTAATGATGCGTCACAATACACAACAAAAGACTTAGTCGGATTTGGCAAAATCAAGATCGGAGCACTTGTCAACCTCCTCTTCAGCTCTTGAAATCCTTTCTCACATTCAACATCCCAAACAAACATCTGACCCTTCCTGGTCAACTTAGTCAACGGTAACGCTAATTTGGAAAATCCTTCTATAAACTTCCTGTAATAACCCGCAAGACCCAGAAAACTACGGATCTCAGAAGCATTCTTCGGTGCTTCCCACTGAGATACTGCTTCTACCTTCGTAGGATCCATAGCAATTCCATTCTTGGAAATTACATGGCCAAGAAAACTTACTTCACTTAACCAGAATTCACACTTGGACAACTTCGCATAAAGCTTCTTCTCTTTTAACAATTCCAACACAACTCTGAGATGTTCTGCATGCTCTTCATCGCTCTTCGAATAAATTAGATTATCATCAATGAACACCACCACAAACTTATCAAGATACGGATGAAATATCTTGTTCATATACTCCATGAAAACACCAGGTGCATTAGTAACTCCAAACGACATAACAGAATACTCGTAATATCCATACCTCGTTCTAAATGCAGTTTTCTGAATATCTTCCGACTTCACACGAATCTGATGATATCCAGATCTCAGATCAATCTTACTAAATACACAAGCTCCAACTAGTTGATCCATCAAATCATCGATCCTCGGCAAAGGATACCGATTCTTGATTGTAACTTTATTCAGCTGTCTGTAATCAACACATAATCTCATTGAACCTTCTTTCTTCTTAACCAACAACACCGGAGCACCCCACGGCGAAACACTCGGACGAATAAACTGCTTCTCAAGCAAATCCTCAAGTTGACTCTTCAACTTTCTCAATCTAGCAGCAGACCTCTTATAGGCATCCTCAAATTCGAACTAGTTCTAGTAACAAAACCCATTAAGACTTCACCTTGAACTCTCACACCGTTCCACTTACTTCATCACGGAACACTTCATAAACAAAAAATTAAATCCAATAGGTCACATGCCTTTTTCTTGCTCTCGCCGAGATCTAAATCTCTCGTTACGCAAACCATAACGCTTCTCTTCTTGCTGACTCAACTAATTTCACACACTGTAAAGCTGGCACAATAAGTACATCCCATCCAATGCGATCCCGACTACTATCAACAAGAGATTAAGGGTGATCAGTTCCTCAATTTGTCAATAGATAGTCAACAATCATGAGGTGGCATCAACCATCGTTACCAAACCACAACAGCATCTTCAATCTTACCGTTCAAGCTACTTAAACATAACCATGCTTGAAGCATCAATTGCTCGGCAATACTTACATCTTACAACCGGCGCGGTATACTGAACCAACCTCTTGCACAAAACTTCAGAGAAGAAACTTCTCCCCCACTTATTTCACACGTACCTCTGCAGACAACGAAAAGGAAACAATCAAGTACCGATAGTGTTTCACACACATGTCGCATACCAAAAGGGAGTAAACACATAAACAACCTGGCCGATAGACCGACCTGCTCTGATACCACTATTGTAACACCCCTTCTAAATAACCCGCGAATATATTAATTAAATCAGAGTAACATAGAAAACATGGATGTCACAATTCAGGATAAATATAAAAACCTCAAATCTACAGTTATCATGCTTTACTGGAGGAATTATTAAGATAAATATTCAAATCAATAACATGTTCTACACAGCAGAAATGTCTCAAAACCGGAATAACTTCACTTCATAAGTATTCCCAACATGAATTAAACAATAGAGTATAAAATAAAACTCATCATTCAAACGTTTCCCCCAGTGTTACAACCTATCAGAGCACGACACTGACACGCGGACTTAAAGTAACATAGCTCTAGAGCCATCCTCACCAACTCCTGAGCTGCTAACTTTAATCTGAAATCATTAAAGTAAGGGTGAGATTTCTCATAATTAACATGCATTATAAGCTTCTCAATCAACATTATATCACAAGCATATTATTTCAACCATTTTAGCATAAATCCATATTCAACACACAGCTTCAATCATACAAGTCATTATGCACAAATCAATAATCAACCAAAGAATTGTAACACTGGAAGACATCCTAACATGTTACAATTCCATGCAAACACAAATGCAGACACAATGCATGTGGTACCAATCACGTGACCAAGTCACCCAACACTGATCCATCATCAACCGGATACAGCAAACATCGATTCGTCCATAAACACTCGGACACGAATCCAACTGATCCATCATCAACCGTATACAGCAATCATCGATTCATCCATAACACCGAACATGAATCCAGCCTAACCACCCATCATCACCCGGGTATCGGTTAACGGCAATACAAGTCAAATTCCACACAATGGGAATTAACTTCACCAAAACAATGCATATGCATGCACATCACCAGCATGCAACATCAAATCAGTCTATGAAATACATCAATTTATCATAACTGAACCAAAACCGAAAGAAACATGATATCATTATTTATTATACACACATCAAACAGCATAAACATGCACTTCATCCACAAGGACCTTATACAATCAATTATCATGGATACCCCATTGCATATACACCAAATATGCACATAATAACAAACCGCATAATCGGAAAGTCAACATCAAATCAACGGAATATGATCACAACATAATTCCAAATAATGCCAAAACGAATATATCACATGATCACATCTCAATCATAATGGATAGCAGGAACAACACATAAGTATCAGTTCTCATTCACCAAATCAGAACAATTTACAAACAATTCTACATCATTCTCAAAATACCAAGTTTATAAAAATCGGGAATTCGACTCTTTTTAAAATAATTTTCATAAAATAATATTTTTCTTATTTTATAAGATTTCATTTTAATTTTAAGAAATACTGCCAAAAACGGCACTCAAATCGGACTTACGGTTTGAAAGTTATGAATTTTCAAAGTTTAATATTTTTCAAAAAGTTACGTTTCTGGAAAATGTACTGGAACCCGGTTCCTACCTATACAAGAACCGGTTCCTACGTGCAATTTTGCTAGTTTTTGTACGTTTACATAGTGGAACCCGGTTCCTCCCCACTGGGAACCGGTTCCCACGATCTGTAGAGCCAAAAACTGCTATTTTGACAGCATTTAATCATTCCAATCCCATCCAATTCATACCCATACGAATCCAACTCACAGCAATGTCAAAACTGTAATTGCAAGCTTCTCAAGTCATATTTAAAGCATGTGTTTTAATGAAGACAACATGGACATCAACATTTCAAGGATGTGCAAAAATCTTATCAACATCAAATAAAAGTCTTGAAGATTATTGAAGAATTATTGAAGAATCATCAAATGTCAATATGGTATAAATAATTCTTAAAATCTTGAATATAAATGTTCACAATATGAATTCATCAACATATACATATTCCATAACTTTAACATTAAAGAAAACTTTGTATGAAATATCTTTCAAAAAGTATTTTTGAAAATAACCTTTTAGGAACCAGTTCCTCCCTAACAGGGAACCGGGTTCCAGAATTTCTCAAAAACATGTCCCTGGATTTTGTACCAGGAACCGGGTTGTACCAATAGGGGAACCGGTTCCTGCGTTATAATTTTTGAATTCCAACTTCTAACGTTCACTAAGAACCGGGTTCTGTCAGTGTCGGAACCGGTTCCTAGCGAACCAGTGCAGCTTTTACTTTGTTTTTTGAACATTTTTCAAGTGGTATCTTTTCATGAATGCATTGCAACTTTTCATATGAATTGGCATGAATGAAGAGGTTCTTATGACTTTATAAAATGCATATTTTCTTATTTCAAACAATGTTTCAATTTTCAAATTAACAAATATACTTCTTCAATAAACAATTTTCTCATTCATTCACATTTGAATTCATACTTTCATGTGTTCATAATTTTGTGAAACTTGCCATATACACTTTCATTATCATTACAAGTTTCATACATACATTGTGAACATTTATATACATTGTTGAGAATTGTTTTATCTTGAAGAAGAAGATCAATTGAAGATTGATAAAGCTCTCCATATACTTCAAAATTAATCATTGTATTACTTAAAGGTTTTTCCCTTACTATCCAGGATTGTTGGAAGTAAGTGTTGTGATTTGAAGAGGATTGTTCTTAATTCACATTAGTGTTTGTTTGGTCTTAAAGGTGTTAAGAACCTTTGATCACCCTATAGGTTAGATAGTAAGCATAGGCTGTACAATCATTCTAACTATAGTGAAATCTCTTTCGTGTTGGAAAGGGGACTGGAGTACTCTCGGATTGTGAGGGGAACCAGGATATATCACCGTGTTCTTTACTTTTCCGCATTTATCGCTTTCATCACCATAATCAAGAAAAGATAAAGATATAAACAAAACCTTCAAACACTTAACCAAAATTACTACCAAGCATTCTCATAAAACCGAATAAATTTTTATAAGACCTAATTCACCTCCCCCCCCCCCTCTTAGGCACTCTGAGACTTACAATTGGCATCAGAGCAAGTTATAGGTAACTTGTTCCTAAAGATCCAGAATGGCTTCCGCAAATCATCAACCAGTTTTCAGAGATGGTGGTAGTAACAACAAGCCTCCTCTATTTTGTGGTGAATATTTTGACTTCTGGAAAATACGCATGAAGGCGCATTTAGAAGCACAAGGAGAGGAAGTATGGGATGCTGTTGAAAATGGTCCATTTATCCCGATATCATTTATCAATGGCATTGGTTCTGTAAAGCCCAAAACTGCATGGGACGACGATGATAAAAAAAAGTTCTCTATGACAAAAAGGCAATAAACCTTCTTCAAGGTGCACTCAGTATGGACGAATTTTTCCGTGTCTCGAACTGCAAGACAGCAAAAGAAATATGGGATACCCTGGTTCAAACTCATGAAGGAACGACTGAAGTAAAAAGATCAAGGCTAAATACCTTGAGTCAAGAATATGAACTATTTCGAATGCAGCCCAGAGAATCCATTCTTGACTTACAAAAGAGATTTGTGCATTTGACAAATCACTTAAATGCTCTTGGTAAAACCTTGACAAATGATGAACTCAACTTGAAAATCCTTAGATCATTGACTAGGGAATGGAAACCAAAGGTAACGGCAATCTCGGAAAAGAAGAGTCTCTCCGCAATGACTTCCGCTACATTATTTGGCAAACTTCAAGAATATGAAACAGAACTCGGTAGACTTGAAAAACATGAAAATTTAGAGAAGAAATCCAAAGGCATTGCTTTGAAAGTTGATTCAAAGGAAAGTCAAGATAAAGATGCATCGGAGGAAGATGAAAACTTCTTGCTTCTTGTAAAAAGGTTAGGAAAATATTTTGGTCATAAAAATAATCTTCATAATGCTAACTTTGTCAAGAGGAAGAAATTTTATAATCATAAAGATAAAGAAGCCTCCACATCAACACAAGATGTCGCATGTTATGAATGTGGAAAGCAAGGTCACATAAAGCCGGATTGTCTAAAACTCTCCAAGAAAAATGGATTCAAAGGCAAAAAGGAGTTCAAGAACAAAAAGGCTTATGTTGCATGGGAAGATAATGAGATAAGTTCTTCATCCGATTCGGAAAGCGAGGAATGTGCAAATCTAGCATTAATGGCTTCACATCACTCCGACGATGAAGAAGAGGTATGCTTGAAATCCACATCAAATGTTTGGTATCTTGATAGTGGATGTTCAAAGCATATGACAGGAGATGTACACCAATTTTCATATCTAGTACATAAAGCCAAAGGGTATGTCACCTATGGAGACAACACCAAAGGAAAGATTCTTGGCGTTGGAATAGTTGGCACACCTCCATCCATTAAAATTGAGGATGTTCTCTATGTTGAAGGATTAAAGCACAATCTTCTTAGCATAAGTCAACTTTGCGATAGAGGGTTCAAGATCAAATTCAACAAAGATGAATGTCTCATTATGGATGAGGCAACCAATAAGGTAAAACTCAAAGGTATAAGAACTAACAATATTTTTATGATTACTTTAGATGATTTGTCTCTGAAGGTACAATGTTTTATGGTAAACAACAATGACGCTTGGTTATGGCACAAGAGGATCGCTCACATTCACATGGAGCACTTGAGCAAATTGGTTAAGCATGACTTAGTTATTAGTCTACCAAAGATGAAGTTCATCAAAGACAAATTATGTAATGCATGCCAAAAGGGCAAACAGACCAAAACAACTTTCAAATCTAAGAATGTGGTGTCTACTACAAGACCACTGCAATTGTTACACATGGATCTCTTTGGTCCATCAAGAACAAAAAGCTTCGGAGGTAATGTATACGCTTTAGTCATTATTGATGATTTTTCTAGATATTCTTGGACTTTGTTCCTTGTGCAGAAAAGTGATGCTTTTAAAGCCTTTAAGAAGTGTGCTAAGCAAATCCAAAATGAAAAATCCCTAAAGATTGTATCCATAAGAAGTGATCATGGTGGAGAACTCCAAAATGCTCAATTTGAAGAATTTTGTGAAGAACATGGTATCTCTCATAATTTTTTAGCACCTAGAACTCCACAACAAAATGGAGTAGTTGAAAGAAAGAATAGGTTTCTAGTGGAACTTGCAAGAACAATGCTTAGTGATGCAAATCTTCCTAAATATTTTTGGGCGGATGCGGTTAGTACGGCATGTTATGTTGGAAATCGAGTTATCATTAGACCTATAATAAAGAAGACTCCATATGAACTCTTCAAAGGAAGAAAGCCAAATATTGCTCACTTTCACATTTTTGGATGCAAGTGCTTTGTTCTTAATAATGACAAAGACAATCTCAGTAAGTTTGACGAGAAATCCGACGAAGGTATATTTCTTGGTTATTCGCTTTCTAGTAAAGCATATAGAATTTATAATAAAAGAACTTTAACTGTTGAAGAATCTATGCATGTATCTTTTGATGAAAATAACCCCTCCAAGGAGGAAGTAGTTGTTTGTGATGATGATGATCCTATAGATTTACCCCCGGAAGATCTTTCAATTGATCAAATTAAGAAATCACCGGAAAAACAAGAAAACATTGTACAACAAGATTCAAACACCAATGATCTACCAAAAGAATGGAGAATTCATAGAGACTATCCTATTGACAAAATTATTGGTGACATTAGCCAAGGAGTATCAACAAGATTGAATCTAAAAGATGCTTGCTTAAACATGGCATTTGTTTCTCAAATTGAACCTACCAAAGTTGATGAAGCCTTAGGAGATGATCATGGATTATTGCTATGCAAGAAGAATTAAATCAATTCGAGAGAAATCAAGTTTGGGAACTTGTTCCTAGACCAAGTGGTAAACACATCATAGGCACCCGATGGGTGTTTAAGAACAAACTTGATGAGAATGGTCTAATTGTTCGAAACAAAGCAAGGTTAGTTGTTGTTGTACCCCAAAATTTGCCCTCCCATATTCTTCAAGATTTGCAAAGAGCATGCTTCACAATCTCTCAAGAGTTGCACAGTTCAAGGGTCTCCTAACAGTCAAAAACTAGGGTTTTGGTTCTGGCAGAGAAGTTGAAGTTTCCAAGGGTCCAAACAAATCCTATATGCCTACAAACATGGTCAAGCATCCATATGCTAAGTTTCAAGACTCATAGCACAAAATTGCACAGTCAAAAACCCTAATTGCTCAGTAGTCAACTGTAGGGGTAAAATGGTCATTTGACAGTCAAAAGTCCAAATTTTTGGTCAACATCTTATTTTGAAGCCACAAACATCATTTGATAAATTCTTGATCATGATTCTCAAAGCATGGCTCAAAAAGTCTCAAGATGCAAAAGTTTCCATATTTGGACAGTTGAAAAAGTCAACTGTAACTTCACCAAGGCATAACTTCCACAGGGTTCATCAGAAAAATTCCATCCAAAGCTCATTTTGAATAGAAAGACATTTACTACAACTCCTCTTCACACTTCAAGTCCAAGAAATGCTCTCACAAAAAGTTATCAATCTCAACATTATAGGTCATTTTCAAAAGTCAACAAAAAGGGACTTTAAGTCAAAGACCATAACTTGAGATTGGTAAATCTAAATGACATGGGACCAAAGGCATTGGTTAGAGGACTCAAAGACCTTTCCAAAATGTCCAAGAACATGATCAAAGCTTAAACATTGAGCAAGATATGCCTTGTGGAAGTTGGGAAATTTTGGGGAATTTTGAAAAGTCAACTTTGCTTCAAATGCCTCAAAATTGCTAATGGGCCACATTTTCTTCCAAGAATCATTATCCAAAGGCTATGCACGACCATTTGACCCAAAGGGGATTTATTTCATCATTTTTTATTATTTATTTGAATTTTTATCACTATTAATTCATTTAATGAAATAAAATATGACCAAAAAATAGAAAACCATGTTTTTTAATCCCTTTTTGCAGCATATTCTCTCCATAAAACCTCAAGATTTCGTGCACACTCAATTTGGAAGGATTTGGCCATGATTGGTATCAAAAGCACATGAAAAAGATTTGAAAAGATTACATTAAAAATAAAATATTGGATCCATGAATGCAAAGGTTCTTGGATCAAATTCTTAACCTAATTCGTCCCATACATATACAGAATGCTAAACCTAATGCTAACAACCCGGAAGCTGCGCCTGAAACCAACAACCAACTTTGCATTTTTGTCCAAAAATTCAAAAACTGAAAACACAGTTTCAGTGCAATTCAAAGCGAAATAAGCATTCCAATAGCTTGCCAAGGCATCAAGGAAGCTTTCTGAATCCTTTTCCAGTCCCTACGCATCAAGAATCGGTATATAGAAGTCAAAATTCCTCAAAGTTTATGCATAATCGTGTTTGAATTTCTGGACATTTTTCATACATTTTGATTGTTGTTTTATACTAACATGGACCTTCTGAATCTATTGATACTATTTAATTGAATTTTCATCGCCTATATGCAAACTTGCCATGGGAGCCCTTTAGGGTTGCAGGGACTTTAAAAGAGGGCTTTGTTCCTCTGGAAAAATTGAGACACAAGACCTATACCATTGAACTCAGCGCACTTGGACGAATCCATTCCATAGGTCGCGCCTTTTTTATATTTGAGTATGGCCTAATCGCTATTATCTTGTACTGTGGTTAGTGGGGGTTCAAAACCCCCGCTATTTGATGTATTTTTCAGGTAAAAACAAAGGCGTGATGGAGAAGATGCTGAGGTGTTGGACATGGATTGGTTAGTTTGAATAGTTGGCGCGCTTTTTGCTTGGTTAATGCTATCATCGCTTGTTTCATTTACATTATTCACATTCCATTAACTAACAAATACGCGCATACAGCTCAGATGGTGGAACGTGCACTTGGTAAGCATTGGGACCTGGGTTCGATTCCCAGGTCCCCTCCCTTCTCAATATTATTTTGTTTTCCATGTTCCTACGCAGCGTGCCTTCCAGGGGTTCACCATGCATCCACTATCAAAGCTTGCCACATGGCCCAGGAGACGAATCTGAAGGTCAAAAATCAAGGTCCAGGGAACACCCCAGTCAACGCATATGCACATGGTCAGAAAAGTCAAAAGAGGCCTCAATGTAATGGGCCAAATTGCTGCAGTCTTACCTCCAAAATTTGGGTCAACACCCCCATTGGTTTGCATTCTATTTTCATTCTTTTTATTTTTTTTCTATTATTTGTTTTATTTATTTTAGTTAAATCATCAAAATTAATTTTTCATAACATAAAAATACCAAAAAAATCAGAAAAGACAAAAACAAAAATATATTTTATTTAATATTATTTTGTAAATAAATTTTATTAATTAATTTAGTTTTAATTCTAGGTTTAATTTTAATGTTTTTTTTAATAAACTAAAAAATGTAGAATTAGGGTTTTAAATACTTTTATTCTTTTTCTTTTCTTTTACCATTATTAAATATTAATTATTTTTGTAAATAAATTGCCATGTAAATAATTAATGTAAATTAGGTCAAACTTAAATCTATTTTTTAATAATTAAAAATGCTTAGAATTAGGGTTTTAATTCCAATTTAATTTTCTCATTAGACTCCATAAATACAAAAAACTCCAAAAAAATTCTTTCTTTTATTTAACTTAATTAATTTATTAATTGTAATGTAATTTCCTTTAAGGGGTCCAACGCCCTCGCTTTCGATTATAATTCCGTTTCGCGCGCTTATTTTATTTCTTTTCTTATAAATTCCATGTACTTGCCCCAAAGCCGTGTAATAGATTAATTAGACATTTACCTTTCCGCATTATTTTTTATTCAAATCGGGTCTTGGATTAATTTGGCGATGTAGACCCGCGCCTTTGTAATAGCGTAGGACTTTTAATTCCGCATCTTTTAACTGTTAATAACTTGCATGAAAGAATGAATGCCAAAAATAAAAACAAAGCGTAGATCACCAATGCATGACCAGATAAACATAATTGAAAACGACACATAAATCACACACCACCCCTAGGGTACGCCTCACTGTTGCCTTGCCCCTCGAAAAGTGGTCGTCGAGTAGATGACGTTTTAGTAAGTCCTCATGTCCATGAACATGGCATGAGGGTAGCTTCTAAGGTGTCTTCCTATTGCTCTGGTGACCACAATGTCCCGAACCCTCGAATTGACCCAAACACCTCCAACGGTGGTGCTACCTACCTCTCAATGGTGGGATGGCACTACTTTAAGGACATTTACACAGACGAATTCCTTAGGGTAGGTAGACGACTCGTAGATACTTGCTCTAATTTCAAAACAAATCAAAAAAATACTTTTCACACCGACACCTTTCAAAAAGCAATTTTTCAAACACTCTTGAGGACTGATACAAGAGTCGAACTGGAATTTTCAAAGAAACTTTTTCAAACCCACTCACTCTGAAAAGCAAACAAACAATTTTGAAAACACAAATGAGCAAGTATCTAAGAGCCCATGGATAACCATGGATAGAAAGGGTGCTAACACCTTCCATTTCTATAAATCTACCTCCCGAACCGAGAACTAATCTCAATAAGGAATTTTTCTGTGCTTTTGTCCTTTCCATTTTGGAGAAAATAAAAGACGGTGGCGACTCTTGCTTCCGCGACATTTCGCGAACCAGCTTCAAATAGTCAGTTCCAGATCCACCGATCACAGAATTGGCGACTCTGCTGGGGACACTTATAAAGTGAGGTGTACCTTAGGAATAAGATCACTTGTGTTTTCAATTGTATTGACTTGTTTGCTTTAAATTGTGGGTTGCATGGGAGTTACATAGATCCTAACCTGGATCTGGGGATACCCTGTTTAGGTAGCATAAGCTTTGAGGGACCTGTCCGGCATAGACCGACATGGGTGAAGCAGTGGCTACGTTGGTGTGGCACCTTGGTCTGTACCGATATCCCTTGTGTCGCAACAAGGAGAATATGGGTCTTCCAAGGAGTCGTTAAACACCAACAGACCTTAGAACCTTAAATGACACAACTTGGCCATTAGAACAGTAGCAGTATGCTACGCCCATTGAGTCTAAACTCTCGTGATGGTTCTGGCTGCAAGAAAAGATTGCGATGCTGGAGTTATGACCGATTGAGGGTAGTCAATGATATTGGGATCCTCTAAGAACCCGGTTACTTTTGATAGGACAGGTATGAACCAAAAAACTGAAAGAGGGTAATACCTAGACCTCATGCTGGCCTAAACTTTAAGGGCTTGTCTATTGTGACTTGTGTGCCTTACCATGTTTGTCTTTGTAAATATTTGTGGTGTGCTTTATCATAGCATCATAACATTATGAGCATTGCATGCATCCTGCATAAGGACTGACCATTTCAAAGACAAGAGGGTTTCACCTTTGCTCTATTTTGTAGGATATCATGATGCTTGTGCGAAGGAATACTATCCGGTTCAACTTTGTTCACCCACCTGAGTTGCTTGAAGAGTTGGTTAGCAGGATTCCAAATACCACTTCCTTCATCCAGAGGCATGGTTCTCTTCTCAGCTTAGTCACTGCGAAGCGGGATCAACAGTTGATGAGTGTCCTGACCCAGTTCTATGACACTCTGTACCAGTGCTTCACCTTTCAAGACTTCCAGCTGGTCCCTACCCTGGAAGAGTTCTCTGATTTGCTTGGTATCTCTATCCTGGATCAGACTCCTTACACTGGTTGGGAAAAGACCCTCTGGCTTGAGGAGGTTGCTGCAGCTCTTCCTTTGACCCATCAAGAAGTAATGGACAACTGGGTGACTAGAAGCGGAGTTAAGGGTTTCTTGGCCAAGTTTCTGATTGGTAAAGCTAACAGTTTCTGGAATGACTTGGACTTTAGGGCATATGAAGACATCCTGGCTCTCTTAATCTATGGGCTAGTCTTGTTTCCTAATCCTGACAACATCATCAATGTCACTGCCATAAGGATCTTTATGTCTCAGAATCCTGTGCCCACTCTCTTGGGTGACATCCTGCAACAACTTTATGCTCGTACTGCCCGAAGACGAGGAACCCTATGGTGTTGTATCCCTTTGTTGGTGAGGTGGTTTATTTCGCACCTCCCTAAGTTCGTGTTGAAGAACCAAGAAGGAAGAGGTTGGGCTCATAGGTTAATGTCTCTCACCGATAAGGACATCATTTGGACTTTCAGAGGTTTGGATAAGATAGCTGTTATTGATCGTTGTGGAGAATACCCTAATGTTCCTTTGATTGGTACTCAAGGAGGAATCTCTTACAATCCATGTCTAGCGCTACGTCAGTTTGGAAGAGCCAGAAGAGCAGGGCCTCATGAGATGTTGGTGCCCCACATCAGTTTTGAGTTTCAGGTGGATAGTGACGAGCTGCGTCAAAGGTTCATCAAGGCTTGGGACAGAGTTCATAAAGCTGATCCACAAGAGTTGGGGCCAAAGACTTCTCTACCTATGGAAGCCTACTACAAATGGGTTCGCATCCGTGCTCAGAAGTTAGGTATGCCATACGAAACTGTCAGACCCATCATTCTTGAGTATCCTGACAAAGATGGGGCTCCTCCAACTGTCCTCCCTCCTCAGATACCCACTGACTATGATACATTAAAGAGGTCTTGGTCGCAACTGCGAGAAGAACGGGATTCTTACCGGGAAAAGTTCAACGAGCAGGAATTGAAGATCCAGAAGCTGACAAAGCAATTGGAGAACGAGCGAGCTCTGAATGACTACATCCGTACTGAGAAGAGGAGACCATGGGATCAATAAGGAGCTCTGGATGTTCTTTTACAATTTTATTTCCCTTTTCAGTATTTCCCTTTTATGTAACGCCTAAGGGCAACCTGTTGAACAATTTAAGTTTCAAAGTTGAATCTAATGAAGTGTGTTCCTTTTTGTTTACAAAGTTGATTCCCGATTGACTTTGAAAACATGAATCATACGCATTCCATTCATCATGTGCATAGCAGGTATTCTTCTTTTCAGGTTGCTTACTGTTCTTCGCTGTTTATTTCAGCATCATGAACCCTGACTCATCATCAACCGAGATGTCTATCAAGGCCCTTCAGGCGCAGAACACGCAATTTCAGGAGCTGATCATGGGTTTGGCTCAAGGCCAAGAAGAGCTGAAGGCTTTACTCCTGAAGAAGGAGAAGAAGAAGAAGAAGGGAATTATTCTTTTCAACTCGGGCCGAAGGTTTGGCAACACTCTGCAGAATGAAGAGGCTGGTTCCTCTATAGGCAAGAGCAGTCCCCAAGGGGGAAAAGGTCCTAGTCCAGTAGTCTCTGACAACGAGACTGACTTTAATGAGGAACAGTATCCTCCTGCTGAAGACAGATATAAGCAGTTGGAAGACAGACTGAATGCAATGGAGATCCAACAAGTGCCTGGGCTGGATTTCAGAGACTTGGGCTTATCTACTGGTGTGATTATTCCTCACAAGTTTAAGGCACCATCTTTCACCAAGTATGACGGGGCGTCTTGTCCCAAGCTACACCTCAGATCTTATGTGCGGAAGATTCAACCGTACTCAGTGGACAAGAACTTATGGATCCACTTCTTCTAGGAGAGTCTTTCAGGGACTCATCTCGAATGGTTCTATCAGCTGGATGGAACCAAAGTTCGTAACTGGGAGGAGTTGGCTACTGCTTTTTATAAGCAGTATCAATATAATTCTGACCTTGCTCCTACACGTACCCAACTCCAGGGTATGTCGCTAGGATCAAGCGAAGGTTTCAAAGAGTATGCACAGAAGTGGAGGGATCTGGCTGGCAGGGTGCAACCTCCGTTAACAGACCGTGAGCTGGTGGATATGTTCTTGGGGACCCTATCTGGGCCATTTTTCAATCATCTTATCGGGAATTCGTCGGCAGGGTTCACTGATCTTATTCTGACTGGAGAGAGAATAGAGGCTGGAATGAAGTCCGGCAAAATTCAGAAGGGTGCATCTGCAAGCTCTGAGAAGAAACCCTTTAAAAAGGAGGCCAGTGCTGTGTATGGGCCTAAAAGACATGATAAACCTGAGCGCTGCCAATCTGTCAACGCGGTGATGATTGCTAAACCTGCTGCCGCTCCTCGGCAAACCAATCCACCCAGGGCTGAAAGACCTAGAAGAGAGTTTACCCGTCTAAGTATGACCTTATCACAAATCTTGCCGCAGTTGCTATCCACCAATTTGGTGACTGTTAGAGAGGCCCCGAAGGTTGTAAACACTGCTTCTCCCAAGTACAATCCAAATGCCCGCTGTGCTTATCACTCCGATAGCCCGGGGCATTCCACTGACGACTGTTGGGCCTTAAGGAACAAAGTGCAAGACCTTATTGATGCAAAGGAGGTACAGTTTGAGGCACCTGAGAAGCCTAATGTGGTGACAGCTCCCCTGCCTGCTCATGGAGTGAATGCTATCAGGGAGGATGATGAAGTGGATGAAGCTGATTTCGACAGCTGGATTTATCCGACGGCCAATAGTGGGCCTAACAATTGGATTGCAAAAGACAACCTACCTGTTACTTTTGTTACGGAGTAATGAATTCCTTTGTTTTTGTTATTTGTAATAAACAATTAAAACTCTATGGCCCGGTGTCTTACCCGAGGCACCGTTGGCTTCATTTGTGAGGGTATATTAATTGTCATCTCATATATCATGAATAAAGATCTTGGATGTTTTCTCTAATTTAAAATTTTATGCTCCCTTTCTTTCTTTCCTTTCTTTATATATTGCAAAACAGCTGTATTTACACACACTCACTCATACAGGTTTCAATCCACTCTGGATCTCACTGGTAACGACTCTACTACTGTCAGTTATGACTTCGAAAATCCGATCAACTTAGCCGAAGACGAAGGTGAAGATGATTGCGAAGTGCCTGGCGAGCTTGCAAGACTGTTACTCCAGGAAGAGAGGGCAATTCAACCACACGAAGAGCCGGTGGAAACAATAAATCTGGGTACTGATACAGACAGAAAGGAGGTAAAGATTGGTGCCAACCTAGAGCTCAGCGTGAAGCAATGGTTGACTCAGATGCTACATGATTATATGGAAATCTTTGCCTGGTCCTACGAAGACATGCCTGGGTTGGATACCGACATTGTGGTCCATCATTTGCCTACTAAGGAAGACTGCCTTCCGGTCAAGCAAAAGGTCCGCCGTATGCGTCCAGAGATGTCTGAGAAGATCAAGGTCGAGGTTATGAAGCAGTTTGATGTCGGGTTCCTTGCAGTGACTTCTTACCCTCAGTGGGTTGCTAATGTGGTGCCGGTACCTAAGAAAGATGGAAAGGTCAGAATGTGTGTCGACTACAGGGATCTGAACAGGGCCAGCCCCAAGGATGACTTCCCTCTACCTCACATTGATGTCCTGGTTGACAATACGGCTCAGCACAAGGTGTTCTCGTTCATGGATGGTTTTTCAGGGTATAATCAGATCAAGATGGCTCTGGAAGACATGGAAAAGACCACCTTTGTTACTCAGTGGGGCACCTTCTGCTACAAGGTCATGCCATTCGGGTTGAAGAACGCTGGGGCAACCTACCAACGTGCCATGGTTGCTTTATTTCATGACATGATCCATCATGAGATAGAAGTGTATGTTGACGACATGATCGCAAGGTCCCAGACTGAGGAAGAACACCTAGATCATCTGCAGAAATTGTTTGACTGTCTGAAGTTGTACTAGCTAAGGTTGAACCTGAACAAGTGCACCTTCGGGGTTAGATCTGGAAAGTTGCTAGGCTTCGTTGTAAGTGATAAGGGTATTCAAGTGGACCCTGCCAAGGTTAAAGCTATTCAGGAGATGCCAGTTCCTAAGACAGAGAAGGAGGTCAGAGGCTTTCTAGGACGCCTGAATTACATTGCTCGGTTCATCTCACACCTAACTGCTACCTGTGAACAAATCTTCAAGCTGCTGAAGAAATATCAGGTAGTACGTTGGAATGATGAATGTCAGGCCGCTTTTGACAGAATCAAAGAGTATCTCCAAGAACCACCCATTCTTATGCCACCGGTTGAAGGGAGACCTCTGATACTATACCTGACAGTACTTGACAACTCAATGGGGTGTGTGTTGGGGCAGCATGACGAGTCTGGCCGAAAAGAGCATGCCATTTATTACCTTAGCAAAAAGTTTACCGACTGTGAGACCCGATACTCACTGCTTGAGAAAACTTGCTGTGCTTTGGTATGGGCTGCTCGCCGGCTGAGACAGTATATGCTGACTCACACTACCTTGTTGATTTCAAAGATGGATCCTATAAAGTACATATTTGAAAAGCCTGCTCTGTCTGGGAGAATAGCAAGATGGCAAATGATCTTGACAGAATACGACATCCAGTACACGACCCAGAAAGCCATCAAAGGAAGTGTATTGGCAGACCACTAGGCACATCAGGCAGTAGACGACTATCAGTCGATGAACTTTGAGTTTCCGGACGAGAGCATCATGATCGTGACTGATTGTGAAGTACCTGGACCGGATGAAGGACCTGAGGAAGGATCCCGGTGGTCTATGCACTTTGACGGAGCCTCCAATGCTTTGGGTAACGGTATCGGCGCTATGATCATATCTCCTCAAGGCACTCATACTCCACTCACTGCCCGGCTATGTTTCAACTGCACCAATAACATGGAGGAGTATGAGGCGTGCATCATGGGTCTCCAAGCTGTGATCGACTTAAGGATCAAGTTTCTGAGTGTCTTCGGAGATTCCGCTCTCGTGATCAATCATATCAAAGGAGAGTGGGATACGAAACATCCGAATCTTATTCCTTACAGAGAATGTGTATTAACATTGATCCCCCACTTCACAGAGATAACTTTTGAACACTTTCCGAGAGAGGAGAATCAGTTAGCGGACGCGTTAGCTACGATGTCTTCTATGTTCAAAGTCAAATGGGACAATGAGGCTCCCCGGATCATCATCTGGAAACTGGACGAACCCGCATACTGTTGTGACCTTGAGACTGAATTGGTAACTGAGAAGCCTTGGTACCATGAGGTGAAGAGATACTTGGAAGCTCAGGAATACCCTGAAGGTGCATCTGTCAATAATAAGAAGTTTCTGAAAAGGTTCGCAGCGAAGTTCTTCCTTAGCAACGGCATCCTGTACAAGCGAAACCATGATTCGACCTTACTGCGTTGTGTGGACAAGACAGAATCAGAAAGGATTATGGAAGAGCTACATGAGGGTACATTCGGAACACATTCCAGTGGACACACTATGGCAAAGAAAATCCTTCGGGCAGGGTATTTCTGGTCCACAATGGAAGCCGACTGTTACCAACACTCTCGGACATGCCATAAATGCCAGATATATGCAGACAAGGTGCATGTTCCTCCAGTTCCTCTAAATGTTCTAACTGCGCCTTGGCCGTTTGCAATGTGGGGCATAGATATGATCGTTGAGATTAAACCTACGACATCCAACGGACATCGCTTCATCCTGGTAGCGATTGATTACTTCACGAAGTGGGTTGAAGCAGCTTCCTACGCTACGGTAACCAAGAACGTTGTGGCACGGTTCATTCGGCATAATCTGATCTGTCGATACGGTGTCCCTGAAAGAATCATTACAGACAACGGTACCAATCTCAATAACAAGATAATCACTGAGCTCTGCGAACAATTTAAGATACAGCACCACAACTCTTCTCCTTACCGGCCGAAGATGAATGGGGCTGTAGAAGCAGCAAATAAGAATATCAAGAAAATTATGCAGAAGATGACAGTGACCTATAAAGATTGGCACGAGATGTTACCGTTTGCTCTACATGGGTACCGTACCTCAGCCAGGACGTCAATCGGGGTAACTCCTTTCTCCTTGGTCTACGGTATGGAGGCAGTCTTACCGATCGAAGTGCAGATACCCTCTCTCCGGATAATGAAGGATGAAGATCTGAGTGAAGATGATTGGATCTAAACACGACTTAATCAGCTAAACTTAATTGACGAAAAGAGACTCAATGCTATTTGTCATGGTCAGACGTATCAAAAACGGATGATCAGGGCATTTAACAAAAAGGTCAGACCACAAGAATATCAAGTTGGGGATCTGGTAATCAAACGTATCATCCTTCCTCAGAGTGATCCAAGGGGCAAATGGACCCCTACATACAAAGGGCCATTTGTGGTTAAACATGTGTTCTCAGGAGGAGCCATGATTCTAACCAACATGGATGGTGACGACCTTCCTCACCCCGCCAACGCAGACATAGTAAAAAGATACTACGCATAATAAAGACCCGCTAGGCTGACATGCCTAGGTAAAAATTAGGGCTTCCCGGCGAACCAAAAGGGTTCGGGCAAAATGAAGGGATGAAATGAAAAAATCTGTACACCCGGCAAGTCGAAAACCTGAAAAGGCAGCTTGGGTAAAAATGGGTATCCCGGTGGACTGAAAACCCGAAAGGGCGGTCCAGGAAAAAGTTAGGGATGAAGCGTAAATACTATGTCTCATTGGATCACCTTGCATCCAGAATCCGGTATCTACATCAAGTTCAGACGGCATTAATCAATCAGCTTCATCCTCGACTAGGTCATCAAGTGATGAGACACTCGAAGATATAAGGGCAATAGCAGAGTTGGAACCCAGTGGGATTATTCTTTTCACACAGCTGTTTTGTTTTCCCTTTGTACAAATTGTATAAATTCTTTTGTTCGGCGGCGTTCTCTTACTAGGACGTCAGCCTCTTGTACATAAATGCCTATTTTACAGGCAAATTCAAAAATCAATATAAATACACTTTTCAGTTAAAATTGCCAATTGTTTTTCCTTTTCTGTTTTGTTTTGCGAAGAACGTTCAAGGTTCAATTTGTGATATATGCATTGACCCTAATTGCTAACTCATAAATATTTGCATACGAAACAAAGGATTAATTACAGGTAACATTAGAAACAGGGGCAATAATGAGTTGTCTAAGCGATCTAATTGCTCTATCCACCAAGGTACCAAGGTAAGTTCGGCTGAAGAACATAACCAGTATATCTTAATTCCCCAGAGAGTACGTCAGCAAGTCAATACACTCTCCCCAAGCAAAGTTACAGGCAACCTTAGGGAAGTTGGGTATCCTCCAGCAGATCTCAACATTCCCCAGCAATATACATGCATTCTTAACAAGCATCCCCGGCAGTCTTGGTCTAAAGATTGTTCCCCGGCGGTATATCAAACATTCAATGGAGTCACTTCCCCAATATAGTTCAAATTTTCCCCAGGAGAGTCCAATCCAGTTCCCCGGGAAAGTTGGGATCCATCTCCCCAAGCAATAAGCTTATCCCCAGTAGATTCTGGAAGCTTATCCCCGTAGAGCACGAACGCGTCTCCCGGCTTTATTCAAAGGTTATTTCCCTACCAGGATATAACTGGGTTATCCTCAGCCAAAAGCCACGAAAAGATCGTCCTCGACGAAGTCTTCTTATCCCCAGCGAAGTCTATTAACACTTCCAACACAACAATGGTATCCCCAGCGAAGTTACCATCAACATTTCAGCAAAGTACCTCTCTCCCCACAGAGTATTGCTCCCCAGCAAGATCGCTAGAGTAATTTTCTCCCTGCAGAGTGTTCTATTCGCCAAGTTTGTTCCCCAACGGAGTTATCTTCTCCTACCGGTATTCTTGTAACCATCACTCCCCAGTGGAAACAAAAACTCTACATCAACCCAAGATTTAACTTCCCGGCACCCGTCAAGGATTTACTTTCCTAGACAAAAACATACATTAAAAAACATCACATACATCATGATACATGCATAAACGCATCATATCTTACAAATCTCATTTATGTTGAGAACATCATTACTTGATCCATATCATGTATTGCATATGACTGACCTTTACCTTTCAGGAAAGATCCAGTTAAGTTCTCAGCTATATTTCAAGACTTTAGTCTGGTTCAGTTAAATCGACCCTAAGATTTTCCTGATTCTTATCCAGTCAAAGGCCTTCTCTGGTTCAGTCAGATCGACCCTAAGATCTCCCTGATTCTTATCTAGTTGAAGATATTCCAAGACCTTGTCCGGTTCAGTTAAATCGACCCTAAGATTTTCCTGATTCTTATCCAGTCAAAGGCCTTCTCTGGTTCGGTCAGATCGACCCTAAGATCTCCCTGATTCTTATCCAGTTGAAGATATTCCAAGACCTTGTCCGGTTCAGTTAAATCGACCCTAAGATTTTCCTGATTCTTATCCAGCCAAAGGCCTTCTCTGGTTCAGTCAGATCGACCCTAAGATCTCCCTGATTCTTATCCAGTTGAAGATATTCCAAGACCTTGCCCGGTTCAGTTAAATCGACCCTAAGATTTTCCTGATTCTTATCCAGCCAAAGGCCTTCTCTGGTTCAGTCAGATCGACCCTAAGATCTCCCTGATTCTTATCCAGTTGAAGATATTCCAAGACCTTGTCCGGTTCAGTTAAATCGAGCCTAAGATTTTCCTGATTCTTATCCAGTCAAAGGCCTTCTCTGGTTCAGTCAGATCGACCCTAAGATCTCCCTGATTCTTATCCCAGTCGAAGACATCCAAGATTCTCTCAGCGTTCCTGTTGAGGTAGTAATCGTCCAAGGTTCTCTCATCGTTACCGTTGAGGTAGTAATCGTCCAAGGTTCTCTCACCGTCCCGTTGAGGTAGTAACCATCCCTGGTTCATTCATAACCTTTTGAAGCTCCAGACCCAATTCCTGTAACCAGTCAGGACACATCTATACAAAGAGTTTGAAGACCAGCTCCTGTAACAGGCCAGGTACTCATTTTCTTTTTCAGGTACGTAAGTTCTCGCTAAGGAATCTCTTACGCGATCGACAACCAGATGGCATCTATAAGCCCATCCACCTTCCATCATCTCTTAGCATGGCATCTATAAGCCCATCATCCTATCCATCAATCTCCAAATGGCATTTATAAGCCCATTCCCACCATCACATTATCATGTGAGCGCAAATTTCTGGGCACTCTAGTGTTCAATCATCTTCCACCTTCGGATTACGAAAGGCACGTCAGCCAATCTGCATCCTCAGGTCTAAGAAGATTGAACAGGGGAAATTGTTGTACCCCAAAATTTTCCCTCCCATATTCTTCAAGATTTGCAAAGAGCATGCTTCACAATCTCTCAAGAGTTGCACAGTTCAAGGGTCTCCTAATAGTCAAAAACTAGGGTTTTGGTTCTGGCAGAGAAGTTGAAGTTTCCAAGGGTCCAAACAAGTCCTATATACCTACAAACATGGTCAAGCATCCATATGCTAAGTTTCAAGACTCATAGCACAAAATGCACAGTCAAAAACCCTAATTGCTCAGCAGTCAACTGTAGGGGTAAAATGGTCATTTGACAGTCAAAAGTCCAAATTTTTGTTCAACATCTTATTTTGAAGCCACAAACATCATTTGATCAATTCTTGATCATTATTCTCAAAGCATGGCTCAAAAAGTCTCAAGATGCAAAAGTTTCCATATTTGGACAGTTGAAAAAGTCAACTGTAACTTCACCAAGGCATAACTTCCACAGGGTTCATCAGAAAAATTCCATCCAAAGCTCATTTTGAAGAGAAAGACATTTCCTACAACTCCTCTTCACACTTCAAGTCCAAGAAATGCTCTCACAAAAAGTTATCAATCTCAACATTATAGGTCATTTTCAAAAGTCAACAAAAAGGGACTTTAAGTCAAAGACCATAACTTGAGATTGGTAAATCGAAATGACATGGGACCAAAGGCATTGGTTAGAGGACTTCAAGACCTTTCCAAAATGTCCAAGAACATGATCAAAGCTTAAAAATTGAGAAAGATATGCCTTGTGGAAGTTGGGAAATTTTTGGGAATTTTGAAAAGTCAACTTTGCTTCAAATGCCTCAAAATTGCTAATGGGCCACATTTTCTTCCAAGAATCATTATCCAAAGGCTATGCACGACCATTTGACCCAAAGGGGATTTATTTCATCATTTTTTATTATTTATTTGAATTTTTATCACTATTAATTCATTTAATGAAATAAAATATGACAAAAAAATAGAAAACCATGTTTTTTAATCCCTTTTTGCAGCATATTCTCTCCATAAAACCTCAAGATTTCGTGCACACTCAATTTGGAAGGATTTGGCCATGATTGGTATCAAAAGCACATGAAAAAGATTTGAAAAGATTACATTAAAAATCAAATATTTGATCCATGAATGCAAAGGTTCTTGGCTCAAATTCTTACCCTAATTCGTCCCATACATATACAGAATGCTAAACCTAATGCTAACAACCTGGAAGCTGCGCCTGAAACCAACAACCAACTTTGCATTTTTGTCCAAAAATTCAAAAACTGAAAACACAGTTTCAGTGCAATTCAAAGCGAAATAAGCATTCCAATAGCTTGCCAAGGCATCAAGGAAGCTTTCTGAATCCTTTTCCAGTCCCTACGCATCAAGAATTGGTATATAGAAGTCAAAATTCCTCAAACTTTATGCATAATCGTGTTTGAATTTCTGGACATTTTTCATACATTTTGATTGTTGTTTTATACTAACATGGACCTTCTGAATCTATTGATACTATTTAATTGAATATTCATCGCCTATATGCAAACTTGCCATGGGAGCCCTTTAGGGTTGCAGGGACTTTAAAAGAGGGCTTTGTTCCTCTGGAAAAATTGAGACACAAGACCTATACCATTGAACTCAGCGCACTTGGACGAATCCATTCCATAGGTCACGCCTTTTTTATATTTGAGTATGTCCTAATCGCTATTATCTTGTACTGTGGTTAGTGGGGGTTCAAAACCCCCGCTATTTGATGTATTTTTCAGGTAAAAACAAAGGCGTGATGGAGAAGATGCTGAGGTGTTGGACATGGATTGGTTAGTTTGAATAGTTGGCGCGCTTTTTGCTTGGTTAATGCTATCATCGCTTGTTTCATTTACATTATTCACATTCCATTAACTAACAAATACGCGCATACAGCTCAGATGGTGGAACGTGCACTTGGTAAGCATTGGGACCTGGGTTCGATTCCCAGGTCCCCTCCCTTCTCAATATTATTTTGTTTTCCATGTTCCTACGCAGCGTGCCTTCCAGGGGTTCACCATGCATCCACTATCAAAGCTTGCCACATGGCCCAGGAGACGAATCTGAAGGTCAAAAATCAAGGTCCAGGGAACACCCCAGTCAACGCATATGCACACGGTCAGAAAAGTCAAAAGAGGCCTCAATGTAATGGGCCAAATTGCTGCAGTCTTACCTCCAAAATTGGGGTCAACACCCCCATTGGTTTGCATTCTATTTTCATTCTTTTTATTTTTTTTCTATTATTTGTTTTATTTATTTTAGTTAAATCATCAAAATTAATTTTTCATAACATAAAAATACCAAAAAAATCAGAAAAGACAAAAACAAAAATATATTTTATTTAATATTATTTTGTAAATAAATTTTATTAATTAATTTAGTTTTAATCTAGGTTTAATTTTAATGTTTTTTTAATAAACTAAAAAATGTAGAATTAGGGTTTTAAATACTTTTATTCTTTTTCTTTTCTTTTACCATTATTAAATATTAATTATTTTTGTAAATAAATTGCCATGTAAATAATTAATGTAAATTAGGTCAAACTTAAATCTATTTTTTAATAATTAAAAATGCTTAGAATTAGGGTTTTAATTCCAATTTAATTTTCTCATTAGACTCCATAAATACAAAAAACTCCAAAAAAATTCTTTCTTTTATTTAACTTAATTAATTTATTAATTGTAATTCCTTTAAGGGGTCCAACGCCCTCGCTTTCGATTATAATTCCGTTTCGCGCGCTTATTTTATTTCTTTTCTTATAAATTCCATGCACTTGCCCCAAAGCCGTGTAATAGATTAATTAGACATTTACCTTTCCGCATTATTTTTTATTCAAATTGGGTCTTAGATTAATTTGGCGATGTAGACCTGCGCCTTTGTAATAACGTAGGACTTTTAATTCCGCATCTTTTAACTGTTAATAACTTGCATGAAAGAATGAATGCCAAAAATAAAAACAAAGCGTAGATCACCAATGCATGACCAGATAAACATAATTGAAAACGACACACAAATCACACACCACCCCTAGGGTACGCCTCACTGTTGCCTTGCCCCTCAAAAAGTGGTCGTCGAGTAGAGGACGTTTTAGTAAGTCCTCATGTCCATGAACATGGCATGAGGGTAGCTTCTAAGGTGTCTTCCTATTGCTCTGGTGACCACAATCTCCCGAACCCTCGAATTGACCCGAACACCTCCAACGGTGGTGCTACCTACCTCTCAATGGTGGGATGGCACTACTTTAAGGACATTTACACAGACGAATTCCTTAGGGTAGGTAGACGACTCGTAGATACTTGCTCTAATTTCAAAACAAATCAAAAAAATACTTTTCACACCGACACCTTTCAAAAAGCTTTCAAAAAGAAATTTTTCAAACACTCTTGAGGACTGATACAAGAGTCGAACTGGAATTTTCAAAGAAACTTTTTCAAACCCACTCACTCTGAAAAGCAAACAAACAATTTTGAAAACACAAATGAGCAAGTATCTAAGAGCCCATGGATAACCATGGATAGAAAGGGTGCTAACACCTTCCCTTTCTATAAATCTACTTCCCGAACCGAGAACTAATCTCAATAAGGAATTTTTCTGTGCTTTTGTCCTTTCCATTTTGGAGAAAATAAAAGACGGTGGCGACTCTTACTTCCGCGACATTTCGCGAACCAGCTTTAAACAGTCAGTTCCAGATCCACCGATCACAGTTGCCCAAGGTTACAATCAAGAGGAAGGAATCGACTTTGAAGAAACATTTGCTCCGGTTGCAAGGTTAGAAGCTATACGTCTTTTACTTGCTTATGCTTGTTCATTAAATTTTCAGCTTTTTCAAATGGACGTCAAAAGCGCATTCTTTAATGGATACATCAATGAAGAAGTCTATGTCAAACAACCCCCGGGATTTGAAGACTTCAAACATCCTTCACATGTCTTTAAGTTGAGAAAGGCTCTTTATGGCTTAAAGCAAGCACCAAGAGCATGGTATGATAGACTTAGCAATTTTTTTTGTGTGAAAAAGGGTTCGAAAAGGGTAAGGTTGATAAAACCTTGTTCATTAAGAAAATCCAAAGTAACACTTTATTGGTTCAAGTCTATGTTGATGATATCATTTTTGGATCGACTAACAAAGAAATGTGTGAGTAATTCTCATTGATGATGCAAGGAGAATTCGAGATGTCTATGATAGGAAAGATGAACTACTTTCTTGGACTACAAATCAAGCAACTAGAAGATGGAATCTTCATCAACCAATCTAAGTATTGCAAAGAATTATTGAAAAAGTTTGATATGGACAATTGTAAAGCCATGAATACTCCAATGGGCTCCGGTACATATGTTGATCAAGATGAATCTGGTACTCCAATTGATATTACAAAGTACAGAGGTATGATTGGTTCTTTATTGTACTTGACGGCAAGCCGTCCTGACATCATGTTTAGTGTTTGTCTTTGCGCTCGCTTTCAAGCAAATCCAAAGGAATCACACCTCATGGCTGTTAAAAGGATCATGAAGTATCTTAAAGGAACAATCAATGTCGGCCTATGGTATCCAAAAGGTAGTACTTTCACTTTAATTGGTTATTCTGACGCGGACTATGCAGGTTGTAAAACTGATCGTAAAAGCACAAGTGGTACTTGTCACATTATTGGAAATGCATTAGTATCATGGGATTGTAAAAAGCAATCATGTGTTGCTCTTAGCACGGCCGAAGCAGAATACATAGCAGCGGGTAGTTGTTGTGCACAAATTCTTTGGCTCAAGCAACAACTCCGTGATTACAGACTTGATCTCGGATGCATTCCTCTTCGATGTGGCAATACAAGTGCTATCAATATTACAAAGAATCCGGTCATGCATTCAAGAACCAAACATATAGATATTCGACATCATTTTCTCCGTGATCATGTACTTAAAGGAGATGTCTAAGTCACTTTTGTGGATACTCATAACCAACTCGCAAATATCTTCACTAAACCGCTTGCTCGAGAACCTTTCTTCAAAATCCGAAGAGAACTTGGTGTTTTGTATGAAGGTGATATCTAATTGTTTCTCTTTAGATGCACGTCTTAATTTTTGTATGTATTTATTTCACTCTTTTTCCCCATCCTTTTTGATGTTAACAAAGGGGGAGAAGAATATGCATGTGTGTTGTTTTGTTTCAAAGAAATTGCAGGCCCATATAAAATATCAAACTCACTCCAAAATTCAAAGAATCATGGACTTAGGGGGAGCATACAATTTAGGGGGAGCCTTGCATTTGCTCAACATGTTTGCTATACAAAACAACATAAACATTTCAAGAAATCGTTTTCAAGACTTGGTTGTCATCATCAAAAAGGGGGAGAATGTAATTGCAAGCTTCTCAAGTCATATTTAAAGCATGTGTTTTGATGAAGACAACATGGACATCAACATTTCAAGGATGTGCAAAAAGCTTATCAACATCAAATAAAAGTCTTGAAGATTATTGAAGAATTATTGAAGAATCATCAAATGTCCATATGGTATAAATAATTCTTAAAATCTTGAATATAAATGTTCACAATATGCATTCATCAACATATACATATTCCATAACTTTAACATTAAAGAAAACTTTGTTTGAAATATCTTTCAAAAAGTATTTTTGAAAATAACCTTTTAGGAACCGGTTCCTCCCTAATAGGGAACCGGGTTCCAGAATTTCTCAAAAAACATGTCCCTGGATTTTGTACCAGGAACCGGGTTGTACCAATAGGGGAACCGGTTCCTGCGTTATAATTTTTGAATTCCAACTTCTAACGTTCACTAAGAACCGGGTTCTGTCAGTGTCAGAACCGGTTCCTAGCGAACCAGTGCAGCTTTTACTTTGTTTTTTGAACATTTTTCAAGTGGTATCTTTTCATGAATGCATTGCAACTTTTCATATGAATTGGCATGAATGAAGAGGTTCCTATGACTTTATAAAATGCAGATTTTCTTATTTCAAACAATGTTTCAATTTTCAAATTAACAAATATACTTCTTCAATAAACAATTTTCTCATTCATTCACATTTGAATTCATACTTTCATGTGTTCATAATTTTGTGAAACTTGCCATATACACTTTCATTATCATTACAAGTTTCATACATACATTGTGAATATTTATATACATTGTTGAGAATTGTTTTATCTTGAAGAAGAAGATCAATTGAAGATTGATAAAGCTCTCCATATACTTCAAAATTAATCATTGTATTACTTAAAGGTTTTTCCCTTACTATCCAGGATTGTTGGAAGTAAGTGTTGTGATTTGAAGAGGATTGTTCTTCATTCACATTAGTGTTTGTTTGGTCTTAAAGGAGTTAAGAACCTTTGATCACCCTATAGGTTAGATAGTAAGCATAGGCTGTACAATCATTCTAACTATAGTGAAATCTCTTTCGTGTTGGAAAGGGGACTGGAGTACTCTCGGATTGTGAGGGGAACCAGGATATATCACCGTGTTCTTTACTTTTCCGCATTTATCGCTTTCATCACCATAATTAAGAAAAGATAAAGATATAAACAAAACCTTCAAACACTTAACCAAAATTACTACCAAGCATTCTCATAAAACCGAATAAATTTTTATAAGACCTAATTCACCCCCCCCCCCCCCCCCCCCCCCGTCTTAGGCACTCTGAGACTTATAAAAACAAGTTATAGTGCATGATTCCAATGAGATTATAACACACCATAACATCATACAATTCCCTCATAACATCAAATTGAATCAAAACATAAAATTCATGGAATTGGGGTTTGAATTTCATAAATCCTAAATTGGGATTTCTAACAGACTTAATCAATCCTATTTATTCCAAAACCTATAAGGCATATTAAATAATTGAAATCACCCCTTACCTCGCGATGATCCTTCGAATTCACGGCGTTTGGCTTTTTCCTCTCTTCTCTTCTCTTCTCCAATTTCACGTACAATGACTTTCTCCCAATAACCTTCTTTTTCTTTTCCGTTTATTATTCTTCTTTTTATTTCCTTTTATTACTTTCCAAATAATAGAAATAAATTTAGTAATTATTTAGTAGAGCTTTTTACTTCACACACCTCCAATTCAACCTTACACCCCCCGATCTTCCTTTTTAATTTCATAATTAATTCATCCATTTAATCCAAAATATTATTAATTAAGCCTTTAATTAATTTAATAATTAAATTCCTAATTATTTAACACTTGAATTAATTTGGGGTGTCACAGGGACCATAACTCCTCAAGAAATTTGATCAGATCCTCAAAAGGGAAAAATGGTCATTTTTAGGGTTTTGACTGCACAAGGGCAATAATCTGATTTTGACCAAGCCAATGGCAAATTAGGTTCAACCATGGACTCAAGGACTCAATTTCATCATCTTGAACTATTCAACAAGTTCAAAAGACCTCAATTGCATTGGATTGACAGATGAATTTTTCAGTCAACTGATCAAAATTTAACTGTACACTGAAAAGTCAAACTTTGACTTTTTGGTCAAAATCAAGTGCCAAGGGTCATTTTTCATCAAGACATGTCAAAACATGAAATTTGTTCATCAAGAAACCCAATTTTGCAAATTAGGGTTTAAAGTTGAAAAAATTTCATAATTTTTCCTAACTTTGCCCAACATTTTCACCATGATGCAATTGGATTCAAACAAAACCTCCAACATGAAAGTTGTAGTCCTCCACAAAGTCTACAACTTTGATTCACAAAGTTTTCCAAAAAGAGGCTTGGATCTAAAGTTATGATTTTTGGAACAAGGGTCCCTAAAACTTTTAACTTGGTGAAATTTTGCCCTAGTTTAGGCAGGATTTTGACCTATCTTCATGGCCATTTTTCACATAGTTCCACTTGGAATATCAAATTGCATTTCAAAGATGGATTGTATAGCATGTTTCTAGCTTTCCAAAATGTCCAAGAACTCTCCAAACTCATTTGTGGTTAGGGAGAATCGAACGCTTGAAGTTGGCAAAAACTCACTTTTCATCCTTGGCATGTTCATGTTCATATAAATTGCAATTTCAATTCAGCTTGCTTTGCACTAGATTACAGGCCTCAAAACCATTTGACAATCAATAATTAAGTGCAAAACCATTGGTCTAAGGCATTGTTTTGGTCATTAGAGCATTGCACCTTTGATTAATCCCTAAGTAGAAAAAGCAAAATTTCCATTTTTGCTTAAATCATGCTTTATGTCAAAACTGATTTCTTGAGCAATGGTCCATATCTCATACAACAAATCAAATCAACAAGTTGGAGGGGCCAAGGGAAAAGTGTGCAAGGTGGTGGATAGCCTGTACAGGCATGTTACACATCACTTCCCACTTTTGCTTCATATACAAGAAATATGCCAAATACAGGAGAACTAGAACCTCAACAAAAAAAACAACTAGTGTAATCATTTGAACCATCTTTCTCACACCCCTCTGAGCCAGAAACACGATTTCTTGAGCCTCTAAACATCCCATAGCCAGAAACCACCTCCCATTGGCAAAACAGGGAAGCCTCTGCAACTTGACTTCCATAGCTCAATTGGCTCGTGCGTTTTGCCCCAAACCTGTTCAAACACCTTCCATTCAATCCATCCAAGTTATCCCAAACCTTAAACACCAACTGTAACTCCATTTACAGGGTTTGCCATTTTCATTTTGAGCTTGTGCAGGTTGAGTTTTGTAGGCTGATTCAAGTATATTCAAGGAAAGCTAGACATTGGAGAAGGTTAAGTGAAGTTCAAGCAAGCTCCCAGACATCTCAAGCCTTGTTGAAAAGCTCCACATTGCCCTACATGAAGTCAGCTGAAACAAGTTTTTGTCAACTTCCTATCTCTCTATTTAGGAACATTTAGACTTAGTTTCCATTTTTATTAAGCATGCTAATAGAATTTGATTCATGAACATACTGAAAAAATTAGGTTAGATTTTAGGGCCAGAGAAATTCTCTCTGGTCTTTGAGAGTTAGGATTAGTTTTTTATATGGTTAGATTTGTCTTGAAAAGCTCTACAACTTTGATGTTATGTGTTTTTGCAATAGAGCTCGTATGCAGGATATCCATGTTTGGTACAGGCGCGCGTGTTTTTGTTTGAAAGTCAGAGGTTGAAGATGAAGTGGTGGGTTGGGCTTGGTCCTGGCTCACTATTAGCACCCCCCTTTTACTTTTTGCACCCCCTGGCCCAATTTCTTTATATTTTATATTTTTGTGTTTTTATTTTCATTTATGATTTTATTTATTTATTCCCAAATATAAAAAATACTCAAAAATATTTTTATAATTTTTTCACATTTATTTTGCATTTTATTTTTATTTTTTCTAACATAAAAAGCAATTTAATTAGTACATGTTTTATTTATTACTTAAAAATAATATATAAATCATACTTTTATTTTATTCTTTATTTTTTTTCATAGTAAAAATATTATTCTAAATACATTTTTATTTTTGTATATATTTTATTTTTATTTTATTAGATATTTTAGATATATATATATATATATATATATATATATATATATATATATATATATATATATATATATATATATATATATATATATATATATATATATATATATATATATATATATATATATATATATATATATATATATATATATATATATATATATATATATATATATATATATATATATATATATATATATATATATATATATATATATATATATATATATATATATATATATACACTCTTATTTTATTAGATATTTTAGAATAAAAATATAAAAATATTACACTTTTATTTTTATCATTAGATATACTTAAAAAATACTTTTTCTAAATATATTTTATTTTTTTACATATACTATTTTATTTTTATTGTATATAAATAAAATAATTAATATATTTATTTTCTTAAAGAAAAATTAGGGTTTACCCCTTAATCAAAAATAATAATTTTCTTTTATTTATTTCTTCCCTTTTTTTGTATTAAATATTTTTGCATACATAAAAATAAATAAACAAAAAAAAACTTCTTTTTGCATAATTCATAATATTTGATATATTTATTTATTTTGTTTATTTAAATATTGTCCATTTATTATTTATGCATTTGATTCAATTTGGATGTAATAGTAAATTAGGATTTTAATTTCGTGTCAAATAATCCCCATTCAAAAATTGTACCCTCATCCCCATGATCATGTTGTAATAGCTTAGACTTTTAATTCTCACACTTTATGCTTTCAATTATGCCATGATTAGAGATTAGGGTTTGTATGCAAATATCCAAAATCAACAAGTAGTTTGACCTAATACAAAGATAAAAATGCATGAAAATCAATACACAACGCACACTTGCACCCCTAGGGTTACAATCCACTTGTTGCCTTAAAAATGGGCCATGTTATGCATGTTGGGTACTTTGGGAAAACAAAAACAAAACAAAAGATCATAGTCCCTCAATGACGCTATCTTGGTTTCCTAAACAAAATGATCAAGTCCCTCAAAAATTTGCCAAAGATACTTGACACAATTGTTATCATGGTCTATACGAGGGCCCGTGCCTGTCCCATTTAAACATCCTAATACAAGGTTGTTTACCAAATGCAATGGTAAAACAACACTGTCAAAAGGGTTAAAAACATATAGGAAAGATCTTTGAGTAAAATAAGGTAGATAGCTTTTAGTTACTTGATCAAAACTTGCAAAACATCCTTTCTATTTTTCAAACACACTTCACAACACCATTTCAAAACATTTCCCAAATCAAACTTTCAAACATTGAAATCTTTTCAAAATACAAAAACACCTTTGTATACATTCAAACAAGAATCATTACAAAGGTTGCCACAATGATGGCCTCTTTTCAAAACATCTTTCAAAACCACACACAAAGCACCATTTCAAACAATTGAAAAGCAAAAGCAAGTGATCTAAACAAGTAACTAAGAGCCCATGGATAACCATGGATGAAAAGGGTGCTTGCACCTTCCCTTTTCATAATCTACTCCCCGAACCCAAGAAAACATCTCAAAGGTCTTTCCTGTGCTTTTTGACCTTTCCTTAGGATAAAATAAAAAGTCAGTGGCGACTCTTGCTAAACTGAAATATTTGCGAACACAAACGCAAAATCCCAAGTCAGTTCTCCCACCGTATCACAGAACTGGCAACTTTGCTGGGGAAAACTTTAAAAGTGGAGTAACCTTAGGGTTTAGATAGATCACCTTGGCATGCTTATCTTGTTTGCTTTGATTGCTTTACATTTGGTTCTATTGTTTGGGCTTGAAATCCTATACCCGGATTTGGGAAACATTCATAGGTAAATAGCAATACATTGTGGAAACTGTGTGGGGTATACCGACATGGTTGAAGCAATAGCTATATTAGTGCGACATATTTGTGGGTACCGGTAGCCTTTGAGTCAATCAAAGAGAATACGGGGCCGCTGAGTGATGTCATGAAGCACTAATGAACTCTTAGAACCTTACTTGACCATCTTGGCCTTTATTAGGGGTAGTGAGATTACCGGCTTTGGTGCAGTCCGAAGTTGGTAGATACTCGATACTACACTCATTGAGGGTTGTTTTCTTGGAATATTTCGGTCATCAGTTAAGTGGCTAAACTAAAACAATGAACACAGAAAGTAATCCAGTGATATTAAGCTCCTTA
Organism: Vicia faba; assembly: GCA_948472305.1. NCBI lineage: Eukaryota > Viridiplantae > Streptophyta > Magnoliopsida > Fabales > Fabaceae > Vicia > Vicia faba. The sequence continues at coordinate 168,403,468 of OX451739.1, forward strand.
GAACCTGGTTACTATTTATAGGACAAGTTGAGCCAACCAACTTCAACAGGGTACTTAGCTATGAAACCCCATGCAAGCCTGAAACTAGGAACTTGTGTGATTTGCTTGTAAATATACTTGTGCATACATCATGAACATCATAAAGCATCATGTGCATCCACTAACCATTTCAAGGGTTTGGATCTTCATCTTTGTTCTTGTTTTATAGGTCATGGAATCTCTTCGCAGGAAAACAATTCAAATCAACCTTGTGAGAATCCCTCCTCAACTTAAGGAGCTTACTTCCAAGATTCCAGAGAATTATCTCTTCAGTGAAAGACATGGCAGACTTCTCAACTTGGTCAATTCCAACATTGAAGAAGACATGGTGAAAGTTCTCTTCCAGTTCTTTGACCCCCTACACCACTGTTTCACATTCCCTGATTACCAACTAGTACCTACTTTCGAGGAATTTTCTCAACTCCTGAGGATTCCTATTCTCCATCAACTACCCTACAAAGGTACAGAAAGAGAACCAAATCCTGAAGATGTTTCTCAAGCCCTACACTTGCAACCATCTGATATCAAAGGTCATTGGGAAACCAGAAGTGGTGTCAAGGGTTTCTTGGCAGAGTTTCTGTTTGAGAAGGCACAAGACTGCTGGAATTCTCTAGATCTACAAGCTTTTGAGGAGATTGTAGCACTTCTCATCTATGGGTTGGTCTTGTTCCCAAACCCTGATCAGCTTATAGATGTGAATGCTGTCAAGATTTTCATATCTCGGAATCCCATGCCTACATTTCTTGGAGACATCCTACACTCATCTCACACACAAACAATGAGGAAAAGAGGTGTTCTCATGTGATGTACTCCTCTTCTAGAAAGATGGTTTATTTCTCACCTTCCCCAATAAGTTTTGAAGAATGAGCAGGGTTTAAGGTGGTCACAGCGGTTGATGACCCTCACACATTCTGATGTTCATTGGTGTTCTCGGTCTAGAGAAAATGTCATCATCATTGATCGTTGTGGGGAATTCCCTAATGTCCCACTACTTGGCATTAGAGGAGGTATTACCTAAAACCCCTGTTTAGCTCTGAGACAATTTGGGTATGCCCGAAGAGTTGGCCCTTATGATATGCTGATTCCAGACTTGGTTTTTGACTTTGACAACAACGCTCAAGGACTTTGACAAAGGTTTATCCGAGCTTAGAGGATGACCAACAAAGTGGATAGTAAGACACTGGGACACAAGAATTCCATCCCCCTTGAGCCTTATCTCAAGTGGGTACGAACCCGCGCCCAGAGTCTTATAATGCCTTACCCTCACATTCTGCCTATGATCAAAGAGCCTGTTGTGGAAGGAGAGGTTCCATACACCCTCTTACATCCATACATGCTAACATCATTGGATGAATTGCAAAAGAGTTGGATACAGCTCAAGGAAAAGCGGAACACTTTTGAAGCCAGCTTTTATGCCAGTGAGAAGAAGGTTTTGGAGCTTACCCTCCGACTTCACGAAAAGGAGACTCTTAACACTTACATCATGCCAAAGAGGATGCGCAACGTCTTTTTACATTAAGAATTTTGTAATATTTTGCCCATGGGGCATTTATGTACTAACAAATTTCTTCTTATTAATATGACGTGTGTTCTTTTTGTTTGCAACAAATTTGAATTTCTGAATCCTTGAATGCATTACATGAATAACATATAATTCATCATATGCATAAACATGTCTTCACACCAGGTTTCCTTATCTTTCTGCTGTTTATTTCAGCCAGATGGATATAGAGCAAACGGTTAAAGATCTGCAAGCACACAATTCACAATTCCAACAAATCCTCATGACCTTGGCAAAGGGTCAAGAGGATCTTAAAGCACTGTTATAGAAGGAACCAGAAAAGAAGAAAAAGAAAAGAATTGGTGTGGCCACTAGGGGAAGAAGATTTGAGCATCAGGCTAGGAGAGTTCTATAATTCCTCTCGACGTCTGACGAAGGGGTTGGTAAGGGAAAGGGAGTTGCAATTCCCTCTAAATCTGAAGCTGAAGAAGAAGAAGAGGAAGAGGATGAAGTTTACTCCGAACAGCAGTATCCTCCGGCGGATGATAAGTATAAGAATCTTGAAGACCGGATAGCAGTCATAGAAGTGCAAAGGGTACCTGGGCTAGATTTCTAAGAACTAGGGTTGGTTGCTGGGATCGTCATTCCTCCCAAGTTCAAAGTACCTACATTTGCTAAATACGATGGTTTGTCCTGTCCAAAGATGCATCTGCGGTCCTACGTCAGAAAGATCCAACCTCACTCTTCTGATAAGGATCTATGGGTCCACTTTTTTCAAGATAGATTGTCGGGTATGCAATTGGACTGGTTCTATCAACTTGAGAGGTTTGATGTTCATAACTGGGAAGATTTAGCTGCTGCTTTCTACCGATAATACCAATACAATGCAGATTTAGCGCCTACTCGTACTCAACTACAGAGTATGGGTATGGCCTCTAATGAGGGATTTAAGGAGTATGCCTAGAAGTGGTGAGATTTGGCTGGAAGGGTGCAGCCACCATTGTCGAATAAAGAGCTGGTTGACATGTTTTTGGGGACCCTATCAGGACCATTATTCAATCACTTGATCGGGAGCTCATCTACAGGGTTCACCGAATTAATTCTGACCGGTGAAAGGGTCGAAGATGGCATTAAGAGTGGTAAAATTTAGAAGGATACCTATGCTTCCACTACTATCAAGAAGACCTTCCCAGCCAAGAAGGAAGTTTCTGTTGTTCACACCCAGAGAAATCAAGGAAGAATGGAGCGCCGACCAGCGGTGAGGGCTGTGATGATCCAGAACTCTTCAGCCGATCAACCTCGAAGCAATCAACCTAGAGCTAACCAGCAAAGGGTAGAAAGGCCACAACGACAATTCACCTGGATCAATATGACACCAGCTCAGGTCCTCCCTCATCTGTTAAAGTTAAACCTTACCAACTTGAAAGAAGCGCTGAAAAACCCAAATACCTCTTCTCCCTATTATCATTCCAATTCAAAATGTGCATATCATTCAGACAGTGTAGGGCATGACACCAACAACTGTTGGGCCCTTAAAAATAAGATCCAAGATTTGATAGATGCCAAGGAGGTAGAGTCTGATGCTCCCAAAAAACCTAATGTGATATCCGCTCCTATACCCAAACATGGTCATAATGTCCATGCTATTGTGGAAGATCTTCATGTTACTACTGTTGATGACTTAATGACTCCGTTGCCAATGATCAAGATGAATCTGTTGAAAGTCGGGATTTTCCCGGGATGTGAAAAAGATTGTTACCTTTGTTCGACCTTGCAATCTGACTGTTCGCTGTTGAAGTCAGGCATTCAACGCTTGATGGATACTCAAGAGATCCTCTTTCAGAAAACTCTTGTTACTCTAATCAATGATGTTGCTATAATCACCATTTCCGAAAATCTTTCCAAGACCTACAAAAGGCCTGTTAAGATTACACCTGATCCAAAGTTTGTACCGTTAAAGATTACCATATCGGGGCCTATCCCATTTAAGTCCAACAAGATGATACCGTGGAATTATGGAGGAGAGATCTTCTATCACAGTGTGAAGCAGATTGAATGAGTCGAAGAAAGCTCTGATGAAGAGACTCCTGATGTGGGGAATATTGCAGGGACAAGTAAGATAACTCGTAGAGGAAGAATCTTCTCTCCAGAGATTGCTCCTCCACGGGAAGTCTTCAAACCCTCAAGTGCTCCTGTGCCTATCGAAATAACTGTGCAAAGTCCAATAATTGAAGAAATTGTTACTCCCGAAGTTTTACCCTCTGCTGTTACTGCTGATAAAGGTAAGGGGATCCAAGAAGCGCCCGTCAGGACGAGTGCTCAGACTTTGGTTATCCCCGAGACCACGCAAAAGGAGATGGAGGAAATCTTAAAGATAATTAAGAAGAGCGACTACGATGTCGTAGAGCAGCTGGGGCAAACCCCTTCAAAAATATCTATGCTGGCTCTACTGCTCTGCTCCGAGGCTCATGCCAAAGCCTTGATAAAATTTCTAAAGACGACACACGTACCTCAAGAAACTTCTGCGGATCAGTTTCAAGAGTGCGTGGCTAGCCTTACAGTCGATAATGGTCTTGGCTTCTCTGATGCCGATTTGACGTCTAAGGGAAGAAAGCATAATGATGCGCTGCATGTATCGGTAGAGTGAAGAGGAACTACACTTGCTCATGTTCTGGTTGATACCGGTTCATCTTTAAACGTTCTGCCAAAGAAAGCATTAGACAGATTAGACTGTGAGGGTTTGACCGTAAAGCCCAGTAATATCGTTGTTAGAGCCTTCAACGGTTCTAAGAGGATGGTTCACGGAGAAGTGGACATCCCAATTAAGGTGGGAACGGAAATTTTCAACTCTACATTTTATGTAATGGACATCCGTCCTTCATATTCATGCTTGTTGGGAAGGCCATGGATCCATAACGCTGGGGCAGACACTTCTTCTCTACACCAGATGCTCAAGTACCCAGTCCAGGGTAAGATCATAACAGTTCATGGTGAGGAGGAGTATATGATAAGACTCCTAAACTCTTTCTGCTACATGGAGTTAGATGGTGAATTCATAGAAACACCTTTCCAACACTTTGAAGAGGTTTCTCCTGAAGTTGCGGTAGCAAAGACAATGACTGATGTGCCTATCATTACCAAACCTGTGTCTTGGATGTCATCCCTTAAAGATGCAGAGGCTGTAATCAAGGAAGGAGGGAGTACAGTGTGCGGTCAACTGCCAGATTTACTTTACAAGACAGATAAGTTCGGACTGGGTTTCACTGCTGCTAGCCAGAAAGCTGTGCGTCACTCCCAGGCTGGAGGACCACCCTTAAGAATCACTCACCATGGAGTTCATGATTTAGAAGATGATGATGAAGAAGGTAACTTTGAAGATTGGATCTTTCCAACCATTGAAGGGGGACTGAATAATTGGGAGGCGAAAGACTTCGTTCCCATTACTTTCATCAATCAGTAATTTATCTTTTGAACATTTATGTTGGTCTGTAATAACTTTTAAAAAATTCGTACACTCTTTTCGCCTTATGCCTTACCCGGGGCATATAGGTCCATTTGTAAGGGTTTTGATTCTTCATTTTCATATGCCATTTTTAATGAATCATGGACGTTTTCATCTATAAAATTTTGTGTTCATTTTCTTTCCTTTTACATTTTATTAAGGATGGCTATCCCTTACACACACCCGCACTCACAAAATGTAGGTACCCATCCACTCCGGATTCCATGGGTGACTATTTTGCTTTGGCCTTCAGTGACTCTGAAGATTTGGTCAATCATGCCGAGTACGAAGGTGATGAAGACAGTGAAGTGCCTAGAGAGTTAGCTAGACTTTTGCAACAAGAAGAAAGGGATATTCTGCCCCATGAAGAGTTGTTAGAGACTATCAATTTGGGAACAGAAGAAGACAGAAAAGAGGTTAAAGTGGGTGCCAAGCTGGAGCCAAATGTCAAAAGAGCGTTTAGTTCAGCTGTTGAATGAATATGTCGAGATCTTTGCCTTGTCCTATGAAGACATGTCGGGACTGGATACAGATATTGTGGTTCACCATCTCCCTACAAGAGAAGACTGTCCACCAATTAAACAGGAAGTCCGCCGAATGAGGCCCGACATGTCTGAGAAGATCAAAGTTGAAGTGATGAAGCAGTTCAATGCTGGCTTTCTGGCTATTACTTCCTATCCACAATGGGTTGCTAACATTATGCCCGTACCTAAGAAGGACGACAAAGTCAGAATGTGTGTGGACTATAGAGATTTAAACAGGGCTAGCCCTAAAGATGATTTTCCACTACCACACATTGACATCTTGGTTGACAACACAACTCAACATAAGGTATTCTCTTTCATGGACGGATTTTCAGGGTACAACCAGATCAAAATGGCCCCCGAAGACATGGAGAAGACTACTTTTGTTACGCAGTGGGGTACCTTCTACTATAAAGTGATGCCATTCAGACTGAAGAATGCCGGGGCAACCTATCAGCGAGCCATGGTAGCTTTGTTTCATGACATGATACATCATGAGATTGAAGTCTACATAAACAACATGATAGCCCGTTCACAAACAGAAGAAGAACACCTCAACCATCTGCAAAAGTTGTTTGTCAGGTTAAAGGAATATAAGCTCAGACTGAACCCTAGCAAGTGCACTTTCAGAGTCAGGTCTGGTAAACTTTTGGGATTCATCGTCAGTAACAAAGACATCGAGGTTGATCCTGCCAACGTCAAAGCTATACAAGAAATGCCTGCCCCTCACACTAAGAAGGAGGTCAGAGGTTTCTTGGGACGCTTAAACTATATTGCAAGGTTCATCTCGCACCTAACATCTACCTGTGAGCCAATCTTCAAGCTGTTGAAGAAAGATCAGGTGGTTGAATGGAATGACGACTATCAAGCTACTTTCGATAAGATCAAGGAGTATTTGTTTGAACCTCCTATCTTGATGCCACCCGTCGAAGGAAGACCTTTAATCATGTATCTGACTGTTTTGGATAACTCAATAGGGTGCGTACTGGGCCAACATGACGAGTCTGGCCGAAAAGAGAATGCCATTTATTACCTTAGAAAAAAGTTTACCGACTGTGAGACTCGCTACTTACTGCTCGAGAACACTTGTTACGCTTTGGTATGGGCTGCTCGCCGGCTAAGGCAGTATATGTTGACACATACCACTTTGCTGATTTCCAAAATGGATCCGATCAAGTACATCTTCGAGAAGCCTGCTTTATCCGGAAGAATCACTAGATGGAAGATGATCCTGACTGAGTATGATATCTAGTACACAACCCAAAAATCTATAAAGGGGAGTGTACTAGCTGACCATCTAGCACATCAAGTCGTCTAAGATTACCAATCTATGAGGTTCTACTTCCCTGACGAGGATATTATGACTTTGGACAACATTAAAGATAACGAACCGTATGACGGACCTGAACAAGGATTCCGATGGACCCTGTACTTTGATGGTGCTTCAAATGCACTTGGCAATGGTATTGGCGCGGTACTTATCTCTCCAGAGGGTTGCCATACACCTTTCACTGCTAGACTCTGCTTCAGCTGCACCAACAACATGGCCGAGTATGAAGCTTGTATTTTGGTCTCAAGGCTGCTATTGACCTAGGAATCAAAACTCTGGTTGTATTTGGGGACTCAGCTTTGGTTATCAGTCAGATCAAAGGAGAGTGGGATACTAAACACCCTAACCTCATCCCTTACAAAGAACATGTCCTGACATTGTTACCACATTTTGAGCAGATTACCTTCGAGCACTTCCCGCGAGAAGAGAATCAACTAGCAGATGCGCTAGCTACAATGTCATCCATGTTTAAACTTAAATGGGATAGTGAGGCACCTCAAATAACCATTGAGCGAATGGACGAACCTGCTCATTGTCACGAGATTAATACCGAAGAAGTGGTGGACTGACCCTGGTTTCACGATGTCAAAAGGTATCTCGAAGCACAAGAGTACCCTGAAGGAGCTTCAGTCAACGACAAAAAGTTCTTAAGGAGGTTCGCTGTCAAGTTCTTTCTGAGCAATGGTGTCCTATACAAGCGCAATCTTAATTGTGTCCTACTCCGTTGTGTGGATAAGATTGAAGCTGAGCAGATTATGGATGAATTACATAATGGCACTTTTTGCACCAACTCAAGCGGTCATACGATGGCTAATAAGATTCTACGGACAGGCTACTACTGGTCTACCATGGAAGCTGATTGCCATCAACACTACCGTACTTGTCACAAATGCCAAATTTATGCTGACAAGGTACATATTCCTCCAGTTCCTCTCAATGTCTTAATAGCTCCTTGGCCATTCGTGATGTGGGGTATCAACATGATTGGAGAGATCAAGCCTACATCATCCAATGGACACCGTTTCATCCTGGTGGCCATTGATTACTTTACCAAGTGGGTCGAAGCAGCTTCCTTCGCCTCCGTTACAAAGAATGTGGTTGCCCGCTTCATCAAGCAGAACCTCATATGCCAGTATGGTATCCCCGACAGGATCATTACAGACAACGGTACAAATTTAAACAATACTATGATTACCGCTCTGTGCGAGCAGTTCAAGATTTAACATCGCAATTCATCTCCCTATCGGCCTAAGATAAACGGTGCTGTCGAAGCTGTGAACAAAAACATCAAGAAGATCATTCAAAAGATGACAGTCACCTACAAGGACTGGCATGAGATGTTACCGCTTTCTCTGCACGGGTACCGTACCACGACACGCACTTCAACTGGGGCAACCCCCTTTTCTTTGGTATACGACATGGAAGCTGTTTTACCTATCGAGGTTCAGATTCCTTCCTTAAGAATCATGAAGGATGCTGATTTAAGTGAAGACGATTGGATTCAGACCCGGCTTGATCAACTTAACTTGATTGACGAAAAGCGACTTACTGCTGTTTGCCATGGTCAGGCGTATCAAAAACGTATGATCAAGGCCTCCAACAAGAAAGTCAAGAGGCAAGTATATCAAGTCGGGGACCTTGTAATCAAGCGAATCATCTTGCCGCAAAGTGATCCCAGAGGCAAATGGACTCCTACTTACGAAGGACCGTTTGTGATCAAGAACATCTTTTCTGGTGGGGCAATGATTCTGACCACCATGGACAGTGATGACCTGCCGCACCCTGTGAACACAGACATAGTCAAATGATACTACGCATAAAACGACCCGATAAGTTGAAAACCCGAAAGGGCGACTTGGGCAAAAATGGGCATCCCGGTGAATCGAAAACCCGAAAGGGCGGATCAGGCAAAAATTAGGGATAAATAAAGAATTTGTACACCCGGAAAGTTGAAAACCCGAAAGGGCGAATTGGGCAAAAAAGGGTTTCCCGGTGGATCGAAAACCCGAAAGGGAAGTCCAGGAAAAAGTTAGGGAATAAAAGCGTATAACTATGTCTCATCGGATCACTTTAAGGACAATCTCTTCCTGGACAAGCTCCAGGATTCTGATCAATCCAATCATTTGCGGACGAAGCAACGAATGGAAAAATACTCATAGTTGTGAAGGCTATAGCAGAATGGGAACCCCATGGAATTGTTACACATAGCCATCTTTCTTTGTATAAATTTTTCTCATTTTTTTATGACAACATTCTCTTACTAGGATGTCTGTCTCCTTTGTACAAAATACTTACCCAAAGTTAATACAAAGATACTTCAAAGTGCAGAAATTTGCTTTCCTTTTCTTTCTTTTTATACTTATGTTTTATTTGAAAACGTCCAACGATTTGTTAAATGAGCATACGCATTTTGAATATAATCACTGCTTACAAATAAAACGAAATGAGAGAGGATAATTAATGATAGGTTGAAAGTATGGGAAAACGTCTTTAGGCTATTCCAGAAGAAATCCCCTGCAGTATGTCATTCAGATCCCTAGCGGAGTTAAGATTCAAAATTCCTATCAAAGTTAAGTTTCTAAAACTCCCAATCCCCAGCGGAGCCAAAAAGCTTTGAACTACAGATCCCCAGCGAAGATAAAGCTTCCTTCCTCAAAGGAATCCAAAATTTCAAATCTTAAACCCCGGTGGGTTACTATCCAACTTCCTCCGATTCCCCAGTAGATTGGCATACAACCCAATCTCTTGAAAACTCTCCAACAGGATAAGCATTCTCCCCACAGAGTTTATTTCCCAGCAGAACGAAGATTCTTGTTCTCATTTCACCAGTTGAGACCTCCCAGGTTTTAATTCCCCAGTAAAGATCGACAGATTTGCCCTTATTTCCCCAGGAAAGTCATAAAGGATCCTCAATTCCCTGCAGAAATTGTCAAAGCTCTTGTTAATCCCCACAAGTCACCAAGGATCTTCAATCCTCAGCAGTAGTCCAAAGGACATTCTCAGTATCAACAATCAAAGGTTTTTGAATCTCCGGCAACAGTCAAGGGTTTATTTTCCCCAACAACAGTCAAAGATTTCATTATCTCCAGTTATCAAAGATTTATTTTCCTCAGCAAGACAGCTAATCAGCTTACATACGCATACATTACATTCATATATCATAAACATTGATAGAGCACATTTTATTGCATCATACATATCATGCAACGTAACTTTATGTTTTAGCTAAAGTTTTACCCTTTTCAGGATAAGATTAAAATCTATCTTTAACAAATATTCAAAGATCTCAGATACAGTATGAATACACCCCAGACACGGCGGTCATTATATTACTCATTCAGATTTCATCAATCAGATACAGATTAGATACGCTCCAGACACGGAAGCCATTCTATTTCTCATTCAGATTCAAATATCAACTACAAGCCCAGATACACTCCAAGACATGGAAGTCATTCTGTTACCTTTTCAGATCCCAGTTACAGTTCAGATACACTCCAGACACGGAAGTCATTATGCTACTCATACAGATCTCAACTTCAGATACAATCCAAATATGCTCCAGACACGGTTGCCATTCTGTCACTCATTCAAACCTATTCCCCGGCCCAGAGATACTCCCGACACGGATGTCTTTCTGTCGCTTATTCGAATTTCAAATTTTAGATACAATACAGATACACTCCAGACACGGCAATCATTCTGATATTCATTCAAGAATCAAATACAGTTACAGCTTGGATACACCCCAGACACGGACGCCATTCCTTTGCTCATACAAATCCAATCTCCAGATACAACTCAGATACGTTCCAGATACAGATACCATTCTGACATTCACTCTCCTAATTCTCAACAAACAAATCTTGGATGGCATCTTTAAGTCCATCTCCAGCAAGATTCTACCATCTCCAAATGGCATCTTTAAGCCCATTCCCTCAGCTATATTTTGACGAGTGCAAATTTACGGGCACTCTAGTGTCCAATCCTCTTTTACCTTCGAGTCACGAAAGGAAAACTTGCCAATCTAACTCTTCATGATCAAGAAGATTGAACAGGGGCAGCTGTTGTACCCCAAAATTTTCCCTCTCATTTTATCAAGATTTCCCCTCACAAGACTCTTTGAACTCCAGACAAAATTAGGGTTTTTGCACTACCCAAGACATCTCCTTGCACTGATGATCTAAATTAGGTTTTGAGTTTGCCCAAGGATTTTTGGACCTCTAATGCTCAAAGTGACTTTCATACCTCATGTTGGACTTATAAGTTTGTCCATACCAAGTTTCAAGCCTTGAATCAAATTTTTGCCCAATCAATTGAACAGTTGACCTAGAAATCAACTATATTGGGGAAAAAGTCAACTATGGCCAATTTACAGTCAAACCTCATGATTTTTGATCCACATCAACATTATGAACTCCTATGAACCATTTGATCGAGTTGGGACCACAACTCCTCAAGAAATTTGATCAGATCCTCAAAAGGGCAAAATGGTCATTTTTAGGGTTTTGACTGCACAAGGGAAATAATCTTATTTTGACCAAGCCAATGGAAAATTAGGCTCAACCATGGACTCAAGGACTCAACGACATCATCTTGGCCTATTTAACAAGTTCAAAAGACCTCAATTGCATTGGATTGACAGATGAATTTTTCAGTCAACTGATCAAAATTTGACTATACACTAAAAAGTCAAACTTTGTCTTTTTGGTCAAAATCAAGTGCCAAGGGTCATTTTTCATCAAGATATGTCAAAACATTAAACTTGTTCATCAAGAAACCCAATTTTGCAAATTAGGGTTTAAAGTTGAAAAATTCCATAACTTAGAATTTTTCTAAGTTATGAAATTTTCTTAATTTTTCCTAACTTTGCCCAACATTTTCACTATGATGCAATTGGATTCAAACAAAACCTCCAACATGAAAGTTGTGGTCCTCCACAAAGTCTACAACTTTTATTCATAAATTTTTCCCAAAAGAGGCTTGGATCTCATGTTATGATTTTTGGAACAAGGGTCCCTAAAACTTTTAACTTAGTGAAATTTTGCCCTAGTTTAGGCAAGATTTTGACCTATCTTCATGGCCATTTTTCACAAAGTTCCACTTGGAATCTCAAATTTCATTTCAAAGATGGATTGTAGATCATGTTTCAAGATTTCCAAAATGTCCAACAACTCTCCAAAATCATTTGTGGTTAGGGAGAATCGAAGGCTTGAAGTTGGAAAAAACTCACTTTTCATCCTTGGCATGTTCATGTTCATACAAATTGCAATTTCAAGTCAGCTTGCTTTGCACTAGATTACAGGCCTAAAAACCATTTCACAATCAATAATTAAGTGCAAAATCATTTGTCTAAGGCATTGTTTTGGTCATTAGAGCATTGCACTTTGGATTAATCCCTAAGTAGAAAAAGCAAAATTTCCATTTTTGCTTAAATCATGCTTTATGTCAAAACTGATTTCTTGAGCAATGGTCCATATCTCATACAACAAATCAAATCAACAAGTTGGAGGGGCCAAGGTCAAAGTGTGAAAGGTGGTGGATAGCCTGTACAAGCCTGTTACACATGACTTCCCACTTTTGCTTCATATACAAGAAATATGCCAAATACATGAGAACTGGAACCTCAGGAAAAAAAAACAACTTGTGTAATCATTTGATCCATCTTTCTCACACCCCTCTGAGCCAGAAACACAATTTATGGAGCCTCTAAACATCCCATAGCCAGAAATCACCTCCCATTGGCTAAACAGAGCATCCTCTGCAACTTGACTTTCATAGCTCAATTGGCTCGTGCGTTTTGCCCCAAACTTGTTCAAACACCTTCCATTCAATCCATCCAAGATATCCAAAACCTTAAACACCAACTGTAACTCCATTTACAGGGTTTGCCATTTTCATTTTGAGCTTGTGCAGGTTGAGTTCTGTAGGCTGATTCAAGTACATTCAAGGCAAGCTAGACATTGGAGAAGGTTAAGTGAAGTTCAAGCAAGCTCCCAGACATCTCAAGCCTTGTTTAAAAGCTCCACATTTCCCTACACAAAGTCAGCTGAAACAGGTTTTTGTCAACTTTCTATCTCTCATTTAGGAACATTTAGACTTAGGTTTGTGAATAAGAAATGTAGTATTCATTGCCATGAAGTTGTACATATGTTCAGTTTTCATTTTTATTAAGCATGCTAAGAGAATTTGATCCATGAACATTGTGAAAAAAATTAGGTTAGATTTTAGGGCCAGAGAAATTCTCTCTGGTCTTTGAGAGTTAGGATTAGTTTTTTATATGGTTAGATTCGTCTTGAAAAGCTCTACAACTTTGATGTTATGTGTTTTTGCAATAGAGCTCGTATGGAGGATATCCATGTTTGGTACAGGCGCGCGCGTTTTTGTTTGAAAGTCAGAGGTTGAAGATGAAGTGGTGGGTTGGGCTTGGTCCTGGCTCACTATTGGCACCCCCCTTTTACTTTTTGCACCCACTGGCCCAATTTCTTTATATTTTATATTTTTGTGTTTTTATTTTCATTTCTGATTTTATTTATTTATTCCCAAATATAAAAAATACTCAAAAATATTTTTATAATTTTTTCACGTTTATTTTTCATTTTATTTTTATTTTTTCTAACATAAAAAGCAATTTAATTAGTACATGTTTTATTTATTACTTAAAAATAATATATAAATCATACTTTTATTTTATTCTTTATTTTTATTCACACTAAAAATCTTATTCTAAATACATTTTTATTTTTGTATATATTTTATTTTTATTTTATCATATTTAATATAATTAATACATATATATATATATATATATATATATATATATATATATATATATATATATATATATATATATATATATATATATATATATATATATATATATATATATATATATATATATATATATATATTATTAGATATTTAGAATAAAAATATAAAAATATTACACTTTTATTTTTATCATTAAATATACTTAAAAAATACTTTTTCTAAATATATTTTATTTTTTTACATATACTATTTTATTTTTATTGTATATAAATAAAATAATTAATATATTTATTTTCTTAAAGAAAAATTAGGGTTTACCCCTTAATCAAAAATAATAATTTTCTTTTATTTATTTCTTCCCTTTTTTTGTATTAAATATTTTTGCATACATAAAAATAAATAAACAAAAAAAAACTTCTTTTTGCATAATTCATATTATTTGATATATTTATTTATTTTGTTTATTTAAATATTGTCCATTTATTATTTATGCATTTGATTCAATTTGGATGTAATAGTAAATTAGGGTTTTAATTTCTTGTCAAATAATCCCCATTCAAAAATTGTACCCTCATCCCCATGATCATGTTGTAATAGCTTAGACTTTTAATTCTCGCACTTTATGCTTTCAATTATGCCATGATTAGAGATTAGGGTTTATATGCAAATATCCAAAATTAACACACAACGATACAAAGATAAAAATGCATGAAAATCAATACACAACGAACACTTGCACCCCTAGGGTTACAATCCAGTTGTTGCCTAAAAAATGGGCCATGTTATGCATGTTAGGTACTTTGGCAAAACAAAAACAAAACAAAAGATCATAGTCCCTCGATGATGATATCTTGGTTGTCTAAACAAAATGATCAAGTCCCTCAAAAATTTGCCAAAGATACTTGACACAATTGCTATCATGGTCTATACGATGACCCGCGCCTGTCCCGTTTAAACATCCTAATACAAGGTTGTTTACCAAATGCAATGGTAAAACAACACTGTCAAAAGGGTTAAAAACATATAGGAAAGATCTTTGAGTAAAATGGGGTAGATAGCTCTTAGTTACTTGATCAAAACTTGCAAAACATCCTTGCTATTTTTCAAACACACTTCACAACACCATTTCAAAACATTTCCCAAATCAAACTTTCAAACATTGGAATCTTTTCAAAAGACAAAAACACCTTTTTATACATTCAATCAAGAATCATTACAAAGGTTGCCACAATGATGACCTCTTTTCAAAACATCTTTCAAAACCACACAAAAAGCACCATTTCAAACAATTGAAAAGCAAAAGCAAGTGATCTAAACAAGTAACTAAGAGCCCATGGATAACCATGGATGAAAAGGGTGCTTACACCTCCCCTTTTCATAATCTACTCCCCGAACCCAAGAAAACATCTCAAAGGTCTTTCCTGTGCTTTTTGACCTTTCCTTAGGATAAAATAAAAAGTCGGTGGCGACTCTTGCTAAACCGAAACATTTGCAAACACAAATGCAAAATCCCAAGTCAGTTCTCCCACCGTATCACATCCATCACCAAATTTTAGGTTAATTCATCATTAAGACACTAAGTTAAAAAACTATTAATTAATGACACATATTCCATATACATTGGAAATAATTTAAATTATGTGTTGAGTCTCGATATTATATTTATTCACCATATTTATATTGTATTAAGGTATAATAGATGTTAACAATTTCAATAGTTTTCTTTTTCTTCATCACCAAATTTTAGGTTACTTCATCACTAAGAAACTAAGTTAAAAGATTATTACTTAATGACACATATTCCATATACATTTGAAATAATTCAAATTATATAATGAGTCTTGATATTATATTTATTCACCATATTCAAATCGTATTATCGTATAATAGATGTAAACAATTTCAGTATTTTCTTCTTCTCCATCACCAAATTTTAGGTTACTTCATTACCAAGAAAATAAGTTAAAAGACTATTAATTAATGGCACATATTCCATATACATTGGTAATAATTCAAATTATATAATGAATCTCAATAGTATATTTATTCACCATATTCATATTGAATTATGGTATAATAGACGTAAACAATTTCAATATTTTACTTCTTCTCCATCACCAAATTTTAGGTTACTTCATCACTAAGATACTAAGTTAAAAGACTATTACTTAGTGACACATATTCCATATACATTTGAAATAATTCAAATTATATAATGAGTCTCGATAGTATATTTATTAACCTTATTCATATTGTACTATGGTATAATAGATGTAAATAATTTCAGTATTGTCTTCTTCTCCATCACCAAATTTTAGGTTACTTCATCACTAAAAAACTAAGTTAAAAGACTATTAATTGATGACACATATTCCGTATACATTGGAAATAATTCAAATTATATAATGAGTCTCTATAATATATTTATTCACCATATTCATATTGTATTATAGTATAATAGATGTAAACAATTTCAATATTTATCTTCTTTTTCATCACCAAATTTTAGGTTACTTCTTCACCAAGAAACTAAGTTAAAAGACTATTAATTAATGACACATATTTCATATACATTGCTAATAATTCAAATTATAGAATGTGTCTCGATAGTATATTTATTCACCATATTCATATTGTATTATGGTATAATAGATGTAAATAATTTCAGTATTTTCTTCTTCTCCATCACCAAATTTTAGGTTACTTCATCACTAAGAAACTAAGTTAAAAGACTATTAATTGAAAACACATATTCCATATGCATTGGAAATAATTCAAATTATGTGTTGAGTCTCGATATTATATTTATTCACTATATTTATATTGTATTAAGGTATAATAGATGTAAACAATTTCAATAGTTTTCTTTTTCTTCATCACCAAATTTTTGGTTACTTCATCAATAAGAAACTAAGTTAAAAGACTATTACTTAATGAAACATATTCCATATACATTTGAAATAATTCAAATTATATAATGAGTCTCGATAGTATATTTATTCACCATATTCATATTGTATTATCGTATAATAGAGGTAAATAATTTCATTATTTTCTTCTTGTCCATCATCAAATTTTAGGTTACTTCATCACCAAGAAACAAAGTTAAAAGACTATTTCTTAATGTCACATATTCCATATACATTGGTAATAATTCAAATTATATAATGAGACTCGATAGTATATTTATTCACCATATTCATATTGTATTAAGGTATAATAGATGTAAACA
This sequence comes from Vicia faba, assembly GCA_948472305.1. Taxonomy (NCBI): domain Eukaryota; kingdom Viridiplantae; phylum Streptophyta; class Magnoliopsida; order Fabales; family Fabaceae; genus Vicia; species Vicia faba. The sequence goes on from OX451739.1 coordinate 168,420,367, forward strand.
ATTTCAATATTTTTCTTCTTCTCCATTACAAAATTTTAGGTTACTTCATCACCAAGAAAATAAGTTAAAAGAATATTAATTAATAGCACATATTCCATATACATTGGTAATAATTCAAATTATATAATGAATCTCAATAGTATATTTATTCACCATATTCTTATTGAATTATGGTATAATAGATGTAAACAATTTCAATATTTTACTTCTTCTCCATCTCCAAATTTTAGGTTACTTCATCACTAAGAAATTAAGTTAAAAGACAATTAATTAATAACACATATTTCATATATATTACTAATAAATCAAATTATATAATGAGACTCGATAGTATATTTATTCACCATATTCATATTGTATTAAGGTATAATAGATGTAAATAATTTCAATATTTTTCATCTTCTACGTTACCAAATTTTAGGTTACTTCATCACCAAGAACCTAAGTTAAAAGAATATTAATTAATGACACATATTCCATATACATTGGTAATAATTCAAATTATATAATGAGTCTCAATAGTATATTTATTCACCATATTCATATTGAATTATGGTATAATAGATGTAAACACTTTCAATACTTATCTTCTTTTTCATCACCAAATTTTAAGTTACTTCTTCACCTAGAAATTAAGTTAAAAGACTATTAATTAATGACACATATTCCATATACATTTGAAATAAATCAAATTATATAATGAGTCTCGATAGTATATTTATTCACCATATTCATATTGAATCATGGTATAATAGATGTAAACAATTTCAGTATTTTCTTCTTCTCCATCACCAAATTTTAGGCAACTTCATCACTAAGAAACTAAATTAAAAGACTATTAATTAATGAAACATATTTCATATACATTGCTAATAATTCAAATTATATAATGAGTCTCAATAGTATATTTATTCACCATATTCATATTTTATTATGGTATAATAGATGTAAATAATTTCAGTATTTTCTTCTTCTCCATCACCAAATTTTAGGTTACTTCATCACTAAGAAACTAAGTTAAAAGACTATTAATTGATGACACATATTCCATATAACTTTGAAATAATTCAAATTATGTTTTGAGTCTCGATATTATATTTGTTCACCATAATTATATTGTAGTAAGGTATAATAGATGTAAACAATTTCAATAGTTTTCTTTTTCTTCATCACCAAATTTTAAGTTACTTCATCACTAAGAAACTAAGTTAAAAGACTATTACTTAATGAAACATATTCCATATACATTTGAAATAATTCAAATTATATAATGAGTCTCGATAGTATATTTACTCACCATATTCATATTGTTTTAAGGTATAATAGATGTAAACAACTTTAATATTTTTCTTCTTCTCCATTACCAAATTTTAGGTTACTTCATCACCAAGAAACAAAGTTAAAACACTATTAATTAATGGTACACGGTCTTTATACATTGGTAATAATTCAAATTATATAATGAGTCTCGATAGTATATTTATTCACCATATTCATATTGTATTATGGTATAATAGATGTAAACAATTTCAATATTTTTCTTCTTCTTCATCACCAAATTTTAGGTTACTTTTTAACCAAGAAAATAAGTTAAAAGACTTATAATTAATGACACATATTCCATATACATTGGAAATAATTCAAATTATATATTGAGTCTCGATAGTACATTTATTCACCATATTTATATTGAATTAAGGTATAATAGATGTAAACAATTTCAATAGTTTCCTTTTTCTTCATCACCAAATTTTAGGTTACTTCATCACTAAGAAACTAAGTTAAAAGACTATTACTTAATGACACATATTCCATATACATTTGAAATAATTCAAATTATATAATGAGTCTCGATAGTATATTTATTCACCATATTCATATTGTATTATCGTATAATAGATGTAAACATTTTGAGTATTTTCTACTTCTCCATCACTAAATTTTAGGTTACTCCATCACCAAGAAACTAAGTTAAAAGACTATTAATTAATGGCACATATTCCATATACATTGGTAATAATTCAAATTATATAATGAGACTCGGTAGTATATTCATTCACAATATTCATATTGTATTAAGGTATAATAGATGTAAACAATTTCAATATTTTTCTTCTTTTCCATTACCAAATTTTAGGTTACTTCATCACCAAGAAACAAAGTTAAAAGACTATTAATTAATGGCACACAGTCCTTATACATTGGTAATAATTCAAATTATATAATAAGTCTCGATAGTATATTTATTCACCATATTCATATTGTATTATGGTATAATAGATGTAACAATTTCAATATTTTTCTTCTTCTCCATCACCAAATTTTAGGTTACTTTTAACCAAGAAAATAAGTTAAAAGACTTATAATTAATGACACATATTCCATATACATTGGAAATAATTCAAATTATATATTGAGTCTCGATAGTACATTTATTCACCATATTTATATTGAATTAAGGTATAATAGATGTAAACAATTTCAATAGTTTTCTTTTTCTTCTTAACCAAATTTTAGGTTACTTCATCACTTAGAAACTAAGTTAAAAGACTATCACTTAATGACACATATTCCATATACATTTGAAATAATTCAAATTATATAATGAGTCTCGATAGTATATTTATTCACCATATTTATATTGAATTATGGTATAATAGATGTAAACAATTTCAGTATTTTCTTCTTCTCCATCACCAAATTTTAGGCTACTTTATCACTAAGAAACTAAGTTAAAAGACTATTAATTAATGACACATATTCCATATACATTGGTAATAATTCAAATTATATAATGAGACTCGATATTATATTTATTCACCATATTCATATTGTATTAAGGTATAATAGATGTAAATAATTTTAGTATTTTCTTCTTCTCCATCACCAAGTTTTCAGGTTACTTCATCACTAAGAAACTAAGTTAAAAGACTATTAATTGATGACACATATTCCGTATACATTGGAAATAATTCAAATTATATAATGAGTCTCGATACTATATTTATTCACCATATTCATATTGTATTATAGCATAATAGATGTAAACAATTTCGATATTTTTCTTCTTTTTCATCAGCAAATTTTAGGTTACTTCATCATTAAGACACTAAGTTAAAAAACTATTAATTAATGACACATATTCCATATACATTTGAAATAATTCAAATTATGTGTTGAGTCTCGATATTATATTTATTTATCATATTTATATTGTATTAAGGTATAATAGATGTAAACAATTTCAATAGTTTCCTTTTTCTTCATCACCAAATTTTAGGTTACTTCATCACTAAGAAACTAAGTTAAAAGACTATTACTTAATGACACATATTCCATATACATTTGAAATAATTCAAATTATATAATGAGTCTCGATAGTATATTTATTCACCATATTCATATTGTATTATCGTATAATAGATGTAAACAATTTAAGTATTTTCTACTTCTCCATCACCAAATTTTAGGTTACTCCATCACCAAGAAATTACGTTAAAAGACTATTAAATAATGGCACATATTCCATATACATTGGTAATAATTCAAATTATATAATGAGACTCGATAGTATATTCATTCACGATATTCATATTGTATTAAGGTATAATAGATGTAAACTATTTCAATATTTTTCTTCTTCTCCATTACCAAATTTTAGGTTACTTCATCACCAAGAAACAAAGTTAAAACACTATTAATTAATGGCACACAGTCTTTATACATTGGTAATAATTCAAATTATATAATGAGTCTCGATAGTATATTTATTCACCATATTCATATTGTATTATCGTATAATAGATGTAAACAATTTCAGTATTTTCTACTTCTCCATCACCAAATTTTAGGTTACTTTTTAACCAAGAAAATAAGTTAAAAGACTTATAATTAATGACACATATTCCATATACATTGGAAATAATTCAAATTATATATTGAGTCTCGATAGTACATTTATTCACCATATTTATATTGAATTAAGGTATAATAGATGTAAACAATTTCAATAGTTTTCTTTTTCTTCTTAACCAAATTTTAGGTTACTTCATCACTTAGAAACTAAGTTAAAAGACTATCACTTAATGACACATATTCCATATACATTTGAAATAATTCAAATTATATAATGAGTCTCGATAGTATATTTATTCACCATATTTATATTGAATTATGGTATAATAGATGTAAACAATTTCAGTATTTTCTTCTTCTCCATCACCAAATTTTAGGCTACTTTATCACTAAGAAACTAAGTTAAAAGACTATTAATTAATGGCACATATTCCATATACATTGGTAATAATTCAAATTATATAATGAGACTCGATATTATATTTATTCACCATATTCATATTGTATTAAGGTATAATAGATGTAAATAATTTTAGTATTTTATTCTTCTCCATCACCAAGTTTTCAGGTTACTTCATCACTAAGAAACTAAGTTAAAAGACTATTAATTGATGACACATATTCCGTATACATTGGAAATAATTCAAATTATATAATGAGTCTCGATACTATATTTATTCACCATATTCATATTGTATTATAGCATAATAGATGTAAACAATTTCGATATTTTTCTTCTTTTTCATCAGCAAATTTTAGGTTACTTCATCATTAAGACACTAAGTTAAAAAACTATTAATTAATGACACATATTCCATATACATTTGAAATAATTCAAATTATGTGTTGAGTCTCGATATTATATTTATTTATCATATTTATATTGTATTAAGGTATAATAGATGTAAACAATTTCAATAGTTTCCTTTTTCTTCATCACCAAATTTTAGGTTACTTCATCACTAAGAAACTAAGTTAAAAGACTATTACTTAATGACACATATTCCATATACATTTGAAATAATTCAAATTATATAATGAGTCTCGATAGTATATTTATTCACCATATTCATATTGTATTATCGTATAATAGATGTAAACAATTTAAGTATTTTCTACTTCTCCATCACCAAATTTTAGGTTACTCCATCACCAAGAAATTACGTTAAAAGACTATTAAATAATGGCACATATTCCATATACATTGGTAATAATTCAAATTATATAATGAGACTCGATAGTATATTCATTCACGATATTCATATTGTATTAAGGTATAATAGATGTAAACTATTTCAATATTTTTCTTCTTCTCCATTACCAAATTTTAGGTTACTTCATCACCAAGAAACAAAGTTAAAACACTATTAATTAATGGCACACAGTCTTTATACATTGGTAATAATTCAAATTATATAATGAGTCTCGATAGTATATTTATTCACCATATTCATATTGTATTATCGTATAATAGATGTAAACAATTTCAGTATTTTCTACTTCTCCATCACCAAATTTTAGGTTACTTTTTAACCAAGAAAATAAGTTAAAAGACTTATAATTAATGACACATATTCCATATACATTGGAAATAATTAAAATTATATATTGAGTCTCTATAGTACATTTATTCACCATATTTATATTGAATTAAGGTATAATAGATGTAAACAATTTCAATAGTTTTCTTTTTCTTCATCACCAAATTTTAGGTTACTTCATCACTAAGAAACTAAGTTAAAAGACTATTACTTAATGACACATATTCCATATACATTTGAAATAATTCAAATTATATAATGAGTCTCGATAGTATATTTATTCACCATATTCATATTGAATTATGGTATAATAGATGTAAACAATTTCAGTATTTTCTTCTTCTCCATCACCAAGTTTTAGGTTACTTCATCACTAAGAAACTAAGTTAAAAGACTATTAATTAATGGCACATATTCCATATACATTGGTAATAATTCAAATTATATAATGAGACTCGATATTATATTTATTCACCATATTCATATTGTATTAAGGTATAATAGATGTAAATAATTTTAGTATTTTCTTCTTTCTCCATCACCAAGTTTTCAGGTTACTTCATCACTAAGAAACTAAGTTAAAAGACTATTAATTGATGACACATATTCCATATACATTGGAAATATTTCAAATTTTATAATGAGTCTCGATACTATATTTATTCACCATATTCATATTGTATTATAGTATAATAGATGTAAACAATTACAATATTTTTCTTCTTTTTCATCACCAAATTTTAGGTTACTTCATCATTAAGACACTAAGTTAAAAAACTATTAATTAATGACACATATTCCATATACATTGGAAATAATTCAAATTATGTGTTGAGTCTCGATATTATATTTATTTATCATATTTATATTGTATTAAGGTATAATAGATGTAAACAATTTCAATAGTTTCCTTTTTCTTCATCACCAAATTTTAGGTTACTTCATCATTAAGAAACTAAGTTAAAAGACTATTACTTAATGACACATATTCCATATACATTTGAAATAATTCAAATTATATAATGAGTCTCGATAGTATATTTATTCACCATATTCATATTGTATTATCGTATAATAGATGTAAACAATTTCAGTATTTTCTACTTCTCCATCACCAAATTTTAGGTTACTCCATCACCAAGAAATTACTTTAAAAGGCTATTAATTAATGGCACATATTCCATATACATTGGTAATAATTCAAATTATATAATGAGACTCGATAGTATATTCATTCACGATATTCATATTGTATTAAGGTATAATAGATGTAAACAATTTCAATATTTTTCTTCTTTTCCATTACCAAATTTTGGGTTACTTCATCACCAAGAAACAAAGTTAAAAGACTATTAATTAATGGCACACAGTCCTTATACATTGGTAATAATTCAAATTATATAATGAGTCTCGATAGTATATTTATTCACCATATTCATATTGTATTATGGTATAATAGATGTAAACAATTTCAATATTTTTCTTCTTCTCCATCACCAAATTTTAGTTTACTTTTTAACCAAGAAAATAAGTTAAAAGACTTATAATTAATGACACATATTCCATATTGTGATACGGTGGGAGAACTGACTTGATGTTTTGCGTTTGTATACGCAAATGTTGCGGTTAGCAAGAGTCGCCACCGACTTTTTATTTTATCCTAAGGAAAGGTTAAAAAGCACAGCAAAAACCTTTTTGAATAGAATTTCCTTACTATCCATTAGGCCTTGGATGCCTAACCTCAACAAGGGACAACTAGATAGGGAAACAGCACAAAACAGGCAACCTTCACCGCAACCCGGAAATAAACTGGCCCGCAGTAGGTTCTTCTTGACAGTCTTCAGAGGGGTAACAACTTCATCTACCGAAACAGCATACATTTCTTCCTCAATGGCATTTACTCTATGCTGGGGCATAGGAGCAGTTACAACATTTGGTCTCTCCGGCGCTTCAAACTGAATTTCCTTTGCATCGATCAGATCTTGCACTTTGTTTCTCAAGGCCCAGCAATCGTCAGTAGTGTGCCCGGGACTATCAGAATGATAAGCACACCGGGCATTTGGGTTATACTTAGGAGACGCAGTGTTGACGACCTTAGGAGCTTCTTTGAGGGTCACCAGGTTGGTGGATAACAGTTGGGGTAAAATTTGAGATAAGGTCATACTCAGTCGAGTATACTGCCTCTTGGGCCTTTCGCTTCTTTGTTGATTGTACTGCTGAGGAGCAGCAACAGGTTTGGAGATGACCAAAGCATTGACGGCTTGGCGACTTTCGGGTTTGACTTGTCTTCTAGGACCATAGACGGCACTAGCTTCTTTCTTAAACGGCCTCTTCTCAGCACTTGGGGAGGCAGCCTTTTGTATCTTGCCGGACCTGATGCCAGCTTCAATTCTTTCTCCCGTCAATATTAAATCTGTAAACCCAGCGGAGGAGTTACCAACCAAATGATTGAAAAACGGACCAGACAATGTCCCAAGGAACATATCAACCAGCTCTCGATCAGTTAATGGAGGCTGCACCCTGCCAGCCAAATCTCTCCATTTTTGAGCGTACTCTTTGAACCCCTCACCCGTTCCTAGAGACATGCCCTGAAGTTGGGTACGCGTGGGAGCGAGATCAGAATTGTATTGGTATTGTCTGTAGAATGCGGTTGCCAAATCTTCCCAGTGTCGGATACTGGTTCCATCTAATTGGTAGAACCATTCGAGCTGTGACCCCGAGAGGCTATCTTGGAAGAAGTGAATCCAGAGGTTCTTATCTGCCGTGTAAGGTTGGATTTTCCTTACGTACGACCTTAGATGCAGCTTTGGGCAGGAGACCCCATCATACTTGGCGAAGGCAGGTGCCTTAAACTTGTGTGGAATTACTACTCCAGAAGATAATCCCAAATCTCCGAAATCCAGCCCCGACACATTCTGAATCTCCATGGCGCTCAAGCGGTCTTCCAATTGCTTGTATCTGTCAGCAGCAGGTGGGTATTGTTCGTCGTTATAGTCCGTCTCGTTTTCGGAGACTGCGGGACTAGGAGCTCCTCCCCCTTGGGGACTGTTCTTCTCAGCAGAAGAAGTGGTTGGATCAGCTTCATTATGGAGTGTGTTCCCAAATCTGCGTCCGGTGTTGAACAATGCAGTCCTCTTTTTCTTCTTCTTCTTCAGGAGTAGAGTCTTCAACTCTTGCTGACCTTGGGCTAGGCTTAGGACCATCTCTTGAAACTGTGCACTTTGGGCCTGAAGGGCCTTGATTGCTTGCTCACTGGAGGAGTCTGGATTCATGGTGACTGTTCACACAAACAGCAAAGAAAATTAAGCATCCTGCGAAATAGGGTACCTGCTATGCATATGGTGCAATGTAATGCGTATGTATGCAATGCATTCAAGGATTTAGAATATTCATATTTGTTGTAGACAAAAAAGAACGCACATTATATTAATAAGGAGAAATTTGTTAATACATAAATGCCCCATGGGCCAAATACTACAAAATTACTCCTTAAGGTAAAAAGACATTGCGCATCCTCTTTGGCGCGATGTAGGTGTTGAGATTCCTTTCCTCGTGCAGCAGGCGGGTGAGTTCCAGGACCTTCTTTTCACTAGCATGTAGACTGGTCTCAAGAGAATTCCGTTCTTCCTTAAGCTGTGCCCCAGTGTCTTGCTGTCTATCCTACTTGGCATCCTCCAAGCTCTGATAAATCTCTGACGAAGTCCTTGAGTATCGTTGTCGAAGTCAAAAACTATGTTAGGAATTAACATGTCATGAGGGCCATCCCTCCGAGCATAACCAAACTGTCTCCAAGCCAGGCATGGGTTGTAAGTAATACCCCCTTTGATTCCAAATAAAGGAACATTGGGGTACTCCCCACATCGATCAATGATAGTGATGTCCTCCCTAGACCTAGGGCACCAATGTATATCTGCATGCGTGAGAGTCATTAACCGTTGTGACCATCTCAAACCCCGCTCGTTCTTTAAAACTGTTTGTGGAAGGTGCGAAATAAACCACCTTCCCAAGAGAGGAGTGCAACACAAAAGGATACCCCTTCTTCTCATGGTTCGAGTGTAACATGAGTGAAGGATGTCCCCCAGCAACGTAGGTATAGGATTCTTGGTCATGAAGATCTGGACAGCACTGATATCAATAAGCTGATCTGGATTAGGGAACAACACCAAACCATAGACAAGGAGGGCCATAACTTCTTCAAAAGCTCGTAGGTCAAGGGAGTTCCAACATTCTTGGGCCTTTTCAAACAGAAACCTGGCTAAGAACCCTTTGATACCACTTCTAACTTCCCAATGTCCCTTGAGGTCAGATGTCTGTAGGTGCAAGGCTTTAGCAATCTCTTCAAGCTTGGGTTCCTCTTCCGTACCGTTGTAGGGTAGTTGATCAAGGATAGGGACCTTCAGAAGTCGGGAGTCTTCTTCCAATGTAGGCACCAACTGATAATCCGGGAAGGTGAAGCAGTGATGCAGAGGGTCAAAGAACTGGAACAAGACTTTTATCATATCTTCCTCAATGTTGGTGTTAACCAAGCTGATGAGTCTTCCATGTCTCTCACTGAATGAAGAACCCTCAGGAATCCTGGACATAAGTTCCTTAAGCTGAGGAGGTATCCTTACAAGGCTAATCTGAATTGTCTTTCTGCGAGCAGTTTCCATGTCCTATAAAACAAGAACAAAGATGAAGATTTGAAACTCTTGAAATGGTTAGTCAATGCTCATGATGTTGTATGATGTAGAGATGTGATGATTAAATACACCATAAATATTCACAAAGGCAAACATGGTAAGGCACACAAGTCACACAAACCCTTAGAGTTTAGGCCTGCATGGGGTCTGGGTATTACCCTCTTGAAGTTTGGTGGGCTCAACCTGTCCTATCAAAAGTAACCGGGTTCTAAAGGTCCCAATATCACTGGATTGCTTTCATTGTTCATCGTTTCGATTTAGCCACTGAACTGGCGACCGAAATATTCCAGGAAAGCAACCCTCAATTGAGTGTAGTATCGAGTATCAACCAACCTCGGACTGCACCAAAGTCAGTTATCTCACTACCCTAAAAAAGGCCAAGATGGTTCAATTAAGGTTCCTAAGGTCAGTTGATGCTTCATGACACCACGCGGCGGCCCCGTACTCTCCTTGACTGAACTCAAGGGTTACCGGTACACACCAAAGTGCCACATCAACGTAGCAGACTGCTTCAACCATGTCGGTATACCCCGCACAGTTCCCTCACAGCCTTGTTGCTACTTTCTAAGAAGGTATCCCCAGATCCGGGTTAGGATCTATAAAACTCCGATACAAAGCCCACAAATGTAAAAGCAAACAACACAATCAATTGAAAACAAAGGTGATCTAAACCCTAAGGTTACTCCACTTTTAAGTTCCAATTCCCCAGCAGAGTCGCCAGTTCTGTGATACGGTGGGAGAACTGACTTGAAGTTTTGCGTTTGTATACGCAAATGTTGCGGTTAGCAAGAGTCGCCACCGACTTTTTATTTTATCCTAAGGAAAGGTTAAAAAGCACAGCAAAAACCTTTTGAGATGTTTTCTTGGGTTCGGGGAGTAGATTATAGAAAGGGAAGGTATTAGCACCCTTTCTATCCATGGTTATCCATGGGCTCTTAGTTACTTGCTTAGATCACTTGCCTTTTGTTTTCAATTGTTTTAAATGGTGCTTGAGTGTGTGGGTTTGAAAATGTTTTGAAAAGATGCCAATGTGGTGGCAACCTTTGTAATGATCCATGTGGGGATGTATACAAAGATGTATGTCTTTTGAAAAGGTTTTCATTTGTTTTTGAAAGTTGTTTTGAAAGTGTTGTGGATTGTGGTTTTGAAATTAGGCAAGTGTTTTGTTTTGCAAGTTAATTCAAGTAACTAAGAGGTTATCTACTCCTAAATTTCTCAAAAGATCATTGCTATACTTTAACCCTTTTAACAAGTTTGTTCCACCATTGAATTTGGTGGACAACCTTGTGTTAGGATGTGAAAGGGACAGGCGCGGGTCATCGTTTTAAACCATAATTGCAACGGCGTTAAATGTCTTTGAGCAATTTCTTTAAGGGACTTGATCATTTGTTTTTGTTTGTTTTGAAAAAAGTTTTGTCGAGGGACTATGATCATTCAAATTGTTTGTTTTGCCCAAAGAAGTTCAACATGCAATATGGCCCATTTATTTGAAGGCAACAAGTGGAAAACCCTAGGGGATGCAAGTGTGATTTGTGTGTCCATTTTCATGCTTGTTTATCTTGTATTAGGTCAAACTATTTTTTATCGTTTTTTCGCATACAAACCCTAATTCTAACATGTTATCATTAGAAAGCAATAAAGTGCGAAATTAAAATTACTAAGCTATTACAAAACCAAATATGGGAAGGGGGTACAAATGTTCAAATGGGGATATTGACAAGAATTTAAATCTAAATTATTACATCATTTTGAATATTTGCAAGGTAAATAAATTGCATAATTAAATGGAAATTAAATAAATATGAGAAATGCAAAAAAAAGAAAGTTTTTATATGTATGAGAAAAGTATGGTTTATGTAAAATAGAAAAGAAAATAGAAATTGTATTATTTTTGGAGTATTTTGAATTTAGGGTAAAAACCCTAATTTTAAGGAAAATGTATTATTATCTAATTAAATACAAATGTTTATTTATTATTTATGAAAATAAGATAAAATGAAGTATATTATGAAAAAAAGTATTTTTGTATCAAATATTAACAAGAATGAAGAATTCAAGTATTTTTATATTTTTAACTTAAATATATTGATAAACATATATATATATATATATATATATATATATATATATATATATATATATATATATATATATATATATATATATATTAAATCTTAAATATGCATTATACACAAAATAAATATTTATTTAATATTTTAGTAAAATAAGTAAAAAGAGTATTTTTATGTGAAATATTTTCAGAAGGTAAATAAAAAATAAAAATTGTATTTACATTATTTTTTATATTTATTCTAATAATAGTATATATATATTTATGTACAAACAAAGAAAATAAACAAATAAATATGCAATAAATGCAAAAAATGATGAAAAAAATATTTTTAATTTTCTAATGTCATGAGAAAAAATAAACAAAGTCAACCAAAAAAGAAAAAGTCAAAAAGAGTCAAAAATGAAGCAAATGGGCTCAGGGGGTGTAAACATGGAAATAGGGTGTGAAAAGAAAATAAATCCAGGCCCAGCCCAGACCACTTCTTCTTCAACCTCTGTACAACCCCCTTCAAGCAAAACACGCGTTTCTTATCTCTGGATTCCTGGACTTTCAAGCAAAACTCATAACATGAAAAGTGTAGAGCATTAAGAGACGGTTTCAACCATATAAAGAACATGACCTATCTCTCTAAGATGAGGGAGAATTTCTCCTCCCCCCATTTCTGACCTAACTTTTCATCAATGTTCAGACATGAAATTCTCTAAGCACACGAAATATAAATGAAATCTAAACATATGAGCATGTTCAGGGCTATGATTGTGACATGTTTTCTTCAAAAATCTAAAGCTAACAATGCCTAATAAGGGAGATAGAACTCCATGAATGTACCTGTTCAGTTGGAGTCGAGCTTTGCAATGGAGGATGTTTCAGAGTGAAATAATGACTTGTACAGCTTCCTTGAAGTGTAAGGATGCTTTTCCAATTCCTACTTTGTCTTGAAACTCCCTGAATTGAGCTAGTGAACTCCAACTGCAAAACAGAAAATTAAAAATGGTGAAGTGGCTTGGAGGTGTTACAGGTCTGATTTTAGGACATGGTTAGCTTGTATATGTTGTAGGGAAGGTAGAGGAAAAGGTTTGGATCAAAATGCTCGAAGGGATTGGGAGTTTGCACTCAAACTGCAGGGGTTCCCCTGTTTGAGCAGTTTCAAGGTGATTTTGAGATGGAGGGTGCTTTAGATGTTCAGGACTCGTGCAAAAGCTTGGATGTGGTCTATGGAATGTGTTTGATAACTTCTCTCTTCTGTTTCCAAGCTGAGATGAGATATGTGATAAGTTATGCAATGTTACTTGAAAATGAAGCAAGCAATGGTCACTTTTGTTTTTAGGTCAGTAGGGGCCTCTAATCCTGCTGCATAATCTTCTCTTGATCAGAGCAACTTGTCCATAATCTTGTGCCAAGAGGATTTTGCTTGTACTTGCTTGGATTTCAAATTGACATAAAGCTAGCTTTTTACAAAAATGGATAAAGCACTTTATCTAGTTTAGGATTAATCCACTATGCAATGTTAGAACACAAAGAACATGGCCTCAACTCATTGAATATGCATTAAATTATTGAGTATGGAATGGTTCAAGGACCTGTAATTAAGCATAAAGCAAACTGAATTCAAATTTGCAAGTTTGAGAACATGTTTGGATGAAGAACAAAAGTGGATTTTTGCCAACTTGTGAAATTCGAATCTCTCAAGTTATGAGGTTGTTTGATGAGTTCTTGGACATTTTGGAAAGCTTGGAATGTGTACTACAATCCATCTTTGAAATGCAAATCAAAATTCCAAGTGGAAGGGTATGAAAAGTGGCCTTGAAGTGGGGTAGAAAACCTTGTCAAAATAGGTTAAATTTCACTAAGTTAAAAAATGGTTTAGTGCCCTTATTCAAAAAATTATAACTTGAGATACAAGCTTCAAATGAGAAAACTTTGTGAATTAAAGTTGTAGATTATGCAACGAGATACAACTTTCATGTTTTGACTTTTGTTTGAATCCAAATGGATCATGGTGAAAAGATGGGGCAAAGTTGGAAAAAAATTAGGGTTTTCCATAACTTAGAAAAATTCTAAGTTATGAAAAATTCCATTTTCAAACCCTAATTTGCATTTTGTGATTTCTTGGTGAACATGTTTCATTATTTGGCAAGTTTTGATGAAAAATGAATCTTGACTCTTGATTTTGACCAAAAAGTCAAAGTTTGACTTTTCAGTATACAGTCAAAATTGATCAATTGACTGGGAAATTCAACTATCAATCTTGTGTACTTGGGATCTTTTGAGCTTGATGAATGTGTCAAAACCATTTCATTGAGTCCTTGAGTCCATATGTTAGCTTGGTTTTCCATTGGCTAGGTCAAACAGTCAAAAATTGCCTTTGTGCAGTCAAAACCCTAAAAATGACCATTTTGCCCTTTTGGTGATCTGATCCAATTTCTTGTGGAATTGTGATTCAAACTTGATCAAATGGTCCATATGAGTTCATAATGTTGATGAGGATCAAATTTCATGAGGTTTGACTGTCAATTGGCCACAGTTGACTTTTTCCCCAATACAGCTGATTTCTAGGTCAACTGTCCAATTGACTGGGCAAAACTTGGAATCAAGACTTGAAACTTGGTATAGGTAAACTTGGGAGTCCAATATGAAGCATGAAAGTCATCTTAGGCATTTTAGGTCAAAATATCCTTGGGCAATCACAAACCCTAATTTGGGTCCATAGTGCAAGGGGAAGTTTTGAGCAGAGGAAACCCTAACTGAATCTTGATCTTCAAAGGTCTTGTGATGAGAAAATGTTGTGGAGATGGGAGGGCAAATTTTGGGGTACAACAGTTGCCCCTGTTCAATCTTCTTGAACCTGAAGAGTTAGATTGGCAAGTTTGCCTTTCGTGACTCGAGGGTAAAAGGAGATTGGACACTAGAGTGCCCGAAAATTTGCACTCGCATGCTGGAGTCTCAACAATGTGATGTCGGGAATGGGCTTATAGATGCCATTTGGAGAGATGGTGGATAGGGAGATGGGCTTATAGATGCCATCTAGAGATGTGACAGAACCTTGTCGGGAATGGGCTTATAGATGCCATTTGGAAGTGTCGATCGCATAAGAGATTCCTTAGCGAGAACTGGTGTATTTGAGAAAGACGGATGTTTTCCTGGCTTGTTACAGGTGTTTGATCTTCAATCTCCTCATGCAGATATGCCCTGGCTAGATACAGGTGTCGAGTCTACAATCGGTTGCTCACAGATGTGCCCTGGCTGGATACAGGAGTCGAATCTGGAAATAGTCGTTAATAGGTGTGTTCTGGCTGGATACAGGAGTCGAATCTTCGGACTCTTCAGACGTGCCCTGGCTAGATACAGGAATCGAGTCTGGAAACGTGGTCAACAGATATGCCCTGGCTGGATACAGGAATCGAATCCGGGAATGTTGTAGTTGATAGATGTGCCCTGGCTGGATACAGGAATCGAATCTTCGAACTCTTCAGACGTGCCCTGGCTAGATACAGGAATCGAGTCTGGAAACTGGTCACTCTCAGATGTGCCCTGGCTGGATACAGGAATCGAATCCGGGAATGTTGTAGTTGATAGATGTGCCCTGGCTGGATACAGGAATCGAATCTTCGAACTCTTCAGTCGTGCCCTGGCTAGATACAGGAATCGAGTCTGGAAACTGGTCACTCTCAGATGTGCCCTGGCTAGATACAGGTATCGAATCTGGGATTGTGACAGTTGATAGATGTGCCCTGGCTGGATACAGGAATCGAATCTTCGAACTCTTCAGACGTGCCCTGGCTAGATACAGGAATCGAGTCTGGAAACTGGTCACTCTCAGATGTGCCCTGGCTAGATACAGGTATCGAATCTGGGATTGTGACAGTTGAAGGTAGTTGTCTTTGGGATTGTCTTTTTCCCTGAAGAGGCAAAAACGTAAGTTGTATGCAATGTCATGATGTATGATATGCATGATGTCATGATGTTCAACATGAGATAATGTTGTATGCACTTCATCATATATATGTAAGCAAGATGTATGAAAATGTGAAATGTTTATGAATGTAACTTTGTCTTAGGAAAATAAATCCTTGACGATCGACCGGAGAATTGCTCTGTGGAAGAGATACTTGGCCGAGGTTTTGCTGAGAGGCCTGTTGAGGACTTTAATGATGGATTCCGCTGGGGATTGGAAGAACTTTGCCGAGGCCGATCTTCCGTGGTTTTTAGCTGAGGATAACCCAGTTATAAGTCCTCATGAGGAAATAACTCTAAATAAAACTTAGGGAGACGTTCGGGCTCCGCAGGGGATATGCTTCCAGAATCTACTGGGGATGAGCTTTAAGACCTGCCGGGGAATGTTGTGCCTTTCCAGGATCGACGGGGAATCAACTCTGCTTGGGGAAAGTATTGCTGAACCTTGTCTTACTCTGCGGGGAGTCGAGATGATTTGGCCACATTCTTCAGTTGAATCTACCTTGGTGCATTGGCGGACAAAACAACCAGACTGCATTTAGACAACTTCATATTGCCCCTGTCTCTGATGTCACCGGTAATCAATCTCTTGTTTTACATGTAAACATTTATGAATCAGCAATTTAATGTCAAATGCATATATCAAAAAATGAACATTGGACGTTCTTCGCAAGACAAAACAGAAAAAAGAAAACAATTGGCACTTTTAACTGAAAGATATATTTGTATTGATTTAAACTTTGCCTGTGAATAGGCGTTTTTTGTACAAGAGGCTGACATCCTAGTAAGAGGACGCCGCCAAATAACATAGAGTTTACAATTTGAAAAAAGTAAACAAAACAGCTATGTGAACAATCCCACTGGGTTCCAACTCTGCTATCGCCTTTATGTCTTCGAACGTCTCATCGCTTTGCTGCCTAGTTTGAAGATGAAGCTGATTGGTCAATGCCGAAATCTGAGCCAGATAGTTGATGCCGAAATCTGGATGCGAAGTGATCCAATGAGACATAGTGTTACGCTTTCATCCCTAACTTTTGCCTGGACCGCCCTTTCGGGTTTTCAGTCCACCGAGATACCCATTTTTGCCCAAGCCGCCCTTTCGGGTTTTCGACTTGCCGGGTGTACAGATTTTTATTCATTTCATCCCTTATTTTTGCCCAAACCCTTTTGGTTCGCCGGGAAGCCCTTATTTTTGCCTAGGTATGTCAACCTAGCGGGTCTTTTATTTATGCGTAGTATTTTTTCACTATGTCTGCATTGGCGGGGTGAGGAAGGTCGTCACCATCCATGGTGGTTAGGATCATGGCTCCTCCTGAGAACACACGCTTAACCACAAATGGCCCTTCATACGTGGGGGTCCATTTGCCCCTGGGATCACCTTGAGGAAGGATGATGCGTTTGATTACCAGGTCCCCAACTTGATATTCTCGCGGTCTGACTTTCTTGTTAAATGCCCTGATCATCCGTTTTTGATACGTTTGACCATGACAGATAGCAGTGAGCCTCTTTTCGTCAATCAGATTTAATTGATCAAGTCGAGTCTGGATCCAATCATCTTCATTCAAGTCTGCATCCTTCACTATCCGGAGAGAGGGTATCTGGATCTCAATTGGCAAGACTGCCTCCATGCCATAGACTAAGGAGAAGGGAGTTGCCCCGGTCGACGTCCTTGCTGAGGTGCGGTACCCATGAAGAGCGAATGGTAACATCTCGTGCCAATCTTTATAGGTCACTGTCATCTTCTGCACAATTTTCTTGATATTTTTATTGGCGGCCTCTACAGCCCCATTCATCTTCGGCCGGTAGGGAGAAGAATTGTGGTGCTGTATCCTGAATTGTTCACAGAGTTCAGTGATCATTTTGTTATTGAGATTGGTACCATTGTCCGTAATGATTCTTTCCGGGACACCGTACCGACAGATCAGATTATGCCGGATGAAACGTGCCACGACGCTCTTGGTTACTGTGGCACAGGAAGCTGCCTCAACCCATTTCGTGAAGTAATCGATCGCCACCAAGATGAAGCGATGCCCATTGGATGCCGTCGGTCGGATTTCACCGATCATATCGATGCCCCACATTGCGAAAGGCCAAGGTGCCGTCAGGACATTTAAAGGAACCGGAGGGATGTGCACCTTGTCAGCATAGATCTGGCATTTATGACAAGTTCGGGAATGTTGGTAACAATCGGCTTCCATTGTGGACCAGAAATATCCTGCCCGAAGGATTTTCTTAGCCATGGTGTGTCCACTGGAATGTGTTCCAAACGTGCCTTCATGCAGTTCCATCATAATTTTCTCTGCTTCAGCCTTACCCACACAACGTAGCAGAGTTGAATCATGATTCCGTTTGTAGAGAATGCCGTTGCTGAGAAAGAATTTTGCAGCAAACCTCCTCATGAACTTCTTATCATTGACAGACGCACCTTCAGGGTATTCCTGAGCTTCCAAGTACCTCTTCACCTCATGATACCAAGGTTTTTCAGTAACCCTCTCAGCCTCGAGCTCGCAGCAGTATGCCGGTTCATCCAACTTCCAGATAATGATTCGGGGAGCCTCATTGTCCCATTTAACCTTGAACATTGAAGACATCGTAGCTAGGGCGTCCGCTAGCTGATTCTCCTCTCTAGGGAAGTGTTCAAAAGTTATCTCTTCAAAGTGGGGAAGCAAGGTCGACACATACTCCTTGTAAGGAATAAGATTCGGGTGTTTCGTATCCCACTCGCCTTTGATCTGATTGATCACAAGAGCGGAATCTCCGAAGACACTTAGAAATTTTATCCTTAAGTCGATTGCAGCTTGTAAACCCATGATACATGCCTCATATTCTGCCATATTGTTGGTGCAGCTGAAACATAATCGGGCGGTGAGGGGAGTATGAGTTCCTTTGGGAGATATGATTACAGCGCCGACGCCGTTACCCAAAGCATTGGAGGCTCCATCAAAATGCATAGACCATCGGGATCCTTCCTCAGGTCCTTCATCCGGTCCAGGTACTTCACAGTCAGTTACCACCATGATGTCTTCGTCCGGAAAATCGAAGTTCAATGATTGGTAATCATCCACAGGTTGGTGTGCCAAATGATCTGCCAGTACACTTCCCTTAATTGCTTTCTGAGTTGTATACTGGATATCATATTCCGTCAAGATCATTTTCCATCTCGCTATTCTTCCAGACAGAGCGGGCCTTTCAAATATGTACTTGATGGGATCCATCTTTGAAATTAATAAGGTAGTGTGAGTCAGCATATACTGTCTCAGCCGGCGAGCAGCCCATACAAGAGCGCAGCAAGTTTTCTCAAGCAGTGAGTAACGAGACTCACAGTCGGTAAACTTTTTGCTCAAGTAATAAATAGCGTGCTCTTTTCGGCCAGACTCGTCATGCTGCCCCAGCACACACCCCATTGAATTATCAAGCACTGTCAAGTATAGTATCAGAGGTCTTCCTTCCACCGGTGGCATAAGAATGGGTGGCTCTTGGAGATATTCCTTTATCCTTTCAAAGGCAGCCTGACATTCATCATTCCAGCGTACTACTTGATCTTTCTTCAGCAATTTGAAGATTGGCTCACAAGTAGCAGTCAGATGTGAGATGAATCGGGCAATGTAATTCAGTCGTCCCAGGAAGCCTCTGACTTCTTTCTCTGTTTTTGGAGTCGGCATCTCTTGTATGGCTTTTACCTTGGCAGGGTCCACCTGAATACCTTTATCACTTACGATGAAACCTAGCAATTTTCCGGATCTTACCCCGAAAGTGCATTTGTTGGGATTCAGTCTTAGCTTGTACAACTGGAGTCTGTCAAATAACTTCCTCAGATGGTCAAGGTGCTCCTCCTCAGTTTGAGACCTTGCAATCATGTCATCCACGTATACCTCAATCTCATGATGGATCATGTCATGAAATAAAGCAACCATGGCACGTTGATAGGTTACCCCAGCATTTTTCAATCCGAATGGCATGACCTTATAACAGAAGGTGCCCCACTGAGTTACAAAGGTAGTCTTTTCCATATCTTCCGGAGCCATCTTGATCTGATTATACCCTGAAAAACCATCCATGAAGGAGAACACCTTGTGTTGAGCTGTATTGTCAACAAGGACATCAATGTGGGGTAGGGGGAAGTCATCCTTGGGGCTGGCCCTGTTCAGATCCCTGTAGTCAACACACATTCTGACCTTACCGTCCTTCTTTGGTACCGGCACCACGTTGGCAACCCACTGAGGATAAGAAGTTACTGTAAGGAATCCGGCATCAAACTGCTTCATAACCTCGGCCTTGATCTTTTCGGACATCTCTGGACGCATCCGTCGGACTTTTTGCTTTACTGGAGGGCAATCTTCCTTGGTTGGCAGGTGATGAACTACAATGTCGGCATCCAAACCAGGCATATCTTCATAGGACCAAGCAAAAATTTCCATGTAGTCTTGTAGCATCTGGATCAATCGTTGCTTTACGCTGAGCTCTAGATTGGCACCAATCTTGACCTCTTTCCTATCCGTCTCAGTACCCAGGTTAATTGTCTCCACCGGCTCTTCATGTGGCTGAATAGCTCTCTCTTCCTGGAGTAGCAGTCTTGCGAGTTCACCAGGCACTTCGCAATCATCTTCACCTTCGTCCTCGGCCAAGTTGATCGGATTTTCGAAGTCATAACTGGCGGTAGCAGAGCTGTTACCAGTGAGATCCAGAGTGGATTGAAACCTGTATAAGTGAGTGTGTGTAAATATAGCTGTTTTTGCAATATATATAACACAGAAAGGAAAATAGCACAAGATTTGAAATGCAACAAACGTCCAATGTTTTGATTGATGATATATGAAAATGTCATACAAAAAGCCCTCACAAATGGAGCTACGATGCCCCGGGTAGGACACCGAGCCAACAGAGTTTTAACATATTGTTTGTTACAAATTTGGAAATCAAAAGAAATCAATTACTGCGTGACAAATGTGATAGGGGTAAAATCCTTTGCCGTCCAGTTGCTTGGTCCGTCGCTGGTAGTCGGATAGATCCAACTGTCAAATTCTACTTCCTCTACATCCTCCTCGATAGCATTCACCCTTGAGCTGGAGATAAACACCGGAGCCTTTCTGATCTTCTCTTTGCGCACAGCCCTCTGAGCCTCCGCAGTAAAGCCTAGCCCAAACTTGTCGTTCTTCTGAGTGAAGTCAGGAAGCTGACCCCAGTTTGCGCAATTGCCTTTCTGAACCACAGCCCGGGCATCCCTTAGGGAAGCCATCTTCAAGGAAACATTCTCTTCGACTGCTGCCTCTGCTGCTGCTGAAATTGGATGTACCTCCTCGAAATGCTGAAAGGGGGTTTCAATGAACTCCCCGTCCATCTCAATGTATCTGAAGGAATTCAAATGGCTCACCATATACTCCTCTTCTCCTTGCACGGTGACGATCTTCCCCCTGACGGGATACTTCAGTTTCTGGTGCAAGGTGGAGGTCACCGCCCCAGCTTTATGGATCCATGGTCGACCCAGTAGACAAGAGTATGATGGACGTATATCCATCACATAAAAAGTAGAGTCAAACACTTGAGAGCCCACACGAATAGGGATGTTAACCTCTCCATGAACCATCCTTTTGGAACCGTCGAAGGCCCTGACGATGATATTGCTGGGTTTCAACTCCAGGCCCTCATAATCCAGACGATCTAAAGCCTTTTTCGGTAGAACATTCAGAGAAGATCCAGTATCCACCAATACATGCGCCAGAGTAGTGCCCCTGCATTCGATAGAGACATGCAGAGCATCGTTGTGGTCTCTTCCCTTCGCGGTCAGGTCAGCATCTGAAAAACCCAAGCCATTGTCCGCTGTCAGATTTGCTATGCAATCAGTGAACTGGACTGCAGACGTCTCCTGCGGCACATGGGCCGTCTTGAGAAATGAGATCAAGGCTTTAGCATGGGCCTCGGAGCATAGCAATAAGGAGAGCAGGGAGATCTTGGAGGGTGTATGCCCCAACTGCTCGACAACATTAAAATCACTCTTCTTTATTATTTTCAGAACCTCCTCCATTTCTTGTCGGGAGGCCTCAGCATTGATAGGTGTTGGTGCCTCCATCCGGGCAGGCTCTTCTTCAATCCCTTTGCCCCGAGCATTTGATGACTCGGCAGCAGGGGACACAACTTGATCAGCAACAGGAACAAGTAAACTTGTAGGTTTTATCAGGAGGGGTATTCGGATAGCGGGTGGTGCAATGTCAGGCGAGAAGAGCCTGCCACTGCGGGTGACCTTGGCTGGACCAGTGATATCGCAGATACTGGCGCCAGTGTCAAATTCTTGTTTGATTCCATTCACATACACGTCTGCCCCATAATGACAAGGGACATCTTTTTCAGACACGTAGGGGAGAGGCCCCGGAACAGTAATAATCACAGGTGCAACAGTCATGATTTGAACAGGCTTCTTCGGGGGAGCCTTGATTGGATTTTTGAAGATGGTAATCACAGAAACTTCTTTTATCGGAATCAACTGAACAGCAGACTTTTTGAATAGAATTTCCTTACTATCCATTAGGCCTTGGATGCCTAACCTCAACAAGGGACAACTAGATAGGGAAACAGCACAGAACAGGCAAC
Organism: Vicia faba; assembly: GCA_948472305.1. Lineage (NCBI taxonomy): Eukaryota > Viridiplantae > Streptophyta > Magnoliopsida > Fabales > Fabaceae > Vicia > Vicia faba. Next base: position 168,443,058 of record OX451739.1, read on the forward strand.
CTTCACCGCAACCCGGAAATAAACCGGCCCGCAGTAGGTTCTTCTTGACAGTCTTCAGAGGGGTAACAACTTCATCTACCGAAACAGCATACATTTCTTCCTCAATGGCATTTACTCTATGCTGGGGCATAGGAGCAGTTACAACATTTGGTCTCTCCGGCGCTTCAAACTGAATTTCCTTTGCATCGATCAGATCTTGCACTTTGTTTCTCAAGGCCCAGCAATCGTCAGTAGTGTGCCCGGGACTATCAGAATGATAAGCACACCGGGCATTTGGGTTATACTTAGGAGACGCAGTGTTGACGACCTTAGGAGCTTCTTTGAGGGTCACCAGGTTGGTGGATAACAGTTGGGGTAAAATTTGAGATAAGGTCATACTCAGTCGAGTATACTGCCTCTTGGGCCTTTCGCTTCTTTGTTGATTGTACTGCTGAGGAGCAGCAACAGGTTTGGAGATGACCAAAGCATTGACGGCTTGGCGACTTTCGGGTTTGACTTGTCTTCTAGGACCATAGACGGCACTAGCTTCTTTCTTAAACGGCCTCTTCTCAGCACTTGGGGAGGCAGCCTTTTGTATCTTGCCGGACCTGATGCCAGCTTCAATTCTTTCTCCCGTCAATATTAAATCTGTAAACCCAGCGGAGGAGTTACCAACCAAATGATTGAAAAACGGACCAGACAATGTCCCAAGGAACATATCAACCAGCTCTCGATCAGTTAATGGAGGCTGCACCCTGCCAGCCAAATCTCTCCATTTTTGAGCGTACTCTTTGAACCCCTCACCCGTTCCTAGAGACATACCCTGAAGTTGGGTACACGTGGGAGCGAGATCAGAATTGTATTGGTATTGTCTGTAGAATGCGGTTGCCAAATCTTCCCAGTGTCGGATACTGGTTCCATCTAATTGGTAGAACCATTCGAGCTGTGACCCCGAGAGGCTATCTTGGAAGAAGTGAATCCAGAGGTTCTTATCTGCCGTGTAAGGTTGGATTTTCCTTACGTACGACCTTAGATGCAGCTTTGGGCAGGAGACCCCATCATACTTGGCGAAGGCAGGTGCCTTAAACTTGTGTGGAATTACTACTCCAGAAGATAATCCCAAATCTCCGAAATCCAGCCCCGGCACATTCTGAATCTCCATGGCGCTCAAGCGGTCTTCCAATTGCTTGTATCTGTCAGCAGCAGGTGGGTATTGTTCGTCGTTATAGTCCGTCTCGTTGTCGGAGACTGCGGGACTAGGAGCTCCTCCCCCTTGGGGACTGTTCTTCTCAGCAGAAGAAGTGGTTGGATCAGCTTCATTATGGAGTGTGTTCCCAAATCTGCGTCCGGTGTTGAACAATGCAGTCCTCTTTTTCTTCTTCTTCTTCAGGAGTAAAGTCTTCAACTCTTGCTGACCTTGGGCTAGGCTTAGGACCATCTCTTGAAACTGTGCACTTTGGGCCTGAAGGGCCTTGATTGCTTGCTCACTGGAGGAGTCTGGATTCATGGTGACTGTTCACACAAACAGCAAAGAAAATTAAGCATCCTGCGAAATAGGGTACCTGCTATGCATATGGTGCAATGTAATGCGTATGTATGCAATGCATTCAAGGATTTAGAATATTCATATTTGTTGTAGACAAAAAAGAACGCACATTATATTAATAAGGAGAAATTTGTTAATACATAAATGCCCCATGGGCCAAATACTACAAAATGACTCCTTAAGGTAAAAAGACATTGCACATCCTCTTTGGCGCGATGTAGGTGTTGAGATTCCTTTCCTCGTGCAGCAGGCGGGTGAGTTCCAGGACCTTCTTTTCACTAGCATGTAGACTGGTCTCAAGAGAATTCCGTTCTTCCTTAAGCTGGACCCAGCTCTTCTGCATTTCTTCCCAGGAGGTGGGCATGTCGGGATGTTGAATGGTGTAGGATGCCTCTCCTTCCAAGACTGGTTCTTTGATCACAGGGAGCATATGAGGATAAGGCATCACTAACTTCTGGGAGCGGGCTCGTATCCACTTGAGATAAGGTTCCAACGGGATGGAGTTCCTGTGCCCCAGTGTCTTGCTGTCTATCCTACTTGGCATCCTCCAAGCTCTGATAAATCTCTGACGAAGTCCTTGAGTATCGTTGTCGAAGTCAAAAACTATGTTAGGAATTAACATGTCATGAGGGCCATCCCTCCGAGCATAACCAAACTGTCTCCAAGCCAGGCATGGGTTGTAAGTAATACCCCCTTTGATTCCAAATAAAGGAACATTGGGGTACTCCCCACATCGATCAATGATAGTGATGTCCTCCCTAGACCTAGGGCACCAATGTATATCTGCATGCGTGAGAGTCATTAACCGTTGTGACCATCTCAAACCCCGCTCGTTCTTTAAAACTGTTTGTGGAAGGTGCGAAATAAACCACCTTCCCAAGAGAGGAGTGCAACACAAAAGGATACCCCTTCTTCTCATGGTTCGAGTGTAACATGAGTGAAGGATGTCCCCCAGCAACGTAGGTATAGGATTCTTGGTCATGAAGATCTGGACAGCACTGATATCAATAAGCTGATCTGGATTAGGGAACAACACCAAACCATAGACAAGGAGGGCCATAACTTCTTCAAAAGCTTGTAGGTCAAGGGAGTTCCAACATTCTTGGGCCTTTTCAAACAGAAACCTGGCTAAGAACCCTTTGATACCACTTCTAACTTCCCAATGTCCCTTGAGGTCAGATGTCTGTAGGTGCAAGGCTTTAGCAATCTCTTCAAGCTTGGGTTCCTCTTCCGTACCGTTGTAGGGTAGTTGATCAAGGATAGGGACCTTCAGAAGTCGGGAGAACTCTTCCAATGTAGGCACCAACTGATAATCCGGGAAGGTGAAGCAGTGATGCAGAGGGTCAAAGAACTGGAACAAGACTTTTATCATATCTTCCTCAATGTTGGTGTTAACCAAGCTGATGAGTCTTCCATGTCTCTCACTGAATGAAGAACCCTCGGGAATCCTGGACATAAGTTCCTTAAGCTGAGGAGGTATCCTTACAAGGCTAATCTGAATTGTCTTTCTGCGAGCAGTTTCCATGTCCTATAAAACAAGAACAAAGATGAAGATTCGAAACCCTTGAAATGGTTAGTCAATGCTCATGATGTTGTATGATGTAGAGATGTGATGATTAAATACACCATAAATATTCACAAAGGCAAACATGGTAAGGCACACAAGTCACACAAACCCTTAGTTTAGGCCTGCATGGGGTCTGGGTATTACCCTCTTGAAGTTTGGTGGGCTCAACCTGTCCTATCAAAAGTAACCGGGTTCTAAAGGTCCCAATATCACTGGATTGCTTTCATTGTTCATCGTTTCGATTTAGCCACTGAACTGGCGACCGAAATATTCCAGGAAAGCAACCCTCAATTGAGTGTAGTATCGAGTATCAACCAACCTAGGACTGCACCAAAGTCAGTTATCTCACTACCCTAAAAAAGGCCAAGATGGTTCAATTAAGGTTCCTAAGGTCAGTTGATGCTTCATGACACCACGCGGCGGCCCCGTACTCTCCTTGACTGAACTCAAGGGTTACCGGTACACACCAAAGTGCCACATCAACGTAGCAGACTGCTTCAACCATGTCGGTATACCCCGCACAGTTCCCTCACAGCCTTGTTGCTACTTTCTAAGAAGGTATCCCCAGATCCGGGTTAGGATCTATAAAACTCCGATACAAAGCCCACAAATGTAAAAGCAAACAACACAATCAATTGAAAACAAAGGTGATCTAAACCCTAAGGTTACTCCACTTTTAAGTTCCAATTCCCCAGCAGAGTCGCCAGTTCTGTGATACGGTGGGAGAACTGACTTGAAGTTTTGCGTTTGTATACGCAAATGTTGCGGTTAGCAAGAGTCGCCACCGACTTTTTATTTTATCCTAAGGAAAGGTTAAAAAGCACAGCAAAAACCTTTTGAGATGTTTTCTTGGGTTCGGGGAGTAGATTATAGAAAGGGAAGGTATTAGCACCCTTTCTATCCATGGTTATCCATGGGCTCTTAGTTACTTGCTTAGATCACTTGCCTTTTGTTTTCAATTGTTTTAAATGGTGCTTGAGTGTGTGGGTTTGAAAATGTTTTGAAAAGATGCCAATGTGGTGGCAACCTTTGTAATGATCCATGTGGGGATGTATACAAAGATGTATGTCTTTTGAAAAGGTTTTCATTTGTTTTTGAAAGTTGTTTTGAAAGTGTTGTGGATTGTGGTTTTGAAATTAGGCAAGTGTTTTGTTTTGCAAGTTAATTCAAGTAACTAAGAGGTTATCTACTCCTAAATTTCTCAAAAGATCATTGCTATACTTTAACCCTTTTAACAAGTTTGTTCCACCATTGAATTTGGTGGACAACCTTGTGTTAGGATGTGAAAGGGACAGGCGCGGGTCATCGTTTTAAACCATAATTGCAACGGCGTTAAATGTCTTTGAGCAATTTCTTTAAGGGACTTGATCATTTGTTTTTGTTTGTTTTGAAAAAAGTTTTGTCGAGGGACTATGATCATTCAAATTGTTTGTTTTGCCCAAAGAAGTTCAACATGCAATATGGCCCATTTATTTGAAGGCAACAAGTGGAAAACCCTAGGGGGTGCAAGTGTGATTTGTGTGTCCATTTTCATGCTTGTTTATCTTGTATTAGGTCAAACTATTTTTTATCGTTTTTTCGCATACAAACCCTAATTCTAACATGTTATCATTAGAAAGCAATAAAGTGCGAAATTAAAATTACTAAGCTATTACAAAACCAAATATGGGAAGGGGGTACAAATGTTCAAATGGGGATATTGACAAGAATTTAAATCTAAATTATTACATCATTTTGAATATTTGCAAGGTAAATAAATTGCATAATTAAATGGAAATTAAATAAATATGAGAAATGCAAAAAAAAGAAAGTTTTTATATGTATGAGAAAAGTATGGTTTATGTAAAATAGAAAAGAAAATAGAAATTGTATTATTTTTGGAGTATTTTGAATTTAGGGTAAAAACCCTAATTTTAAGGAAAATGTATTATTATCTAATTAAATACAAATGTTTATTTATTATTTATGAAAATAAGATAAAATGAAGTATATTATGAAAAAAAGTATTTTTGTATCAAATATTAACAAGAATGAAGAATTCAAGTATTTTTATATTTTTAACTTAAATATATTGATAAACATATATATATATATATATATATATATATATATATATATATATATATATATATATATATATATATATATATATATATATTAAATCTTAAATATGCATTATACACAAAATAAATATTTATTTAATATTTTAGTAAAATAAGTAAAAAGAGTATTTTTATGTGAAATATTTTCAGAAGGTAAATAAAAAATAAAAATTGTATTTACATTATTTTTTATATTTATTCTAATAATAGTATATATATATTTATGTACAAACAAAGAAAATAAACAAATAAATATGCAATAAATGCAAAAAATGATGAAAAAAATATTTTTAATTTTCTAATGTCATGAGAAAAAATAAACAAAGTCAACCAAAAAAGAAAAAGTCAAAAAGAGTAAAAAATGAAGCAAATGGGCTCAGGGGGTGTAAACATGGAAATAGGGTGTGAAAAGAAAATAAATCCAGGCCCAGCCCAGACCACTTCTTCTTCAACCTCTGTACAACCTCCTTCAAGCAAAACACGCGTTTCTTATCTCTGGATTCCTGGACTTTCAAGCAAAACTCATAACATGAAAAGTGTAGAGCATTAAGAGACGGTTTCAACCATATAAAGAACATGACCTATCTCTCTAAGATGAGGGAGAATTTCTCCTCCCCCCATTTCTGACCTAACTTTTCATCAATGTTCAGACATGAAATTCTCTAAGCACACGAAATATAAATGAAATCTAAACATATGAGCATGTTCAGGGCTATGATTGTGACATGTTTTCTTCAAAAATCTAAAGCTAACAATGCCTAATAAGGGAGATAGAACTCCATGAATGTACCTGTTCAGTTGGAGTCGAGCTTTGCAATGGAGGATGTTTCAGAGTGAAATGATGACTTGTACAGCTTCCTTGAAGTGTAAGGATGCTTTTCCAATTCCTACTTTGTCTTGAAACTCCCTGAATTGAGCTAATGAACTCCAACTGCAAAACAGAAAATTAAAAATGGTGAAGTGGCTTGGAGGTGTTACAGGTCTGATTTTAGGACATGGTTAGCTTGTATATGTTGTAGGGAAGGTAGAGGAAAAGGTTTGGATCAAAATGCTCGAAGGGATTGGGAGTTTGCACTCAAACTGCAGGGGTTCCCCTGTTTGAGCAGTTTCAAGGTGATTTTGAGATGGAGGGTGCTTTAGATGTTCAGGACTCGTGCAAAAGCTTGGATGTGGTCTATGGAATGTGTTTGATAACTTCTCTCTTCTGTTTCCAAGCTGAGATGAGATATGTGATAAGTTATGCAATGTTACTTGAAAATGAAGCAAGCAATGGTCACTTTTGTTTTTAGGTCAGTAGGGGCCTCTAATCCTGCTGCATAATCTTCTCTTGATCAGAGCAACTTGTCCATAATCTTGTGCCAAGAGGATTTTGCTTGTACTTGCTTGGATTTCAAATTGACATAAAGCTAGCTTTTTACAAAAATGGATAAAGCACTTTATCTAGTTTAGGATTAATCCACTATGCAATGTTAGAACACAAAGAACATGGCCTCAACTCATTGAATATGCATTAAATTATTGAGTATGGAATGGTTCAAGGACCTGTAATTAAGCATAAAGCAAACTGAATTCAAATTTGCAAGTTTGTGAACATGTTTGGATGAAGAACAAAAGTGGATTTTTGCCAACTTGTGAAATTCGAATCTCTCAAGTTATGAGGTTGTTTGATGAGTTCTTGGACATTTTGGAAAGCTTGGAATGTGTACTACAATCCATCTTTGAAATGCAAATCAAAATTCCAAGTGGAAGGGTATGAAAAGTGGCCTTGAAGTGGGGTAGAAAACCTTGTCAAAATAGGTTAAATTTCACTAAGTTAAAAAATGGTTTAGTGCCCTTATTCAAAAAATTATAACTTGAGATACAAGCTTCAAATGAGAAAACTTTGTGTATCAAAGTTGTAGATTATGCAACAAGCTACAACTTTCATGTTTTGACTTTTGTTTGAATCCAAATGGATCATGGTGAAAAGATGGGGCAAAGTTGGAAAAAAATTAGGGTTTTCCATAACTTAGAAAAATTCTAAGTTATGAAAAATTCCATTTTCAAACCCTAATTTGCATTTTGTGATTTCTTGGTGAACAAGTTTCATGATTTGGCAAGTTTTGATGAAAAATGAATCTTGACTCTTGATTTTGACCAAAAAGTCAAAGTTTGACTTTTCAGTATACAGTCAAAATTGATCAATTGACTGGGAAATTCAACTATCAATCTTGTGTACTTGGGATCTTTTGAGCTTGATGAATGTGTCAAAACCATTTCATTGAGTCCTTGAGTCCATATGTTAGCTTGGTTTGCCATTGGCTAGGTCAAACAGTCAAAAATTGCCTTTGTGCAGTCAAAACCCTAAAAATGACCATTTTGCCCTTTTGGTGATCTGATCCAATTTCTTGTGGAATTGTGATTCAAACTTGATCAAATGGTCCATATGAGTTCATAATGTTGATGAGGATCAAATTTCATGAGGTTTGACTGTCAATTGGCCACAGTTGACTTTTTCCCCAATACAGCTGATTTCTAGGTCAACTGTCCAATTGACTGGGCAAAACTTGGAATCAAGACTTGAAACTTGGTATAGGTAAACTTGGGAGTCCAATATGAAGCATGAAAGTCATCTTAGGCATTTTAGGTCAAAATATCCTTGGGCAATCACAAACCCTAATTTGGGTCCATAGTGCAAGGGGAAGTTTTGAGCAGAGGAAACCCTAACTGAATCTTGATCTTCAAAGGTCTTGTGATGAGAAAATGTTGTGGAGATGGGAGGGCAAATTTTGGGGTACAACACATATACATTGAAAATAATTCAAATTATATATTGAGCTCGATAGTACATTTATTCACCATATTTATATTGAATTAAGGTATAATAGATGTAAACAATTTCAATAGTTTTCTTTTTCTTCATCACCAAATTTTAGGTTACTTCATCACTAAGAAACTAACTTAAAAGACTATTACTGAATGACACATATTCCATATACATTTGAAATAATTCAAACTATATAATGAGTCTCGATAGTATATTTATTCACCATATTCATATTAAATTATGGTATAATAGATGTAAACAATTTCAGTATTTTCTTCTTCTCCATCACCAAATTTTAGGCTACTTCATCACTAAGAAACTAAGTTAAAAGACTATTAATTAATGGCACATATTCCATATACATTGGTAATAATTCAAATTATATAATGAGACTCGATATTATATTTATTCACCATATTCATATTGTATTAAGGTATAATAGATGTAAATAATTTTAGTATTTTCTTCTTCTCCATCACCAAGTTTTTAGGTTACTTCATCACTAAGAAACTAAGTTAAAAGACTATTAATTGATGACACATATTCCATATACATTATAAATAATTCAAATTATATAATGAGTCTCGATACTATATTTATTCACCATATTCATATTGTATTATAGTATAATAGATGTAAACAATTTCAATATTTTTCTTCTTTTCCATCACCAAATTTTAGGTTACTTCATCATTAAGATATTATGTTAAAAAACTATTAATTAATGACACATATTCCATATACATTGGAAATAATTCAAATTGTGTGTTGAGTCTCGATATTATATTTATTTATTATATTTATATTGTATTAAGGTATAATAGATGTAAACAATTTCAATAGTTTCCTTTTTCTTCATCACCAAATTTTAGGTTACTTCATCACTAAGAAACTAAGTTAAAAGACTATTACTTAATGACACATATTCCATATACATTTGAAATAATTCAAATTATATAATGAGTCTCGATAGTATATTTATTCACCATATTCATATTGAATTATGGTATAATAGATGTAAATAATTTCAGTATTTTCTTCTTCTCCATCACCAAATTTTAGGCTACTTTATCACTAAGAAACTAAGTTCAAAGACTATTAATTAATGGCACATATTCCATATACATTGGTAATAATTCAAATTATATAATGAGACTCGATATTATATTTATTCACCATATTCATATTGTATTAAGGTATAATAGATGTAAATAATTTTAGTATTTTCTTCTTCTCCATCACCAAGTTTTCAGGTTACTTCATCACTAAGAAACTAAGTTAAAAGACTATTAATTGATGACACATATTCCATATACATTGGAAATAATTCAAATTATATAATGAGTCTCGATACTATATTTATTCACCATATTCATATTGTATTATAGTATAATAGATGTAAACAATTTCGATATTTTTCTTCTTTTTCATCAGCAAATTTTAGGTTACTTCATCATTAAGACACTAAGTTAAAAAACTATTAATTAATGACACATATTCCATATACATTGGAAATAATTCAAATTATGTGTTGAGTCTCGATATTATATTTATTTATCATATTTATATTGTATTAAGGTATAATAGATGTAAACAATTTCAATAGTTTCCTTTTTCTTCATCACCAAATTTTAGGTTACTTCATCACTAAGAAACTAAGTTAAAAGACTATTACTTAATGACACATATTCCATATACATTTGAAATAATTCAAATTATATAATGAGTCTCGATAGTATATTTATTCACCATATTCATATTGTATTATCGTATAATAGATGTAAACAATTTAAGTATTTTCTACTTCTCCATCACCAAATTTTAGGTTACTCCATCACCAAGAAATTACGTTAAAAGACTATTAAATAATGGCACATATTCCATATACATTGGTAATAATTCAAATTATATAATGAGACTCGATAGTATATTCATTCACGATATTCATATTGTATTAAGGTATAATAGATGTAAACTATTTCAATATTTTTCTTCTTCTCCATTACCAAATTTTAGGTTACTTCATCACCAAGAAACAAAGTTAAAACACTATTAATTAATGGCACACAGTCTTTATACATTGGTAATAATTCAAATTATATAATGAGTCTCGATAGTATATTTATCCACCATATTCATATTGTATTATCGTATAATAGATGTAAACAATTTCAGTATTTTCTACTTCTCCATCACCAAATTTTAGGTTACTTTTTAACCAAGAAAATAAGTTAAAAGACTTATAATTAATGACACATATTCCATATACATTGGAAATAATTCAAATTATATATTGAGTCTCGATAGTACATTTATTCACCATATTTATATTGAATTAAGGTATAATAGATGTAAACAATTTCAATAGTTTTCTTTTTCTTCATGACCAAATTTTAGGTTACTTCATCACTAAGAAACTAAGTTAAAAGACTATTACTTAAAGACACATATTCCATATACATTTGAAATAATTCAAATTATATAATGAGTCTCGATAGTATATTTATTCACCATATTCATATTGAATTATGGTATAATAGATGTAAACAATTTCAGTATTTTCTTCTTCTCCATCACCAAATTTTAGGTTACTTCATCACTAAGAAACTAAGTTAAAAGACTATTAATTAATGGCACATATTCCATATACATTGGTAATAATTCAAATTATATAATGAGACTCGATATTATATTTATTCACCATATTCATATTGTATTAAGGTATAATAGATGTAAATAATTTTAGTATTTTCTTCTTTCTCCATCACCAAGTTTTCAGGTTACTTCATCACTAAGAAACTAAGTTAAAAGACTATTAATTGATGACACATATTCCATATACATTGGAAATATTTCAAATTTTATAATGAGTCTCGATACTATATTTATTCACCATATTCATATTGTATTATAGTATAATAGATGTAAACAATTACAATATTTTTCTTCTTTTTCATCACCAAATTTTAGGTTACTTCATCATTAAGACACTAAGTTAAAAAACTATTAATTAATGACACATATACCATATACATTGGAAATAATTCAAATTATGTGTTGAGTCTCGATATTATATTTATTTATCATATTTATATTGTATTAAGGTATAATAGATGTAAACAATTTTAATAGTTTCCTTTTTCTTCATCACCAAATTTTAGGTTACTTCATCATTAAGAAACTAAGTTAAAAGACTATTACTTAATGACACATATTCCATATACATTTGAAATAATTCAAATTATATAATGAGTCTCGATAGTATATTTATTCACCATATTCATATTGTATTATCGTATAATAGATGTAAACAATTTCAGTATTTTCTACTTCTCCATCACCAAATTTTAGGTTACTCCATCACCAAGAAATTACTTTAAAAGACTATTAATTAATGGCACATATTCCATATACATTGGTAATAATTCAAATTATATAACGAGACTCGATAGTATATTCATTCACGATATTCATATTGTATTAAGGTATAATAGATGTAAACAATTTCAATATTTTTCTTCTTTTCCATTACCAAATTTTGGGTTACTTCATCACCAAGAAACAAAGTTAAAAGACTATTAATTAATGGCACACAGTCCTTATACATTGGTAATAATTCAAATTATATAATGAGTCTCGATAGTATATTTATTCACCATATTCATATTGTATTATGGTATAATAGATGTAAACAATTTCAATATTTTTCTTCTTCTCCATCACCAAATTTTAGGTTACTTTTTAACCAAGAAAATAAGTTAAAAGACTTATAATTAATGACACATATTCCATATACATTGGAAATAATTCAAATTATATATTGAGCTCGATGGTACATTTATTCACCATATTTATATTGAATTAAGGTATAATAGATGTAAACAATTTCAATAGTTTTCTTTTTCTTCATCACCAAATTTTAGGTTACTTCATCACTAAGAAACTAAGTTAAAAGACTATTACTTAATGACACATATTCCATATACATTTGAAATAATTCAAACTATATAATGAGTCTCGATAGTATATTTATTCACCATATTCATATTAAATTATGGTATAATAGATGTAAATAATTTCAGTATTTTCTTCTTCTCCATCACCAAATTTTAGGCTAATTCATCACTAAGAAACTAAGTTAAAAGACTATTAATTAATGGCACATATTCCATATACATTGGTAATAATTCAAATTATATAATGAGACTCGATATTATATTTATTCACCATATTCATATTGTATTAAGGTATAATAGATGTAAATAATTTTAGTATTTTCTTCTTCTCCATCACCAAGTTTTTAGGTTACTTCATCACTAAGAAACTAAGTTAAAAGACTATTAATTGATGACACATATTCCATATACATTATAAATAATTCAAATTATATAATGAGTCTCAATACTATATTTATTCACCATATTCATTTTATTATAGTATATTAGATGTAAACAATTTCAATATTTTTCTTCTTTTCCATCACCAAATTTTAGGTTACTTCACCATTAAGATATTAAGTTAAAAAACTATTAATTAATGACACATATTCCATATACATTGGAAATAATTCAAATTATGTGTTGAGTCTCGATATTATATTTATTTATTATATTTATATTGTATTAAGGTATAATAGATGTAAACAATTTCAATAGTTTCCTTTTTCTTCATCACCAAATTTTAGGTTACTTCATCACTAAGAAACTAAGTTAAAAGACTATTACTTAATGACACATATTCCATATACATTTGAAATAATTCAAATTATATAATGAGTCTCGATAGTATATTTATTCACCATATTCATATTGTATTATCGTATAATAGATGTAAACAATTTAAGTATTTTCTACTTCTCCATCACCAAATTTTAGGTTACTCCATCACCAAGAAATTACGTTAAAAGACTATTAATTAATGGCACATATTCCATATACATTTCGTAATAATTCAAATTATATAATGAGACTCGATAGTATATTCATTCACGATATTCATATTGTATTGAGGTATAATAGATGTAAACAATTTCAATATTTTTCTTCTTTTCCATTACCAAATTTTAGGTTACTTCATCACCAAGAAACAAAGTTAAAAGACTATTAATTAATGGCACACAATACTTATACATTAGTAATAAATCAAATTATATAATGAGTCTCGATAGTATATTTATTCACCATATTCATATTGTATTATCGTATAATAGATGTAAACAATTTCAGTATTTTCTACTTCTCCATCACCAAATTTTAGGTTACTCCATCACCGAGAAATTTCGTTAAAAGACTATTAATTAATGGCACATATTCCATATACATTGGTAATTAATCAAATTAAATAATGAGACTCGATATTATATTCATTCACGATATTCATATTGTATTAAGGTATAATAGATGTAAACAATTTCAATATTTTTCTTCTTTTCCATTACCAAATTTTAGGTTACTTCATCACCAAGAAACAAAGTTAAAAGACTATTAATTAATGGCACACAGTCCTTATACATTGGTAATAATTCAAATTATATAATGAGTCTCTATAGTATATTTATTCACCATATTCATATTGTATTATGGTATAATAGATGTAAACAATTTCAATATTTTTCATCTTCTCCATAACCAAATTTTAGGTTACTTTTTAACCAAGAAAATAAGTTAAAAGACTTATAATTAATGACACATATTCCATATACATTGGAAATAATTCAAAATATATATTGAGTCTCGATAGTACATTTATTCACCAGCGGAGTTCATCAAACCCCTCAACAGGGCTTATCAACGGAAGAAAACTGATTTGTTGTTTCCATATTTTCACCTTGAGACAAAGAACCTTAGACTTGGACTTTCCACCGACGGAATGAAACCTTTTGGAAATATGGACCCTTTGGGTGTAAGATCAACTGAGGGGAAAAGTGAAACACTTTTCATGATGACATTTGTTACTTTGCATAAGAAACTGAGGTTAAACCCCATGTCTAAACAAGGTAAAAGGTGTTTTTTGTAGTAATGTGTAAAGAAAAGCTAAAGAAAAGTAAGTTTTAAAAATTGAACTAGGGAGACATTTAAATCATAATTCAATTGATTTAATTGAAGTTGATTAAATAAGATGAATAATTAAAAATATGTCAAAAGTGTTAAAAAATTAATAAAAAAATCCTTTTTGATCAACCAATTAAATCACTATATTAGATAATATACAATGAATTTCTCAGAAAATCAACATATAGCGTAAGCTGTGCTAGGGTTTGGACATGAACTATCCTCTGCTAGGGTTTGCTTCGCAAACCACACGAACCCCACTGAAGAGGACAACTTGAAGACTCGTAACACCAGAAGAATCAAACAAGGGGAGGCAATATTTTTTGTCATTAACCATGTCGCTGGTATAAGATGAAATAAGGTATGATCATGGGAGTGAAAATAGAAACAGGGTGGTAAAGGTGGAGAAAGAAAAAGAGAACTTTTAAAATACAAAAAAATATATATATATTGCTCTCTTATCTACTATTCACATTTGAATCCTAGGAAAACTAAAATTCTTGTACCCCAACCATGTTACAGCCAAAAACAAAAACCTTACTGATCCATTACTGATTATGTGTCTTGTAATATTGCTTAGATGAAGTAAAAAATATTTCTACTGTTGATGCAGGATCTAATAATTAAGGAAAACACTAACCATTTTGAATGATACAAAATAAGATTTATCTTCATGTTAGAGTTTATGGATGTTTATGATATTGATAATGAACTTGCATATTGAAAAAAAAATCATGTCATTATTAAAAATGATTTCAAAAAAAATTCTTGATCAAGTCTTGAGACTTTTCATCAGCATACATAATAAATTTTTTGAACCATTTGTATTGATTTTGTTTAATGACAGACAAAAAGATAAGTTGGGGGAGAATTCATAAGTGTTAAAAATACGTAAAATTTATAAGGAGTTATTAACTTATTTTGCAAGTAATCGATGACAATTTCTCAATTTATCAGGAAAATATGATAAAACGCATGTGTTAACTTTTTAACTGTGTATTTAACAAGTACAACAAAAAGGACCAAGAAAGCACCAAAAATAGAAAAACCCACCATTCAGGCACCAAAAATCGCTTTTCCAATGACCATACCTCACTAAGCCATAAATAGGCATCAAAAGACAAACAAACCTCAAACAGGAACTAAAACTCGTTAGCCTATGCACTGAGCGAGGTATGGTATTCCATACAGAATCAAGGTTAAGTTATTTCAAGGAATATCAATGGTTAGCTCGATAAGCGAGCTAAAGACATGCTAAGAGAGATTAAGGGAGCCAAGATCACTTGTAAATAAGCGGACATTTCTTAATGGGGAAGTTTCTAAGTGTGCTAAGTGAGGTTCAAAATTGGTTAGCGAGAATAGCAAGTCATACCACTATAAATAGGGGATTAGGCTATTAAGTTTGAAATATCTTGGATATCTTAGAGTGGTCTTGTTAGAACTTGGTGTAGTTAAGTAATAGGGAGCGAGAAACACAACAAGAGAGAAAAGGGAGGGAGATTGTTGGAAAAAGCGATGTTCGAGGAATCGTAAAAAATTCTTATTAACAGTTTTCTTATGGGGATTAATTTTCTATTTTGTTAGGGTTAGATGTAGTTGTCCTAATACTCATGTTTTGATCCCGATCATGGCATTCTATGTAATTCTTCTTAAGCTTTAACATTGATGACTTATTTGTTCTTATTGCTTGATTTTGATTATCTACCTAAAACATGTTTTCCTAGTATGACTTGATATACGAAAGGTACTTGTAATTACTAGGTCCAACTTTTTCATCTATTGGATATGCTAAAATCTAGACATAGATTTAGGTTCAATATTCGTATGAAGTGTTGAAACTTAAAGATATCGTGATGGTTAATAGGTTGAGATATCATATATTAGGTAATATGAATGATCTCACGTCGTTGACTCATATATGAGTTGTGAGGAGAGTTTCGAGCGGTAATATTAATAATTGATTAGAATTGCATATTACTGATCAAGGATACTATATGAGAATATGTCAATGATATTTAAACCATCAAGTTTTCTCAACGGTTAAACACCAAAGTTCATTTTACATTCTGTTATTTATTTTTTGTAGTCACAAAAAACTGATAAATCATTCTTAAAGTTATAGAAACAATTGAACAGTTTTTAAAACACAATCAATCTTTGTAGAGACGGTAAAAATTAGACTTGATAATTGTACTTGCAACACAGCCACATAGAAACACTTGATAGGAAACAAATAACATTGCATTCTCATTAACTGGATTCATTAACATAAATAAAATTTAAATAAAAATAATAAAAATTTAGTAATTTCAATCGAAAGAACATAATATGCAACCGATTTGGCAACCAATAATACTAACGATTGGTATTGGTAGTATTTTGAAAATTCTCAGATGATCAGAGTCATTGCTTCTGATACTGATGTGGCGGCGACAACAACGTTGCCAAAAGAAAATATTTTTCAACAAAATAGATAAAATATAAGAACTTATTTATTTTATTTGCTTTGATGGTGGCTCACTTATTCTTTGTGATCATATGTGAGTTCACATCTCAATTTACATATAATTTATTTTTGTTTTTATGTAAACTATCTTTATTGTTTTATGAATTACTCTAATCATATCATTGGACTTTATATCAAGTGAGGTGGCGAGTTCTGAAGTTTATTAAAGTAATGAATATTCTAGGTTAATTTTTCTATATTATCTCTTTTGATTTAATGGCATGTGAAGAATAAGTTGTTGTTTAATGTAGTAATTTGAAGTTTATTTATAAGTGTTTTATTTATAAGTAGAGCAATGTTATCTTATTTGTTTGCCTATATGATATAAGAGAAATTTAAGAGAAATTTTAGCGTTCATAAGAATTAAATATGTTTTATCACTTGAATGAAATTTAATCGTGGTTTTAAAACTATGAAATCTGTGCATTTTTAAATGAATTTTGAACTCTCTTATTTTGAAATTATAATTACAATGTGAAATGTATTTCTTTTCAAAAGTAATATTTATATTAAATATAATTATGAAGAATAATTTAATAGTAAATAAATATAAAATAAGGCTGAAAGCCAACTAAATTATTAGACAAAAAATAAAATATAAATATAAGAATTACAAAGCAACAGTAGTATTTTATTTTAAAATTATGAAGGATGAGTTTCTGAGTTAACCTTTAACAAATGTTAAATATGATTAAGAAGAATATCATACGTATGAGTTATTATAAGTATCAGGACATCTTCCATAGATTTTCCATTATATCATTTTTTTTCTATTATAAAATAATTTACTCAACTTTTATACCTTAAATAAGTTTATATTTTATATTACAAATTAGTTTAAAAATTGAGGTTGTTCAAATATATTTATAGAGTATATAATCGAGAATTTAAGTATATAATCGAGAATTTAAGAACTCCAAACAAATTACAAACAATTTTAATAGTATTAATTATATAGTAATGTATTTCTTTAAAGAAACCGATAGACATAATTTTATGGTAATATGATAACATACAAATGTATAATATTTGAAAGAAAAAAACATATATAATATATTTATAGTGGCAACAATACTTAAAATGAAAAAACAATGATTTTAAGTCTTAAAAATATAATGTAGTCGACACATTTTCTTTGGGTAATGAAAATTCTTTATAAGTATTTAAAATATTATTCTTGTTTATACACATTACTCATAATGATAATGTGACTCGTTTGATATTCACATGATTAATATGAACTCCCAAAAAAATGTAGAACTAGCCAAAAAAATGTTATATAAAAATTGTATATTATGTTCATTGTTGATCCACATGTCACTATTATAAATAATATATTTTATATATTTTATAATAAAGTTTTCATCTTAACTTAAAAATAGAGTTTAAACGTTTTAGAGTGTGAATTTTTAATTTTTTTAATTAAATCTAATTCTTTGATTTTTTGGTTAGACTGACAATAAATAAAATTCAGGGTTTGAGCTTCGATTTTCAATTTCTGCAATCTCGTGTTTTATTTAGAACTAAAATGACACTCTTATTTTATTTAATTTATAAATCATATATTTCTACAATTTTTGGTACAACCGAAAGAAAATGAAGTTCCGGATTTGAGCTTCGATTCTCAGCTCCTTCACTTTCATGTTTCATTTAAAATCAAAATAGCATCCATGACATGACAAGATCAAAATAGATTTAATTTCCGCAACTATAAACTGTTAGATGTTTGATAAATAGGGAATGCATGACAAGATCAAATGTATGAACTTAAAATCAACATAGGTCACCCATGACATGTACAAAGATAAAATTAACCGAAATAACACACTCGCACATGTACACTCTTAGGGTACACCTCACTTGGTTGCCTTCGAACGTGGTCATTGAGTATAGGAAGTTTTAGAGGTCGCCCTCTTGTCCAAAGATCATAAGTTGCCTCGAAACGATTGCCTCGGATAAAATGATCTAAGACATTAGGGTTACCGCTAAGGTGTCCTAACATTGCTTTAGTGACCACACGTCCCTTAATCGAATTGACCCGAAAACTCCAACGACAGTGCTACCTACTCCTCAATAGTGGGATAGCATTGTCTAAAGGACATTTGCACAGATTAATTCCTTTTTCGAGTAGGTAGATGGTTCTTAAGTAATTGCTCCTTTTAAAACAAAACAAAACTTTTCGCACTTACACTCCTTTCAAACAAAAACTCCTTTCAAACCCATAAACACAAAGAAAAGCAAATTTTGAAAACGCAATGAGCAAGTACCTAAGAGCCTGTGGATAACCACGGATAGAAAGGGTGCTAAAACCTTCCCTTTCTATAATCTACCCCCCGAACCCGAGAAACATCTCAAAAAAGGAATTTTTCTGTGCTTTTTTCCTTTCCTTGTTGGATAAAATAAAAGACGGTGGAGACTCTTGCTCACCGCGAAATTTTGCGAAAACAAACGCAAAACGTGAACTAGCATTCCAAAAACAGTCAGTTCTCTTCCCACCGATCACATAACTGGCGACTCTGCTGGGGAATATTAAGTGAGGTGTACCTTAGGATTAGATCATTGTGTTTTCAATTGTATGCTTTGTATGATTTATCTTTGTGGGCATGTATCGGAGTTTCTATAGATCCTAACCTGGATCTTGGGGTACCCTTTAGGTAAGTAGCAATAAACTGTGAGGGAACTGTCCGGCATAGACCGACACGGTTGAAGCAGTAGCTACGTTGGTGTGGCACTTTAGTCTGTATCGATATCCCTTGTGTTGGAACGAGGAGAATATGGGTCTTCTAAGGGGTCATTAAGCACCAACTGACCATAGAACCTTAAATTGACCAACTTGGCCATAGAACAGTAGCAGTATGCTACACTCTTTGAGACTAAACTCTCGCGATGATTCCGACCGCAAGAAAAGGTTGCTAAACTGGAATTATGACCGATTGAGGGTAGTCAGTGATATTGAGATCCTCTAGAACCCGGTTACTATTTTTTTAGGACAGGTTTAAACCAACTAAACTGAAAGAGGGTAGTACCTACGCTCCTTGCCAGCCTGAAATCTAAGGGCTCTCTGTGTGACTTGTGTGCCTTTACCATGTTTGCTGTTTGTGGATACTTGTGGTGTGCTTACTATCATGACATCATGACATCATAACATTGCATACATCTTGCATAAGGACTAACCTATTTCAAAGACAGGAGGGATTCATCTTTGTTCTGTTTTGTAGGTCATCATGATGCCCATGCGTAAGAATACCATCCGGATCAACTTTGTCCAAGTCCCTAGCTTGCTTAAAGAGTTGGTTGCCAAGATGCCTGACACTACTTCCTTCATCAGGAGGCATGGTTCTCTTCTCAGTTTGGTCACCTCCAAATTGGACGAGCAGATGATGAGTGTCCTGGTCCAGTTCTATGATCCGTTGTACCAATGTTTTACTTTTCAAGACTATCAGCTGGTTCCCACCCTAGAAGAGTTCTCTGAGCTACTCGGTATCTCTATTCTGGAGCAGACCCCATTTACTAGTTGGGAGAAGACCGTTAGGCCCGAAGAGATTGCTGAAGCCCTTCATTTGACCAAAGAGGAGGTAATGACTAATTGGGAGACTAGGAGCGGAGCAAAGGGTTTTCTGACTAAGTTTTTGGTTGGTAAGGCTAACTATTTCTGGGATGGTCTAGACTTCAAGGCCTTTGAGGATATTCTGGCTCTTCTGATTTATGGCTTGGTATTGTTCCCAAATCCTGACACTTTTGTTGATGTGAATGCAATAAAGATCTTCATCTCTCAGAACCCTGTACCTACTCTCTTGGGTGACATCCTTCATCAGCTTTATGCTCGTACTTCCCGAAAGTGGGGAACCTTAATGTGATGTGCTCCATTATTGTCGAGGTGGTTTATTTTGCACCTCCCCAAGTCAGTGTTGAAGAACAAAGAAGGAATGGGCTGGGCTTATAGAGTGATGTCTCTCTCGCATAATGATATTATCTGGACTCTCAAAGGTATGGATGATGTGACTATCATTGATCATTGTGGGGAGTATCCTAATGTCCCACTGATAGGAACCCATGGAGGAATTTCTTACAACCCATGCTTAGCTCTCCGTCAATTTGGAAGAGCCAGAAGAGAAGGACCTCACGAGCTGCTAATGCCTCATATCATCTTTGATTTTCAAGGGGATAGCGAAGATCAGCGTCGCAGATTCATAAGGGCTTGGGATATAGTTCACCAATCTGATCCACATGAGTTGGGCCCAAAGACTTCTCTGCTGATGGAGCCATATCTCAGATGGGTCTGTATTCGCGCCCAAAAGCTAGGTATGCCATATGAAGTTGTCCGGCCTGTCACTCTTGAAGTTGCTAACGAAGAAGGGGTTCTTCCAACCATTCTCCATCCTTATATGCCCACTTACATTGGGGCACTGAAAAGGTCTTGGATGCAGCTGAGGGATGAACATGATTCTTACCGAGAGAAGTTCAACGAGCAAGAGCAAAAGATCCAGAAGCTGAATAGGCAGTTGGAGGACGAGCGGATTCTCAACGACTATGTTCGCACTGAGAAGAAGATACCATGGGAGCATTGATGGGCCTTTGATGATTTCCTTTCCAGTTTTATTTTTACTTTTCAGTATTTCCATTCTTGTAACGCCTTAAGGTCAATTTGTTGAACAATTTTAATTACAAAGTTATCTAATAAAGTGTGTTTCCTTTCTGGTTTACAAATTTGAATATCCCGATTGTCTTTGAAATCATAATCATACGCATTTCATCACATGCACTTCATAAACAGGTACCCTTTACAAGTCTCTTATCTTCTTCGCTGTTTATTTCAGCACTCACTCACTCATCATGCCTGCTGAACCTTCAACTGAGCAAGCTATCAAGGCCCTCCAGGCCCAAAATGCCCAATTTCAAGAGTTGTTCATGAGTCTAGCTAAGGGTCAGCAAGACCTGAAGACCCTGATTCTGAAAGAGAAGAAGAAGAAGAAGAAGACGACCATCATGTTCAACACAGAGCACAGGTTTGGCAACAGGCTACAGAATGAAGTTGATCTGACCACCTCATCTGGAGGGAAAGATAGTCCACAAGAAAGGAGGCCTCCTAGCCCTGTGGTCTCCGACAACGAGACAGACTATGATGAAGAACAGTATCCTCCTGCCGAGGATAGATACAAGCAACTAGAAGACTGGTTGAGTGCTATGGAGGTTCAAAAGGTGTCTGGTCTGGACTTCGGTGATCTAGGTCTATCATTTGGGGTAGTCATTCCCCACAAATTTAAGGCACCAACCTTTGCTAAGTATGACAGAGTTTCTTGTCCGAAGCTGCACCTCCAGTCATATGTGAGGATGATTCAGCCGTACACAATTGATAAGAACCTATGGATCCATTTCTTCCAAGACAGTCTCTCAGGGACTCAGCTTGAGTGGTTCTATCAGTTGGACGGAGCCAGTATCCGCAGTTGGGAAGATTTGGCTACTGCATTCTACAGGAAGTATCAGTACAACTTCGACCTCGCTCCTACGCGTACCCAACTCCAGGGTATGTCAATAGGGACGGGTGAAGGATTCAAAGATTATGCTCAAAAGTGGAGAGACCTTGCCGGAAGAGTACAACCACCCTTAGCTGATCGGGAACTTGTTGACATGTTTTTGGGGACCCTGTCTGGTCCATTTTTCAACCACTTGATTGGAAGCTCTTCATCTGGGTTTATAGATCTTATTTTGATTGGTGAGAGGATTGAGGTTGGTATTAAGGCTGGGAAGATACAGAAGGGTGCTTCATCAAGCACCGAGAAGAAGCCATTTAAGAAAGAGTCCACTGCTGTCTACAGTTCGAGAAGACATAATAGACCTGAACACCGCCAAGCTGTCAATGCGGTTGTTATTTCAAAACTTGTTGGTGCTCCTCAGCACAATAATCAACAAAAGGACGAGATGCCTCGAAGGCAATTCACCCGTCTCAGCATGACCCTATCTCAGATTCTTCCACAGTTGCTGAAGACTAATTTGGTGGTTCTAAAGGAAGCCCCGAAGAATCCAAATACCACATCACCGAGGTATAACCCTAATGCCCGCTGTGCTTTTCACTCTGATAGCCCGGGGCATAATACGGATGATTGTTGGGTTTTGAAGAAGAAGGTACAAGACTTAATTGATGCGAAGGAGATTAAGTTTGAGGCGCCCGAGAGGCCTAATGTTTTGATTGCTCCCATGCCCAAGCATGGAGTGAATGCTCTAGAAGAAGACTTGTTTGTAGTTTTTGTGGATGAAATTGTTACCCCTTTGATGACTGTGAAGAAGAACCTTTTGCTAGCCGGTTTATTTTCGGGTTATGACGAAGGTTGCCATATGTGTTCTGTTTTACCTACCGGTTGCCCATTCTTGAAGTCAGGTATCCAAAACTTGATGGATAGTAAGGAGATCCTGTTTGAGAAGACTATTGTTCCCTCCATTCCTACTGAAGAAGTTGCCATTATTACCATTTTCGACAATTCTTCCAAGGCTCCCTCGAGGAAGCCTGTTAGAATTACATCTGTTCCGAGAACCGCACCTATAATCATCACTGTTCTGGGGCCCATCCCTTACACCTCTAATAAAGTTGTCCCTTGGCACTATGGGGCTGCTGTTTATTTCCATGGAGTTAAGCAAGAGTTGGATGCTGGTACTAACACCGGCAACATTACTGGACCTTCTAAAGTCACCCACAATAGAAGACTTTTCTCACCTGATATTGCTCCACCAACTGTCCGAGGACCTGTTGTTATTACACCTGCCAGTGTACCTGCCACTATTCTTGATCAAGTTCCTATTCTTACCCCTGTCTCCGAGTCATCTAACACTCGGGGCAAAGGGATCACCATTGATGTGCCTGCCCAGACGGAGGCACCGAAGACAATTACTGTTGAAGCTTCTAAGAAAGAGATGGAAGAGATCCTGAAGATCATTAAAAAGAGTGACTACAATGTAGTTGAACAGCTGGGGCAAACCCCATCCAAGATTTCTATGTTGTCACTGTTGTTATGCTCATAGGCCCATGCCAAGGCTCTGATTACATTTCTGAAGACTGCCCATGTACCACAAGAGACATCAGCTGATCAGTTTACAGATTGTGTGGCTAATTTGACTGTTGATAATGGGTTGAGTTTCTCGGACGCCGACTTGACTGCTAAAGGGAAGAATCACAATGATGCCCTGCATGTCTCCATTGAATGTAGGGGCACTACTCTTGCACATGTATTGGTGAATACTGGTTCCTCATTGAACGTATTGCCTAAAAAAGCTCTAGATCGGTTGGATTGTGAAGGGTTGGAGCTGAAACCAAGTAACATTGTTGTTAGGGCCTTTAATGGGTCTAAAAGGATGGTGCACGGAGAGGTTGATATCCCGATCAAGGTTGGTTCTCAGGTCTTCAACTCTACGTTCTATGTGATGGACATTCGACCATCTTATTCTTGTTTGCTGGGTCGTCCATGGATCCACAAAGTCGTGGCCGTAACCTCAACGCTCCACCAGAAGTTGAAGTACCCGGTCAAAGGGAAGATTGTGACAGTATAAGGAGAGGAAGAGTACATGGTCAGCCACCTCAACTCTTTCCGATATGTAGAGATGGATGGGGAGTTCATTGAGACCCCATTTCAGCACTTTGAAGAGGTTCCCTAGACACTGGCATCAGCTGAGACTGTGGTTGAAGAGTCTCCTATGAAAATGGCTTCCTTAAAGGATGCTCGGGCTGTTATTGAGAAGGGTGAGTGTGCAAATTGGGGCCGACTCCCTGATTTTACACAGAAGACTAACAAGTTTAGTTTAGGTTTCACTGTAGAAGCTCAAAGGGTTGTTCGGAATGCATGAATCGGAAGACCTTCCGTGTTCATCAGCAACTCGGGAGTGAATGCCATTGAAGATGATGTGGAAGAGTCTGAATTTGACAGCTGGATCTATCCTACGACCGACGGTGGACCGAGCAACTGGACAGCAAAGGACTTCATCCCTATTACTTTTGTTACCCAGTAATGAAACTTTTGTTTTGAATTTGTAATAGACAATGTTTTAAACTTTATGTCCCAGTGTCTTACCCGGGGCACTGTGGCTTCATTTGTGAGGGCTTTTGTGTGTCATTTTCATATATCATTAATAAAAGCATTGGACGTTCTTGCATTTCAAATCTTGCGGTCCTTGTTTTTCTTTATTATATGTTGCAAAACAGCTATTTTACACACACTCACATATGCAGGTCCACATCCACTCTGGATCTCACTGGTAACGACTTTGCTACTGCCGGTTATGACTTCGAAAATCCGATCAACTTAGCCGAAGACGAAGGTGAAGATGATTGCGAAGTTCCTGGTGAACTTGCAAGACTGTTACTCCAGGAAGAGAGGGTCATTCAGGCACATGAAGAGCCAGTGGAAACAGTGAATCTGGGTACCGAGACAAATAAGAAAGAGGTCAAGATCGGTGCAAATCTGGAGCTTAGTGTGAAGCAACGGTTGATTCAAATGCTGCATGACTATGTTGAGATCTTTGCCTGGTCTTACGAAGATATGCCTGGTTTGGATACCGACATTGTGGTTCATCGCCTGCCTACCAAGGAAGACTGTTCTCCAGTGAAACAGAAGGTCCGCCGAATGCGCCCAGAGATGTCTGAGAAAATCAAGGCTGAAGTTATGAAACAGTTTGACGCTGGTTTTCTAGCAGTTACTTCTTACCCTTAGTGGGTTGCCAATGTGGTTCCTGTGCCGAAGAAGGATGGTAAGGTTCGAATGTGTGTTGACTATAGGGATTTGAACAGGGAAAGCCCCCAGGATGACTTCCCTCTACCTCATATTGACGTTCTGGTTGACAACACTACCCAACACAAGGTCTTCTCCTTTATGGATGGTTTCTCCGGTTATAATCAGATTAAAATGGCTCCCGAATACATGGAGAAGACAACTTTTGTTACTCAGTGGGGTACCTTTTGCTACAAGGTCATGCCTTTTGGGTTGAAAAATGCTGGGGAAACATATCAGCGTGCCATGGTTGCTTTGTTTCATGACATGATCCATCATGAGATTGAAGTATACGTCGACGATATGATTGCAAGATCCCAGACTGAGGAAGAACACCTTGACCATCTGCAGAAACTGTTTGACAGGTTGAAGTTGTACAAGCTGAGGTTAAACTCGAACAAGTGCACCTTCGGGGTGAGATCTGGTAAATTACTGGGTTTCGTTGTAAGCGACAAAGGTATTCAAGTGGATCCTGCAAAAGTGAAAGCTATATAGGAGATGCCAGCCCCCAGAACAGAGAAAGAAGTCAGAGGCTTTCTGGGACGTCTGAATTACATTGCCCGATTCATCTCGCACCTAACTGCTACGTGTGAGCCAATCTTCAAGCTACTGAAGAAAGATCAAGTAGTACGTTGGAACGATGAATGTTAGGCCGCTTTCGAAAGGATTAAAGAGTATCTCCAAGAGCCACCTATTTTGATGCCACCAATTGAAGGGAGACCTTTGATCTTATAATTAACAGTACTCGACAACTCAATGGGGTGTGTGTTGGGGCAACATGACGAGTCTGGCCGAAAAGAGCATGCTATTTATTACCTTAGCAAAAAGTTTACTGACTGTGAGACCCGATACTCACTGCTTGAGAAAACTTGTTGTGCTTTGGCATGGGCTGCTCGCCGGCTAAGACAGTATATGTTGACTCACACTACTTTATTGATATCAAAGATGGATCCAATCATGTATATCTTCGAAAATCCTGCCTTGTCCGGAAGAATAGCAAGATGGCAGATGATCTTGACTGAGTATGACATCCAGTATATGACCCAGAAAGCAATCAAGGGAAGTGTATTGGCAGACCATTTGGCACATCAGGCAGTGAATGATTACCAGTCTATGAACTTTGAATTTTCGGACGAGAATATCATGTTGGTAACTGATTGTGAGACACCTGGACCGGATGAAGTACCTGAGGAAGGATCCCAATGGTCTATGTAATTTGATGGAGCTTCGAACGTTTTGGGTAATGGCATTGGCGCTGTGATCATATCTCCTAAAGGCTCTCATACTCCATTCACCGCCCGACTATGTTTCAACTGCACCAACAATATGGCGGAGTATGAAGTGTGCATTATGGGTCTTCGAGCAGCGATTGACCTAAGGATTAAGTTTCTAAGTGTCTTCGGAGATTCCGCTCTCGTGATCAGTCAGATCAAAGGTGAGTGGGATACGAAACACCCAAATCTTATCCCTTACAAGGAGTATGTGTTGACATTGCTTCCCCATTTCGAGGAGATAACCTTTGAACACTTCCCTAGAGAGGAGAATCAGTTGGCGGACGCGCTAGCTACGATGTCTTCTATGTTCAAAGTTAATTGGGACAACGAAGCTCCCAGGATCATCATTGAAAGATTGGACGAACCTGCACATTATTGTGATCTTGAGACTGAAGAAGTAACAAAAAAGCCCTGGTATCATGAGGTGAAGAGGTATCTTGAAGCTCAAGAATACCCCGAGGGTGCATCTGTTAATGACAAGAAGTTTCTGAGGAGGTTCGCGGCGAAGTTCTTCATCAACAATGACATCCTTTACAAGTGTAATCATGATTCGACCTTACCGTGTTGTGTGGATAAGACTGAAGCAGAAAAGATCATGGCGGAGTTACATGAAGGTAATTTCGGAACTCACTCTAGTGGACACACCATGGCAAAGAAAATCCTTCGGGCAGGGTATTATTGGTCCACAATAGAAGCCGACTGTTATCAGCATTCTCGGACATGTCACAAGTGCCAAGTCTATGCTGATAAGGTGCACATACCTCCAGTTCCTCTGAACGTCTTGACAGCTCCTTGGCCTTTTGCAATGTGGGGCATTGATATGATCGGTGAGATCAGACCTACAACATCCAACGGACATCGTTTCATCCTGGTAGCTATTGATTACTTTATGAAGTGGGTTGAAGCAGCTTCCTTTGCTACCGTAACTAAGAACGGCGTGGCACGGTTCATTCGGCACAATCTAATCTGCTGATATAGTGTCCCAGAGAGGATCATTACGGACAATGGTACCAATCTTAACAACAAGATGATCACTGAGCTCTGCAAGCAGTTCAAGATACAGTATCACAGCTCTTCTCCCTACCGACCGAAGATGAATGGGGCTGTAGAAGCAGCTAATAAGAATATTAAGAAGATTGTGCAGAAGATGACAGTGACATACAAAGATTGGCATGAGATGTTACCATTCACTCTTCATGGGTACCGTACCTCAGCACAGACGTCAACAAGGGCAACACTTTATTCCTTGGTATATGGTATGGAGGCTGTCTTGCCCATTGAATTTCAGATACCCTCTCTTAGGATTATGAAGGATACAGGCTTGAGTGAAGATGACTGGATCCAGACCCGGCTTGATCAGTTGAACTTAATCGACGAAAACAGGCTTATTGCTATTTGTCATGGTCAAACGTATCAAAAATGGATGATCAAGGCATTTAACAAGAAAGTCAGACGACAAGAGTATCAAGTTGGGGATCTGGTAATCAAGCGCATTATTCTACCTCAAGGTGATCCCAGGGGCAAATGGACCCCTACTTACGAAGGCCCATTTGTGGTTAAAAACATCTTCTCAGGAGGAGCTATGATTCTAACCACCATGGATGGTGACGACCTTCCTCACCCCGTCAATGCAGACATAGTGAAAAGATACTACGCATAATCAAAGACCCGCTAGGTTGACTGGCCTAGGCAAAAATAAGGGCTTCCCGGCGAACCAAAAGGGTTCGGGCAAAAATAAGTGATGAAAAAGAAAAAATCTGTACACCCGGCAAGTCGAAAACCTGAAAAGGCGGCTTGGGCAAAAAAGGGTATCCTGGTGGACTGAAAACCCGAAAGGGCGGTACAGGCAAAAATTAGGGATTAAAGCGTAACACTATGTCTCATTGGATCACCTTGCATCCGGACTCCGGTATCGACTATCAAGCTCAGGCGACACTAATCAATCTGATCTACCTTCAACCAGTAGCAAAGTGATGAGATGCTGGAAGACATAAAGGCAATAGCAGAGTTGGAACCCAGTGGGATTATTCACATAACTGTTTTGTTTTCTTTTTACAAATTGTATAAATTCTATTTGTTCGGAGGCGTTCTCTTACTAGGACGTTAGCCTCTTGTACAAAAAACGCCTATTTACAGGCCAAACTTCAAAATCAATACAAATTCATTTTCAGAAAAATTTTAAACTGTTTTCCTTTATCTGTTTTGTTTTGCAAACAACGTCCAAAGTTCATTTCTGATATATGCATTTGACATTAATTGCTACTCATAAATATTTACATGCGAAACAAAGATGAATTACTGGTAATATCGGAAGCAGGGGGAATAAGAATTATCCAAACTGTGTAGTTGCTTTGTCCACCAGGTACCAAGGTAGGTTCAGCTGAAGAATATGACCAAAATACTTTCACTCCCCGCAGAATAAGGCAGTGATGGTAGCTCTCCCAGCTGAGACTTGCAGCTATGTACAAATCAACAATACTCTCCCCAAGAAGAGTTAGTCTACCATCAGCCCTAAAAAGGTTGGGTATCCCCAGAAGGTCTTAATATTCCCCAGTGGAGTATAAGAATATTCTCCAGCAAGTATAAGAGCATCCCCGACAGTATTAATATTCCTCAACGGAGTATAAGAATGTTCCCCAGCGGAATACAAGATACCCCAGTGGAGCCATTTCCCCAGCATGGTATGAAAAGAGCTTCCCCAACAAAGTTGAATCATCTTCCCCAGTAGACTCTGGAGGCTTACCCCCAGCGGAGTATAAAATAAATCTCCCTAGCCAAATTCAGAGGGTTATCCCCACAAGAGTCTAACAGGGTTATCCCTAGCAAGTTGCAGCTGAAAGATCATCTCTCAGTGAAGTTCTTTCCTTTCACAAGAAGGAATGCAATCCTCAACAGATTCAATATCACCAGCAACGGTAATCCATCCCCGGCGGAGTTTATCATTGAAATACCCAGCAGAGTTTATCAGCGGAATCCCCAGAGGAGTTTATCATTAAAATCCTCAGCAGAACATCTCTCCCCCATATAGTAATTCCCCTCGGAGTAATCTCTTCATCAGTTTATTCCCCAACGGAGTTCTTTTCTCCTGCAGGTTTATTCTCACAATCATCTTTGTTCATCATCTCCAGCAGAAATGAAGAACTCAACCCTATTCTCCAACAGCTCTGGGATTTATTTTCCCCAGCTCAAACATTATATTCCCATACACCATGATACATGCACATACGCATCATACGAATACAATCTCATTTATTTTGAGAACATCATTTCCTGATCCATATCATGCATTGCATATGACTGACCTTTACCTTTCAGGAAAGATACAGTTAATGTTCTCAGTTACGTCGAAGAATTGACCGGTTCTTAAATCTCAATTGAATTATCCTCGGTTGAATTTCAGATAAGGTTCTCGATCTCTAAAGTTTTCCTCCGTCATAGTGTGGACGAGTTCTCTAATTTCAACGGTATACTATGTTGAAGACCAGACAGTTCCTAGATCTTGATGAAGATGTTTCCCTACATCATAGTATGGACGAGTGCTATAACCTCAACGGTATACTACATTGAGCACTAGTCAGTTCCTAGATCTTGATGTTTTCCTTCGTCATAGTGTGGACGAGTTCTCTAATTTCAACGGTATACTACGTTGAAGACCAAACAGTTCCTAGATCTTGATGAAGATGTTTCCCTATGTCATAGTGTGGATGAGTGCTATAACCTCAACGGTATACTACGTTGAGCACTAGTCAGTTCCTAGATCTTGATGCTTTCCTCCATCATAGTGTGGACGAGTTCTACAATCTCAACGGTATACTACGTTGAAGACTAGACATTTCCTAGATCTTGATGAAGATGTTTACCCCCAATTGAATTATGGACAGGTTCTTAAGACTCAGCCGAGGCATTCTCTCAGTTGAAGTACAAGCAAGTTCCTAAATCTCAACAAAAGTTAGGCTTCCCCAGCCGAATCTTCTACAACAACAGGTATGCAAGTTCTCGCTAAGGAATCTCTTATGCGATCGAAACTCCTGCAGATGGCATCTGTAAGCCCATCCTCCTACCAACAATCTCTAGATGGCATCTGTAATCCCATTCCCGACATCACAATGCTGATACTACACCATGCGAGTGCAAATTTCTGGGCACTCTAGTGTTCAATTATCTTCAACCTTCGGATCACGAAAGGCTCGAAAGCCAATCTATATCCTCAGGTTTAAGATAACTGAACAGGGGCAACTGTTGTACCCCAAAATTTCCCTCCCATATTTCTCAATACATGTCAAGAATAATCTCTAAGTGACTTAAGTTAGCTCAAGAGTTGGACAGTCAAATCACCTCCTAAGGCAGTCAATTCAAAATTAGGGTTTTGTGTTGCATCAAGGTACTTACATCCAAATGGCCTCAAATTCTCCCCAATGTCCTAATATGTTCTCAAGTTCATCCATGTCAAATTTCAAGCCTTGCAGAGAAAGTTTGGTCAGTCAATTGCTCAAGAGGTCCAAAAATCGACTGTGTTAGGGAAAAAGTCAACCGTGACCTACAAATATTCAAACCTCAAGATTTTTTGTCAAAATTATCATTTTAAAGGATAATTCATCATTTTATCAAGGGTTGATCATGATTCATCAAGGATTGCTCAAGATTCATCAAGATTCAAAAGTTGCTAAATTAGGGTTTTGTAGGAAAAGTCAACTCAACTTTGACCAAGCATAACTTTCTCATACTTTATGATAAATGACAAATCCAAAGCTCATTTTTAATAGGATTCAATTTACTACAATCCATCTTCACACCCCAAGATCAAGAAATGCTCTCACAAAATGTTACAAATTTGGACATTATAGGTCATTTTTGAAAGTCAACAAAAACACCTTTTTTCCAAAGCTTATAACTTGAGCATGGAATATCAAAATGAGATGAGACAAAATGGGTTGGTTAGAGGACATCTCATAGTTTCTAAAAAGTCCTAGAACACCTCCAAAAGTTAAAAATTGAGGAAGTTATGCATTGTTGAAGTTAGGCATTTTTCCAAAATTGCCAAAAGTCAACTATCCTCAAAACTCCAATTTTTGACAAATAGGCCCACCTTTTTCCACGTGATTTGATCTTGTCACACCACACACGTGTCCTATCTTCAATTTCATGACCAATTATTAATTTTTATATTTTATTTGATTTTTATTGATTTAATTCATTTTTAATCAATTTAAATCAAAATAAAATCTCAATATTAATAACTTGTGATATTTTTGATTGATACAGCTTTCAATTACCATGATGGATACAATCAAATTCGTACCATGCCATATTGTGAAAAAAATATTTGATTTGGGACAATTTTGGAAGCTTTGTTAATGGTGATCAAATCATATCTTCAATCATCAATTCACATGGATTTAAAGCCTAATTCTTGACCTAATTGCTTCCCTTATACTCACGCAATGCAAAGCACACAAAGACACGACCTGAAAGCTGCCCAAATCACAAAACCAAACTTGAAAAAAAACTTGAAAAGCTTGAATCTGAAATCGATATTGGAGGCAAATTCAAGGCAAAAGCTGAACGCTATCTTCTTGCCTAAGGTCCACTGAAGCGATTGGAATCAAAAGCAAGGTCCCAGGCCCTCTCCAACGCACTGTAAGTCTCCCTAAAAGTCACTCTGTACATGAAATCGTGATTCCATATTTTGGCATCTTTTGAACAAATCGTTTGTACAATCATGTTTATCATTCAATTTCCAATCATTCTGCAATATTCAATTGGATTTTTGTAGCCTGTAAAGCCCTACCCGAAACTAGGGTTTGGGTTTCTTGTTTTTAGGCATTTCTGTTTTAGATAAAATCAGCACTATCAATGGCCATGGATGGATTTAGGAGGAAGAGGCGAGCAGGATGATGGCTTTGGTTTGCATTTTTGTGGCCTAAAACTCATTATAGGAGGAAGCCACGGATTTTGCTGCGGATAAGAATCCGCAGGAAAATACACAGGGGCCAGCGAAGAAGATGATTACGTGGCCACACCCTATTTGCTGATTCAAATTATTGGCGCTCATTTTTTTTATTCCAGGCATAATGTTTTGTTTTATATATAATAATTGTTGCCTATTTCAATAACAATAAAATGGCAGTGGTGTAGTGGCTAAGGCGCTAGTGGAAAGTCTCATGGGACCTGGGTTTGAATCCCAGGTCCCCCAAATGCTTATTGTTATTTTGTTACAGGTATTCCAATCCATTTCCATAGCGTGGTCCACCATACACATCAAAGTTCCAGGCGCCAGATAGCCTCCAGGCCAAATCCAAAGGCTAAGGTTGAGTGTCCATCATGGTCTCAGGTCAATGCACGCGCGTGGAATCTGGAAAGTCAAATGAGTTTTGTTGCAAGTGGGCCAAAGAATGCTATCCTGACCTTCAGATCTGGGTCCAACACCCCCCTTTGGTTTATTTTCTTTTACTTATTATAGTTATTTATTTGTTTTATTGTTTTAACTAATAATTATTAATCACTAACTAATTGATTTATTTTCCTTATAAAAAATCAAAATCAGAAAAATATGTTTTATTTTATTAAATTAATTCATCACTTTTATTTTTGTAAATTAATTAAATTAATTAATTTAGTGTTAATTAGGTTAACTTTTAACATTTTTGCAAATAATTAAAATCAATTTAGAATAACTAGGTTTTACTAACTTTTAATCATTTTTATTTTATTTCCTTAAATATTCAAAAACCCAAAAATATTTTTATTAATTAATTAATTAATTTTGACCTAATTTAACTTCCATTTAATTCAAAAAATAATAAAAAACATGCTTTCTTTCAAAAAGGGTCAAAACCCTAAAAACTCGCCCGATTTAATTTCTCGCACGCGTATCGTTTTATCCAATATTGTAATTGCTTCCGGAATGTAATAGGTTTTAATTAGGACTTTAATTATTTATCGCTTTATTTTACTTTCCACAATTTAAATTAAAGGGTTTGTTTTTGGCGATGTAAATACCCGACGCCTTGTAATAGTTTAGATTTAATTTCCGCAACTATAAACTGTTAGATGTTTGATAAATAGGGAATGCATGACAAGATCAAATGTATGAACTTAAAATCAACATAGCTCACCCATGACATGTACAAAGATAAAATTAACCGAAATAACACACTCGCACATGTGCACTCTTAGGGTACACCTCACTTGGTTGCCTTCGAACGTGGTCATTGAGTATAGGAAGTTTTAGAGGTCGCCCTCTTGTCCAAAGATCATAAGTTGCCTCGAAACGGTTGCCTCGGATAAAATGATCTAAGACATTAGGGTTACCGCTAAGGTGTCCTAACATTGCTTTAGTGACCACACGTCCCTTAATCGAATTGACTCGAAAACTCCAACGACAGTGCTACCTACTCTTCAATAGTGGGATAGCATTGTCTAAAGGACATTTGCACAGATTAATTCCTTTTTCGAGTAGGTAGATGGTTCTTAAGTACTTGCTCCTTTTAAAACAAAACAAAACTTTTCGCACTTACACTCCTTTCAAACAAAAACTCCTTTCAAACCCACAAACACAAAGAAAAGCAAATTTTGAAAATGCAATGAGCAAGTACGTAAGAGCCCGTGGATAACCACAGATAGAAAGAGTGCTAACACCTTCCCTTTCTATAATCTACCTCCCGAACCCGAGAAACATCTCAAGAAAGGAATTTTTCTGTGCTTTTTTCCTTTCCTTGTTGGATAAAATAAAAGACGGTAGCGATTCTTGCTCACCGCGACATTTTGCGAAAACAAACACAAAACGTAAACCAGTATTCCAAAAACAGTCAGTTCTCTTCCCACCGATCACACAACCATATTGAATATTGTACAAATTGAAAAGAAAATAATGCAAAAACTTAAATGGAAAAAGAAATGATTTTTGTTTGGTTTTCATGAAAGGGTTTTAACCTAATTAAAGAAAATGATTAATTAAATTAAATAAAACTTAAACCTAAATTAATTAAGAAAGAAATTAAATTAAAAAGGATTTTTAGGGTTTTTTGTGAAAAGGTTTTATATTTATAATAATAATATGAAAATTAATTAATTAAAAGAAACCTAAGTAATAAATTAATTTTAAATAAAAGAAAATAAAATAATAATTAAGCCTAAGTCTAAATATTAATTATTTAAAAAAAGAAATTAATTTGTTTAAGAAAATGTTTTTAGTCTTTTTGTTTTATAAAGAAAAATAAAATGTATAAAATAAAAAATGTTTTTATATTTTTTAATAATGAAAATAATAATGATAATAATAATAATAATAATAAAAATAATAAAAGAGACTGAAATAAAATTTAAAAAAAATGAAAATGAAATGATAAAAGAAAATAAATGGGTCAGGTGCAATAATGAAACATGGATTAGAAGAAGCAAAAAATAGCTAGGCCCATTATTGGAGGCTCATCACTGGCTGCAAAGAAAAAAAAAAGAAACAGAAATTGTGAAAAATAACAAAACGGACGCTGGGGCTCGAACCCAGGTCCTAAAGGTGAAAGGCGCGCGCTTTAACCACTGGGGTGGTGATACATTCGTTTATATAAACAAAAAAATAAATATATATAACCTAAGTTATGCCTTGAATACAACTTCATATTCAACCTCCAGCCATGGATCCTGTAATTTCACCATTTCTCAACGAAAATGAAATATGCAAACATGAAAGTTGCTCCATTTTTCCATACGAATCCAACCATGTAAATAACTAAAGCTATAAATCAAAGATGAATGAGAATTTCTAAAAGTATCAAATTCTGACCTAATTATTTCAGGAAGTTCAAACTCAAAATTCTCACTACTCAAGCAATATAAATGAAATTTATGGACATGTATAGTTTCAGGGAAATGATGTCTACATTTTATATTCATAAATGCAAGCCTAACAATGCCTAAATAATGAGATGAAAAGTCATAGAATGTACCTAAAAACTGAAAATCATGAAATGAGTTTGAGCTTGATTCAAGATGCTACAATGATCAGGTTAGCTTCGTTGAGTCTCTAGGAAGCTAATGTAATGCTTAGCTTGAGTTGAGAGTGGCTAAAATGGCCTAGAGAAGTCAAGTTGCAGAATATGTTTTTTGGTTATGGAGGTTACGGTAAATGGTGTTACAGTTCTAGAATAAGGATGGGGATGAGTTTTATTTGATATGTAGGAGCTTTTGGAAGTGAAAGGCCAAGAAATGCACGAGGGAAATGGAAGTTTGATATGTAAAGTCAGAACTTGCACAACAATGGTGTTTTGAGGCAATTTCTGGATAGAGGGAGTTTGGGAGTGTTTCAGGATGTTAATGCTCGTGTCTTAGCTCATAAATAGTGACTCTATTTATAATCAACAAGTTTGGAGACTTGTAGTTGATTAGAATTCAAAAACAAATGCTTGAGTTTAACATGTGATTTTTGAGAAATCCAAGTTTCAAAGTCTTGTGTACTTGCTAATGTAGAGTGGTTATACTTTAAACAAGTTTTCTTCTGACTTTATAGATGGACTGTGATCAGAGGGAACAAGTTAGAGGCTCAATAATTGACTTTGTGCATAAACTTGCTTTTCAAGAATGGCATTCTTCACTTTCTTCCCAAAATGACAATGTGAATTGGATAAAGCTTAAACCACTTGGATTATAGCTCAAATGTTTGTTAATCCATTGATGATGGATAGATACACAAGTTAGAAGGCCTACAAAGCAAGATTATGCAGCATAACATTGAAATTGCATTATGTGTTCATCAAGAAATGACTTGTAATTCAAGAATGAAACCCTAACTTCTTGCCTTCGATTCTCCTTGCTCAAACATTATCTCAATGAGTTCTTGGACATTTTGGAAAGCTTGTAACATCCTATACAACCTCTATGTTGGACATTTTTGAAAATTAATCTTGGAACTATGTGAAAAATTACCATGAAGTTAGGTCAAAATTCTGCCTAAACTAGGGCAAAATTTCACTAAGTTTTCAAGTTTCATGAACATGTCTTCACAAAATCATAACTTGAAATCCATGCATTTCTAGAAGAAGTTATGATATATAATGTTTTAGATTTCATTGAGATCTACAACTTTCATGTTGGAAGTATCCTTTGCATCATCTTGCATCATGGTGAAAATTTGGCTCAAAGTTATGAAAAATATGAATTTTCCAACACTTAGAAAAATTTCTAAGTTTAGAAATTTTGACTTTTCAAAATGAAATCTTGACTTTTTGATTTCTTGATGAACAAGTTTCATATTTTGACATGTTTTGATGAATTGTGATCTTTGATATTTGATTTTGACCAAAAAGTCAAAGTTTGACTTTTTAGTGTACAATTGACTTTTCATCAATTGATTGAAATTCAACTGTCAATCAATTGATCTTGAGAGATGTTTTGAGTCATGCCATTGTGTAAAAATGAAACATTTGAATCCTTGATATCATGCATCAAACTAACAAGTCATTTTATGGGTCAAAAATCAGAAACAACACTTCTTTAGTCAAAACCTTAATTTTGACCATTTTGCCCTTTTGATGATCTTATCAAATTTCTTGAGGAATTTTGATCCAAACTTGATAAACAGACATATATGAGTTTGTAATGTTGATATGGATAAAAAATTATTAAGTTTGACTGTAAATTGACCATAATTGACTTTTTCCCCAATACAACTGATTTTTAGGTCAACTGATTAATTGATTGAGCAAAAATATGATCCAAGACTTGAAACTTGACATGAGAAGTCTTGAGGGTCAAAAATGGTCCACGAAAGTCATATGGGGAATTAAAAGTCCATTTTCCCTTGTGGAAACTTAAAACCTAATTTTCAGTCATCAGTGCTTGAGGAGGTGTCTTGAGCTGATCAACCCTTGTGCAGTCTTGAACCAAAGGAGATCTTGTGAGAGATTACCTGAGAAGTGAGTGGGAAAATTTTTGGGTACAACAGTTGCCCCTGTTCAATCTTCTTAAACCTGAAGAGTTAGATTGGCAGATCCGCCATTCGTGACTTGAAGGTGGAAGATGATTGAACATTAGAGTGCCCAAAAATTTGCACTCAAAGATGTATTGGGAATGGGCTTATAGATGCCATTTGGAGGAATGATGGTAAACACTGGAAGATGTATCAGCACAAATCTTTGGCCGACTTATACTAAAAACTTGATATTTCATCTGCGAGACAAAAAGGTTAGTAAAATGTAAATGTATGCATGATGTTCACAAGATGAATGGGATCATGCTAAGTGAATTTTGTATGTATATGCTATGATGTATGAATGTGAGATGTATGTTTGTCTGGGAAACTAAATCCCTGACTGCTGCTGAGGAGTTTTGAATCTCGACTTGCTGTTGGGGATTTAAGAATATACATATCTTTAAACTTGGTTGAAAGAATGCTTCCGCTGGGGAATATTTCTTGAATGTCAGCTATTATCTGGTTGGATCCAGGTTTCATAACTTGTTGAGGATAAGGAAGTCAACTACTATCTGGTCGGATCCAGGATTCACGGTAACTTACTGGGGAAGGATAAATTAACTGTTATCTGGTCGGATTCCAGGCTTTGCAGAAAATTTCTTGGGGAGAGTGAAGTTAAGCTGTTATTTGGTCGGATCCATGCTTCACAACAACTTGCTGGGAAAAAGGAAGTTAACTGTTATCTGGTCAGATTCCAGGCTTTGCAGTAACTTGCTAGAAATGATGAAGTTTAACTGATATTTGGTCGGGTCCAAGCTTCATAGTAACTTGAAGTGGTAACTACTATCTGGTCGGGTCCAGGCTTCATAGTTTTTGAGAAGTTATGCTACTATCTGATCGGGTCCAGGATTCATAGTGTCTTGGTGGGGATTGTAGCTAGTTGTTATCTGGTCGGGCTCCAGGCTTCATAATAACTTGCTATGTTAGACGAAATTAAATTGATATTTGGTCGGATCCAGGCTTTACCGATTTTGAGGTGGATAAAGTTAATTGCTATCTGGTCAGGTCCAGGCTTTACAATAAACTTATCTGAAGAGATAGAGTTGAACTGATATCTATTCGGATCTAGGCTTTATAGTTACTTTCTTGGGAATTTAGTTTTTATCTAGTCAGATTCCAGGTTTCACAATAATATTCTGAGGGGAATAGCTATCTGGTCGAATCCTGACTTTTCATCAGTTGACTAAAATTCAACTATCAATCAATTGATATTGAGAGACGTTTTGAGTCATGCCATTAGGTCAAAATGAAACATTTGAATCCTTGAGATCACACCTCAAACCAACAAGTCATTTGCTATGTCAAAAATCAGAAACTGCACTTCTTTAGTCAAAACCCTAATTTTGACCATTTTCCCCTTTTGATGATCTGATCAAATTTCTTGAGGAATTGTGATCCAAACTTTATAAAATGAAATATATGATTTCATAATGTTGATATGGATAAAAATATATGAAGTTTTACTGTAATTTGACCACAGTTGACTTTTTCCCCAATATATCTGATTTTTAGGTCAACTGATCAATTGATTGAGCAAAAATATGATCCAAGACTTGAAACTTGACATGGGAAATCTTGAGCGTCCAAAATGGTCCATGAAAGTCATATAGGGCATTAAAAGTCCATTTTTCCTTGTGCAAACTCAAACCCTAATTTTCAGTCATCAGTGCTTAAGGAGGTGTCTTGAGTTGATCAACCCTTGTGCAGTCTTGAACCAAAGAAGATCTTGTGAGAGATCACATGAGAAGTGAGAGGGAAAATTTTGGGGTACAACAGTAGTTTTAAAAGTTATCGAACCCACAAGGACTAATGGTCAAACTACTATTATCTTAGGGTCACTGTGTAAAGCTAATGCTAATTTTAAAATTAGGGTGTTTGGGTTTAAACATGAATTAACTAAAATCTAATAATTAATAATGGGACACCAGTATGTAGTTGGTCGACTTCAGGAATTCAATAAGTCGTTGGCATTATTTTGAGTATTAAAACATTGTTTCAGTGGAAATTATTAATTTAAAAACCTTTGTCTCACACTTTCGTTATATCGATTCAGGCCATATTATTAAACTCAAATGAGCGCTCTCACTGTTTCATTTAAAATTTAAAAGTATTTTTTGAAAAAAATAGAGTCTAATTAATTCTAAAGCACTCTCGCTATTTTTAAAATTAATGTTCAATCACCACTGTCTGGTTAAAACCTCAAACTCTCGCTTTGTTGATTTTAACCTTAGTCTGTCTTTTACTCTCGTACAAAAAAAATTAAATATCCAAATTGGAAATCAAAACCAGAAAAGTGCTTTGTAAAAATTTAATGCCAATTAATTACGAATCCCTTCGGTTTATGACCTACATACCAGTATCGGGGAATTTAGCCAGACATGATTTTATTGCTCGATAACATAAAATTAAAACATAAATTCAATAACACAGGCATGATAAAAATAAATAAATTATACTTAAAATTGGAACCTGAAATAAAATTGAAGAAAATAATTGAGCAGTGCATATCCTCCAGAAACCGACATGTTTAACTTCGAAATAAAATATTCTTGAATAAATAAAAATTAACCTAAACGAATTCTGGAAGCTTGGAAGGAAAACTAAAGTTGTAGTATTCCTTCGATGTGAAGAAACAATGCTTCAATGATGAGGGTTTTCTATTTCTTACGCAAATTCTAACGAAAATGGAAAATAAAATATCAAAAACTATGAAAACTGGAAAATAATAGTAGAGTTGCAGTATGCAGAAAATAACAAAATTGCAGCAGGTCTGTAACATATAAGTGTTGGTAACTGTCTTCTTTTTATAGATTCCAAATGTTGAGCAAAAGTAGAAACTATCCCCTTGATCCTCGTTCTTCAATCATGGATAAATATCCGCCAACCATGCGTCTCGTGCGCTTCATGGAAATATTTGCGTAATTTTTGTATGGGTTGTAACGAAGGTTATACGCGCTGTGACGTGGGGCATGTATATTCACTTCATGACGGTCGAGACAAGAAGTGTGTCGAGGGGAAAACTTTTTCAATTTGTGACAGGAGGCATGCGCCTGTGGCGGGCGGCATGCCTTCTGATGCAGAATGCTGCATTTTGCTGCTAAATGGCCATTTCTTCTTCATTTCTCCATTATTTTTCTTCCTTTTCTCATTTATGCCTTGCAAAATCTAAGTACCTGAAATATGCTGCAAATACTACAAATAGAGATAAAATGTGACACAATAAACGAAGAATTGAAAGTTTTATCTATGTAAAATCGGGCAGAAAATGCTATAACTTTTCGTGTTATCAAGAGGGAACATGTTCCTCGCGAACACAACTTCTCAGCAGCCACATGTTCACCACGAACAAAACTGCTGAGTAGGAACATGTTTGTCGCGAACACAATTGCTCAGTAGTAACATGTTCCCATGGATAGAACTGCTGAGTAGGCACATGTTCCTCACGAACACAACTCTTGAGAAATCAAATGTTCCCCGAGAGCACAACTCCTCAGAAGGCACATATTCCATATGAACAAAACTGTCGAGCAGGCACATGTTCCCTACGAACACAACCACTCAACATGCACATGTTCCTTGCAAACACAACTGTTAAGCAGGCACATGTTCCCCGCGAACACATGTGTCGAGTAGGCACATGTTTCCCGTGAACACAACTGCTAAGCAGGAACATGTTCCTCGCAAACACAACTGTCGAGCATTCATATGTTCCTCGCGAACACTCTAGCCTAGCAGGAATATATTCCCCGTGAACCCAACTTCTGAGCAGGCACATGTTCCCCGCGAACACAGCTGCCTAGAAAGTACACATTCCGTGTAAAAGCAACACAGAGCAGACATCCTGTCGAAGCTCGCGAATACAAAGAAGAGAGGCGGATCAATTTCGTCATCCAAGAGATACTATCATGTCAAAGAAAAGCCATAAATGGGGAATACTATCTCGAAAACCTACACTGGGAATAACTTGCTTGACCTTGGAACACCGAAAAACTAAGGGAATATTACCGTTAAGACCGTAATACAATCGATGTGTCTCGTCGAAACAACGAACACAGTTTTCCCGACAACATGTGCATGCCTAGGTACAAGCATGGTGTTGCAACCTAAAACTTTCCCTCTCATTTTTCTCAAGGCATTCTTTCAAGGCTCTTCAAGTAGTCAAGATACTCAAGGGTTGACTAGTCAAAATTCACCTCCTAAGCCTAAAGGCCTACAATTAGGGTTTAGAGTTTCTCAAGGAAATTTGGTTCGCAAATGTCTCAAGTGGCTTCCATCGTCCCTCATAGGTCTTCAATAAGGTTCATGTCAAGTTTCAAGCCCTACATCACAAATTTGCTCAGTCAATGACTCAAAAGCTTGAAAATTAACTATATTGGTCAAAAAGTCAACTACGGTCAACATACAGTCAAAATTCAATATTTTTGGTCAACATCAACATTTTTAAGTGATATTCATCATTTGATCAAGGTTCGATCATGATTCCTCAAGGGAAGCTCTCAAATCATCAAAAGTCAAGAATTGCCAAATTAGGGTTTCCTTAGGAGGAGTTAACTGAACTTTGATCAGGCATTACTTTCACGTGCTTCGTCAACTTTTCCCCAACCAAAGCTCACTTTTAAGAAAAATCAATTCTCTATAACTTTTCTTTTATTCTCAAGTCCAAAATATGCTTCATTTGGAAGATATGAGCTAATACATTATAGGTCATTTTCAAAAGTTAACAAAAGACACTTTTTGTGAAGATAACTTACATCAAGATAATGTCTTCTAAAGCAAAAATGATCAACATAGAGATTGTATAGGACATCTTAGGCTTTCCAAAAAGTCAAATATAATCTTCAAAATATGAAAATTGAGCAAGTTATAAGGTTCACAAGTTGGGCAATTTTCAAGAAATGCCTGAAATCTCAATTAAGCAATTTGTGATTATTTGTTTATTGGGCTTAACTTTTTAGAGTTCAAACATACTCATGACATATCCAAGAGCCTCTAAACCCATCCATGCATTATTTTGATTTTTATTTCTATTTATTTGAATATATCTTGATTTAATTTAATTTAAAATCAAATAAATTAAATATAAATACAATAAAACATGGGTTATTGAATTTGGGCTTAACTTGACCCATCATGGAGCCTAATATTTCATGCAAAGACCAACAAAAAATTGTCCAAGTTCATGCAGCATCAAGAATGGCAAGAATCATCCAAATATGGCAAACTTTCAATATGTTGGATTT
Organism: Vicia faba; assembly: GCA_948472305.1. Taxonomy (NCBI): domain Eukaryota; kingdom Viridiplantae; phylum Streptophyta; class Magnoliopsida; order Fabales; family Fabaceae; genus Vicia; species Vicia faba. The sequence goes on from OX451739.1 coordinate 168,485,847, forward strand.
TTGTCTCATGGCCTTGAAAGCTTTGTTTCTTCTCATCCTTTCTCTTCTCCTCACTCTATAAATACATAACATTGCAAGCATAAAAGGACCACGAAATTCTTGCATACAAGAGCCCTCTCAAAATTTTCAAAAATCAAAGAAAAGTTACAAAATCTGTAACTTCACTTCCAAGTGCTATCAATCCAAACCAAGGACACTAATATATTCCTGAGATCCCCATGAGTCTTCCAGAATCCAGATTTAACTCCTAAGCATCCCAGATCATGCTCATAACCATCCCACAATTTTTGGTAAATTTTTGAATCTCAAACTCTCTTACCATGTAATTTTAATCAGTTTTATGCATGCATTCTTATTACTATTGATGTTTTGAGCGAATCTAACGTCTCACATGTAAGCACAAACACAGAAATTCAGATGTATTGGATCAAATGAAGGTCCTGGCTCAGTTTTCTTGGGCCTAGCCAAACTCGGGACTGCATCCCCCATTTCCTTTTGCAAACGCCTGGGCCTGAGATGTTGGGCTTTGCAAAAATCTGATTATTCACCCCCTAACATTTTTTTTGCAGCAGCTCATTTATATTTCTTTTTTAATTTTATTATTTCATTTACTATTTTATTCTTTTCTTTCAATTAATTCTTTTTTATTAAAAAATCATTAAAAAAATCAGAAAAACACAAAAATAGAATATTTTAGTTTTTAATAATTAAATTAATCAATCATTTAATCACCTTTTTTTAATTATTAACTAATTAGAATTAGGTTCTCATAATTTAATTATTTTTCTAAACAAAAATTAAAAACAACAAAAACATTTTCTTTTTACCACTTAAGATTTTTTAGATTCTCTTTACATCTTTCTCCTCTCTTCCCTGCGTGTTTATCTATTTTTATTCGCATGATTTTCACAATTATGTAATTATACATGGGATGTAATGGATTTTAACTAGGACCTTTTTACTTCAGTCAAAATATCTGATATCAGCCTACCCCGAGGTACCCAATCCCTCTTAGTCCTTTCTTCTTCTCTAGTTTCTTTCACACTTGTCTGCAGATGATTGAATAGCTGATGAGGAAGATTTATCTTTACCTTTGTTACAGTGAAGTACAACATAAATTGTTGGTCAATGTTGATATAATCAGGAGAGCTTGTGGGCTTCCCGTGGTTGATGCATCCCAAAATAATTTTTGCCCAAATTCTGAAGTAGTCCTTCAGATCTTTAATTTTGTTTGATGCCTGCCCAAAAGTAAAAATCTCTCTTGAGATTGTTGTTAGGTCAGAACATTTTTCTGCCATGTTGCTGCAACGGATGTCTCCACCATTGTGACCTATCAACCTTGTAATAAGATCTTCAGAAATTGCAATCTTCTTCCCTATCACATATGAAGTAACTTGATGGTTTGATGTAGTGGCGTGAATCCAGAATTCTTTGACAAATTTTTTGAAAACTGGACCCAGAAGACGATCAAAATATTTGGTCCATCCTTGAAATTCCACATCAGGTGTAAGATCATAGCCGCTTTCCTTCATGCTTTCAAAATCTATAATGAGTTTGCAGAGAACTTCTAGTGAATCAATGGGGGTCAGTAGAGTTCTTGATGGTTCTTCATATCTTTCTGTTGTTGACGAAGATGAACCAGGAACACATTGAGAGCTTTGAGCGCTTGAAGATGAAGCCATTGTTCACACAGATTGTTGAGGGTTTTTGAAAGAAAATTTTTCACAAAAAAAATTGAAGATCGCGTGGAGATATAGAACAGTTACCAATATAACACGAGTCTCAATTCATCCAATCAAAGCTTTAATCCCTTCAGAATTTAAACACGTGTTCAACCTTAGAAGAATGCTTGTGAGAGGATGACAAATGTTGATGATGTGAACTGTATGCTTCTATCTTTGAAATGAAACATTTGGGAACTGTTCAGATCTTCTTAGATAGATCATGATGCAACTGTCCTTCTAACTTATGAAGAATTATTAATCAAATGTTCACACAAAAATATAAATTTTTGAGGGTTAAATAATACATAAATAAAACTCTTATTCTGGACATTATTTCATGTTGAGATGTTTCAGAATGAAATTAAACCTATCTTCAGAAAGGGGTTTAGTGAAGACATCAGCCCATCGATGGTGTGTGTCAATAAGTTTTAAAGAGAGAATTCCTTTCTGAATATAGTTCCTAATAAAGTAATGTTTTATTTCTATATGCTTAGCCCTAGAATGTAAAATGGTATTTCTAGATAAACAAATTGCATAAGTGTTATCACAGAGTATGGGAATGTTACTCTCAAATATATTGAAGTCTTCAAGCTGACTTTTCATCCAAAGCATCTGTGTGCTGCATCCAGCTGCTGCTATATATTCATCTTCATCGGTTGATAGTGCAATTATGGATTGCCTCTTGCTGGACCACGAGATCATATTTTCTCCCAAAAATTGGCAGCTTCCAGAAGTGCTTTTTCTTTCTACTCTGTCTCCAATGAAGTCAGCATCACAGTACCCTACTAATTTGTATTAATTGGTTTTTCTATAAAATAAACCAAGATTAGTAGTACCTTTCATATACTTGAAAATTCGCTTAACAACTATTAAGTAAGATTCTCTAGGATCTGATTGGAATCTGGAACATAAACATACACTATATAAAATATCAGGTATTGAATCTGTAAGATATAAGAGAGAACCAATCATACCTCTATAGATCTTCTGTTCTACCTTTTTACTTACCTCTTCATTCTCCAGAATGCATGTAGGATGCATTGGAGTTTTGGCTGGCTTACATTCTGATAGGTCAAATTTCTTCAGAAGTTCTTTGACGTATTTGCTTTGGTGTACGTATGTTCCTTCTGGAGTTTGATTTATCTGAATGCCCAAAAATAATTTGAGTTCTCCCATCAAGCTCATTTCAAATTCTGCCTGCATAGACTTAGCAAATTATCTTCCCAGAGAGGCTTTAGTAGATCCAAATATAATATCAGCTACATAAATTTGACAAACTAGAATGTCATTTTTAAATGGCTTACAGAATAAGGTTGTGTCCACTTTCCCTCTGGTGAAATCATTTTCTAATAGAAAACTACTTAGTCTTTCATACCAAGTTCTGGGAGCTAGTTTTAGACCATATAGTTATTTCTTTAGTTTAAAAACATATTCAGGATGTTTGTAATTTTCAAAACCAGGGGGTTGGTGCACATAAACTTCTTCATCAATGTAACCATTTAAGAATGCAATTTTGACATCCATCTGATAGAGAGTGGTTCTATTATTTACAGTGAAGGAAATTAAAAGTCTGATAGATTCTAACCTAGAGACTAGAGCAAAGGTTTCTGTATAGTCTATCCCCTCTTGCTGATTATAACCTTGTGCAACCAGTCATGCTTTATTTCTGAAGACTTCTCCTTGTTCATTCAACTTTTTTCTGAATACCCATTTGGTTCCAATGATATTGAACCCTTTTGGTTTGGAAACCAGATCCCACACATCATTTTTGGTGAATTGGTTTAATTCCTCATGCATAGAAAGTATCCAATCATTGTCCAGAAGAGCTTCATCAATGGAAGTTGGCTCAATCAGAGACATTAATCCCATGAGAGATTCATCAGAGTTTCTGAATATGGATCTTGTTCTGATTGGGTCTTCCTTCTTTACCAGAATTTTGTCTTCAAGATGAGCTAAGCTACTTCTGGATTGTCTTTTCTAGGGAGGTTCTTCAGATGTTTCTGTAGTATTTGTGACATCTTCTTCTGGTGTTACCTGTGATTCTTTGTGAGGAACTTCTGATGTAATGTCTTCAGTACCCGTAAATTGGACTTCTATATCTGCAAAAGATTTATCTAGCTTTGACTTTTGAGAGACAAGCTTATCATCAAATCTAACACTGATTGACTCTTCTACGATCCGTGTTTTTGTGTTGTATACTATGTAGCCTCTTGAGCGTTCAGAGTATCCTAACATAATACACTTTTGTGCTTTAGAGCCAAACTTGTTCAGATGTTCTTTAGTATTAAGAATAAAACAAATACATCCAAATGGATGGAAATACAAGATGTTGGGCTTTTTGTTCTTCCACAATTCATGTGGAGTCTTCTCCAAAATAGGTCTTATAGAGATTCTATTCTAAATTAACACGATGTGTTAATTGCTTCTTCCCAAAAGTTCTTAGTAATGTTAATCTCGTTGATCATGGTTCTGGCCATTTCTTGTAAAGTTCTGTTCTTTCGTTCTACAACTCCATTTTGTTGGGGAGTTCTAGGACAAGAGAAATCATGAGAGATGCCATTCTCATTAAAAAATAGTTCAAATTTTTTGTTTTCAAATTCTCCATCATGATCACTTCTGACTCTAACAATTCTAAGATCTTTTTCGTTTTGGACTTGGTTACAGAAAGCAAAGAACACAGAGTGTGACTCGTCCTTGGGTCTTAAGAACTTAACCCATGTCCACCTGCTATAGTCATCTAAGATCACTAATCCATACTTCTTGCCACTAATGGATGCAGTTTTCACTGGTCCAAATAGATCTATATGCAGAAGTTCTAATGGTTTAGAGATAGAAACAACATTTTTTTGTTTTAAAAGTGGGTTTTGCAAACATGCCTTTCTAACATGCCTCACACAGAGCATCTGAGCTGAACTTCAGATTAGGAAGTCCTCTGACCAGATTGAGTTTGTTCATCTGAGATATTTTTCTCATACTAACATGACCCAATATTCCGTGCCAAACCCATTGCTCATCATTAACAGACAGTAGGCAGTTTACATTATGACTTTTCAGTTCATAAAGTTTTATTTTGTAAATGTTGTTCTTTCTCTTTCCATTAAAGATGATAGATCCATCTTTCCATTAAACAGTTATCACTTAATTGACTTATGGGTAACAAGTTATGAATTAATCCATCTATTAACAAAACATTAGTAATAGAAGGAAGATTACGGTTACCAATTGTTCCAAGGCCAATGATCTTCCCCTTCTGATTGCCTCCGAAACCTACGTAGCCTCCAGATTTAAGCTCCAGGCTTTGGAACATATGCTTTCTTCCTGTCATGTGTCGAGAGCATCCAGAGTCTAAGTACTAGGATTGATGTTTCAGTCTTGCTGTCAAAGATATCTGCAACATAGACAATTTTATCCTTAGGTACCCATATCTTTTTGGGTCCTTGTTTGTTAGAGTTACCAGAATTCTGTTTGAATTTTGGTTTAGCAGAGAAATCATTACTAGTATACTTTAAATCATGTGTGTTCCCATAGGTAAAGTGAGAAATTAGAGGAGTGCATTTAATAACTAAATCCTTAAATTTCTTAGGTTGGGATACTTTACCTTTGTATCCTATACCTTTTCTGCCAATTTCGCTAACTCCATAGATCATTGAAGCCATCTTGCTTCTATCTATGTTTTTAGTGAGGAATTTCTGAAAGCTATGATCATATTCCTTTATGATCTTATCAGGGTTACTAGGACCTTTTGAGATAGTTTCCTTCTGAGTACTTTGTAAATCATATTCAAGTTTTGAAATTTTTTCTTTCAGCTCAGATTTTTCCAATCTCAGATTCTTAGTTTCTTCAGAGTCAAACTAGATCCTTTTTCAAGTTCTTGTTTATAACTCGAAGTTTCTGACACCTTTCTAGAATTTCTGACAGACTCTCTTTTAATTGAGATCTAGAAAAGTTAGAAAATACCTCTTCTGCCTGAGTCTGATTCTAATCCAGATGATTTAGTATCTTCTGATATGTTGGCCAACAGGGCAATGTTGGATCTTTCATCTTCTAATTCAATGTCTACTTCTGAAGAGTCTGATTCATCCCATGTTGCCATGAGACTTCTCTTCTTCTCCTTAACGAACTTCTTTTTAGGTTTCTCCTTTTGAAGCTTTGGACAATCGCTTTTATAGTGCCCTTGTTCATTACATTCGTAGCATACAATGTCTTTATTTCTTGACTTTCTGTATTCAGAAGATGATTCAAACTTTCTGTATCCAGACGGTTCAGACTGATTCTATGTTCTTCTGTAATTTCTGAACTTCCTTTGCCTGTGCTTCCACGGTTGATTGACTCTTCTAGAGAGAAGGGATAATTCTTTTTCTGAGGAGGAACCACTGGAGTTTTCTTCTATTGCCTGCAAAACTTTGGAGTCGTATTTTTTGTTAGACTTAAGAGCTAAAGGCTTACCTTGCTTCTGGGGCTCATCATCTTCTAACTCTATCTCATGACTTGAGAGAGCTGACAAGTTCTTCTAAAGATATTTTGTTTAGATCTTTTGCCAGTTTGAGAGCAGTGACCATGGGTCTCCATTTCTTTGGTAAACTTCTAATGATCTTCTTTACATGATCAGTAGTTGAGTATCCTTTGTCCAGAACATTTATCCCAGCAACCAGAATTTGAAATCTTGAGAACATTGTTTCAATGGTTTCATCTTCTTCCATTTTGAAGGCTTCATATTTCTCAATGAGCGCAAGGGCTTCAATTTCTTTGACTTTCGTGTTGCCTTCATGCGTCATTCTCAAGGAATCAAACATGTGCTTTGTTGTCTCTCTGTTTGTAATCTTCTCATACTCCGAGTATGAGATGGCACTCAAGAGAATAGTTCTGGCCTTGTGATGATTTCTGAAGTCTCACTTTTGATGATCTGACATTCTTTTTTTGTCAATCTTCTGACCACTTTCATCAACAGGATGCATGTAACTATCAATCACCATATCCCAGAGATTAGTGTCCTGTTTGCAGCGTTAGAACTTCTTTAAAAGAATTTTATAATCAGAGTTGTAACATCCTTTTAGCGCATCTTCTGATCTTCTTTCATCAGAACTTTTTCAAATATGGTGTGATACAGTGGGAGAATTGACTTGAGGTTTTGTGTTTTATGTTCGCAAATGTTTCGGTTTAGCAAGAGTCGCCACCGACATTTTATTTTATCCAAAGGAAAAGTCAAAAAGCACAGGAAAGACCTTTGAGATGTTTTCTTGGGTTCGGGAGTAAATTATGAAAAGGGAAGGTGCAAGCACCCTTTTCATCCATGGTTATCCATGGGCTCTTAGTTACTTGTTTAGATCACTTGCTTTGCTTTTCCAATTGTTTGAAATGGTGCTTTGTGTGTGGTTTTGAAAGATGTTTTGAAAAAAGGCCATCATTGTGGCAACCTTTGTAATGATTCTTGTTTGAATATATACAAAGGTGTATTGTCTTTTGAAAAGATGTTTCAATGTTTTGAAAGTTTGATTTGGGAAATATTTTGAAATTGTGTTGTGAGGTGTGTTTGAAAATAGCAAGGATGTTTTGCAAGTTTTGATCAAGTAACTAAGAGTATCTACCCTATTTTACTCAAAGATCTTTCCTATATGTTTTTAACCCTTTTGATAGTGTTGTTTTACCATTGCATTTGGTAAACAACCTTGTATTAGGATGTTAAACGGGACAGGCGCGGGTCATCGTATAGACCATGATAGCAAGTGTGTTAAGTATATTTAGCAAATTTTCCAAGGGACTAGATCATTTTGTTTAGGCAACCAAGATAGCGTCATCGAGGGACTATGATATTCTGTTTTGTTTTTGTTTTGCCAAAATACTCGACATGCATAACATGGCCCATTTTTAAGGCAACAAGTGGATGAAACCCTAAGGGTGCAAGTGTGCATTATGTTGTTATTTTCATGCATTTTTGTCTTTGTATTAGTCAAACTATTTGTTTGATTTTGGATTTTTTTGCATACAAACCCTAATCTCTAATCATGGCATAATTGAAAGTGTAAATGCGTAAAATAAATCTACCACTATTACAACATGATTATGGGGAGGGGGATACAATTTTTGAATGGGGATTATTTGGCAAGAAATTAAAACCCTAATTTTACTATTACATCCAAATTGAATAATTGGTACAAAATAAATAAATGGACTAGTATTTAAATGATCAATTAAATAAATATGCAAAAATGATATGAATATGCAAAATAATGTTTTGTTTATTTTTTTTTTATTTTTTTTTTTATGTATGTAAAAAATATTTAGTGCAAATAGAAAGAAATAAATAAAAGAAGATTATTTTTTTTATTAAGGGTAAAACCCTAATTTTCTTTTAAGAATGTAAATATATTAAATATACTATTTATATACAATAGAATAAAATGATGTATATACAAAAAAATAAAATATATTTTAGAAAAAGTATTATTTAAATATAAATAATAATAAAAATAAAAGTATAATATTTTTATGTTTTTATTCTCAAGTATTTATTAAATAAAAGTATGTGTATATATATTAATTATATTAGTTATGTACAATAAAAATAAAATATATACAAGACAAAAATATATTTAGAACAATATTTTTTGAGTGTAAATAAAATAAAGAATAAAAATAAAAGTATAATGTTATTATATATTATTTTCAAGTTTTCAATAAATAAAAGTATATATTAATTAAATTGTTTTTTATGTTAGAAAAAATAAAAATAAAATACAAAATAAATGTGAAAATTTATAAAAATATTTTTGATATTTTTTATGTTTGAAAAATAAGAAAATAAAATCAGAAATGAAAATAAAAATGGAAAAATCCAAAAGTTTGAAGAAATGGGCCAGGGGGTGCAATCAGTAATGAGGGGGGTGTCAAAAACAAAAGAATCAAAGCCTAGCCCAAGCCAGACTTCATCTTCAACCTTTGTTCACAAACGCGCGCGCCCTGACTTCAAACATGGAAAACCTGCATACGTGCTCTAATGCAAAAACACATAACATCAAAGTTGTAGCATTTTTCAAGACGAATCCAACCATGTAAAGAACTTGTCCTAACTCTCAAAGACCAGAGAGAATTTCTCTGGCCCTAAATCCTAACCTAATTTTTTCAGGAAGTTCACGGATCAAATTCTCTTAGCATGCTTAACTAAAATGAAAACTGAGCATATGTACAGCTTCATGGCTATGAATACTACATTTTTTATTCATAAACCTAAGCCTAATTATTCCTAAATAGAGAGATATGAAGTTGATAAAAACCTATTTCAGTTGAGATCGTGTCTGACAATGTGGAGCTTTTCAATGAGGCCTGAGATGTTTGGGAGCTTGCTTGAACTTCCCCTGACCTTCTCCAATGCCTAGCTTGCCTTGAATGTGCTTGAACAAGCCTACAGAACTCAACCTGCACAAGCTGAAATCAAAAATGGCAAACCTCGTAAATGGAGTTACAGTTAGTGTTTAAGGGTTGGGATAACTTGGATAGGTTGTATGGAAGGTGTTTGAACAGGTTTGGGACAAAACGCACGAGTAACTTGTGAGATAGAACTCAAGATGCAGATGCTGCCCTGTTTTGCCAATGGAAGGTGATTTTGTGCTATGGGAGGTTTGAGGGCTCAGAGGCTCGTGTTTCTGACTCAAGGGGATGTGAGAAATTTATTCCAAATGCTTGCAAAGGTTGGTTCTCACAGATGTTCCAGTTGTGTGAGCTTTGACATGTTTCTTGTATATGAAGCAAAAGTGGACAAGTGATGTAAAGCAGGCCTGTACAGACTATCTATCAGCTTGCATACTATGCTCTTGGCCCCTCAAGTTGGTGGATTTGATTTGCTGCACAAGATATGGCTCAATGCTCAAGGATGCTGTTTTGACATAAAGCAAGATTTAAGCAAAAATGGTAATGTTACTTTTTTTATTTAAGGATTAATCTTGTGTGCAATGCTATAATGACCAAAACAAAGCCTTAGACCAATGTATTTGCATTTAATTATTGAGTATTGAATGGTTTTGAGACCTGTAATCTAGTGCAAACAAAGCTGATTAGAGTTTCCAACTTGTATCACTATGAACATGCCATGGATAAAAGTGAGTTTTTGCCAACTTCAAGCCTTCGATTCTCCATAACCACAAATGAGTTTGGAGAGTTCTTGGACATTTTGGAAAGCTTTCAACATTCTCTACAATCCATCTTTGAAATGAAACTTGATATTCCAAGTGGAACTATATGAAAAATGGCCATGAAGATGGGTCAAAATCCTGCCTAAACTAGGGTAAAATTTCACTAAGTTAAAAGTTTCATGGACCCTTGTTCGAAAAATCATAACTTTAGATCTACGCTTCTTTTGGGAAAACTTTGTGAATAAAAGTTGTATATTTTGTGGAGGACTACAACTTTCATGTTAGAAGTTTTGTTTTAATCCAAATGCATCATGGTGAAAATGTTGGGCAAAGTTGGGAAAAATTAAGAAAATTTCATAACTTAGAAAAGTTCTAAGTTATGAAAAATTTCAACTTTAAACCCTAATTTGAAAAATTGGGTTTCTTGATGAATAAGTTTCATGTTTTGACACATCTTGATGAAAAATGACCCTTGGCACTTGATTTTGACCAAAAAGTCAAAGTTTGACTTTTTAGTGTACAGTCAAATTTTGATCAGTTGATTGAAAAATTCATCTGTCAATCCAATGCAATTGAGATCTTTTGAACTTTGTGAATAGGTCAAGATGATTCCATTGAGTCCTTGAATCCATTATTGAGCTCAATTTGCCTTTGGCTAGGTCAAAAATCAGAAATTGCCCTTGTGCAGTCAAAACCCTAAAAATTACCATTTTGCCCTTTTGATGATCTGATCAAATTTCTTGAGGAGTTGTAGTCCAAACTTGATCAAATGGTTCATATGAGTCTATAAGGTTGATGTGGTTCAAAATTTATGAGTTTTGACTGTAAATTGGCTACAGTTGACTTTTTCCCTAATACAACTGATTTCTAGGTCAACTGTCCAATTGACTGGGCACAAATTTGATTTAAGGCTTGAAACATGGTATGGACAATCTTATGAGTCCAACGTGAAGTATTAAAGTCACTTTGAGCATTGAAAGTCCAAAAACCTCTATGCAAACTCAAACCCTAATTTAGGTCAATAGTGCAAGGAGATGTCTTGAGCAGTGCAAGCCTTAGCTTGGTCTTGGGTCCAAAGAGTCTTGTGAGGGGAAATCTTGATAAAATGAGAGGGAAAATTTTGGGGTACAACATCTGCCCCTGTTCAATCTTCTTGAACCTGAAGAGTTAGATTGGCGAGTTTGCCTTTCGTGACTCGAAGGTAAAAGATGATTGGAAACTAGAGTTCCCGTAAATTTGCACTCGTCAAAATGTAGCTGATGGAATAGGCTTAAAGATGCCATTTGGAGATGGTAGAATCTTGCTGGAGATGGGCTTAAATATGCCATCCGAGACTTGTTTGTTGAAAATCAGGAGAATGATTATCAGAATGGTATCCGTATCTAGAACGTATCTGATTTGTATCTGGAGATTGGATTCGTATGAGAAAAGGAATGGCGTTCGTGTATGGAGCGCATTCGAGCTGTAACTGTATTTTATTCTTGAATGATTATCATAATGACTGTCGTGTCTGGAGTGTATCTGTATTGTATATGAAATCTGAAATCTGAATAAGCGACAAAAAGACATCCGTGTCTGGAGTATCTCTGGGCTGGGAATAGGTTTGAATGAGTGACAGAATGGCTACCGTGTCTGGAGCGTATCTGGAATGTATCTGAAGTTGATATTTGTATGAGTAGCAAAATGACTTCCGTGTCTGGAGTGTATCCGTACTGTAACTGGGATCTGGATAAGTGACAGAATGACTTCCGTTTCTGGAGTGTATCTGAACTTTGAAGTTTATAGTTGAATCTGAATGAGAAATAAAATGGATTCCGTGTTTGGAACGTATCTAGTATGTATATGATTGCTGAAGTCTGAATGAGTAGTAGAATGACCGCCGTGTCTGGGGTGTATCCGTACTGTATTTTGACTTGAAATTCTGGATGAGTAATAGAATGACCGTCGTGTCTGGGGTGTATCCATATTGTATCTAAAATAAATGACCTGAATGAGTAGTAGAATGACTTCCATGTCTTGGAGTGTATCCGTACTGTATTTGAGATCTTTGAATATTTGTTAGAGTTAGCTTTTAATCTTATCCTGAAAAAGGTAAAATGTTAGCTAAAACATACAAAGTTATGTTGCATGACATGTATGATGTAATAAAATGTGTTTTATTAATGTTTATGATATATGAATGTAATGGATGCGTATGTAAGCCGATTAGTTATCTTGCTGAGGAAAATAAATCCTTGATAGTTGGAGATAATGAAATCTTTGACTGCTGTCGGGGAAAATAAACCCTTGACTGCTACTGGAGATTCAAAACCTTTGATTGTTGAGACTGAGAAATTCTTTGGACTACTGCTGGGGATTGAAAATCCTTGGTGACTTGTGGGATTAACAAGAGATTTGACAACTTCTGCGGGGAATTGAGAATCCTTCATGACTTTCCTGGGGAATAAGGAAAACTCTGAAGATCTCCACTGGGGAATCAAAACCTGGGAGGCTTCAACCGAAGGAACGAGAACGAGAATCTTCGATCTGCAGGGAAATAACTCTGTGGGGAGAATGCTTATCCTGTTGGAGAGTTTTCAAAAGCTTGGGTTGTATGCCAATCTATTGAGGAAGCAAGAATGAGAATCTTCATTCAGGGGTTTGGGTCAGGAGGTTGGGTGTATGCCCATCTTCTGGAGTTTTAAGAATGAGAATCTTCATTCTGTTAAGGGTATCAGGAGGTTGGGAGTATGCCAATCTTCTGGATTTTTAAGAATGAGAATCTTCATTCTGTTAAGGGTATCAGGAGGTTGGGAGTATGCCAATCTTCTGAGGTATTATCCTTGGTTGGGGATAAAACAAAAGTTAACTTTTATCTGGTTGATTTCCAGGTTTTAAGATAACTCGCTGGAGGATTTGGAGAAACCGGATGATTTCCACTGTGGTTTAGAGGTTGAAGTTTTGGACTCCGTTGGGGAAGAAAGTTTCATCTTCACTGGGGATTTATAGTTCAAAGTCTTCTGGCTCCGTTGGGGATCGGGAGTTTAGAAACTTAGCTCTGATGGGGATTTTGAAACTTAACTCTGCTGGGGATATGTATTTCAAGGTTTTAGCTCTGTTGAGGATCTGAATGACATATTGCAGGGGATTTCTTCTGGAATAGCCTAAATACGTTTTCCTATACTTTCAACCTATCAATAATTATCCTTTCTCATTTCGTTTTATTTGTAAGCAGTGATTATATTCAAATGCATATGCTCATTTAATAAATCATTGGACGTTTTCAAATAAAACACAAGTGTAAAAAGAAAGAAAAGGCAAACAAATTCCTGCACTTTGAAGTATCTTTGTATTAACTTTGTGTAAGTATTTTGTACAAAGGAGACAGACATCCTAGTAAGAGAATGTTATCATAAAAAATGAGAAAAATTTATACAAAGAAAGATGGCTATGTGTAACAATTCCATGGGGTTCCCATTCTGCTATAGCCTTCGTAACTCTGAGTATCTTGTCCATTCGTTGCCTTGTTCGATGATGATTAGGTTGATTAGAAGCCCAAAGCTTGTCTGTGAAGAGATTGTCCTTAAAGTGATCCGACGAGACATAGTCATACGCTTTAATTCCCTAACTTTTTCCTGGACCGCCCTTTCGGGTTTTCGATCCACCGGGAAACCCCTTTTTGCCCAAGTCTCCCTTTCGGGTTTTCAACTTGCCGGGTGTACAGATTTTTTTATTTATCCCTATTTTTTGCCTGAACCGCCCTTTCGGGTTTTCGATTCATCGGGATGCCCATTTTTGCCCAAGTCGCCCTTTCGGGTTGTCAACTTGTCGGGTCATTTATGCGTAGTATCTTTTGACTATGTCTGTGTTCGCAAGGTGCGGCAGGTCATCATCGTCCATGGTGGTCAGGATCATTGCCCCACCAGAAAAGAGGTTTTTGATCACAAATGGTCCTTCGTAAGTAGGAGTCCATTTTCCCCTGGGATCGCTTTGCGGCAAGATGATTCGCTTGATTACAAGGTCCCCGACTTGGTATACTTGTCTCTTGACTTTCTTGTTGAAGGCCTTGATCATACGTTTCTGATACGCCTGACCATGGCAAACAGCAGTAAGTCGCCTTTCGTCAATCAAGTTAAGTTGATCAAGCCGGGTCTGAATCCAATCGTCTTCACTCAAACCAGCATCCTTCATGATCCTCAAGGAAGGGATCTGAACTTCCATAGGTAAAACGGCTTCCATGCCATATACCAAAGAAAATGGGGTTTCCCCAGTTGAAGTGCGTGCCGTGGTACGATACCGGTGCAGAGAAAACGGTAACATCTCATGCCAGTCCTTGTAGGTGACTGTCATATTTTGAATGATCTTCTTGATATTTTTGTTCGCAACTTCGACAACACCGTTCATCTTAGGCCGATAGGGAGATGAATTGTGATGTTGAATCTTGAATTGCTCGCACAGAGCAGTGATCATAGTATTGTTCAAATTTGTATTGTTGTCAGTGATAATCATGTCGAGGATACCATACCGGCATATAAGGTTCTGCTTGATGAAGCGGGCAACCACATTCTTTGTAACGGAGGCGAAGGAAGCTGCTTCGACCCACTTCATAAAGTAATCAATGGCCACCAGGATGAAACAGTTTCCATTAGATGTTGTAGGCTTGATCTCTTCAATCATGTCGATTCCCCACATCGCGAATGGCCAAGGAGCTATTAAGACATTGAGAGGAACTGGGGGAATATGTACCTTGTCAGCATAGATTTGGCATTTGTGACAAGTACGGGAATATTGATGACAATCAGCTTCCATGGTAGACCAGTAGTAGCCTGCCCGTAGAATCTTCTTAGCCATCGTATGACCGCTTGAGTGGGTGCCAAAGGTTCCATTATGTAGTTCGGCCATGATCTGCTCAACTTCGACCTTGTCCACACAACGGAGTAGGACACAATCAAGATTGTGCTTGTATATGATACCATTGCTCAGAAAGAACTTGGCCGCGAACCTCCTTAAGAACTTTTTGTCGTTGACTGAAGCTCCTTCAGGGTATTCTTGTGCTTCGAGATACCTTTTGACGTCATGAAACCAAGGTCGGTCCACCACTTCCTCGGTATTAATCTCGTGACAATGTGCAGGTTTTTCCATTCGTTTAATGGTGATTTGAGGTGCCTCATTATCCCAATTAAGTTTAAACATGTATGACATTGTAGCTAGCGCATCTGCTAGCTGATTCTCTTCTCGCGGGAAGTGCTCAAAGGTGATCTGCTCGAAATGTGGTAACAATGTCAGGACATGTTCTTTGTAATGGATGAGGTTAGGGTGCTTAGTATCCCACTCTCCTTTGATTTGACTGATAACCAAAGCTGAGTCCCAAAATACAACCAAAGATTTGATTCCCAAGTCAATAGCAGCCTTGAGACCAAAGATACAAGCTTCATACTCGGCCATGTTGTTGGTGCAGCTGAAGCAGAGTCTAGCAGTGAAAGGTGTATGGCAACCTTCTGGAGATAAAAGTACCGCACTGATACCGTTGCCAAGTGCGTTGGAGGCACCATCAAAGTACAGAGTCCATCAGGATCCTTGTTCAAGTCCGTCATACGGTCCTTTACCTTTAATGTTGTCCAATGTCATAATATCCGCGTCAGGGAAGTCGAACCTCATAGATTGGTAATCTTCGACGGCTTGATGAGCTAGATGGTCAGCTAGTACACTCCCCTTTATAGCTTTTTGGGTTGTGTACTGGATATCATACTCAGTCAAGATCATCTGCCATCTAGAGATTCTTCCGGATAAAGCAGGATTCTCGAAGATGTACTTGATCGGATCCATTTTGGAAATCAGCAAAGTGGTATGTGTCAACATATACTGCCTTAGCCGGCGAGCAGCCCATACCAAAGCGCAACAAGTTTTCTCGAGCAGTGAGTGGAGAGTCTCACAGTCGGTAAACCTTTTGCTAAGGTAATAAATGGCATGCTCTTTTCGGCCAGACTCGTCATGTTGGCCCAGTACGCACCCCATTGAATTATCCAAAACAGTCAGATACATGATTAGCGGCCTTCCTTCGACGGGTGGAATCAAGATAGGAGGTTCCAGCAAATACTCCTTGATCTTATCGAAAGCAACTTGACAGTCATCGTTCCATTCAACCACCTTATCTTTCTTCAACAGCTTGAAGATTGGTTCACAGGTAGATGTTAGGTGAGAGATGAACCTTGAAATATAATTTAGGCGTCCCAAGAAACCTCTGACCTCCTTCTCAGTGCGAGGGGCAGGCATTTCTTGTATAGCTTTGACTTTAGCAGGATCAACCTCGATGCCTTTGTTACTGACGATGAATCCCAAAAGTTTACCAGACCTGACTCTGAAAGTGCACTTTCTAGGGTTCAGTCTGAGCTTGTATTCTTTTAACCTGACAAATAACTTTTGCAGATGGTTGAGGTGTTCTTCTTCTGTCTGTGAACGGGCTATCATGTCGTCTACGTAGACTTCAATCTCATGATGTATCATGTCATGAAACAAAGCTACCATGGATCGCTGATAGGTTGCCCCGACATTCTTCAGTCCGAATGGCATCACTTTATAGCAGAAGGTACCCCATTGCATAACAAACGTAGTCTTCTCCATGTCTTCGGGGGCCATTTGGATCTGGTTGTACCCTGAAAATCCGTCCATGAAAGAGAATACCTTGTGTTGAGCTGTGTTGTCAACCAAGATGTCAATGTATGGTAGTGGAAAATCATCTTTAGGGCTAGCCCTGTTTAAGTCTCTATAGTCCACACACATTCTGACTTTGCCGTCCTTCTTAGGCACGGGCACAATGTTAGCAACCCATTATGGATAGGAAGTAACAGCCAGAAAGCCAGCATTGAACTGCTTCATCACTTCAGCTTTGATCTTTTCGGACATGTCGGGCCTCATTCGGCCGACTTTCTGTTTGATTGGTGGACAGTCTTCTCTTGTAGGGAGACGGTGAACTACAATATCTGTATCCAGTCCCAACATGTCTTCATAGGCCCAGGCGAAGATCTCAACATATTCATTCAACAACTGAACTAAGCGCTCTTTGACACTTGGCTCCAGGTTGGCACCCACTTTAACCTCTTTTCTGTCTTCGGCAGTACCCAAATTGATAGTCTCTAACAACTCTTCATGGGGAAGAATAGCCCTTTCTTCTTGTTGCAAAAGTCTAGCCAACTCTCCAGGCACTTCACAGTCTTCATCACCTTCGTACTCGACATGATTGACCAGATCTTCAGAGTCACTGAAGGCCATAGCAGAATTCTTACCCATGGAATCCAGAGTGGATGGGTACTTGCATTTTGTGAGTGTGGGTGTGTGTAAGGGATAGCCACCTTTAAACAAAATAAAATGTAAAAAGAAAGAAAATGAACACAAAAATTTATATATGAAAACGTACATGATTCATTAAAAATGGCATATGAAAATGAAGAATCAAAACCCTTACAAATGGACCTATATGCCCCGGGTAAGGCATAAGGCGAAAAGAGTGTACGAATTGTTTAATAATTATTACAGACCAAACAGGAAATGTTCAAAAGATAAATTACTGATTGATGAAAGTAATGGGAACGAAGTCTTTCGCCTCCCAGTTTTTCAGTCCTCTTTCAATAGTTGGAAAGATCCAGTCTTCAAAATTGCTTCCTTCTTCATCATCCTCTAAAGCATGAACTCTGTGATGAGTGATTTTCAGTGGTGGTCCTCCAACCGGGAGAGATGCACAGCTTTCTGGCTAGCAGCAGTGAAACCCAATCCGAACTTATCTGTCTTGTAAGGAAAATCTGGCAGTTGACCCCATATTGTGCTTCCTCCTTCCTTGACTACAGCCTCTGCATCTTTAAGGGATGACATCCGGGACACAGGTTTGGTAATGATGGGCACATCAGTCATTGTCTTGGCTACTGCAACCTCAGGATAAACCTCTCCAAAGTGTTGGAAAGGTGTTTCTATGAATTCACCATCTAACTCCACGTAGCGGAAAGAGTTAAGGTGGCTTATCATATACTCCTCCTCACCATGAACTGTTATGATCTTACCCTGGATTGGGTACTTGAGCATCTGGTGTAGAGAAGAAGTGACTGCCCCAGCGTTGTGGATCCATGGCCTTCCCAATAAACATGGATATGAAGGACGGATGTCCATCACATAAAATGTAGAATTGAAAATTTCCGTACCCGCCTTAATTGGGATGTCCACTTCTTCGTGAACCATCCGCTTAGAACTTTCGAAGGCTCTAACAATGATATTACTGGGCTTTAAGGTCAAACCTTCACAGTCTAGCCTGTCCAATGCTTTCTTTGGTAGGACATTTAAAGATGAACCTGTATCAACCAGGACGTGAGAAAGTGTGGTCCCTTTGCACTTTACTGAAACATGCAGTGCATCATTATGTTTTCTTCCCTTAGACGTTAGATCGGCATCAGAGAAGCCAAGACCATTGTCGGCTGTAAGGCTGGCTACACACTCTTGAAACTGATCCGCAGAAGTTTCTTGAGGCATGTGCATCGTCTTCAGGAATTTGATTAAGGCTTTGGCATGAGCCTCGAAGCAGAGAAATAGAGCCAGCATAGAGATTTTTGAAGGGGTTTGCCCCAGCTGCTCTACGACATCATAGTCGCTCTTCTTAATTATCTTTAAAATCTCCTCCATTTCCTTTTGGGTGGTCTCGGAGATAATCAAAGTCTGAGCCCTCGTCCTGACGGGTGCTTCTTGGATCCCCTTACCTTTATCAGCAGTAACAGCAGAGGGTACAACTTCGGAAGTAACAATTTCTTCAATCACTGGACTTCGCACAAATATCATGACAGGCACAGGAGCACTTGAGGGGCCGAAGACTTCCCTTGGAGGAGAAATCTCCGGAGAGAAGATTCTTCCGCTACGAGTTATCTTACTTGTCCCCGCAATATTTCCTATATCAGGAGTTTCTTCATCGGAACTTTCTTCGACTGATTCGATCTGCTTAACACCGTGGTAGAAGATCTCTCCTCCATAATTCCACGGTATTGTCTTGTTGGACTTATATGGGATAGGCCCCGGCATGGTAATCTTCAGCGGTACAAACTTTGGGTCGGGTGTAATCTTAACAGGCCTTTTGCAGGTCTTGGAAAGATTGTCGGAAATGGTGATTATAGCAATATCATTGATTGGAGTAACAGGAGTAACAAGAGTAATAGTAGCAACAGGAGTTTTCTGAAAGAGGATCTCTTAAGTATCCATCAGGCGTTGAATGCCTGATTTCAACAGCGGACAGTCGGATTGCAAGGTTGAACAAAAGTAATAATCTGTTTCACAGCCCGAGAAAATCCAGGCTTTCAACAGATTCATCTTGATCATTGGAAATGGAGTCATTAAGTCATTAATAGCGGTAACATGAAGATCTTCTACAATAGCATGGACATTATGACCATGTTTTGACAAAGGAGCGGATATCACATTAGGTTTTTTGGGGGCATCAAACTCTACCTCCTTGGCATCTATTAAATCTTGGATCTTGTTTTTAAGGGCCCAACAGTTGTTGGTGTCATGCCCCACACTATCCGAATGATATGCACATTTTGCATTTGAATGATGATAGAAAGAAGAGGTATTTGGGTTTTTCGGTGCTTCTTTCAAGTTGGTAAGTTTTAACTTTAACAGATGAGGAAGGACCTGAGTCGGTGTCATATTGATCCGAGTGAATTTCCGTTGTGGCCTTTCCACCCTATTTTGGTTAGCTCTGGGTTGACTGCTTCGAGGTTGATCGGCTGAAGAGTTCTGGATCATCACAGCCCCCACCGTTGGTCGGCGCTCCATTCTCCCTTGATTTCTCTGGGTGTAAACAGCAGAAGCTTCTTTCTTGGCTGGGAAGGTATTCTTGACAGCAGTGGAAGCAGATGCATCCTTCTGAATTTTACCGCTCTTAATTCCAGCTTCGACCCTTTCACCTGTCAGAATTAATTCGGTGAACCCTGCAGATGAGCTCCCGATCAAGTGATTGAAGAATGGACCTGACAGGATCCCCAAAAACATATCAACCAGCTCTCTATCCGACAATGATGGTTGCACCCTTCCAGCCAAATCCCGCCACTTCTGGGCATACTCCTTAAAGCCTTCATTAGAGACCATACCCATACTCTATAGCTGAGTACGAGTAGGCACTAAATCTGCGTTATATTGGTATTGTCGGTAGAAAGCAGCAGCTAAATCCTCCCAGTTATGTACATCAGATCTCTCAGGTTGATAGAACCAGTCCAATTGCATACCCGACAAACTATCTTGAAAAAAGTGGACCCACAGATCCTTATCACAAGAGTGAGGTTGGATCTTTCTGACATAGGACCGTAGATGCATCTTCGGACAGGACAAATCATCGTATTTAGAAAATGTAGGCACTTTGAACTTGGGAGGAATGACGATCCCAGCAACCAACCTTAGTTCTTCGAAATCCAGCCCAGGTACCCTTTGTACCTCCATGGCTGCCAGCCGATCCTCTAGATTCTTATACTTATCGTCCGCAGGAGGATACTGTTGCTTAGAGTAATCTTCCTCCTCCTCTTCTTCTTCCTCTTCAGCTTCAGACTCGGATGGTATTGCAACTCCCTTTCCTTTGCCAACCCCTTCATCAGACGTGGAAGGGAAATCCAGGACCCTTCTAGCTTGGTTCTCAAACCTTCTTCCTAGAGTAGCTACACCCGCTCTTTTCTTTTTCTTCTTTTCCTTTTCCTTCTCTTTCTCTAACAGTGCTTTAAGGTCCTCTTGAACCTTTGCTAAGGTCATGAGGAGTTGTTGGAATTGTGAATTCTGTGCTTGCAGATCTTTAACCGTCTGCTCTATATCCATCTTGCTGAAATAAACAGCAGAAAGATAAGGAAACCTGGTGTGAAGACCTATTTATGCATATGATGAATGATGTGTATTCATGTAATGCATTCAAGGATTCAGAAATTCAAAATTGTTGCAGACAAAAAAGAACACACGTCATATTAATAAGAGAAAATTTGTTAGTACATAAATTCCCCATGGGCAAAATATTACAAAATTCTTAATGTAAAAAGATGTTGCGCATCCTCTTTGGTGCGATGTAAGTGTTGAGATTCTACTCTTCATGGAGTCGACGAGTAAGTTCCAAAACCTTCTTATCACTGGCGTAGAAGCTGACTTCAAAAGTGTTCTGTTCTTCCTTGAGTTGTATCCAACTCTTTTGCAAATCTTCCAATGATGTTGGCATGTATGGATGTAGGAGGGTGTATGGCACCTCTCCTTCCATAACAGGCTCTTTGATCACGGGGAGAATGTGGGGGTAAGGCATTATAAGACTCTGGGCGCGGGTTCGTACCCACTTGAGATAAGGCTCAAGGGGGATGGAATTATTGTGTCCCAGTGTCTTACTGTCCACTTTGTTGGGCATCCTCCAAGCTCAGATAAACCTTTGTCGAAGTCCTTGAGCATCGTTGTCAAAGTCAAAAACTAAGTCAGGAATCAACATGTCATGAGGGCCATCCCTTAGGGCATACCCAAATTGTCTCAGAGCTAAATAGGGGTTGTAGGTAATGCCTCCCCTAATGCCAAGTAGTGGGACATTAGGGAATTCCCCATAACGATCAATGATGATGACATTTTCTCTGGACCGAGAACACCAATGAACATCAGAATGTGTAAGGGTCATCAATCATTGTGACCACCTCAAGCCTTGCTCATTCTTCAAGACTGATTGGGGAAGGTGAGAAATAAACCACCTTGCTAGAAGAGGAGTACAACACATGAGAACACCTTTTTTCCTCATTGTTCTTGTGTGAAATGAGTGTAGGATGTCCCCAAGCAATGTAGGCACAGGATTTCGAGATATGAAAATCTTGACAGCATTCACATCTATAAGCTGGTTAGGGTTTGGGAACAAGACCAATCCATAGATGAGAAGTGCTACAATCTCCTCAAAAGCTTGTAAATCTAGAGAATTCCAGCAGTCTTGTGCCTTCTCAAACAGAAACTTTGCCAAGAAACCCTTGACACCACTTCTGGTTTCCCAATGACCTTTGATGTCAGATCGTTGCAAGTGTAAGGCTTGAGCAACATCTTCAGGCTTTGGTTCTCTTTCCGTATCGTTGTAGGGTAGTTGATAGAGAATAGGAATCCTCAGAAGTTGAGAAAATTCCTCCAAAGTAGGCACTAGTTGGTAATCAGGAAATGTAAAGCAATGGTGTAGGGGGTCAAAGAACTGGAAGAGGACTTTCACCATGTCTTCTTCAATGTTGGAGTTGACCAAGTTGAGAAGTCTACCATGTCTTTCACTGAAGAGAGAGTTCTTTGGAATCTTGGAAGTAAGCTCCTTGAGTTGAGGAGGGATTCTCACAAGGTTGACTTGAATTGTTTTCCTGCAAAGTGATTCCATGACCTACAAAACAGGAACAAAGATGAAGATCCAAACCCTTGAAATGGTTAGTGGATGCATATGATGCTTTATGATGTTCATGATGTATTCACAAGTATATGTACAAGCAAGTCACACAAGTTCCTAGTTTCAGGCGTGCATGGGGTTTCATAGGTAAGTACCCTCTTGAAGTTAGTTGGCTCAACCAGTCCTATAAATAGTAACTGGGTTCTAAGGAGCTCAGTATCACTGGATTATTTTCTGTTTTCATTGTTTCAGTTTAGCCACTTAACTGGCGACTAAAATATTCCAAGAAAACAATCCTCAATGAGTGTAGTATCGAGTATCTACCAACTTCAGACTGCACCAAAGTCGGTCATCTCACTACCCCTAATAAGGCCAAGATGGTCAAGTAAGGTTCTAAGAGTTCATTAGTGCTTCATGACATCACTCAGCGACCCCGTATTCTCTTTGATTGACTCAAAGGCTACCGGTACCCACAAATATGTCGCACTAATATAGATATTGCTTCAACCATATCGGTATACCCCGCACAGTTTCCATAATGTATTGCTATTTACCTATGAATGTTTTCCCAAATCAGGGTAGAGGATTTCAAGCCCAAATAATAGAATCAAATGTAAAGCAAACCAAGCAAACAAGATAAGCATGTAAAGGTGATCTAAACCCTAAGGTTACTCCACTTTTATTCAGACCCCCCAGCAGAGTCGCCAGTTCTGTGATACGGTGGGAGAACTGACTTGAGGTTTTGCGTTTTGTGTTCGCAAATGTTTCGGTTTATCAAGAGTCACCACTGACTTTTTATTTTATCCAAAGGAAAGGTCAAAAAGCACAAGAAAGACCTTTGAGATGTTTTCTTGGGTTCGGGGAGTAAATTATGAAAAGGGAAGGTGCAAGCACCCTTTTCATCCATGGTTATCCATGGGCTCTTAGTTACTTGTTTAGATCACTTGCTTTGCTTTTCCAATTGTTTCAAATGGTGCTTTGTGTGTGGTTTTGAAAGATGTTTTGAAAAGAGGCCATCATTGTGGCAACCTTTGTAATGATTCTTGTTTGAATATATACAAAGGTGTATTGTCTTTTGAAAAGATGTTTCAATGTTTTGAAAGTTTGATTTGGGAAATATTTTTAAATTGTGTTGTGAGGTATGTTTGAAAATAGCAAGGATGTTTTGCAAGTTTTGATCAAGTAACTAAGAGTTATCTACCCTATTTTACTCAAAGATCTTTCCTATATGTTTTTAACCCTTTTAATAGTGTTGTTTTACCATTGCATTTGGTAAACAACTTTGTATTAGGATGTTAAACGGGACAGGCGTGGGTCATCGTATAGACCATGATAACAATTGTGTTAAGTATTTTTAGCAAATTTTCCAAGGGACTAGATCATTTTATTTAGGCAACCAAGATAGCGTCATCGAGGGACTATGATCTTCTGTTTTGTTTTTGTTTTGCCAAAATACTCAACATGCATAACATGGCCCATTTTTAAGGCAACAAGTGGATGAAACCCTAAGGGTGCAAGTATGCATTATGTTGTCATTTTCATGCATTTTTGTCTTTGTATTAGTCAAGCTATTTGTTTGATTTTGGATTTTTTGCATACAAACCCTAATCTCTAATCATGGCATAATTGAAAGCGTAAATGCATAAAATAAATCTACCACTATTACAACATGATTATGGGGAGGGGGAGAAATTTTTTGAATGGAGATTATTTGGCAAGAAATTAAAACCCTAATTTTACTATTACATCCAAATTGAATAATTGGTACAAAATATATAAATGGACTAGTATTTAAATGATCAATTAAATAAATATGCAAAAATGATATGAATATGCAAAATAATGTTTTGTTTATTTTTTTTATGTATGTAAAAAATATTTAGTGCAAATAGAAAGAAATAAATAAAAGAAGATTATTTTTTTTATTAAGGGTAAAACCCTAATTTTCTTTTAAGAATGTAAATATATTAAATATACTATTTATATACAATAGAATAAAATAATGTATATACAAAAAAATAAAATATATTTTAGAAAAGGTATTATTTAAATATAAATAATAATAAAAATAAAAGTATAATATTGGATAAAACGATACGCGTGCGAGAAATTAAATCGGGCGAGTTTTTAGGGTTTTGACCCTTTTTGAAAGAAAGCATGTTTTTTATTATTTTTTGAATTAAATGGAAGTTAAATTAGGTCAAAATTAATTAATTAATTAATAAAAATATTTTTGGGTTTTTGAATATTTAAGAAAATAAAATAAAAATGATTAAAAGTTAGTAAAACATAGTTATTCTAAATTGATTTTAATTATTTGCAAAAATGTTAAAAGTTAACCTAATTAACACTAAATTAATTAATTTAATTTATTTACAAAAATAAAAGTGATGAATTAATTTAATAAAATAAAACATATTTTTGTGATTTTGATTTTTTATAAGGAAAATAAATTAATTGGTTAGTGATTAATAATTATTAGTTAAAACAATAAAACAAATAAATAAATATAATAAGTAAAATAAAATAAACCAAAGGGGGGTGTTGGGCCCAGATCTGAAGGTGAGGATAGCATTCTTTGGCCTACTTGCAGTAAGCCTCGTTTGACTTTCCAGATTCCACGTGCGTGCATTGACCTGAGACCATGATGGACACTCAACCTTAGCCTTTGGATTTGGCTTGGAGGCCATCTGGCGCCTGGAGCTTTGAGGTGTATGGTGGACCACGCTATGGAAATGCATTGGAATACCTGTAACAAAATAACAATAAGCATTTGGGGGACTTGGGATTCGAACCCAGGTCCCATGAGACTTTCCACTAGCGCCTTAGCCACTACACCACTGCCATTTTATTATTATTGAAATATGCAACAATTATTATATATATATAAAACAAAACATTATGCCTGGAATAAAAAAAATGAGCGCCAATAATTTGAATCAACAAATAGGGTGTGGCCACGTAATCATCTTCTTCGCTGGCCCCTGTGTATTTTCCTGCGGATTCTTATCCGCAGCAAAATCCGTGGCTTCCTCTAATAATGAGTTTTAGGTCACAAAAATGCAAACCAAAGCCATCATCCTGCTCGCCTCTTCCTCCTAAATCCATCCATGGCCATTGATAGTGCTGATTTTATCTGAAACGGAAATGCCTAAAAACAAGAAACCCAAACCCTAGTTTCGGGTAGGGCTTTACAGGCTACAAAAATCCAATTGATTATTTCAGAATGATTGGAAATTGAATGATAAACATGATTGTACAAACGATTTGTTCAAAAGATGCCAAAATATAGAATCACGATTTCATGTACATAGTGACTTTTAGGGAGACTTACAGTGCGTTGGAGAGGGCCTGAGACCTTTCTTTTGATTCCAATCGCTTCAGTGGACCTTAGGCAAGAAGATATCGTTCAACTTTTGCCTTGAATTTGCCTCCAATATCGATTTCAGATTCAAGCATTTCATGCTTTTTTTCAAGTTAGGTTTTGTGATTTGGGCAGCTTTCAGGTCATGTCTTTGTGTGCTTTGCATTGTGTGAGTATAAGGGAAGCAATTAGGTCAAGAATTGGGCTTTGAATCCATGTGAATTGATAATTGAAGATATAATTTGATCACCATTAACAAAGCTTCCAAAATTGTCCCAAATCAAATATTTTGTTCACAATATGACATGGTACGAATTTTATTGTATCCATCATGGTAATTGAAAGTTGTATCAATCAAAAAGATCACAAGTTATTAATATTGAGATTTTATTTTGATTTAAATTGATTAAAAATGAATTAAATCAATAAAAATAAAATAAAATAGAAAAATTAATAATTGGTCATGAAATTGATGATAGGACACGTGTGTGGTGTGACAAGATCAAATCAAGTGGAAAAAGGTGGGCCCATTTGTCAAAAATTGGAGTTTTGAGGATAGTTGACTTTTGGCAATTTTGGAAAAATTCCCAACTTAAACAATGCATAATTTCCTCAATTTTAAACTTTTGGAGGTGTTCTTGGACTTTTTAGAAACCTTGATATGTCCTATAACCAACCCTTTTGGTCTCATCTCATTTTGATATTCTATAATCAAGTTATAAGCTTTGGCAAAAAAGGTGTTTTTGTTGACTTTCAAAAATGACCTATAATGTCCAAATTTGTAACTTTTTGTGAGAGCATTTCTTGATCTTGGGGTGTGAAGATGGATTATAGGAAATTGCATCCTCCTCAAAATTAGCTTTGGATGGGTCATTTCGTATAAAGTATGAGAAAGTTATGTTTGGTCAAAGTTGAGTTGACTTTTCCTACAAAACCCTAATTTAGCAACATTTGAATTTTGATGAATCTTGAGAAATCCTTGATGAATCATGATCAACCCTTGATCAAATGATGAATTATACTTAAAAATGAGAATGTTGACAAAAAATCTTGAGGTTTGAATATTTGTAGGTCACAGTTGACTTTTGCCCTATCATAGTCGATTTTTGGACCTCTTTAGCAATTGACTGACCAAACTTTCTCTGCAAGGCTTGAAATTTTACATGGATGAACTTGAGAACATATTAGGACATTGGGGAGCATTTTAGTCCATTTGGATGTAAGGATCTTGATGCAACACAAAACCCTAATTTTGAATTGACTGCCTTAGGAGGTGATTTGACTGTCCAACTCTTGAGCTAACTTGAGTCACTTGGAGATTATTCTTGACATGTCTTGAGAAATATGGGAGGGAAAATTTTTGGGTACAACAGGTTGTAATAGATAATTAGGTTTTATTTTCTTGCAAAATCCTCATTTGTAAATTTGTATATCCCCTCCCCTAATGATGTAATAGCTTAGTAATTTTACTTTCCGCAATTTATCGCTTTATATAAATGCTAGTAATTAGAGTTTGTATGGAAAGATAAAATCAACATGTAGCAAACCCTAATTCAAGACAAAACAATACATGTAAATCAAATACATTTGCACACTTGCACCCTTAAGGTAATTCCACTTTGTTGTCTTATAAAATGGCCATTTTATACATGTGGGATGTTTTAGCAAAAGCAATCAAAAAATACAACATCATAGTCCCTCGATGATGCTATCAAATGTTTCCTTTCAAAATGATCTTAGTCCCTCAAATAGAAATGCTAAGACATCTCACAACATTACTACCATGGCTATACGATGACACACGCCCGTCCCTTTACATCCAAAGATAAGGCTTCTTACCAAATCAATGGTAATAGCTATATAAAAGGAAAGGAAGAAATGAACTAAGAATTTTGAGTAGGTAGATTGTTCCTAGTTTCTTGCTCATTTTCAAATCAAACATACTTTCTTATTTTCAAAACAAACACGAAACACTTTCAAAAACATTTTCCAAACATGAAATATTTTCAAAAGCTCAACACTTTGTATACGTTCTTACGAACGAGAACTATTACAAAGTTTTCCTAAACGAATGCGCCTTTTCAAAATACTTTCAAAAACCACACAAAGCACATTTTCAAACAAAAGCAAGTGATCTAGAAAGCAACTAAGAGGCCATAGATAATTATGGATGAAAAGGGTGTTAATACGTCCCCTTTTCATAATCTACCCCCCGAACTCAAGAAATAATCTCAAAGGTCTTTCCTATTCTTTTCAGCCTTTCCTTTTGGATAAAAGAAAAGTTGGTGGCGACTCTTGCTAACCACAACATTTGCGATAAAGTGTAAAACAACCAAGTCAGTTCTCCCACTGTATTACAGAACTGGCGACTCTACTGGGGAGTTACTTAAAAGTGGGGTTACCTTAGGGCTATATCACCTTTACTTGCTTTCATTGTTTGATTTATTTTCTTTACATTTTTGTTCCTTGTTTGGGCTTGTTAAATCCTCTACCTGGATTTGGGATACCTTATAGGTAAGTAGCAATACATTGTGGAAACTGTGTAGGGTATACCGACATGGTCTAAGCAATAACTACCTTAGTGTGACACATTTGTGGGTACCGGTAGCCCTTGAATAGTCAAGGAGAATATGGAGCCGCTGTGTGGTGTCATGAAGCACTAACTGACTTTAGAACCTTTACTTGACCAACTTTGGCCATTAGGAAGTAGTGAGATAACTGACTTTGGTGCAGTCCGAATGTTGGTTGATACTCGATACTACACTCATTGATATCAGACTTATTGGGATATTTCGGTCGCCATGAAAGAGGCTCGTGCTGAAACCATGCCCCACAAGAAAGATCAGTGATATTGAGGTCCGTTAGAACCCGGTTACTATTTCTAGGACAGGTTTGAGCCAACTAAACTTCAAGAGAGTACTTACCTATAAGACTCCATGCAAGCCTAAACCTAAGGACTTGTTTGTCTTTTGTGTATATGCTTACTTGTACATAACATCATAACATCATGCTCATTCTCACTAACCATTTCATGGATTTTTTGGGATTTATCTTTGCTCTGTTTTTGTAGGATATGGCTTCTATTCGCAGGAAAACCATTCAAGTCAATCTCGTAAGAATTCCTTCTCAACTCAAAGATCTAGCATCAAGGGTCCCTGAGAACTCTTCATTCACCAAAAGACATGGTCTCCTTCTAAACTTGGTTACCTCCAATATCGATGAAGATATGATGAAGGTGCTTTTCCAGTTCTTTGATCCTCTACACCATTGCTTCACCTTTCCCGACTATCAACTTGTGCCTACTCTAGAAGAATTCTCACAACTCTTGAGGATTCTCATTCTCTATCAACTACCTTTTAATGGTACGGAAAGGGATCCAAGACCTGAAGAGATTGCTCGAGCACTACACTTGCAAAAATCTGATATCACAACTAATTGGGAAACAAGGAGTGGTTTCAAGGGTTTCTTAGCCAAGTTCTTGTTTAAGAAAGCTCAAGACTGTTAGAACTCTTTGTACTTACAAGCTTTTGAAGAAATCTTAGCCCTTCTCATCTATGGGATGGTTTTGTTCCCAAACCCTGATCAACTCATAGATGTCAATGCTGTCAAAATCTTTATGTCTCGCAATCCGGTGCCTACTTTGTTGGGAGATATCCTACATTCTCTCCACACTCGCACTTTGAGGAAGAGAGGAGCCATCGTGTGTTGCACTCCTCTTTTGGACAGATGGTTTATATCACATCTTCCCTGATCTGTCTTAAAGAACGAGCAAGGTTTGAGGTGGTCCCATAGGTTGATGACGCTCAGACATTCAGATATCCATTGGTGTTCTCGATCCTTGGAGAATGTTACTATCATCGACTATTGTGGGGAATTCCCTAATTTACCTTTTCTTGGCATTAGAGGAGATATCACCTACAACCCTTGCTTAGCCTTAGGCCAGTTTGGATATGCCCGAAGGGATGGTCCCCATATGATGCTCATCTAAGGATTGGTATTCGACTACGAGAGCAACGATCAAGGTTACCGCCAGAGGTTTATACGAGCTTTTAGGATGTTAGGAAAAATGGATAGTAAGACGTTGGGACACAAGAATTCCATTCCCCTCGAGCCTTACCTTAAGTGGGTTCGAGCTCGTGCTCAGAAACTAGTGATGCCTTATCCATCCATCTTACCAGTTATCATGGAACATGTGGTTGAAGGAGATGCCCCGTACACTGTTCTCCATCCCTACATGCCTACCTCTCTTGAAGACTTGAAAAAGGGTTGGATTCAGCTAAAGGGAGAATGAGATACTTTCAAATATCAATTCTATACTAGTGAGAAGAGGGTCTTGGAGTTTACAAAGAAGATGCAAGAAGAGCAAAGTGTGAACGCCTACCATGCACCGAAGATGATGCGTTAAGTCTTTTTATCTTAAAGAGTTATTTTGTATGCCCAAGAGGCATGTTGTAATCTTTTCAAACTAATTAATGAAGATTTACGTTTGTTCATTCTTTTTTCTATACAAATTTAAATTTCAGAAATCCTTGAAATCATTTGCATATACATTCCATGCATCATAACATGACAAGTTTTCATACATTAGGTTTCCTTATCATTTTGTTATTTATTTCAACAAGATGGATCTAGAGAAAACTGTGAAGGATCTTCAGGAACAAAACTCTCAATTCCAAGAGACTCTACTAGCCCTAGCTAAGGGGAAACAAGATATGATGGCATTGATAGCAGTTAAGAAGAAACCCAAGAAGAAAGCCCTGGTCAACTTAGGCAGAAGGTTCATAGAGCAAGTTCGTCAGATCCCAATAATGGAACTCGTCTGAAGAATATGAGAATCAGATTGGTGAGGTTAAGAGTACCCAGGATGACTGTGTTAATGATCAAGCGTTTGATGATGATTATTTTGAAGAGAAGTATCCACCCGCCGATGTCAAGTATAAGCAGTTAGAAGACATATTAAAAGCCGTCGAGATCCAAGCCGTCCCTGGTTTAGACTTTGATGATTTGGGTTTAATCTCAGGGGTTGTCATTCCCCACAAATTCAAAGTGCCACTCTTTTCAAAGTACAATGGGGTTTCTTGTCCAAAACTCCACCTGAAATCTTATGTGTGCAAGATACAGCCGCACACCGCTGATAAGAAACTCAGGGTTCACTTTTTCCAAGAGAGCTTGACCAGAATGCAACTAGAATGGTTCTACTAGTTGGATGGTTCCCGCGTCAAAAATTGGGAAGACTTAGCTACCGCCTTCTATCATCAGTACCAGTATAACACCGACTTGGCGCCAACAATAGTACAGTTGCAAGATATGACAATAGGGAAGAATGAAGGATTCAAAGAATATGCACAAAAGTAGAGAGACCTCGCCAGTAGGGTTCAACCACCTTTGAATGATAGAGAGCATATTGACATGTTTATGGGCACTTTATCTGGTCCATTCATTAATCTATTGGTTGGCTGCTCTTCTTTTGGTTTCACCGAGCTAATATTAACCGGTGAAAGAGTTGAAAGCAGCATCAAAAGCAGAAAGATCTCCATGGCATCTGCCTCCACTTCCAATCCTGTCAAGAAACCTTTTGCTGCAAAGAAGGAAATCAATGTTGTGTACGGGGCAAGGGCCTGTACCAAGAAGAATGATCATCCGTCTGTTAATGTTGTCTGAATCTCCAATCCAACAACTGCTCCAAGACCATCTGTAAATCACCAACGGTTTGAAACTCCAAGAAGACAATTTACAAGGTTAGGTATGTCATTATCTCAAGCCTTATGTGATACGGTGGCCAGAACCAGACTGTTTTGAAATGTCGGTTTGC
The DNA here is from genome assembly GCA_948472305.1 of Vicia faba. NCBI lineage: Eukaryota > Viridiplantae > Streptophyta > Magnoliopsida > Fabales > Fabaceae > Vicia > Vicia faba. The sequence goes on from OX451739.1 coordinate 168,517,240, forward strand.
ATTTTGCTTTTGTGTTCGTAAAATGTCGCGGTAAGCAAAAGTCGCCACCGACTTTCATTTTATCCAACTGGAAAGGAAAAAAGCACAGAAAAATTCCTTTTTTTGAGATTTTGAGTACGGGGGTAGATTATAGAAAGGAAATGTATTAACACCCTTTCTATCCGTAGTTTTCTACGGACTCTTAAGTACTTGCTCATCATTTTCAAAAAAATGCTTCCGTGTTTGTGTGTTTCGAAAAGTTTTTGTTTTAATTTGATTTAACCCTTGTATCAGTCCTCAAGAGTGTTACGAAGTCGTTTTTAAAACTTTGTTTGAAAAGAGTGTAAGTGTGGAAAAATTTGTTTTTGAGCAAGTACCTACTAGCATCTACCTACTCGAAAAAGGGAATGTTTCTGTTCTTTATTTCCTTTAGACAGTGCTATCCCACTATTAGTGAGTAGGTAGCACCGTCGTTGGAGTTTTAAGGGTCAATTAGAAAGGGACGTACGATCACTAAAGCAATGTTAGGACGTCTTAGTAATAACCCTAATGTCTTAAGATCTATATTCGAGGCGACATATCCGAGGCAACCTTTCCGAGGCAACTTTTCCGAACGGGACTTTGATCTTTGTTTAGACAAGAGAGCGACCACTAAAATATCCTATACTTAATGACCGTTTACCGAAGGCAACCGAAGTGGGAGTGTACCCTAGGAGTGCGCATGTGCGAGTGATTCAATTTCAAGTTATTATCTTTGCGCATTTAGGGTTTGCTAACTGTTTTAAAGTTTACATACATTCTTGTCATGCATCCCTATTATTCATACATCTAATAATTAATATTTTGCGGAATTTAAAGTGCGGAAAGTAAAGCTACGCTATTACAAGGCTTCAGGTATTAATTACATAGCCAAAAACAACCCGTCAAAACGATAAATGAAAAGGAGAAAAATCCTAATTAATTTATTACAACTTGTTAGCAATTACATTAATATGGTAAAAATAAATAAACGCGATGAATCGAGAACGAGAGAGAACTAGGGTTTTGACCCCGGCTAACGTAATCGAAAGAGAAATTATTTTGTTGTTTTTAATTATTTTTAAGAAAAAGAATTAGGTTGTTAAATTAAATACAAATATAATTAGTAATTAAATTAAATTAAAGAAAATAATTTACATGGTCTATTTTTGTATTTTTGGTTTTTTTTTAAGAAAAAAGAAAATAGAATTTAAATTACACTAAAACCCTAATTTTCTAATTGTTTTTAATCTATTTACAAAATAATTAAAATTACCCTAAAATTAACTAAACTAATTAAATTAATTTTTGATTAAAAAAATAAAACCTAAACCTAATTTGGGTGAAAATTATTTTTATAATTTTTTTGATAAAAAGAATTAATTTTTATGCTAGTAAAAAATAAATATAAATTGAATAAAGAAATATAAAAGAAAAGAAAATAGAAAATGGGCCTGTGGACAGCAATTTGGAGGGTGCTGATAGCAAGTCTTGAGCCCAAAAGAAAATGATCCATGTTGACTTCCCAGATTCCCTGCTGCATGTTGACCAATGCCTATGATGCTCCTTCATCTGATGGCCCTTAGATCTGGCCATCTAGAGATCCAATGGAGGAACCTTAAGGTTACATGGTGGACTTCTTATCTATGCATGCGCCTGATCATGTTAATAAAAATAATATGACACATGGGGGGACCTGGGATTCGAACCCAGGTCCTGTGACCTTTGCCAATGCCTCTTCACCAACTGAGTTGTGCGCTTATGTTATACATAGAATAATAATAATGAATAATATATGAAAATGTGAGTTAGTGAGAATAAATAAAAAAAGCGCCAGAATTCAAATGGACAAGTAAGATGGTGCCACGCAGGTCGTCCCTGTCCTCTCTCTGTTTGTAAAAGTCATAGACTTTTACCTACTGACATATGTCCGTAGCTACAACCCTTTCTTGTTTCAAAATCTCCCATGGGCATGATAAATGGAGTCTAAGGCCATGAATCAAACCGTCTTGGCCTTCTGAGCATGATGGTGCCCTTCTTGAGGCCCAATTTTACCTGTACCAAAAGATCCTAAAACGAGCCAACAAAACCTAGCAATGGTGAATTCTGATATAGTCCACAAAAATGCAATTAAATGATATAGATATCTTGCAAATGTGTTAAGGAACAAGAATATACTATTCAAACATGATGAATGTGCAAGAATAACAAGATTCAGTTTTGGAAATATGGGCAAACCGTGGGAGTCATGGGGATGAATTATGGGCACTAGCGCGCTTGCTTCAAATGGTACAACTTGATTGCAATCCCAGGAAGTGAATGAGATGGTCAGGGAGCCTTGTAATCGCCTAGAAGTGTGAAATCAAGTCAGCACTTTTTGTGATTTTTCCAAGTTTGTTCAGCTTTTTCACGCCTCCAAAACCTTGTGTTTTAGGTCTGCAAATGTTCACTATATACCAAGGATTGGATTAGGGTTGAAATTATGCTCTCAATCTTTATCCATTATGGCTTTTGATTTTGATTTGATTCACTAGAAAATCTTTCCAAAAATAGGCCAAAACCAATCTTTTCATGCACACAAAGGCCTTTCACGATTTGATTCACTTGCTAGCTGGATATAGGACCTGAAACATGCACAAGATCTTAAGGTTTCAATGATTTGGATTTTTCATGATTTTTTTTTATTTAAATTGATTTAATGGCAATAAAAATTAAAATAAATAGAAAAAAATATAAGATAAAGATAAATGGGAAGAGCTAGGGCTCGTGGACCATGCTATCAACTCAAAACAAGTGCAAAAACTTAGGCCCATTTAGCAAAAATTGCAATTTGAGGCATAGTTGACTTTTGACAATTTTGCAAAAAAGGTCAACTTCACCAATTCATAACTTCCTCAATTTTGACTCTTCGAAGGTGTTCTTGGACTTTTTAGAAATCTCAAGATGTCCTCTAAGAAAACCTTCTGGTCTCATCTCAATTGGTTCTTCCATGTTCATGTATGAAGCTTTGACAAAAAAGTGTTTTTGTTGACTTTTCAAAATGATTTATAATGTCCAAATCCATAACTTCTTGTGAGGGTATATTTTGAACTTGGGAGCTGAAGATGGATTGTAGGGCATTGCATCCTCTTCAAAATGAGTTTGGATGGGTCATTTCTCACAAAGTATGAGAATGTTATGCTTGGTCAAAGTTGAGTTGAGTTTTCCTACAAAACCCTAATTTATCAACTTTTGGTTCTTGATGAATTATGAGCAATCCTTGATGAATCATGATCAACCCTTAATCAAATGATGAAATATACTTCAAAATGAGGATGTTGACCAAAAATATTGAAGTTTGACTGTATGTAGGCCACAGTTGACTTTTGCCCTATCATAGTCGATTTTTAGGCCTTTGAGCAACTGACTGGGCAAATTTCCTCTGCAAGGCTTGAATATTGACATGGATGATCTTGAGAACATATTAGGACAATGGTGATCATTTGGGATCCCTTGGTCTCAAGTATCTTGATGCAACATGAAACCCTAATTTGAGGTAGGCTGCCTTAGGAGAGGGTTTGTCTAGTCAACCCTTGGACTTCCTTGAGCAACTTGAGGATCTTTCTTGAAATGTTTTGAGAAATATGGGAGGAAAAATTTTGGGGTACAACAGCTTCCCCTGTTCAATCTTCTTAAACCTGAGGATGTAGATTGGCTTTTCTGTCTTTCGTGATTCGAGGGTGGAAGATGATTGAACACTAGAGTGCCCATAAATTTACACTCGCATGAAGTGGTATTTGTCTTGTGATATCGGGAATGGGCTTACAGATGCCATTTGGAAAGTGATGACGAAAGATGGGCTTAAAGATGCCATCTAAAGGAGTGTCGATCGCCTAAGATATTCCTTAGCGAGAGTCAGTATACTTGTTGTTGAGGAAGACTACGCTGGGGAGTGCTGGTCTCTGTCTTGAGAGAAATAGAATTTTAGGAGCTTCGGTCATCCGTTATTTTACTGGGAAATTGTCTCTTAGTTGAAGAGGTGAAAATGAACTACTATCTTGTCGTAATTCAGGCTTCATAGTGATAAGACCGACTGCTATCTGGTCGTAATCCAGGCTTTACAGTGACTTACTGGGGATATGAGATTAAACTTGCTATCCAGTCGTGATCCAGGCTTCGCAATTTCTTGATTCTTATCTGGTCGTAATCCAGGCTTTAAAAGGAAATAAGTTGTTATCCGGTCGCATCCGGGCTTCAACTTGAATTTAGGGCACACTAATATCCGGTCGACTCCGGTCTTCTCAGTATGTGTCCAGGTAAACTTCTATTTGGTCGAAATCTAAGCTTCATAGTTTCTTGTACTGTTATGTGGTCGTAATCCAGGCTTCAGTCCTTTTATCTTTATCTGGTCGTAATCCAGGCTTCACGATGCTTTATACCATTATCTGGTCGAATCCAGGCTTCATGGTGTTTCATACTGCTATCTGGTCGTAATCCAGGCTTCACAATACCTTACTTCTTATCTGGTCGTAATCCAGGCTTCAGAAGAAATCAAGTGGTTATCCGGACGCCTCCGGGCTTCCCTTTGACTTTTGGGCCTACTAATATCCGATCGAATCCGGGCTTCATAGTAATTGGTCGGGTAAACTGCTATTTGGTCGTAATCCAAGCTTCACAGTGTCCCTCACTGTTATCTGGTCGTAATCCAGGCTTCAGTGTCTTTTATCGCTATCTGGTCGTAATCCAGGCTTCGCGATGTCTCATACTGTTATCTGGTCGAATCCAGGCTTCATGGTGTTCGGAGAAATCAAGATACTATCTGGTCGAATCCGGGCTTCATAACTTGTATTAAAGACATACCACTATCTGGTCGTAATCCAGGCTTCGTGGTGTCTTTGGCTGCTATCTGGTCGAAATCCAAGCTTCATAGTTTCCCTCACTGTTATCTGGTCATAATCCAGGCTTCTGTGTTTTTTACCGCTATCTGGTCGTAATCCAGGCTTCGCGATGTCTCATACCATTATCTGGTCGAATCCAGGCTTCATGATGTTTGGAGAAATCAAGATACTATCCAGTCGAATCCGGGCTTCATAACTTGCATTAAAGATATACCACTATCTAGTCGACTCCAGGCTTCGTAGTATTCTTGGCTGCCATCTGGTCGTAATCCAGGCTTCACAGTAACTTGTATTGCTATCTAGTCGTAATCCAGGCTTCACAATAACTTACTGAGCTGTTATCTGGTCGTAATCCGGGCTTCACGGCTTGTGTTTATGATATACCACTATCTGGTCGAATCCATGCTTCATGGTGTCTTTGTACTGCTATCTCGTCGTAATTCAGGCTTCACAATAACTTGCTGGGGATTTAAACTATTATCCGGTCGAATTCGGGCTTCATAGTTTAATGATAAACCACTATCTGGTCGACTCCAGGCTTCTCGGTGTTTGATACTATTATCAAGTCGTTCTCCGGGCTTCACAATATGATGTAAAAAAATCAAGATACTATCCGGTCGGATCCGGGCTTCGTAGCTTGAACTTTGTGAGAATTTGATTGTATCTTTCCTGAAAGGTAAATGTTAGTCATATGTAATGCATGACATGTATCAAGCAATGATGTTCTCAAAATAAATGAGGTTGTGTTGTATGATGCGTATGCACATTTCATGACGTATGGACATGCAATGTTTTTATGATGTTCTCTAGCTAGGGAAAATAAATCCCGGATTGCTACTAGAGAATATGAAGAGTTGAATTCTTTGTTCTCGTTGGGGATAACGATCGAAGATGATTTGAGAATAAACTGGTGGGAGAATAACTCTGCTGGAGAACAAACTGGTGAGAGAATGACTCTGTGGGGAAGAGATGCTCTGCTAGAGGATCTGTTGATTTGGAAGAATAACCTCGGCTGGGGATGAATCACCGCTGCTGGCGATAATAAAACCTGTTGGGGATTGAGTTTCTGCTTGTGGAAGAAATAAACTCCACTGCGGATAGTCTTCTAATGCTAGTGATAGATAAATTCTGCTTGGGGAGAATCACTGTTTTTAGATACCTTTTGCTCTGCGGGGAGTGAATGTACCTTTAATCGTATTCTCTAGCTAGGTCTATCCCTATACCTGGTGGACAAAGCAACTGTAAGGTTTGGACATTTCTTATTTTCCCCTGTTCCTGATATTACGAGTAATCGTCTTTTGTTTCGAATGTAAATATTTATGAGCAGCAATTATTGTCAAATGCATATATAAAAAATGAACCATTGGACGTTCTTGCAAAACAGAACAGAAAAAGAAAAACAATTTGAAATTTCTTTGTGAAAATGAATTATATTGATTTTGAAGTTGGCTTGTAAATAAGCGTTTTTGTACAAGAGGCTGACGTCCTAGTAAGAGAACGCCGCCGAAAGATAGAATTTATACAATTTGTGCAAAAGAAAGAAAAACAGCTATGTGAATAATCCCACTGGGTTCCAACTCTGCTATTGCCTTTTATATCTTCAAGCATCTCATCACTTTTCTACTTGGTTGAAGGTAGATCAGATTGATTAGTTCCATCCGAGTTTGATAGTTGATACCGAGGTCTGGTTGTAAGATGATCCAATGAGACATAATGTTACGCTTTGATCCCTAATTTTTTCCTGGACCTCCCTTTCGGGTTTTCAGTCCACCGGGATACCCTTTTTTGCCCAAGCCGCCTTTTCAGGTTTTCGACTTGCCGGGTGTACAATTTTTTTTAATATTTTCATCCCTTATTTTTTCCCGAGCCCTTTTGGTTCGTCGGGAAGCCCTTATTTCTGCCTAGGCCAGTCAACCTAACGGGTCTTTGATCACGCGTAGTATTTTTTCACTATGTCTGCATTGACGGGGTGAGGAAGGTCGTCACCATCCATGGTGGTTAGAATCATCGCTCCTCCTGAAAAAATGTTCTTAACCACAAATGGCCCTTCATACGTAGGGGTCCATTTGCCCCTGGGATCACCTTGCGGCAGTATGATGCGTTTGATCACCAGATCCCCAACTTGATACTCTTGTCGTCTAACTTTCTTGTTAAATGCCTTAATCATTCGCTTTTGATACGTCTGACCATGACAAATAGCAGTAAGTCTCTTTTCATCGATTAAGTTCAGCTGATCAAGCCGGGTCTGGATCCAATCACCTTCGCTCAAACCTGCATCCTTCATAATCCAAAGAGAGGATATCTGGACCTCAATGGGTAAGACTGCCTCCATGCCATACACCAAAGAGTAGGGTGTTGCCCCTGTTGAAGTTTGCACTGAGGATCGGTACCCATGAAGAGAAAATGGTAACATCTCGTGCCAATCTTTGTATGTCATCGTCATCTTCGGCACAATCTTCTTGATATTCTTATTAGCTGCTTCAACAGCCCCATTCATCTTCGACCAGTAAGGAGAAGAGTTGTGATGTTGTATCTTGAACTGCTTATAGAGCTCGGTGATCTTCATATTATTGAGATTTGTACCATTGTTCGTAATGATCCTCTCTGGTACACATTAAAGAAGTGAAAAACACAAGAAGGGGGGTTGAATTGTAAAAACTTGAAATCAATTGCAGTCAACACGGTATTTTTATCCTAGTTCGTTTGATCTCAAACTACTTCAGTCCACCCGTCAAGGTGATTTCGCCTCTCTCCAACGAGGTCTTAATCCACTATATTCAACTGAAGATTACAACTACTTTAACAACTGCTAAAGCCTTCTTGAGTCAAACCACAAACCGGTTTCTCAAGGAAATACTTTCTTACAGATAAATGAAATCTAAGTGTGTTGAATGTTTTCTACAAAAACTGTTTATCACAACTGTGATACTACACACATTAAGCTTATGAGAACTAGAGTGCTAAAATAATTGAGTAGGGAATTTGAGAGCTTTAGCAAACTGAGAGTGAGGAAGATGATGAATAGCTTTAGGCGTGTAGAGAGTTGTAGAGCATTAGCCAATTCAATCTTCACTGACTTGTTTATATAGCATTGGAAAATGGTACGTTGGAGTTAGTTAATTCCGTTTCAATGCCAATAACATTATTTCCAAATTGAGAAGATCTTTGTCTGGAATAATTCCGTTGATAATAAATTATCTTAAATGCTCAGTACCGTTGCCACTTAAGCGTGTTCTGGCTTTGGCTTATTCTGACGCTGCTAGGTGCTGATGAGTTGTTGTTTTCTTGATCAGAGTTCAGATTGTTACGCGCAGATCTGTTCATCAAGCTTCAGCGTAAGCACATGTTGATCTTCTGATTCTGGCATCTGATATAACATCTTATGATGCTGATGTTGATATTTCATCTTTTGATGCTGATGATGATATTCTCTTGCTGATGTCCATCAGAGTTTCTGTAAAACAGAATGTAATTTTTAGGTAGCATATATGTCTTACATGAATCATACAATTTATATATCTTTGCATTTTGTTATCATCAAAACTTAAACTTAGGGTAGTAGATTCAAACTTTGTTCTAACAATCTCCCCCTTTTTGATGATGACAAAAACTAGATTTTTTCAATTGAAAATTATTGTGAAAAGTATCAGAGATAACCAAATAATAAATTGTGTCAGAATTAAATAGGAAGTTATCAAAGGTAAGAGAATAGGGGATAAAAAGATATCAGAGTTTAGATCGGAAATACTCCCCCTGAGTTTATTACTTCCCTTTTTAATTCCATGAGTCTTTCAGGATCAGATCTTTATTGACTTTCTTTGAACATCAGAACCTCAGAGCTTCAGTGTATCAGAGATGATTATCTTCTTGTACCTGTAAGCTTATGCAAAACAAAAACATCGAAGTATATCAGAGTGTTAGAATGTTTGAGACTTTTTGTCTCAGTAATCCGTTATTGAAAAATATCATTCTTGTTCTCCCCCTTTTTGTCAACAATCAAAAAGTGCAAGTAATTAAAGTGAAAACGATCAGTGCAGAAAAACTGTTATATTTAATTCAAAGCTTAAAAGATAGTACAGAAAACATGGAAAGAAAACAATGAAAACATCAATAATGAAAATCTAAGGTTGGGGTGGAAAGCGTGTGAACAGAGTCTCTAGCATTGTCTTAATCTGATCAGCAGTTTCATTCTGCTTGTGCACCATGCTGACTACTGTATCAATCTTGCTGTCTTGCACATCCAACCTTTCCTTCATACGTTCATCATTCTCATCCATTCTTTTCTGCAGACGAATATCATTCTGCCTCAGCTCTTCAAGTGTCTGCCTGTCCAAAGCAGCTTGAGAGACGTCAGAAATAGGATGCTTCTGAGAGCTTTCTGCAACATCTTCTGCTTGACTAACATCCTCAGCTTGAATTGTCTGATCTTCTGCTGGCTGAACTTTTGAAGCTGGACGCTTTTCAGACCATGGCTCACTATCCAGAAGTAGCACTTCCTCCTTCAGCAGCTGACTCATGACTGGACCTTCAACTTCCTTCAACAGCTTGCTGAAGTTCTGTTGAGCCTGTTCATAGTTTATGTCTTGCAGCTTGAAGGTTTCAGCGCGTACCCAACTTCTGAAATGTGTCTAGAGTTGGTCTGAAGCAGCAGGATCAATCATTCCAGGACAAACCTGCTTTAGAGAAGAAATCCAATTCTGCAAGCTTGTTTCAAAATTCAAAATGCCAGAACCAACATCTATTTGTTTGGGTTTGGGAATGTCTATTTTGTTTTTAAGATCAGCAAGGTGGTCAAGGACTGTGAGGTCAATGAAGGTCTTGTTGTGGTTATCTTTATTTTGTTTGGGAGATGGAGTGGGAGAATCAGAAATGATTATTGGACTGTTTGGAGTATTTGGAGGGGTAGTTTCTGGTGAGGATGGCAGTTGGGGTATGTTTATAGTTGTACCACATGGCAGTTGAATTGCCAAGGGTTGAGGTTCAGAGGATTGAGGAGAATGAGGTTTAGGGGTTTGAGGTGAATGAGGTTCAGGGGTTTGAGCCTCAGAGTGGTGAGACTCAGAGTGTTGAGACTCAGGTTGTGGAGATGATGGTTGAGGTGAAGGTGGATTAAGTTCTGGTTGTGGAGAGGGAGGTGGAGTTTTTGGTATGGGTGAGAGTGTATGTTCTGGTTGAGGTGAGTGGGCAGTTTCTGGTTGAGTGTTTGGATTTTCTGAGAGGGGAGCGGAAGAATGTTGATCAATTTCAGAAAGAACTTTATCAAGTTCTGATTCTGTTGAAGTTATGGGTTTTGTATTTAGGGGTTTGGTGCGGGATCTCCTGAGAGTTAGTGACTCAGAAGGGTCAAATTCTGGTTCGGTGTCATCAATGGTTGGTATGGGGATTGGGAGTTCATATGAAGTTGGGGTTGAGATTGATGTTGGAATAGCAGAAGAATTTAAAACATTAACAGTAGATAGATTACCTCTCTTCTTAGGGGTCTGCTGGGATGGTCCTTCTGAAGCAGCCTTTCTCTTCTTATTCTTCTTCAAAGTAACCTCTGGAGTTTGCTGGTGCAGATCTTTGATGTTCAGATCAGAATCTGTGCCATCAGCTTTGCACGCGTCCAAGTATCTGAGAACGATGACTGGTTTAGAGTCAATCTCAGAGAATATGGGAAAGTCGCTCAGAGGGACTCTTCTGCTGGTGATGTCAGCAAGAGGAGTGACGTTGGGCTCCTTTCTGATATTCTCTATCAGTTTCATCTTTTTCAGATTCTTTGCGTTCAGCTGCTTACCAACCGCTGGTTCCAGAGAACTTATTTCTTGAGCTTCTGTAAGGTGTTCTATCAGCCTATTCTCAGTCAGAATATCTGATATTAATCTTCCAAAGGGTATCCAATCCCTTTTTGTCCTTTCTTCTTCTCTTGTCTCCTTGACGCTAATCTTCAAGTGATTGAACAGAAGATGAGCCAGGTTGATCTTGGTCTTCTTAGCAATGAAATAGAGCAGATATTGCTGATCTATGTTGATGTAGTCAGGAGAGCTTGTGGGCTTCCTGTGGTTGAAGCAACCCAAGATGATCTTTGCCCAGATTCTGTGCTGATCCGTTAAATCTCTGATTTTGCTGCTGGGAACTCCATGAGTGAAAATCTGTCTAGCAACTAAACCAGTGTTTCCAGATCTTTCTGCCATGTCAATACAGCGGATGCCACCACCGTTGTATCCAATCAGTCTAGCAATGTGATCCTCAGTGATCACTATCTTCTTTCCCATGATGTATGATGTAACCTGATGCGTTGAAGCAGATGCATGAATCCAGAACTCCTTAACCAGAATGGGGAATGTTGGCCCCACCAACCTATCAAAATACTTCTCCCATCCTTGTGCCCCAATTTCTTCAGTCAAATCGAAGCCATTATCTTTCAAACTGGTGAAATCAACGATCAGTTCAGACAGAACCTCCAAGTTCTTCACCGGAGTCAGCAGAGTTCTAAAGGGAATCTGGTATTGCTCAATTGAAGCATCTTGCTGGGAACCTGCAGAAACATTGCTAGAGGTTGCCACGTTCACACTTAGGGTTTCTTTGAGAAAAGCTTGAAAAAGGGTTTCTTTTGAAAAAAAGGATGAACACACAAGTGAGAATGCAGAAAATATTTGGATGATTGTAAGAGACGGTAAAAGTTTAATGAATGCTGTTAATGTGCTTAAATAGATTTCAAAATGTGTTTTTGAAAACGTAAACAGTTTTAAGAGAGAGAATTAATACATGATTACAGTTTAACTCATGATTACACGCATTTAATGCTTGTTGATTTTGGGGGATTTGAGAAAGATACTTGGAACGGTTACCAGACATGTGTCTCAATTCATCCAATCAGCGTTTTGCCTTCTCAGAAGCGTGCACGTGTGTTCTGCTTCAGAGATTTGCTGATGATTGGATGACACTTGTTTGATTTAGTGAGCAGCACGTCTATCCTTGAGCTGGAACGCTCAGATCTTTAAGAATAGAATCTGATACAATCTGCATGTCTATCTTTCTGAAAGAAGATTGATCAGAAGTTCACAGTAAAAAGAAAACACATTCTGAAGGTTAATATATAAAATTAAAACATTTTCACTCTGGGCAGAGCTTCATGCTGAGATGTTTCAGAATGAAATTGAACCTATCTTCAGAAAGAGGTTTAGTGAAGATATCAGCCCATTGATGGTCTGTATCAATAAATTTTAAGTTCAAAATTCCTTTCTGAATATAGTCCCTAATGAAATGGTGTTTTATTTCTATATGCTTAGCCCTAGAATGCAAAATAGGATTTTTACTTAAGCAAATGGCAGAAGTATTGTCACAGAGTATAGGGATGTTACTCTCAAAAATCTGGAAGTCTTCAAGCTGACTTTTCATCCAGAGCATTTGTGTGCTGCATCCAGCTGCTGCTATGTACTTAGCTTCTGCTGTTGATAGCGCAATTGTGGATTGCCTTTTGTTGGACCAAGAGATCAGATTTTCTCCCAGAAACTGGCAGCTTCTACAAGTACTTTTACGCTCTACTCTGTCTCCAGCAAAGTCAGCATCGCAGTAGCCTACTAAGCTGTAATCACTAGATTTTCTATAAAATAAACCCAAATTAGTAGTACCTTTCAGATACTTGAAAATTCTCTTAACAGCTGTTAAGTGAGATTCTCTAGGATCTGATTGGAATCTTGCACAAATACATACGCTGAATAAGATATCAGGCCTTGAAGCCGTCAGATAAAGGAGAGAACCAATCATACCTCTGTAGACCTTCTGTTCTACCTTTTTGCTTACCTCTTCTCTTTCCAGAATGCACGTGGGATGCATTGGAATCTTTGATGACTTACATTCTGAGAGGTCAAATTTCTTCAGAAGTTCTCTGACATATTTGCTCTGATGAATGTAAGTTCCCTCAGGATTTTGATTGATCTGAATTCCCAGAAAGAATTTCAGTTCTCCCATGAGGCTCATCTCAAATTCTGCCTGCATACACTTAGAAAATTTTCTTCCAAGAGAAGGATTAGTAGATCCAAAAATAATATCATCAACATAAATTTGGCAAACTAAGATGTCATTCTTAACTGACTTACAGAATAAGGTAGTGTCCACCTTCCCTCTGGTGAATTCTTTTTCTAACAGAAAGTTACTTAGTCTTTCATACCAAGCTTTGGGAGCTTGTTTCAGACCATATAGTGACTTCTTTAGTTTGAAAACATATTCTGGATTTTTTGTACTTTCAAAACCAGGGGGTTGGTACACATAAACCTCTTCTTCTATATAACCATTTAAGAATGCACTCTTAACATCCATCTGATACAGAGTGATGCCTTTATTAACAGCAAACGAAATTAAAAGTCTGATAGATTCTAACCTGGCGACTGGAGCAAAGGTTTCTATATAGTCTATCCCCTCTTGCTGACTATAACCTTGTGCTACCAGTCGTGCTTTGTTTCTGATAACTTCACCTTGTTCGTTCAACTTATTTCTAAACACCCATCTTGTTCCAATGACGTTGAATCCTTTTGGTCTGGGAACGAGATCCCATACGTCATTTCTGGTGAATTGATTCAGCTCTTCTTGCATTGCTAGAATCCAATCGTTGTCCAGAAGTGCTTCATCAATAGAAGAAGGTTCAATTAGAGAAACAAGTCCCACGAGGGATTCTTCAGAGTTTCTAAAGCTGGCTCTTGTTCTGATTGGATCTTCTTTTCTTCCTAAGATAGTTTCTTCTGGGTGATCCAAGCTGCTTCCGGGTAGTCTTTTCTGAGGTTGATCAATAGGTGTTGCTGGATTGCTCGCAGTGCCTCTTTCTGATGTTGAAGGAGTGTCGTTGTTGAGAGCTTCTGATGACTTGTCTTCAGAACCTGTGAATTCAACTTCCATACCTGCAAAGACTTCATTCTGCTTTGACTTTTCAGAGTCAAGCTTATCATCAAAATGAACACTGATTGATTCTTCCACAATCTGTGTTTCTGTATTGTATACTCTGTACCCTCTTGAGCATTCAGAGTATCCTAACATAATACACTTCTGTGCTTTAGAGTCAAACTTGTTCAAATAATTTTTTATATTTAACATAAAACAAGTACATTCAAATGGATGAAAATATGAAATGTTGGGCTTTCTGTTCTTCCACAATTCATATGGAGTCTTTTCCAGAATAGGTCTTATTGAGATTCTATTCTGAATGTAGCACGCTGTGTTTATTGCCTCTGCCTAGAAGATCTTAGCAACGTTTGTCTCATTGATCATGGTTCTATCCATTTCTTGCATTGTTCTGTTGTTTCGTTCTACAACTCCATTTTGTTGGGGAGTTCTAGGACAAGAGAAATCATGCAGAATGCCTCTGTCATTAAAGAATGACTCAAAATATTTGTTTTCAAACTCTCCACCATGATCACTTCTGACTTTAACGATTCTAAGATCCTTTTCATTCTGAACTTGGTTAGAGAAGGTGACAAACACAGAGTGTGACTCGTCCTTGTGTCTTAAGAACTTTACCCATGTCCATCTGCTATAGTCATCTATGATTACTAACCCATACTTCTTGCCACTGACTGAAGCAGTTTTAACTGGTCCAAATAAGTCAATGTGCAGAAGTTCTAGTTGCTTAGAGGTAGAAACAACATTTTTAGATTTGAAAGAAGGTTTTGCAAACTTGCCTTTCTGACATGCTTCACACAGAGCATCTGAATTGAACTTCAGATTAGGAAGTCCTCTGACCAGATTGAGTTTGTTAATCTGAGATATTCTTCTCATACTAACATGCCCCAATCTTCTATGCCAGATCCATTGCTCGTTGTTAACAGACAGAAGACACTTTACATTCTGACTTTTCAGTTCAGAAAGTTTGATTTTATAAATGTTGTTTTTCCTCTTTCCATTAAATAGGATAGTCCCATCTTTCTGACTAACAGTTTACATGATTTTTGATTAAAGATTATATCATAACCGTTATCACTTAATTGACTTATGGATAACAGATTATGCATTAATCCATCTACTAGCAGAACATTATTTATAGAGGGAAGATTTCCATTACCTACAATTCCAGAGCCAATGATCTTTCCCCTCTGATTGCCTCCAAAGCCTACGTGGCCTCCAGGCTTAAGTTCCAGGCTTTGGAACATATGCCTTCTTCCCGTCATGTGTCGCGAGCAGCCAGAGTCCAGGTACCATGACTGGTGTTTCTGATTTGCTGCTAAAGATATCTGCAACATGTATTATTTTATCCTTAGGTACCCAGATTTTCTTGGGTCCTGATTTGTTAGATTTACCAAAACTCTGGTTGAATTTTGGTTTCACAGAATACTTACTACTAGTATATTTAATATCATGTGTGTGACCATACACAAAATGTGAGTTCAGAGGAGTGTGTTTAATAGTTAAATCCATGGCATTCTTTGGTGTAGGTACCTTACCTTGGTATCCTATTCCATTTCTGCCGTTTCTGCTAACTCCATAGATCATTGAAGCCATTTTGCTTCTATCTATGCTTTTAGAAAGGAACTTCTGAAAACTATGATCATACTCCTTGATGGTCTCATCAGCGCTGCTGGGAGTTTCAGAAATTGTTTCCTTCTGAGAGTTTTGTAAAACATTTTCTAACTTTGAAATTTTATTTTTCAGCTCAGAATTTTCCAATTTAAGACTCTCAGTCTTATCAGAGTCAGATTCAAGATTCCTTTTCAGGTTTCTGAATTTAACTCTAATCTGCTGGTACCTTTCCAGAATTTCGTTAAGGCTTTCAGCAAGTTCAGCCTTAGTAAAATTAATTGCAAAGTCAGGAAATACCTCTTCAGTGTCTGATTCTGAGTCTGATTTAGAAGCTTCACTGTCTTCTGAAATGTTGGCCATGAGAGCTATGTTTGCTCTCTCATCATCTGATTTTGAGTCAGCTTCAGACGAGTCAGAGTCATCCCATGTAGCCATGAGACTTTTCTTCTTTTCTCTTCCAAACTTATTTTTGGGATTTTCCCTCTGAAGCTTTGGGCAGTCACTCTTGTAGTGTCCTTGCTCATTGCATTCATAGCAGATGATGTCCTTGGTGTTTGGCTTTCTGCTTCCTGAGGAGCCTTCAGATCTTCTGTATCCAGAGGAAGAATCTGACCTTCTGTATCTTGAAGAGGACTCATTCTGATCAGATCTTCTGGGATTCCTGAACTTCCTTTGCCTCTGCTTCCATAGTTGGTTCACTCTTCTGGAGAGGAGGGAAAGTTCGTCTTCTTCTGATGAGGATCCATCAGATGTTTCTTCAACTGCCTGCAAAACTTTAGACTCAGATTTTTTGTTAGATTTTAATGCTAAAGGCTTACCTTGCTTCTGAGGTTCATCAACTTCCAGCTCTATCTCGTGACTTCTGAGGGAGCTGATAAGTTCCTCCAGAGAAATTTTGTTGAGATCTTTAGCTAGCTTCAGTGCTGTAACCATTGGCCTCCACTGTTTTGGCAAGCTTCTGATGATCTTCTTGACATGATCAGCAGTAGAGTATCCTTTGTCCAGAACCTTGAGACCAGCCACCAGAATTTGGAATCTTGAGAACATTGTTTCAATGGATTCACTTTCTTCCATTTTGAATGCCTCATACTTCTAAATGAGCGCAAGAGCTTTAGTTTCTTTGACCTGAATGTTGCCTTCATGCGTCATTCTGAGTGAGTCAAACATGTTCTTTGTTGTGTCTCTATTAGAGATCTTTTCATATTCAGCGTAAGAGATGGCGCTGAGAAGAATGGTTCTTGCCTTGTGGTGATTTTTGAAGTCACGCTTTTGTTGATCAGACATTGCTTTCCTGTCAATCTTCTGACCGCTTGCATTCACTGGGTGCATGTATCCATCTGTCACCATGTCCCACAGATCAGCATCATGTGCCAGAAAGAAGCTTTCAATTCTGTCTTTCCAGTAATCAAAATTTTCTCCATCAAATACTGGAGGTTTGCCGCTGAATCTGTCTATGTCTTCATTGTTGTCATTGCTGGTGTGTTGATATGTTCCTGCCATTGTGTTTTTCTGACGCTGGATCTTGTACTGACACGGTTAAGTGTTTTAGCTCAGAACCAGGCGCTCTGATGCCAATTGAAGAAGTGAAAAACACAAGAAGGGGGGTTGAATTGTAAAAACTTGAAATAAATTGCAGTCAACATGGTATTTTTATCCTGGTTCGTTTGATCTCAAACTACTCCAGTCCACCCGTCAAGATGATTTCGCCTCTCTCCAACGAGGTCTTAATCCACTATATTCAACTGAATATTACAACTGCTTTAACAACTGCCAAAGCCTTCTTGAGTCAAACCACAAACCAGTTTCTCAAGGAAATACTTTCTTACAGATAAATGAAATCTAAGTGTGTTGAATGTTTTCTACAAAAACTGTTTATCACAACTGTGATACTACACACGTTAAGCTTATGAGAACTAGAGTGCTAAAATAATTGAGTAGGGAATTTGAGAGCTTTAGCAAACTGAGAGTGAGGAAGATGATGAATAGCTTTAGGCGTGTAGAGAGTTGTAGAGAATTAGCCAATTCAATCTTCACTGACTTATTTATATAGCATTGGAAAATTGTACGTTGAAATTAGTTAATTCTGTTTCAATGCCAATAACATTATTTCCAAATTGAGAAGATCTTTGTCTGGAATAATGCCGTTGATAATAAAGTATCTTAAATGCTCAGTACCGTTGCCACTTAAGCGTGTTCTGGCTGTGGCTTATTCGGACACTGCTAGGTGCTGATGAGTTGTTGTTTTCTTGATCCGATTTCAGATTGTTACACGCAGATCTGTTCATCAAGCTTCAGCGTAAGCACATGTTAATCTTCTGATTCTGGCATCTGATATAACATCTTCTGATGCTGATGTTGATATTTCATCTTCTGATGCTGATGATGATATTCTCTTGCTGATGTCCATCAGAGTTTCTGTAAAACAGAATGTAATTTTTAGGTAGCATATATGTCTTACATGAATCATACAATTTATATATCTTTGCATTTTGTTATCATCAAAACTTAAACTTAGGGTAGTAGATTCAAACTTTGTTCTAATACACATATCGACATATCAAATTGTGCCGAATAAGTCGCGCCACGACGTTCTTAGTCACTGTAGCAAAGGAAGATGCCTCAACCCACTTTGTAAAGTAGTCAATTTCTACTAGGATGAAACGATGCCTGTTGGACGCAGTAGGTCTGATCTCACCAATCATATCGATACCCCACATTGCAAAAGGCCAAGGAGATGTTAAGACGTTCATAGGAACTGGAGGTATATGCACCTTATCAGCATAGACTTGGCACTTGTGATAGGTCCACGAATGCTGATAACAATCAGCTTCTATAGTAGACCAATAGTTCCCCGCCCGTAGTATTTTCTTTGCCATGGTATGTCCACTGGAATGAGTTCCGAAAGTACCTTCATGTAACTCCGCCATGATCCTTTCTGCCTCGTTTTTATCCACACATCGCAGTAAGGTTGAATCATGGTTACGCTTGTAAAGGACACCATTGCTGATGAAGAACTTCACAGCGAATCTCCTCAGAAACTTTTTATCATTAATAGATGCACCCTCGGGGTACTCCTGAGCCTCAAGATACCTCTTTACCTCGTGAAACCAAGGTTTATCTGCTACCTCTTCAGTCTCAATGTCACAGCAATGTGCGGGTTCGTCCAACCTCTCAATGGTAATCTGGGGAGCCTCATTGTCCCACCTGACCTTGAACATAGAAGACATAGTAGCTAGCGCATCCGCTAACTGGTTCTCCTCTCTGGGGAAATGTTCAAAGGTTATCTCCTCAAAGTGTGGAAGCAACGTTAATACATACTCTTTATAAGGAATAAGATTTGGGTGTTTCGTATCCCACTCGCCTTTGATCTGACTGATCACGAGAGCGGAATCTCCGAACACACTCAAGAACTTAATCCTTAGGTCAATAGCCGCTCGAAGGCCCATGATGCATGCTTCATACTCCGCCATGTTGTTGGTGCAGTTAAAACATAATCGGGCGGTGAACGGAGTATGACAGCCTTCAGGAGATATGATTATGGCGCCAATTCCATTACCCAACGCGTTTGAAGCTCCGTCGAAATACGTAGACCATCGGGATCCTTCCTCAGGTCCTTCATCCAGTCCAGGTTTTTCACAGTCAGTCACCAACATGATGCTCTCATCCGGAAACTCTAAATTCATGGATTGGTAATCATCTACGTCCTGATGTGCCAAATGATCTGCCAACACACTCCCCTTGATTGCTTTTTGGGTTGTGTATTAGATGTCGTACTCAGTTAAGATCATCTGCCATCTTGCTATTCTTCCAGACAAAGCAGGCTTTTCGAAGATATACTTGATTGGATCCATCTTTGATATCAATAGGGTAGTGTGATTCAGCATATATTGTCTCAGCTGGCGAGCATCCCATGCTAAAGCGCAACAAGTTTTCTCGAGCAGCGAGTATCGGGTCTCATAGTCGGTAAAATTTTTGCTAAGGTAGTAAATATCATGCTCTTTTCGGCCAGACTCGTCATGCTGCCCCAGCACGCACCCCATCGAATTGTCGAGTATTGTCAAGTATAAGATCAAAGGTCCTCCTTCAACTGGAGGCAACAAAATAGGGGGCTCTTGGAGATATTCTTTTATCCTTTCGAAAGCGGCCTGACATTCATCATTCCATTTTACCACTTGATCTTTCTTCAGCAGCTTGAAGATTGGCTCACAAGTAGCAGTCAGATGCGAAATGAATCGGGCGATGTAATTCAGACATCCCAAAAAGCCTCTGACTTCTTTCTCTGTTCGGGGAGCTGGCATTTCCTGTATAGCCTTCACCTTTGCAGGTTCCACTTGAATACCCTTATCACTAACAATGAAACCCAGCAGCTTACCGGACCTTACTCCGAAGGTGCACTTGTTCGGGTTTAACCTCAGCTTGTACATCTTCAACCTGTCAAATAGCTTCTGGAGATGGTCAAGGTGTTCTTCCTCAGTCTAGGACCTTGCAATCATGTCATCAACGTACACCTCGATCTCATGGTGAATCATGTCGTGGAACAAAGCGACCATGGCGCGCTGATAAGTTGCCCCAACATTCTTTAATCCGAACGACATGACTTTGTAGCAAAAGGTACCCACTACGTAACGAAGTTTGTCTTCTCCATGACTTCGGGAGCCATCTTAATCTGATTATAACCAGAAAAACCATCCATAAAGGAGAAGATCTTATGTTGCGCGGTGATGTTGACCAGAACATCGATGTGAGGGAGTGAGAAATCATCCTTGGGGCTCGCCCTGTTCAGATCCCTATAGTCCACACACATTCGTACCTTACCATCTTTCTTCGGCCCCAAAACCACGTTGGCAACCCACTGCAGATAAGAAGTAATTGCTAGAAAGCCGACATCAAACTGTTTCATGACTTCAGCTTTGATTTTCTCCGACATCTCTGGGCACATACGGCGAACTTTCTGCTTTACCAGAGGACAATCTTCTTTGGTTGGTAGGCAGTGAACCACAATATCGGTGTCCAACCCAGGCATATCTTCATAAGACCAAGCAAAAATCTCAACATAGTCGCGTAGTATTTGAATCAACAATTGCTTGACACTAGGCTCCAGATTCGCACCTATCTTGACTTCTTTCTTGTCTTATTCTCTACCCAAGTTCACTGATTCCACTGGCTCTTCATGGGGCCATATGGCCCTCTCTTCCTGCAGTAACAGTCTAGAAAGTCCACCAGGCACTTCACAATCATCCTCACCTTCGTCCTCGGTTGGGTTGATCGGACTTTCATAGTCATAACTGATAGTAGCAGAGTCATTATTAGTGGGATCCATAGTGGATGTGGATCTGCATTATGATATGTGAGTGTGTGTAAGACAATAGCTGTTTTAATAAAGTGCAAGATAGAAAAGAAAAACAAGGAGCGCAAAATTTGTAATGCAAGAAAATGTCCAATGCTTTATTGATGATATATAAAAATGACAAATAATAAGCCCTCACAAACAAAGCCAAGGTGCCTCGGGCAAGGCACCGGGCCGTAAAGTTTCAAATTGTTTGTTACAAATTTCAAAACAAAAGTCTATTACTGTGTAATAAAAGAAATGGGCACGAAGTCCTTCTCCGTCCTATTGTTCAATCCACCGTCGGTAGTCGAGTAAATCCAGCTGTCATATCTGACTCTTCGTCATCATCCTCAATTGCATTTACTCCCTGGTCATGCTTGGGCATGGGCGCAGTTATGACGTTAGGCTTTTCCGTAGCATCAAACTCAATTTCTTTAGCTTCAATCAAATCTTGCACCTTATTCCTCAAGGCCCAACAGTTGTTTGTATCATGCCCTGGGCTATCAGAGTGATAGGCGCAGCGGGCGTTCGGATTATACAGCAAAGATGTGGTGCTGGGATTCTTCGGGGCTTCCCTCAGAGTTATCAGGTTGGTCTTCAACAATTGCAGTAAAATTTGAGATAAGGTCATACTGAGCCGAGTGTACTGTCTTTGCGGTCTCTCTACTCTTTGCTGATTGTTGCATTGTGGGGCAACAGTGGGTCTTGATATTACTACCGCTTTCACTGCTTGGCGGCGTTCAGGCCGGTTTTGGCTCCTCGAGCTATAAACTGCACTAGCTTCTTTCTTGAAAGGCTTCTTTTCTATACCTGATGATGCACCTTTATGTATCTTTCCACTTCTGATACCAGCTTCTACCCTCTCCCCAGTCAAAATCAATTCAGTAAACCTGGATGATGAACTACCAATCAAATGATTGAAAAATGGGTCAGACAGAGTCCCAAGAAACATATCCACCAACTCTCTATCAGACAGAGGGAGTTGGACTCTCCCAGCCAGATCTCTCCACTTCTGAGCATAGTCCTTAAAGCCTTCGCCTGCACCCATTGACATACCCTGAAGCTTAGTACACGTAGGAGCAAGGTCGGCGTTATACTAGTATTTCTTGTAAAAAGCAGCATTAAGGTCCTCCCAGTTGCGGACATTAGCTCCTTCCAATTGATAAAACCATTCAAGTTGAGTCCCTGACAGACTATCTTTAAAGAAATGAACCCATAGGTTTCTATCAGCAGTGTAGGGTTGGATTTTTCTGACGTACAAGCGGAGGTGGAGCTTTGGACAAGATGCTCCATCGTACTTAGCAAAGACAGGAGCTTTAAACTTGTGAGGGATCACCACCCCAGATGCTAGTCCCAAATCTCCGAAGTCCAACCCAGGGACCTTCTGAATCTCCATCGCACTCAGACGGTATTCGAGTTTCTTGTACCTATCCTCGGTAGGAGGATACTGTTCTTTGTCAAAATCAGTGTCATTATCAGAGACCACAGGACTAGGGCCCTTTTCTTCTTCTTGATTCTCTCCCCCTTTAGATGAATGAGACAGATCAGCTTCCTGTCGCAACCTATTCCCAAATCTGTGACCCATATTCAGAAGGACCACCTTCTTCTTCTTCTTCTTCTTCTTCTTCTCCTTCAGGATGAGAGTCTTCAAATCCTGTTGTCCTTTGGCCAAGTTCAAGAACAACTCTTGGAATTGGGCATTCTTTGCTTGAAGAGCCTTGATGGCTTGATCAGTAGGTATTTCAGAAGACATTTTGTGCTGAAATGAACAACGAAGAAGATGAGAAACCTGTAATGATACCTGTAATGAGGTGCATGATAATGGAATGCGTATGAAATGATTTCAAAGACTTTGGGAGATTTAAATTTGTGAACCAAGAAATAAACAAACTTTATTAGATTCAAACTTGTAAAATGTTTAACAATGCCTTTAAGGCGTTACAAAAGAAATAACTGAAAATAAATCTAAACTAGAAAAACAACAAAAAATCAGAAATCCCATAGTCGATTTCCATTCGTGTTGACGTAGTCATTGATCATCCTTTCATTCTCAAGTTTCCTCGTAAGCTTCAAGATCTTCCTCTCTTGCTCATGATACTTCTCCCTGTAGGTATCCCTTTCATCCTTTAGCTGAATCCAAGATCTCTTCAATGCCCCAAGATTAGTGGGCATGTAGGGATAGAGGACTGTATAAGGAACCCCTTCTTCATTAGTATGCTCCACAATCACTGGTAACATAGCTTCATAAGGCATCCCAAGCTTCTGAGTGCGGGCTCGAACCCACTGGAGATATGGTTGCATAGGGAGAGAAGTCTTTGTTCCTAACTCGTGAGGGTCTGACCTGTTCACCATGCCCCAGGCTCGTATGAACCTTCGATGATGCTCTTTAACGTCCTCCTTATAGTCAAAGACGATATCCGTAAGAAGTAGCTCATGGGGACTGTCTCTCCGAGCGCGACCAAATTGTCGTAAAGCCAAGCAAGGACTGTAGGTTATTCCCCCTCTAATTCCAAGTAGCGGGACATTAGGGTACTCCCCACATCGATCAATAATAGCAACACCTTCCATATCCTTAGAATTCCAAAGAATGTCCATATGAGCAAGGGACATTATTCTGTAAGACCATCCTGAACCTTCCTCATTCTTCAACACGGACTTGGGGAGGTGCGAAATAAACCACCTCGCCAACAGTGGCATGCAACACATGAGGGTCCCTCTTCTACGCGTCGTACAAGTATAGAGAGCATGTAGAATATCACCCAAGAGGGTAGGCACAGGATTGCGAGACAAGAAGATCTTAACCGCATTCACATCTATGAAGGAATATGGATTCGGGAAAAGAACCAAACTGTAGATGAGGAGAGCTAAGATGTCTTCAAAAGCCTGAAAGTCCAAGTTATCCCAGAATAGTTGAGCTTGATCCATTAGAAAATTTGCTAAGAAACCTTTAACCCCGCTTCGTGTCTCCCAATTAGACATTACATCAACCTTTTTTAAGTGTAAAGCTGAAGCAATGTCTTCTGTCCTAGGGGTCTCTTCCAAACCTGTGAAAGGTATCTGTTCGAGGATGGATATACCCAACAAATGAGAAAACTCTTCCAAAGTGGGAACTAGCTGATAATCCGGGAAAGTGAAGCAATGATGCACTGGATCAAAGAACTGGAAGAGCACACTCATCATTTGCACATCAAACCTAGAGGTAACCAAACTAAGAAGCTGGCCATGTCTTCTAATGAATGAAGAAGTATCAGAAACTCTCGAGGCTAAATCTTTGAGTTGAGCAGGTATTTGCACAAAGTTAACTGGGATGGTGTGTCTGTGCATGGAAGCCATAATCTGCAAAACAGGAGAAAGATAAATCCCCTCGGTCTTTGAAATGGTTAGCCTAATGAAGTATGCATGCTATGTTATGATGCATGATGTCATGATAAAACACACAATAGGTATAGCAAATAGCAGACATGGTAAAGGCAAATAAGTCACATAATAGCCCTTAAGTTTCAGGCTTGCATGAGGTCTAGGTATTACCCTCTTGAAGTTCAGTTGGTTTCAACCTGTCCTAATAATAGTAACCGGGTTCTAAAGGTTCTCAATATCACTGACCATCCTCCATCGGTCATGGTTTCAGCTTACGCAATCTTTTCTTGCGGCTGGAACTATCTCGAGAGTATGGTCTTAATAAGTGTAGTATCGAGTATCAACCAGTTCCCAGCTCTACACCGAGACCGGCTATCTCACTACTTCCTATGGCCAAGTTGGTCAATTATAGGTTCTAAGGACAGTTGATGCTTAACGAGACATATAGCAGCCCCGTATTCTCCCCGTTTCTCCATAAGGGATATCGGTACCAACTAATGTGCAACATCAATGTAGCTACTGCTTCAACCGTATCGGTCTACACCGTACAATTCCCTCACAGTTTATTGCTACTTACCTAACAGGTGTCCCTCAGATCCGGGTTAGGATCTATAGTAACTCCCGATACAAGACCCTTAAAAATAAAGCAAACAAATCAAACAATAGAAGCAAATATGATGAACTAATCCTAAGGTATACCCCACTTATTACTCCCCAGCTGAGTCGCCAGTTATGTGATACGGTGGCCAGAACCGGACTGTTTTGAAATGCTGGTTTGCATTTTGCGTTTGTGTTTGCAAAATATCGCGGTAAACAAGAGTCTTCGCCTAATTTTATTTTATCCAACTGGAAAGGAAAAAAGCACAAAAAAATTCCTTTTTTCGAGATTTTGAGTACGGGGGTAGATTATAGAAAGGGGAGGTATTAGCACCCTTTCTATCCATAGTTTTCTACGGGCTCTTAGTTACATGCTCATCATTTTCAAAAAAATGCTTTCGTGTTTGTGTGTTTCGAAAAGTTTTTGTTTTACTTAGATTTAACCCTTGTATCAGTCCTCAAGAGTGTTACGAAGTCGTTTTGAAAACTTTGTTTGAAAAGAGTGTAAGTGTGGAAAAATTTGTTTTTGAGCAAGTACCTACTAGCATCTACCTACTCGAAAAAGGGAATGTTTCTGTTCTTTATTTCCTTTAGACAGTTCTATCCCACTATTAGTGAGTAGGTAGAACCGTTGTTGGAGTTTTAAGGGTCAATTTGAAAGGGACGTACGATCACTAAAGCAATGTTAGGACGTCTTAGTAATAACCCTAATGTATTAAGATCAATATTCGAGGCGACATATCCGAGGAAACTTTTCCGAACGAGACATAGATCTTTGTTTAGACAAGAGAGCGACCACTAAAATATCCTATACTTAATGACCGTTTACCGAAGGCAACCGAAGTGGGAGTGTACCCTAGGAGTGCGCATGTGCGAGTGATTCAATTTCAAGTTATTATCTTTGCGCATTTAGGGTTTGCTAACTGTTTTAAAGGTTACATACATTCTTCTCACGCATCCCTATTATTCATACATATAACAGTTAATATTTTGCGGAATTTAAAGTGCGGAAAGTAAAGCTACGCTATTACAAGGCTTCAGGTATTAATTACATAGCCAAAAACAACCCGTCAAAACGATAAATGAAAAGGAGAAAAATCCTAATTAATCTATTACAACTTGTGAGAAATTACATTAATATGGTAAAAATAAATAAACGCGATGAATCGAGAACGAGAGAGAACTAGGGTTTTGACCCCGGCTAACCTAATCGAAAGAGAAATTATTTTTGTTGTTTTTAATTATTTTTAAGAAAAAGAATTAGGTTTTTAAATTAAATACAAATCTAATTAGTAATTAAATTAAATTAAAGAAAATAATTTACATGGCCTATTTTTGTATTTTTGGTTTTTTTAAGAAAAAAGAAAATAGAATTTAAATTACACTAAAACCCTAATTTTCTAATTATTTTTAATCTATTTACAAAATAATTAAAATTACCCTAAAATTAACTAAACTAATTAAATAAATTTTTGATTCAAAAATAAAACCTAAACCTAATTTGGGTGAAAATTATTTTTATGATTTTTTTGATAAAAAGAATTAATTTTTATGCTAGTAAAAAATAAATTAAATAAGTTGAATAAAGAAATATAAAAGAAAAGAAAATAGAAAATGAGCCTGTGGACAGCAATTTGGAGGGTGCTGGTAGCAAGTCTTGAGCCCAAAAGAAAATGATCCATGTTGACTTCCCAGATTCCCTGTTGCATGTTGACCAAGGCCTATGATGCTCCATCTGATGGCCCTTAGATCTGGCCATCTGGAGATCCAATGGAGGAACCTTGAGGTTACATGGTGTACTTCTTATCTATGCATGTGGCTAATCATGTTAATCAAAATAATATGAAACATGGGGGGACCTGGGATTCGAACCCAGGTCTTGTGCCCTTTTCCAATGCCTCTTCACCAACTGAGCTGCGCGCTTATGTTGTACATAGAATAATCATAATGAATAATATATGAAAATGTGAGTTAGTGGGAATAAATAAATAAAAAGCGCCAGAATTCAAATGGACAAGTAAGATGGTGCCACGCATGTCGTCCATGTCCTCTCTCCGTTGGTAAAAGTATAGACTTTTACCTACAGACATATGTTCGTAGCTACAACCCTTGCTTGTTTCAAAATCTCCCATGGGCATGATAAATGGAGTCTAAGGCCATGAATCAAACCGTCTTGACCTGCTGAGCATGATGGTGCCCTTCTTGAGGCCCAATTTTACTTGTACCAAAAGATCCTAAAACGAGCCAACAAAACCTAGCAATGGTGAATTCTGATATAGTCCACAAAAATGCAATTAAATGATATAGATATCTTGCAAATGTGTTAAGGAACAATAATATACTATTGAAACATGATGAATGTGCAAGAATAACAAGATTCAGTTTTAGAAATATGGGCAAACCGTGGGAGTCGTGGGGATGAATTCTGGGCACTAGCGCGCTTGCTTTCGATTGGTAAAACTTGCTTGCAATCCCAGGAAGTGAATGAGATGGTCAGGGAGCCTTGTAATTTCCTAGAAGTGTGAAATCAAGTCAGCACTTTTTGTGATTTTTCCAAGTTTGTTCATCCTTTTCACGCCTCCAAAACCTTGTGTTTTAGGTCTGCAAATGTTCAATATATACCAAGGATTAGATTAGGGTTGAAATTATGCTCTCAATCTTTATCCATTATGGATTTTGATTTTGATTTGATTCACTTGAAAATATTTCCAAAAATAGTCCAAAACCAATCTTTTCATGCACACAAAGGCCTTGCACGATTTGATTCACTTGCTAGCTGGATATAGGACCTGAAACATGTATAAGATCTTGAGGTTTCAATGATTTGAATTTTTCGTGATTTGTTTTGATTTAAATTGATTTAATGGCAATAAAAATTAAAATAAATAGAAAAAAAATATAAGATAAAGATAAATGGGAAGAGCTAGGGCTCGTGTACCATGCTACCAACTCAAAAAAAGTGCAAAAAGTTAGGCCCATTTAGCAAAAATTGCAATTTGAGGCATAGTTGACTTTTGACAATTTTGCAAAAAATGTCAACTTCACCAATGCATGACTTCCTCAATTTTTACTCTTTGAAGGTGTTCTATGACTTTTTAGAAAGCTCAAGATGTCCTCTAAGCAAACCTTTTGGTCTCATCTCAATTGGTTCTTCCATGTTCATGTATGAAGCTTTGACAAAAAAGGTGTTTTTGTTGACTTTTCAAAATGATTTATAATGTCCAAATCCATAACTTCCTGTGAGTGCATATTTTGAACTTGGGAGATTAATATGGATTGTAGGTAATTTCACCCTCTTCAAAATGAGCTTTGGATGTGTCATTTCTCATAAAGTATGAGAAAGTTATGCTTGGTCAAAATTGAGTTGACTTTTCCTATAAAACCCTAATTTAGCAACTTTTGGTTCTTGATGAATTATGAGCAATACTTGATGAATCATGATCAATCCTTGATCAAATGATGAAATATACTTAAAAATGAGGATGTTGACCAAAAATCTTGAAGTTTGACTGTATGTAGGTCACATTTGACTTTTGCCCTAGCACGGTCGATTTTTAGGCCTTTGAGCAATTGACTGGGCAAATTTCCTCTGCAAGGCTTGAAACTTGACATGGATGATCTTGAGAACATATTAGGACAATGGTGAGAATTTGGGATCCCTTGGGCTCAAGTATCTTGATGCAACATGAAACCCTAATTTGAGGTAGGCTGCCTTAGGAGAGGGTTTGTCTGGTCAACCCTTGGACTTCCTTGAGCAACTTGAGGATCTTTCTTGAAATGTTTTGAGAAATATGGGAGGGAAAATATTTGGGTACAATACCTTACAACACATGCTCAAGGCTAATTTGGTGACATTACGCGATCCTCCTGCCAACCCTGATAGCTCTTCACCAAAGTATAATCCAAACACTAAATGTGCTTACCACTCAAGTAGCCCCGGGCATGAGACTGACCAATGTTGGGCCTTGTTGTACCCCAAAATTTTCCCTCCCATATTCTTCAAGAATTGCAAAAGTCAAAGCTTCAAAATTCCCCAAGGGTTGCACAGTGTAAGAGCCTCCTGAACAATCAAAATTAGGGTTTTGGTTCTGATCAAGAAAATGAAGTTTCCAAAGGTCCAATCAAGTCCCACATGCCTATAAACATGGTCAAGCATCCTCATACAAAGTTTCAAGACTTTCAGCACAAAATTGCACAGTCAAAACCCTAATTGCACTACAGTCAACTGTAGGGGCAAAATGGTTATTTGACAGTCAAAAGTTCAAATTTTTGGTCAACATCTCATTTTGAAGCCACGAACATCATTTGATCAATGCTTGATCATGATTCTCAAAGCTTGGCTCAAAAATCATCAAGATGCAAAAGTTTCCTTATTTGGACAATTGAAAAAGTCAACTGTAAATTGACCAGGGCATAACTTTCACATGGATTATCAGAAAAATTCCATCCAAAGCTCATTTTGAATAGAAAGACATTTCCTACAACTCCTCTTCATACTTCAAGTCCAAGAAATGCTCTTACAAAAAGTTATCAATTTCAACATTATAGGTCATTTTCAAAAGTCAACAAAAAGGGACTTTAAGTAAAAGGCCATAACTTGAGATTGGTAAATCAAAATGACATGGGACCAAAGGCATTGGTTAGAGGACTCAAAGACCTTTCCAAAATGTCCAAGAACATGAGAAAAGCTTTAAAATTGAGCAAGTTATGCCTTGTGGAAGTTGGGAAATTTTTGGATATTTTGAAAAGTCAACATTGATTCAAATGACCTAAAATTGCTAATGGGCCTCTTTTTCTTCCACAATTCATTATCCAAGGCATGTGCACGACCATTTGGCCCAAAGGGAAGTTTTTATTCATTTTTTATTTATTTATTTGGATTTTTATTACTAATAATTCATTTAAATTAATTAAAATACATGAAAATACTAAACCTAGGTTTTTCAATCTTTTTATGCATATAATATCTCCAAGATTTCGTGCCTAACCAAATATAGAAAGAATCAATTGAATTGGTCATGATTTGGTAGAAGTTTGCATGAAAAAGATTTGAAAATCATGGTTAAAAAATCAAATATCATATTCATCAATTCATGGATTTTGGATCAATTTTCTTTGACCTAATCATTCATACACATATAAGGATGCAAACCCTCATGCCTTTTACCTCTCAGCTGCGCATACACTCCATTAAAGACATCTAGGGTTTCCAAACTTTTAATTTAGGCGTTTCTTCATACTGTAAAATTAGAGGACCTCAATACCATAACCATGTTCAGCGCGCTTGGACGAAAAAGATGGGACCCTCGCGCTCAATTTATGAGCCTCCACGAGCTATTCGCTATTTTCCAGAAAGGGGCATAAGGGAACGATTCAAAAACCGTTGCTAATTGTTTTTATGTTTCAGGAAAAATAAAGCCAACGAAGAAGATGGTTATGTGGCAGGCGATGGTTGGCTCGTTTAAAATTTCGCGCTAAATATCCACTAACGTTTTGTTTTATTTGATATTAATTGATTGTTATATTATAAACAAAGTGAGCGTTTGGATCAACTGGCAGGCACAAGCATTGGTAAACCACAGGACCTGGGTTCGAGCCCCAGGTCCCCACCCCCTTTCATATTGTTTTTCATTTAATATTCATATGCAGTTTCAACGTTGAGGTGCATCGTACATCATCAAAATCAAGCCATCCACTTGGCCAATGGAACGATCAGAGGGCCCAGATCTGAAGAGCATGGTACACGTGAGTCAACGCTTGGGTACGTGAGTGGAAAAGTCAGCCAGGCCTAAGGCTTATTGGGCTCAAATTGCTGGACTTCACCCTCCAAATTAGGGGCAGACCCCCTTAGGTTTGCAAACCTTTTTTACATTCTTTATTTTTTTTTCATTATTTTTACTTTCTTTCAATTATTGTTTTTTTTTTAATTAACTTAATATTTTCATAATATATAAAAACACCAAAAAATCAGAAAATAATAATAATAATAAATATTTTTATTTTAGTATTTTTGTAAATAAATTGCATTAATTAATTTTAGGCATTAAATTAGGTTTAATTGTAATATTTTCCTTAATAAAAATCTAAAATTGGTAGAATTATGGTTTATAATCATTTTTATCCCTTTTTTCTTTTCTTTCATAATAATTAAATATTTCCTATTATTTATTTTTATAATTAAATGGCATGTAAATAATTAGGTTAAATATTAGGTTAAAATTTAATCTTTTCTTAATAAACTAAAAACAACTAGAATTAGGGTTAGCATTTTATTTCAATTAATTCTTTTTCATTAAAATCATATAAATACAAAAAACTAAAAAAATAATTTCTTTTCCTTTTTTATTAATTAATTTAATCATTTAATTCAATTTTGCAAAAAAGGGTCCAACGCCCTCGTTTTTAATTCTTATTTAATTTGCATGTTTATTTCTTTTTTCGTATAATTTTTATGTACCTCTCCCAAAGCCGTGTAATTAATTTCTCGCACTTTACTTTTCATTATTCCTTTATTTTTCTGGCAAATCGGGTTCTGGAAATTTTGGCGATGTGGACCCGCGCCTTTAGTAATAGTTTAGAATTTTTACCTTCTCGCAATTTTTAACTGTTAATCAAGGCATGCAAGAATGAATGACAATAAATAAAAACAAACGATAGATCACTTTGACATGACAAGATAAATACAAATGAAAACGACACACAAATCACACACCACCCCTAGGGTACGCCTCACTGTTGCCTTGCCCTTCGAAAGGTGATCGTCGAGTAGAGGATGTCTTAGTAAGTCCTCATGATCTGGGAACCTGGCATGAGGGTAGCTTCTAAGGTGTCTTCCCATTGCTCTGGTGATCACCATGTCCCGAACCTCGAATTGACCCGAACACCTCCAATGGTGGTGCTACCTACCTCTCAATGGTGGGATGGCACTACTTTAAAGGATATTTACACAGACGAATTCCTTAGGGTAGGTAGATGACTCTAGATACTTGCTCTAAATTCAAAAATACTTTTCACACCGACACCTTTTCAAAAAGCTTTCGAAAGCAATTTTTCAAACACTCTTGAGGACCGATACAAGAGTCGAACTGAAATTTTCAAAGAATCTTTTTAAAACCCACAGTTGAAAAGCAAACAAACCATTTTTGAAAACACAAATGAGCAAGTATCTAAGAGCCCATGGATAACCATGGATAGAAAGGGTGCTAATACCTTCCCTTTCTATAATCTACCTCCCGAACCGAGAGCAATCTCTTTAAGGAATTTTTCTGTGCTTTTGTCCTTTCCATTTGGAGAAAATAAAAGACGGTGGCGACTCTTGCTTCTGCGACATTTCGCGAACCAGCGTTAAACAGTCAGTTCCAGATCCACCGATCACAGGCCTAAAAGAATAAAATTTAGGATTTGATCGATTACAAGACTCTTGAATTTGATCCTCCTCCAACTCCGAATGTAATCATCGCGCCTATGCTGAAGCATAGTAAGGATGTCAATGAAGTCAACGTTGTGGGTGATTCTGATGAAGAAGCTGTATTTGAAGATTAGGTGTATCCTACTACAACGGAGCTGAAGAATTGGCATGCAAAGGACTCCGTTCCCATCTCCTTCATTGAGGAGTAATCTACTTGTTCATTTCTTTTTATTAATTCAAGAACATTTTGTCTGTAATATTTAACAATGACTTTTAAGCCATGTGCCTGACCCGGGGCACTTTGGTCCATTTGTCAAGGGTTTTATTTATGTTCATCTAATCATATGATCATTCAATCATTGGACTCTTTTGCATTCAAATTTTTGTGTTCATTGTCTTTCTTTTTCAAAATAGCCATGTATCTTACATGCACATGCACACACTCTTGCAGGTCTTCATCCACTCTAGATCTTATTTCTAATGACTCTACTATTGCCGACTATGACTTTGAATGCCCAATTAACCAAGTCGAATACGAAGGTGAGGAGGATTATGATATACCGTGAGAACTAGACAAACTTCTATTACAAGAGGAAAAACCTATTCATCCGCACGAAGAGTCAGTTGAAGTCATCAATCTGGGTACTGAGACATACAAGAGAGAGGTTAAGGTCGGGGCTAACTTAGAATACAGTGTCAAGAGAAAGTTGGTTTAGATGTTGCATGATTATGTGGAAGTGTTTGCTTGGTCGTATGAAGATATGCTCGGGTTGGATACCGACATCGTGGCTCATTGTCTACCGACAAAGGAAGATTGTCCCCCTTTTAAATGAAAGGTTCGTCGCATGAGGCCTGACATGTCTAAGAAAATAAATGCTGAAGTGATGAAACAATTTGATGTAGGGTTCTTAGCTATGACATACTATCCCCAATGGGTTGCCAATGTGGTTCCAGTGCCAAAGAAAGACGGAAAAGTTCGCATGTGCGTAGACTATAGGGATCCGAATGGGGCAAGCCCCAAGGATGACTTCCCTCTACCTCACATTGACGTCTTGGTCGATAATACTACTCAGCATAAAGTCTTCTCTTTCATGGGTGGCTTCTCAAGCTATAATCAGATAAGGATGTCTACAGAAGACATGGAGAAGACTACTTTCATTACACAATGGGGCACCTTCTGCTATAAGGTCATGCTGTTCGGATTAAAGAATGTAGTGGAAACATATTAAAGGGCTATGGTAGCTTTATTTCAATAACAGATTCATCATAAAATAAAGGTATATGTGGATGATATGATTGCCAGATCACAAACTGAAGAGGAACATCTCGATCACCTGTACAAGCTATTCGAGAGGCTGAAAAAGTAAAAGTTAAGGTTAAACCCTAACAAGTGCACATTTGGAGTACGATCTGGAAAGCTTTTGGGTTTTGTTGTCAGCAATAAAGGCATTGAAGTTGATCCTACCAAGGTAAAGGCCATCCAATAAATTCCAGTCCCTCATTCCGAAAAGGAAGTTAGAGGATTCTTGGGTCATCTTAATTACATCGCTTGCTTCATATCTCACTTGACTGCTACTTGTGAGCCAATCTTCAAACTCTTGAAGAAAGATTAGGTAGTCAGATGGAATGATGAATGTCAGGCTGCCTTCAACAAAATCAAAGAATATCTACAAGAACCTCCCATCCTGATGCCTCCAGTTGAAGGAAGACCCTTGATCATGTATTTGACAGTACTAGAGAACTCTATGGGGTGTGTTTTGGGCCAACATGACGAGTCTGGCCAAAAAGAGCATGTTATTTATCACCTGAGCAATAAGTTTACCGAATGTGAAACCAGATATTCACTACTCGAGAAAACTTGTTGTGCTCTGGCATGGGCTGCTCTCTGGCTAAGACAGTATATGTTGACTCATACCACTCTATTGATTTCTAAAATAGACCCAATCAAGTACATCTTCGAGAAACATGCCCTTTCCGGACGTATAGCCAGATGGAAAATGATCTTGACTGAGTACGAAATTCAATACACAATGCAGAAGGCCATCAAAGGAAGCGTACTAGTAGGTAATTTGGCCCATCGAGCTATTGGTGATTATCACTCTAAGAACTTCGAATTCCCTGATGAAAACATCATGCTGGTGACCGAATGTGCGAAACCTGGACCATATGACGGACCTGAACAAGGATTCCGATGGACTATGGTCTTCGATGGCGCTTCCAACGCTTTGGGTAACAGAATTGGTGTTGTGATCATATCTCCTGAAGGTTTCCACACTCCTTTCACTGCCAGATTATGCTTCGATTGCACGAACAACATGGCCGAATAAGAAGCGTGCATTTTGGGTCTGAAAGCTGCCATTGATTTGAGGATCAACCATTATAATGTGTTTAGGGACTCTGCTCTAGTGATTATCCAAGTAAAAGGATATTGGGACACTAAACATCCTAATCTCATCCCTTACATTGAACTTGTGCTATCCATGATTCCCTATTTCGAAGAGATCACCTTTGAGCACTTCCCTAGAGAAGAAAATCAGTTGGTTGATGCCCTGGAAACCATGTCTTCAATGTTCAAGGTCAGATGGGACAACAAATCCCCAATGATTACGATTGAGAGATTCGACAAACCTGCACACTATTGTGAGCTTGACACGGATGCAGAAAAGCCATTGTATCATGAGGTGATGAGATATCTTGAAGCACAAGAATATCCCGAGGGATCATCCAATAATGAAAGAAAGTTCTTACGAAGATTTTTAGCCAAATTCTTCTTAAGCAACAAAATATTATACAAGCGTAACCATGACTCTACTCTTGTCTGATGTATGGACAAGAAGGAGGTAAAGGAAATTATGGAAGACATGCACGATGGTATCTTTGGCACACACTCAAGTGGACATACGGTGGCTAAGAAAATCCTGAGACCTGGCTACTATTGGTCAACAATGGAGACTGATTGTCATCAACACTCAATAACTTACCATAAATGCCAAATCTATGCTGACAAGGTCCATGTGCCTCCTATCTCTTTGAACGTCATGACCGCTCCGTGGCCATTTGAAATGTGGGGCATTGACATGATTGGAGAAATCACGCCCACCGCTTCCAATGGACATCGCTTCATTCTGGTCTCTATTGATTATTTCACCAAATGGGTCGAAGCCGCCTCATTTTCCTCAGTCACCAACAATGTGGTAGCCAGATTCATCAAACATAATCTCATATACCGCTATGGTATCCCCGAAAGGATCCTCGCCGACAATGGGACTAACCTCAACAATGCTATGATTACTGAGCTTTGCACTCAGTTCAAGATCAAGCATCACAATTCTTCTCCATATAGACCTAAAGTGAATGGCGCAGTCGAAGCGACCAACAAAAATATTAAGAAGATTGTGCAGAAGATGGTAGTAACCTATAAGGAC
Organism: Vicia faba; assembly: GCA_948472305.1. NCBI lineage: Eukaryota > Viridiplantae > Streptophyta > Magnoliopsida > Fabales > Fabaceae > Vicia > Vicia faba. The sequence goes on from OX451739.1 coordinate 168,552,718, forward strand.
TGGCATGAGATGTTACCGTTTTCTCTACATGGCTACTGTACTTCATCTAGAACATCGACTGGGGTAACTCCCTTTTCTTTAGTCTATGGCATGGAAGCTGTTTTTCCAGTGGAAGTTCAGATTCCTTCACTAAGGATTATGAATGAAGAAGGCTTAGGCAAAGACGAGTGGATTCAAATGAGATTGGATCAGCTGAACTTGATCGATGAAAAGCGATTGGCTGCTATTTGTCATGGTCAGGCGTACCAAAAACGTATGATTAAGGCTTTCAACAAAAAGATCAAGTTCGAGTATATCAAGCTGGCGACTTGGTGATAAAGCGCATCATTTTGCCATAAAGCGACCCTAGAGGCAAATAGACTCCCACCTATAAAGGTCCATTTGTTGTCAAGAGAGTTTTCTCTGGTGGTGCCATGATGCTGACTACCATGGATGGTGAAGACTTCCCACATCCTATAAATGCAGATATAGTTAAAAAATACTACACATAAATGACCTGCTAGGTTGACACACCTAGGCAAAATAAAGGGCATCCCAGCAAACCAAAAGGTTTGGGCAAAAATTAGGGATATATGCAATAAAAAAAAGATTGTACACCCGGCAAGTTGAAAACCCGAAAGGGCGACTTGGACAAAAATGGGTATCCTGGTGGGCTGAAAACCAGAAAGGGCAGTCCAGGAAAAAGTTAAGGATTGAAAGCGTATGACTATGTCCCGTGGAATCACCACAGTCAACTTTATCACCAAGGTCCAAGTTCAAACGGTCCAAGATCAATCCAATCAACTTCTATCAACGACAAGGGGCATTTGAAGACATTAGGGCAATAGTAGAGTTGGAATGCAATGAGATCATTACACATGGATATTTGTTTTGTTTTCAATCTTTGTTTTCCTTTTGACGATTTCCTCTTACTAGGATCTTTGTCTCTTTGTACAAAAAATTCCTATTCATGGGCAAAATGTCAATACAAGTATACTTTGAAATACAAACTTTATGTCTCTGTTTTGAATGCAAAATTGTCCAATGACTAAAATTGAACGAACATATGCATATGAACATAATTAAAACTATTTGGCACATGTGTCCTGCTAAGCAGTAACAAGTATCTCTTTAATGTATATGGAATATCCCCACAAAGTTATTTAATTAGCATTATCCCCACAAGTCAGTTACAATAAACCAATCCTTAACATTATCCCCCACAAGGTCTCTTTGCACAGGCCAATCTCCATCCAGAGTCTCAATCTCTTGGCAGCTCTGTCCCAACTAAGTTGATCCTACAAGAATAAGCCTTATGGATCTCTTCCTTAGAGAACTCACCTCATTAGCAGTTCATCGAGTACTCATCAACAGGGTTTATTTCCCAAACAGGGTTTATTTCCCAAACAGGGTTTATTTCCCAAACAAACAACAAGTAGCATAACTCCCCAGCCGAGTTCAAATTCCTCCGGCATAGTATATCTTCCCCAGCTGAGGCTGTTATCCCCAAACATAGTCTATACTCCCCAACTGAGCCTATATTCCCCAACTGAGTTTATCCTCTCCAGCTTGAGTTTTCCTTTCAGACTATTACAAATCATACGGCTAGAACCCCTAATCCCCAGTGAAGTCTTTAACACAACCTTTACTATCTCCAAAAGATACTATGAAGCCTGGACCCGACCAAATATTAGTACAATTTTCAAGTTACTACGAAGCCTGAACCGACCAAATAATAGTCTAATTCTCCGAGATATAGAAGAACCTAGACTCAACCAGACCAAGGTTTAACTTCTTTTCCCCAGTAGAGTTTACCTCTACCTCAAAAAGTTATTATGAAGTCTGGATCTGACCAAATAGCAATTCCCCTCAGAAGATTGTTGTGAAACCTAGAATCCGACCACATAACAACTAAATTCCCAAGCAAGTAATTGTAAAGCCTGGATCCGACCAGATATCAGTTCAACTCTATCTCTTCAGAAAAGTTTATTGTAAAGCCTGGACCTGACCAGATAGCAATTAACTTTATCCACCTCAAAATCTGTAAAGCCTGGATCCGACCAGATATCAGTTCAATTTCGTCTATTATAGCATGTTATTGTGAAACCTGGAGCCCGACCAGATAACAACTAGCTACAATCCCCACTAAGACACTATGAAGTCTGGGCCCGACCATATAATAGTATAACTTATCAAAAACTATGAAGCCTGGACCTGACCAGATAGTAGTTACCACTTCAAGTTACTATGAAGCTTGGACCCGACCAGATATCAGTTTGACTTCATCCTTTCTAGCAAGTAACTGCAAAGCCTGGAGTCTGACCAGATAAGAGTTAACTTCCTTATCCCCAACAAGTTGCTGTGAAGCCTGGATCTGACCAGATAACAGCCTAACTTCACTCTCCCCAAGAAATTTTCTACAAAGCCTGGAATCCGACCAGATAACAGTTAATTTATCCTTCCCCAGTAAGTTACTGTGAAGCCTGGATCCGACCAGATAGCAGTTGAATTCCTTATCCTCAACAAGTTATAAAACCAGGATCTGACCAGATAACAGCTGACATTCAAGAAATATTCCCCAGCGGAAGCATTCTTTCAACCAAGTTTGAAGATATGTTTATTCTTAAATCCCCAACAACAAGTCGAGATTCAAAACTCCTCAGCAGTAGTCAGGGATTTATTTTCCCGGAAAAACATACATCTCACATTCATACATCATAGCATATACATACAAAATGCATTTACCATGATCCCATTCATCTTGTGAACATCATGCACACATCTACATTTTACTAACCTTTTTGTCTCGCAGGTGAAACATCAAGTTTTTAGTATAAATCGACCAAAGATTTATGTTGATACTTCTTCCAGTATTTACCATCATTCCTCCAAATTGCATCTATAAGCCCATTTCCAATACATCTTCGAGTGCAAATTTATGGGCACTCTAGTGTTCAATCATCTTCCACCTTGAAGTCACGAATGGCGGATCCACCAATCTAACTCTTCAGGTTTAAGAAGATTGAACAGGGGCAGCTATTGTACCACAAAATTTTCCCTCTCACCTCTCAAGTAATCTCTCACAAGATCTCCTTTGGTTCAAGATTGCACAAGGGTTGATCAGCTCAAGACACCTCCTTAAGCACTGATGACTGAAAATTAGGGTTTGAGTTTGCACAAGGACAAATGGACTTTTAATGCCCCATATTACTTTCATGGACCATTTTGGACCCTCAATATTTCTCATGTCAAGTTTCAAGTCTTGGATAATATTTTTGCTCAATCAATTGATCAATTGACCTAAAAATCAGTTGTATTGGGGAAAAAGTAAATTATGGTCAATTTACAGTCAAACATCATAATTGTTTATCCATATCAACATTATGAACTCATATACGTCATTTGATCAAGTTTGGATCACAATTCCTCAATAAATTTGATCAGATCATCAAAAGGGCAAAATGGTCAAAATTAGGGTTTTGACTAAAGAAGTGCAATTTCTGATTTTTTACCTAGAAAATGACTTGTTAGTTTGAGGCATGATCTCAAGGATTCAAATGTTTCATTTTTACCTAATGGAATGACTCAAAAAATCTCTCAAGATCAATTGATTGACAATTGAATTTCAGTCAACTGATGAAAAGTCAATTGTACATTGAAAAGTCAAACTTTGACTTTTTAGTCAAAATCAAGTATCAATGATCACAATTCATCAAAACATGTCAAAATATGAAACTTGTTCATCAAGAAATCAAAAACTCAAGATTTCATTTTGAAAAGTCAAAATTTATAAACTTAGAAATTTTTCTAAGTGTTGGAAAATTCATATTTTTTTCATAAGTTTGAGCCAAATTTTCACCATGATGCAAGATGATTCAAAGGAAACTTCCAACATGAAAGTTGTAGATCTAAATGATATCTAAAACATTTTAGAACATAAATTATTCTATAAATTCATGGATTTCAAGTTATGATTTTGTGAAGACATGTTCATGAAACTTGAAAACTTAGTGAAATTTTGCCCTAGTTTAGGCAGGATTTTGACCTACCTTCATGGCAATTTTTCACATTGTTCCATGATGAATTTTCAAAAATGTCCAACATAAAGTTTGTAGAGGATGTTACAAGCTTTCCAAAATGTCCAAGTACTCATTGAGATCATGTTTTAGCAAGGAGAATCGAAGGCAAGAAGTTAGGGTTTCATTCCGAATTACAAGTCATTTCTTGATGAACACATAATGCAATTTCAATGTTAGGCTGCATAATATTGCTTTTCAGGCCTTCTAACTTGTGTATCTATCCATCATTAATGTATTACACAAACTTTTGAGCTATAATAAAAGTGGTTTAAGCTTTATCCAATTCACATTGCCATTTTGGGAAGAAAGTGAAGAATGCGATTCTTGAAAAGCAAGCTTTATGCACAAAGTTATTTCTTGAGCCTATAACTTATTCCCTCTGATCAAACTCCATCTACAAAGTCAGAAGCAAACTTGTTTAGAGCATAACCACTCTACATTACCAAGTACACAAGACTTTGAAACTTGGATTTCTCAAAAATCACATGTTGAACTTAAGCATTTGTTTTTGAATTCTGATCAACAACAAGTCTCCAAAATTTTTTCTTATAAATAGAGTCACTATTTGTAAGCTAAGACACAAGCATTAACACCCTGAAACACTCCCAAACTCCCTCTAGCCAGAAATTCCCTCAAAACACCATTGTTGTGCAAGTTCTGACTTTACATATCAAACTTCCATTTCCCTCGTGCATTTCTTGGCCTTTCACTTCCAAAAGCTCCTACATATCAAATACAACTCATCTCCATCCTTATTCTGGAACTGTAACACCATTTACCATAACCTCCATAACCAAAAAACAGAGTTTGTAACTTGACTTCTCCGGGCCATTTTAGCCACTCTCAACTCAAGCTAAGCATTGCATTAGCTTCCTAGAGACTCAAGGAAGCTAACCTGATCATTGCAACATCTTGAATCAAGCTCAAACTCATTTCGCGATTTCCATTTTTTAGGTACATTTTCAGACTTTTCATCTCATTATTTAGGCATTATTAGGCTTGCATTTGTGAAGATAAAATGTAGACATCATTGCCCTGAAACTATACATGTCCATAGATTTCATTTATATTGCTTGAGTAGTGAGAATTTTGAGTTTGAACTTCCTGAAATAATTAGGTCAGAATTTGGTACTTTTAGAAATTCTCATTCATCTTTGATTTATAGCTTTAGTTATTTACATGGTTGGATTCGTATGGAAAAATGGAGAAACATTCATGTTTGCATATTACATTTTCATTGAGAAATGGTGAAGTTACAGGATCCATGGCTGGAGGTTGAAGATGAAGTTGTATTCAGGGCATAACTTAGGTTATATATTTATTGTTTTGTTTATATCAACGGATGTATCACCATCCCAATGGTTAAAGCGCGCTCCTTTCACCTTTCGGATCTGGGTTCGAGCCCCAGCGTCCGTTTTGTTATTTTTCACAATTTTTGTTTCTTTTTTTTTTGTTTGCAGCCAGCGCTGGGCCTCCAACATTGGGCCTAGTTATTTTTTGCTCTTCTAACCCATATTCCATTGTTGCACCTGACCCATTTATTTTCTTTTATCATTTCATTTTCGTTTTTATTTTATTTTATTTCAATCTCTTTTATTATTTTTATTATTATTATTATTATCATTATTTTCATTATTAAAAAATATAAAAACATTTTTTATTTTATACATTTTATTTTTATTTATAAAACAAAAAGACTAAAAACATTTTCTTAAACAAATTAATTTCTTTTTTTAAATGATTAATATTTAGACTTAGGCTTGATTATTATTTTATTTTCTTTTATTTAAAATTAATTTAGAACTTAGGTTTCTTTAATTAATTAATTTTCATATTATTATTATTAATTTAAAACCTTTTCACAAAAAAACCCTAAAAATCCTTTTTAATTTAATTTCTTTCTTAATTAATTTAGGTTTAAGTTTTGTTTAATTTAATTAATGATTTTCTTTAATTAGGTTAAAACGCTTTCATAAAAACCAAACAAAAATCATTTCCTTTTCCATTTACATTCTTGCATTATTTTCTTTTCAATTTTGTAAAATATTCAATATGGTTGTAATAGATAATTAGGTTTAATTTTCTTGGAAAAAACTCATTTGTAAATTTGTATACCCCCTCCCCTAATGATGTAATAGTTTAGTAATTTTACTTTCCGCAATTTATCGCTTTATATAAATGCTAGTAATTAGGGTTTGTATGGAAAGATAAAATCAACATGTAGCAAACCCTAATTCAAGACAAAAAAATGCATGTAAATCAATTACATTTTCACACTTGCACCCTTAGGGTAATTTCACTTTGTTGCCTTATAAAATGGCCATGTTATGCATGTGGGATGTTTTAGCAAAAGCAAATAAAACAATACAAGATCATAGTCCCTCGATGACACTATCAAATGTTTCCTTTCAAAATGATCTTAGTCCCTCAAAGAGAAATGCTAAGATATCTCACAACATTGTTATCATGGCAATACGATGACCCACGCCTGTCCCTTTACATCCAAAGGTAAGGCTTCTTACCGAATCAATGGTAAGATAGCAATATCAAAGGAAAGGATAAAATGAACTAAGACTTTTGAGTAGGTAGATTGTTCCTAGTTGCTTGCTCATTTTCAAATCAAACATCCTTGCTTATTTTCAAAACAAACACCAAACACTTTCAAAAACACTTTCAAAAACATTTTCCAAACATGAAATATCTTTAAAAGCTCAACACTTTGTACACGTTCTTACGAACATAACTATTACAAAGTTTGCCTATACGTAGGCGCCTTTTCAAAATACTTTCAAAAACCACACAAAGCACATTTTCAAACAAAAGCAAGTGATCTAGCAAGCAACTAAGAGCCCATAGATAACTATGGATGAAAAGGGTACTAATACCTTCCCTTTTAATAATCTACCCCCCCAACTCAAGAAATAATCTCAAAGGTCTTTCCGGTTCTTTTCAGCCTTTCCTTTTGGATAAAAGAAAATTCGATGGTGACTCTTGCTAACCACAACATTTGCGATAAAACGCAAAACAACCAATTGAATTCTCCCACCGTATCACAACTACAGAATTAGGCTGTGCACTTGCAGTCACTACACCCGATAGACTCATAAAGTCGCGATCAAGTCTTCGGCGCCATTGCCGGGGATTGATTTAGTCAGTACTATAAATCCCTTGTTATGCAATATAGGCTAAGGCAACCATTTTATTTTATTTTATCCATTGATTGTATGCCAAGCACTCGTCTCAAGGCGAAGGATTAAAGAAATCAATCAACAAGGTCGAGTGATTTGTTATTATAAGACTCTGAATTAGAGAATTCCAAATCAAGTACAACCTTCCCGAATTTAATCTTCCTGATTATTCTCTCCCTAACCCAAGAATGGCTAAAGGACCCCAAAATCGTCCTCTGAAGGATTATGTTGCTCCATCGCAAAAGGAACCCTACAACAATATTTCTGCTCCCACCATCGCTTGAAACGATTTCGAGTTAAAACCTTCGTTATTGCAAGTTGTCCAACAAAACCAATTTTCAGGATGTCCTACGGACGATCCAAACCTTCATTTGTTTGTGTTTGTGCAGTATGTTGACACAGTGAAAGCAAATGGTGTCAGCCCTAAAGCAATAAGAGTTTGTATTTTTCCTTTCTCATTATGAGATAGAGCTAGAGCATGGCTCCAGTCTCTACCATCCATCTCTGTTACCACATGGAACAAATTAAAGAAAGTTTTCCTAGCGCGAAATGTTCCGCCGAGTAAGACAGTTATGCTAAGAGCCAATATCAACAATTTTAAACAAAAGGAAAGCGAGTCTCTTTTCAAAGCATGGGAAATATACAGAGACATGTTGCGATTTTGTCTGCATCACAGTCTAGAAGAATGGCAGATCATCCACACCTTTTACAATGGTCTCTTGTACAACACAAGACGAACGATTGACACAACTACTGGAAGTGCACTGATGGATAAACCATACCACGATGCCTATCAACTTATTAAAAGTATGGATCAAAATCATTATCAATGGGGAAGCGATAGAACCATGATGGAGAAACCTTAAACGAAAGGCGGTATGCACAAATTTAGTATCTTAGACCAAGTTAACACTAATGTAGAAGCCCTTACCCAAAATATAGAAAGCTTGACCACAACTCCCGCAGCCACTATGGCTGCAGTAGATCCAACTTGTGATTTATGCGGACTTCACATGCATGCTGCACCCAAATGTCCACTCTTAACAGGAGTACCAGTTGATCAAGTGAACTATGCTTAAGGAAATCCCTATGGAAATAACTATAACCCTGCTTGGAAGAACCATCCAAACTTCTCATAAAAAAGCAGTAACGCTTTGTACGCACTCGGGCAAGCTCCTACTACACCCCCAGGATTTTAGAAAGCCTCCCAAAATGTCTCAAATATTCAGAATATCCCTAGGAAGTCCAACATTGAAATAATGATAAAAAAATTTGTAGCCACCTGTAACACGGTGGGAGAACTGACTTGGGTGTTTTGCGTTTGATTACAATTGTTGCGGATAGAAAGAGTCGCCACCGACTTTTCTTTTATCCAATAAGGAAAGGTTGAAAAGAACAGGAAAGACCTTTCGAGATTATTTCTTGAGTCCGGGGGGTAGGTTATGAAAAGGGATGGTGTTAGCACCCTTTTCATCCATAGTTATCTACGGGCTCTTAGTTTCTTGCTAGATCACTTGCTTTTGTTTGAAAATGTGCTTGTGGTGTGTGTTTTGAAAGTATTTTGAAAAGTGTTCTTTGTAATGACTCTCGTCTCTATAAGAACGCGCACAAAGTGTTTTATCTTATTAAAATGTTTCAAAGTGAAAATATTGGTGTATAAAATGTTTTTGTTGTGAGCAAGCGAGCAACTAGGGGCATCCTACCTACTCAAAAGGTCTTAAACGATCTTTTCCTCCTCTTTTAGATGTTTCTATCTTACCATTGATTTGGTAAGAAGCCCCATCATTGGATGTGAAGGGACAAGCGTGGTACATTTGTATAGTCATAGAAGGAAACCTATGGGACATTTTAGCAATGTCATTTTGGGGACCAGATCGTTTACCAAAGGCAACATCGAGGGACATCGAAGGACTACGATCTTTTATCGAGGGTTTTTGCTAAAACGCCCATATTCGAGGGACATGACTATTTTTCCGAGGCAACAATTGGAATTAGCCTAGGGGTGCATGTGTGTGAGGAGTGTGTTTAATTGCATGCATTTTGTCTTTTGAATTTTTTGTTATCTACTTGTTGTTTTTATCTTGCCATACATCCTAGTTACTAGCATTTATACAAAAATAATAAAATGCAGAAAGATAAAATCCTACACTATTATAACCATATTGAATATCATGAAAATATAAAGGAAAAATAAAATAAAAGAAAGAAAAATGGGTCTTTCAATTTAGGCAGAAACACCCTTCGATTCTGCATTTTTTGGCTTCCTTCGATTTGGGGTCTGGAGTCAGTGGAGTCATGCCCTTGGATTTTCCTTTCTTCCTCCTTCGACTGGGGGTTGGAATCCGTGTAGGAATGCCTTTCGTCTGGGTCTGGAAGTCAGCATGGTTCTGTCCTTCACTTGAGACTTGGAGACATCAAGGTCCTGGCCTTTGTTTGAGGCCTAGAGACAACACGGTTCATTCCTTCGTTTGAGTCCTGGAGTTAGCAAGGTTCACGCTTTGCCACAGGCTCCTTGTTGACTCTTTCGACTGTAAGCATGTTGGGCCCTCAGATTTTGATTCGAAAGGCTTGTGCAGCTAGCCAATCGAAGAGTATAATGAACCTGTCTTAAATTCTTAAAGTGCAACATCCAAAAGTAACTACAGTCCAGGGGTTAGCACAAAAACCAAAGGGTCTTAAATTCCAAAGCCTAACTAATTAAAGTTGAGTTTTCAGCATATGGGCAGTCAGAAACGAAAGCTACAATATGGTCTAGCTCCCTATATGAAACATCTATATTTTATTTATTGGCATGTTCACATGATATTAAAATTGAATATATTCAAGCTTGAAGGGAACTTACCTCTTGAAGTTCTTTGATCGAAGGGAACTGCAAGTTCCTTCCTTGGTAGAGAATGGGAGTTAGTTGGGACCTTCCTGAGGCTAATCCAGTTACCACTTTGCGAAAGCAGTCACTGAATCGAAAGAGGTTGTGTGAGTGGATCGAAGGTTCTTTTATAACAAGTAATGGAATGACTCAAAGGCCTATTGTATGGTAGTTAGGGAATTGGATCGAAGGGTAGTTTGATGGTCACTTGGAGGGTGAATCAAATGTTCTTACTTAGTGTATAGAAGTGTTTGAAAAAGAATGTTGGGAAGTGTTTGAGAATTTTCACAAGTGTTTTATTGCAATCCTTCTGGCGCCGCTAACATGTGTTGTGGAGTCTCCTATTTATAGATGGCCGGGGCTGATGTTTTAGGAGGGAAAACAAAAGGTTCAAACAAAAAAGGTATGATGTATTTGTAGCTTTTGAGGGACAGTGTTTTTATGCCATTTTGGTGCAAGGAATAAGGCAGCATTTTATGGCCAGCGTATCAGGCCTGAACCTGGAAGCGCATGGGACTTGGTCAACAAGTACCTTTGGCATCTCAACCTTTTGTCTTGACCCCTAGTCTTGTCTTTCGACCAGACTCTTCAACAACCATTTTTTTTCCAAATCAAAGTTCCATTCGAATGGCTCGTGTGGATATCCTTTGAAGGGGGTCAAATAAGTGTCTTTCGACCAGGCCCTTTATGGGTTCCTTCGAATGGTCCAAATACATGCTCTTAGGATGAGTCAGTAAAACATGTCATTCGATTGGGACATCCAGACATGCCTGGAAAGCCCTTCGAATGCACCACCATGGTACTTCTTTCGCATTAGACAATGACATAGTGCATAATTTATATGTTGAAGCAGGCCATTTCCAAGGGAGATACTGCCCACTCAAATTTTCCTGCAAAGGGTCCATATGGCCAAACAAAAGAGTGTATGCAGGAGGTTCCTACCTTGTGACATTATGCAAACATGCTCAAACGAAAGTTTGCAAAAAGGGAGCCACATGTCCAAACGAAAGGCATGACTAAGAGCTTGTGCTGAAAGATTCACACACCCCAAACGAAGGATGCATTTAGGGGATGAAAGGATCAATCGAGCTTGCAATATTGGGAAAGCCATTTCCCCAAATGAAAGAGGCCTGTAGGGGGCAAGATGTGTAATCGAAAGAGGGTAGAAGAGAGGACTTGGCCTCCTGAATCGAAGGACATCATTAGGAGACTTTTGCCTTGTGAATTGAAGTTATTTGATGAGAAGTGTTTCCCTGTTGAAGCTTGTAACAAGTTGCTTCAAAGGGTGACTTTGGTCTTGTGCATGTTAACATGGTAGGAAATTACGCCTTATAAGTCTTGGCTAACACGCAGGGAAGATGCTATATGGCCAAACGAAAGATTTGCACAAACGTTCAAACGAAGTCTAGTGCTTAAACGAAACAGGAAATGAACTTGCCCAAATGAGTTTAATGCCTCAATTGAAGCATGAAATAAACTTGCCCCAAAGGAATCCAGCGCCCAAACGAAAGATGCAACCAAAGCCAAAGTGTCCAATCGAAGGATGCAAAATCGAAAAGAACTTGCTTTTCCTTTAATTTTGTCAAAAAGAGCATTTTCATCTATTTTGTCTTTTTTAGCAATTTCTTTTTAATTTTGGTGCTGAAAAGTCCAAATATATTTGTGTAAGCTTGAATTTTTGGGAGCCCTTTGTGAGAAATGTCTTGAGGAATGAGAGGGCAAAAATTTTAGGGTACAACAACTGCCCCTGTTCAATCTTCTTAAACCTGAAGAGTTAGATTGGCGAATCTGCCATTCGTGACTTGAAGGTGGAATATGATTGAACACTAGAGTGCCCAGAAATTTGAACTTGATGATATTGTGGTTGAGGTGTAAGGAATTGGCTTAAATATGCCATTTGGAGAAATGATGGAGAGTTGGCGGAGATGGGCTTATAGATGCCATCCAAAGGTGATTTTTGACAGAAATTAGACTAAGTCTGAGCTTGACTTCCACTGGGACAAGAATCAGAATAAACCTTTGGTCGATTTAAAACTGAACCTAGCAGAAGTATTGAATAATCTTTAACTAGAAAGAATCAGGATAAATCTTTGGAATGATTTATCTGAACCAGGGAAAGCGTCTACTGGGAAAGCATCAGGATAAACCATTGAGATATTTAAACTGAATCAGAGAAAATGTCTATGGGAAAGAATCAGCATAAACTGTTGAGAGATTTAAATGGAACCAGCAGAGGACTTGAATATTCTTTAACTGTAAAGAATCAGAATAAATCTTGGAGCGATTTATATGAACCAAAGAAGATGTCTACGGGAAAGAATCAGGATAAACCGTTGAGATATTTAAATTGAACCAACAGAGGTCTTGAATGTTCTTTAACTGGAAAGAATCAAAATAAATCTTGGAGCAATTTATCTGAACCATAGAAAATGTCGACGGGAAAGAATCAGGATAAATCGTTGAGAGATTTAAACTGAACCAACAAAGGTCTTGAATATTCTTTAACTGGAAAGAATCAGAATAAATCTTGGAGCGATTTATTTGAACCAGAGAAAGTGTCTACGGGAAAGAATGAGGATAAATTGTTGAGATATTTAAATTGAACCAACAGAGGTCTTGAATATTCTTTAACTGGAAAGAATCAAAATAAATCTTGGAGCGATTTATCTGAACTAGAGAAGATGTCTACGGGGAAGAATCAGGATAAACCGTTGAGAGATTTAAACTGAACCAGCAGAGGTCTTGAATAATCTTTAACTGGAAAGAATCAGAATAAATCTTGGAGCGATTTATCTAAACCAGAGAAGTTGTATACGGGAAAGAATCAGGATAAACCGTCGAGAGATTTAAACTAAACAAGCAGAGGTCTGGAAAAGAATCAAAATAAATTTTTGGAGCAATTTATCTGAACCAGAGAAGGAGTCTACCAGAAAGGAATCAAGATAAACCATTGATCGATTTAAATTGAACCAGCAGAAGTCTGAAGGAAGTATTTGTCATGTAGATAGTTATCCTGTCCTATTTCGGGAATTGATCTACCATTGATTTGTTCACAGATAATTGACTTGTCTTATTGAAAGTTTGATGATATTTTTTTATTGATTGATCTTTCCTGAAAAGGTAAAGAGTTAGTTGTATGTAATGCCATGATGTATGAAATGCATGGTGTAATGATGTTTCTAAAAATAAATGAGATTGCGATATATGCATTTGTGTTGTCGATGTTTATGATGTATGAATTCAATGTATGCATATATTAGTTTTTCTGGTGCAATGTTGCTTAGATTGGGGAAAATAAATCCCTGACTGCTGTTGGGGAATGTGGAGTGCAAGCCTTCATATTTTGTTGAAACTGAAGTGTTGATAGATAGGTTTCTGACATTAGAGAAGTGAACTCTATTAGGGAACATAGAAACGTCGTGCATTGCTTATGGACTTGGTGAAATCCTGTTGGGGAATTCGTGAGCAGCTGGGCGACTTTCACTGGGAACCTTTGGAGCAGTAACTAGAAGTTTTGCTCTGTCGGAGATATGAAAGCAAAAGATTCCATTAGGCTATATACTGGAGATACGATAGTGATCCTGGAGTAGGATGTCCTTGCTTCTGCTCCATTAGAGAAAGTACCTGCGGGGATTTTATGGAATGGCCCATAGATATTATCCTGTTTCTTAAAGCCATTAGTAATTGTCTTTCTGTCCAGTTTTCCTTTTTTATGCGTTCATTTGTAAATAGTAATTACGTTCCAATGCATATGTTCAAAAATAACCGCTGTACGTTTTTGCAAACAAAACAGGAAAGTAAAATGAAAATAGATAGTTTTGTACTTTTAAAGGAATATCTTTGTATTAACTTGAATAAGTATTTTTGTACAAAGAGACGAACATCCTAGTAAGAGAATTTCGTCGTAAAAATGAAAACTGATACAAAGAAAAGACATCTATGTGAAATAATCCCATGGGGTTCCCACTCTACTATTGCCTTCATGTATCTGAGCGTCTCATGCACTTTCTTCTTTGTCTGAAATTGATTGGATTGATTAGAACCGTTTGAGTTTGGAGATTGATGCTGAAGATTGGCGGTAAGGTGATACAATGGGACATAGTCATACGCTTTAAATCCCTAACTTTTGCCTGGACCGCTATTCTACCCCAAAATTTGCCCTCTCATTTTTCAAGGCCTTTCTCACAAGGATTCTCAAGGTTCAAGCTTGCACAAGTACATTGGGAATTTCCCGCACCAAGATTAAAAGGAAACTGTCAAAAAGGGAGAAAATAGATAAAAATAATATTTTGACAAAATTTGGAGAAAAACAAGTGTTCTTCGATTCATTTCCTTTGATTGGCCTTCTGGCCTCTTTTGATGCAAGTTTGGCTTGCATCCTTCGAATGGGCGTGGGCCTCGGGCATGTTGGTTTGGATTCATAAGGCACAAATCCCCATGTAGTCTCCTTTAATTCCAAGGCAAAAGGCTCTGTTTTTAACATCTTTCGATTTTCACTTTTGGCCTCCCAAATGCGCCTTTTGTTTGGGCATGTGGTTCCTTCAGTACAAGCTACTGGTCACACCTTTCGTTTGGGCATGTGGCTCCCCTTTTACAAGCTTTCGTTTGAACATATTTGCATAAGGTCACAAGGCAGGAACCTCCTGCATACCCTCTTTCGTTTGTCCATATGGCCCCATTAGCAGGCAAATTTAAGCAAGCAATATCTCCCTTGGAAAAGGCTTCCTTCAACACACGAATTCTGCAATATGTCGTTGTCTCACGCGAAAGAAGTGCCATGGTGGTGCATTCGAAGGGCTTGCCAGGCATGTCTGGATGCCCAAATCAAATGACATGCGTTGTTGACTCATCCAAAGAGCCTGCATTTAGACCATTCGAAGGAACCCATGAAGGGCCTGGTCCAAAGGCACTAATTTGGCCCCTTCAAAGGACATCCACATGAGCCATTCGAATGAAACTTTAATTTGAAAAAAAGAAATGGTTGTTAAAGGGTCTGGTCGAAAGGTGTAGAAAGAGGGAGGATTCGACTCAGAAGATTAAGTTGATCATTAGACCCATAGGCTAGGCTATGTGTTTCCCCTTTTCAGGCCTCAAACATATGACTCACTCTATATTTAATTTTTTATGCAAGTTGAAATAGGATTTTACCCATTTGATGTCCAAGACCACTTGCCCTTAATAGTATATTACTACCTTTTAGAAAAAGTTTTTCTTGAGCCTTGCGCCTGTTTTCCTTCTAAGCAATCCATATGAACCATCCATCTTGCTATCATGACACAAGTGGATGCTTACTTTCCAGCCGAGTCTTTATTTTATTATTTCTACTCCCAAACATTTTAAAATTTTCCTCTATAAATAGAGAGTTCATTTGCACATGGAAAGAAGCAGGAAGAGGAGGGGAACATATCTTCAAAATTCTTACACACCATAAAATTCTCAAACACTAACACTTTTGCAAATCCAAACCCAAAAGCCAAGTACTTATCCCTCTCAAATATTAAAAAGATCCTTACATCTTACTGTCCTTCGAATCCAGCAAAGAAGGACATTTCACTTGTTTTGCTCTTTTGAATCCAGTGTCAAAGGCCTAACTCTTGGTCTTTTCCTTCGAATTCATAGGCATTCAAGGCAACCACTTCAAGGTCCAGCACACGTTCCAGCCTCCAGCAAGGTAAGTCATTCTAAACCTTTGACCCTTCATTTCTAGCATAGCATGTAAATAAGTTTTCTTTTCATTTCAAACATGTACATACTATTTTATTCTTTTCGTTTACACTCTTTTAATGCGTGTCATGGTTAACAATCTTCTTGGCTTTTGCTCTTTGTACATTTAAATATGTTTTAAGCACTAATCTAGCCTTAAGGTGATGTTGGCATGGCCTTAGACCATGTTTCTATTCAAACCCAAACGAAAGAAATAGGAGACAGAAAAGTTAGAAACGAAGCCTCTAGCTTCCATACTAACCTTTAGGCTAAACGAAAGAGGCAACCAGAAGGCACAACATGCTGGCATGCAGGCCCCAATAGAAAGACACAACATGCTGGCCTCCAGGCCCCAATCAAAAGACACAACATGCTGGCCTCCAGGACCCAATCGAAAATCATGCCATCATCCATTTTTAGGCCAGATCAAAGAGAGCCAGAAAGTGCAGAATTGAAAGGTTTGTTGCCCTAAACTGAAAGATCCATTTTTTTTGCTTTTACCTTATTTTTTTTGCCTTTATATTTTCATGAAATTCAATATGGTTGTAATAGTGTGGGATTTTATCTTTCTACACTTTTGACTTTATACAAAATGCTAGTAATTAGGGTGTATGGTAAGATAAAATCAATAGGTAGACCACCCTGATCAAAAGACAAAAATGCATGCACTCAAACACACTTTGCACACACGCACCTCTAGGGTTAACTCCACTTGTCGCCTTATGAAAAATAGTCATGTTATGCATGTGAGATGTCTTAGCAAAAACAGTCAAAAATACAAGATCATAGTCCTTCGATGATGCTTCGAATGTTGCCTTACAAATGATATTAGTACCTCAAAAGAAATGCTAAGATATCTCACAATATTGCTATCATGACTATACGATGACCCACGCCCGTCCCTTTTACATCCAAAGATAAGGCTTCTTACCAATAAATGGTAAGATAGCAATATCAAAGGAAGAGAGAAATGAACAAAAGACTTTTGAGTAAGGTAGAATGTTCCTAGTTGCTTTCTCATCTTCAAAACACAAACACCTTTTCAAATGCACCAACACTTTCCATTGAAATATTTTCAAAAGTTCAAAACACTTTGTATACAGTCTTATAGAGACGAGAATCATTACAAGGTTTTCCTAAACAAAGACGTTTTTCAAAAATACTTTCAAAACCCACCACAAAGCACACTTTCAAACAAAAGCAATGATCTAGCAAGAAACTAAGAGCCCATAGATAACTATGGATGAAAAGGGGATCTAATACATTCCCTTTTCATAATCTACCCCCCAAACTCAAAAAAATAATCTCAAAGGTCTTTCCTGTTCTTTTCACCCTTTCCTTCATTGGATAAAAGAAAAGTCGGTGGCGACTCTTGCTATCCGCAACAATTGCGATCAAATGCAAAATATCTCAAGTCAGTTCTTCCACCGTATCACAAAACTGGCGACTCTGCTAGGGAGATGCTTAAAAGTGGGGTTACCTTAGGGCTAGATCACCTTTACTTGATTTACTTGTTTGATTTGTTTGCTTTACATTATGGTTCCTTGTTTGGGCTTGTTTTTTATCCTCTACCCGGATCTGGGGCACCTTTTAGGTAAGTAGCAATAGATTGTGGAAACTGTACAACATAGACTGATATGGTTGAAGCAATGGCTACGTTAGTGTGATGCATTTGTTGGTACCGGTTTCCCTTGTGTTGAATCAAGGAGAATACGGGGCCACTGAGCGGCGTCTTGAAGCACTAACTGACCTTAGAACCTTAATTGAACAACTTGACCATTAGGACGTAGTGAGATAACAGGTTTCGGTGGAAAGCTGAAAATTGGTTGATACTCGATACTACACTCATTGAGATCGGACTTTTGGGATATCTCGGCCGCAAGAAAAGATTGATTATGTTGAGACAATGCCTAAAAGAAAGGTCAGTGATATTGAGATCCCCTAGAATCCGGTTACTATTACTAGGACAGGTTGAGCCAAGTAAACTTCAAGAGGGTACTTACCTACCAACTCCGTGCAAGCCTAAACCTAAGGACTTGTTTGCTCTGTGTGTATATAACAACCTGCTTACTTGTACATAACATCATAAACATTATAACATCATAAGCATTCTTACTAACCATTTCAAGGATTTAGGAATTTATCTTTGTTTTTGTTTTGTAGGCCATGAATTCCATCCGACTCCTCAAATATGGTCGACTCCTCAGTTAGGCTACCTCCAATTTCCAAGAAGAGATAATGTCTGTGCTCTTCCAATTATTTGATCCCATGCATCATTGCTTCACCTTCCCTGACTATCAGCTAGTGACAACTGTAGCGATAAAAAAATGTAGCGGGGTAAATCGGAGATCGAATTATTAATTAATTCGTCTCACAAAAGCAAGAGTCGCCACCGCGCTTTATTATTTCCAAGGGAAAAGGGAAAAGAGCGAAATAAAACCTTAAAGTATGCAATGTAAAATAATACTTTTAAAAGTAATGAAAATACAAGGCGTTTTGAAAAGAGGTCTAGAGTTCGGGGGTTGGTTATACAATGGGAAGGTATTAGCACCCAATGCATCTATAGTATCCTATAGGAACCTTTTGAAATATCTGTTTATTAAAATTTGTTTGTTTGATTAAAAATAAATTGTTTTGGCCAAAAAGGGGTACAGACGGGTTTTTGAAGATACGACGATCTAATGTCGAAGTTTTGACTTAAAAGGTATGAGTTTTGAAAAAATCGAATATTTGGGAAAATTATCTTAAGTTTTCAATGAAATGAAGGTATTCGCGTGATTGGATTTGAGGACATGAAGTCAACAAGTTTAATCATTTTTCTCTTGGATTTAGACGTAAACAGAATAACCAAGTAAATACTGAGTAATCAAACAGAAAATTAGATAGATAATGATTAAGTAGCTAAGTGATATATAACCACAACAATGATTAAATAACAGACTAAATGGTGTGAACATGCATTTTTATATTTTTGTTTAATATGTACAAAGCAAGAGAATTTAATTGAAGGAAAGAAAATGTTTTTAAATTTTCTATTTTTTATGTATTTTTAGTATTAATATGCAAATAATAAAATATACTAATTTCTTATACTAATTCATGTATTTTAACTAATCTTTTATATACAAAGTCTTAATTAATATATAAAAAAAAGTATTTCTCATTTGGAATTAATATAAACAAAATTAATATATTTAAGTAAATTATATGTGAAAAAAAGGTATATATTATTTAGAATTATAAAAGAAAGGTAAATCAAATTTTTGATTTATGAATGTCTAAAACAAAAGTAAAAGGAAAATTGAATGGGCCAAAGAGTTTTTAAGGGCCCAAACCAAGAACAATTAGAAGCAGGATAGGGGGGGTTTAAAGAAATTCGTTTGGGTTTTTAGGCTTAGGAAACGGGTCAGGCCCAATCTACTTGAAACAAAGTTTTAGGGTTATGAATTTTTGTTTCATTTGGGAAAGGCTTTAGGGTTTACAGCTCCGTTGCTATTCTCTTCCCTTCACGCGTTCCTCTTCGTCTTCCTCAACCCCAGCTTCTGAGCTTCCCCTTTGCCCGAGCCACCAACGCCATCTCTGCGTCCTCCTTCCCACGATTAAGCACACGATGGTTCAATCAAGGTTAACTTTCATTCTTAATCTCTTTAGGGTTTTTATGATTTGCATGTTGCGATTTCACCTTCATTTGATTCTGACTTTAGCTTTAATATTATTGTTTTCTGTTGAGATGATGGAAGGAAAGAGAAAAAGAAAGGCTACCTTTACGAAGGAGGAGGAAGGAGGCGTTCCGGAGGCTTGCCGGCGGGGGGGATGGTGATGACGGACTTTTGAGCTAATATGGGAGCCCTGGTTGGTGTATTCTTTTGCCTTTTTGTTGCCTTGATAATGATGAACTGAACCACTTTATCTTCTTTCTTCTTGCTGCCTTTGCCTCGCTTTGCTTCCTTGATGCCTGAATATGCTTGATGCCTTTGAGTATATTTGATTCTTCTCCTCTTCTCTTCTAGTTGCCTTGATGCCTTGGTGATTCTGAGTATGCTATATGATTTTTAATCTGTATGTTTAATGATGATTTGCGCCCAGTGAAGATGTTTTCTGAGGGCCTTGGAATTCTGACTGGAATTTGTGGATGTTTGATTCGAGTGCCTTGAATACTTGCCCTGTATTTGGTTGCCTAACTTGATGCCTATGATGGAATTTTCTGAGGCTTACTATATGGGTTTGGAAACTGGTTTAGGAAGTCTTTGATGCAGGCATGAAAGTTTGGACTTGATAGGCTTGTGTTCTGGTTTAAGGTTGTTGGTTGATGGATTTACTGGTTTATGCTGTTTTCGATTTTTTGATTGACAGTTGTTTACTGGTTTAACAGGTTGATGGTTTATTGGTTTGTTGGTGATGGCTTATGTAGTTTAGGCTTAGCAGGTTGTGTTTACTGGTTTTGGTTATGGCTTGATGCTGTTTAGGCTTAGCAGGTTGAAGGCTTGACATGGTTAAGGTTTTTGGCTTTGTGTTACAGGTTATGGTTTTGGGCGTTGGACAGCAGGTTGTATGTTATTTTGAATGCAGGTTCTTGAGGTTTTTTGTACTTTGAGAATAGGCTTGTGGTATTTGTTTTTACATGTTATCGCTTAAGGCTTCCAACAGGTTTTTTTGAAATCTCCTTGCTTGACAAGTTTGTGTTGTTATTATATCCGTTTTGTTGGCTTGCCTTTGGATGGTTCAGGTTTTTGTTTTTGTCAATTTTCTTTGATGCTTCTGCCTCCTCTACTGTTTCATTCAGTTTGTTTTGTATCCTTTTCTATGCCTCCTTTTTTACTGTATTACCGCAGTTTTGTTTTCTATATCTTTTCTGCCTAAAGTCAAAACCTGTAAACCCAATTCTTTTCTCTCTTCTCTCTCCTTAGTACAGCTTAAACATTAAAATAATGTTATGTACTTTAGTTCTGAAAAAGCAAAAAGGCTGGGAAATGATGAAACTGGAAATATTTGGCTTGCATATATGGTTTTAATCTGCATATTTCCTTCTTTAGCTTTCCTGCATCTGTTACAGTATAGAGGAGCCTTTGTATTTTGACCTCTTCCCATATTTTGGACAGTTTACGTTGGACTTTGTTTTGACAATTTAAAACTTTACACATGCTGTTTGTTTTGAAATATGCAGTTGATTTTGAACTATGCAGTTGATTTTGGCAAAAATGAATTTGTGCATTTCAAATACTTGTGCATTCATATTTATCAAGCAAAATTAATCCCTTTTTGTGAACCGGGAGAAATCCCGTGATTTGCAAAGAGGGTAAAACTGATTCCGGCCGTTTGCTTTTAATGATGAATTCTAAAATAATTGTCTGCTTTTAATTATATCTATTTCTGACTTTTTCTTTAATTATTCTTTGCAGATAAAATCAAAGGTGCATCAAAGAAGTATTGGATAGAAGATGAAGATTTAGAACTTAGAAAAATTAGGATAGTTTTTTATTTCACTTTAAACATTTGGACAATTATCATTGTAAATACTTTGTAAATAAATACGGTATTTAAACGACAATTGTAACAATTAGAATAAAGATGAATAAAACTCTATTATTTTACCGGTTAATTCTTTTCTTCTTTCCAATTATTTACTTTATCATTTATAATTCTTTAAATTATAATAACTGAAAATAAATTCCAACTATTTAAATTCAGAATAATAAATAATTAAATAAACATTGTTGTAGCATTGATCAATTAATAAACTTCTTTTCAATTATTTACTTTATTATTTATAATTCTTTAAATTATAATAACTGAAAATGAATTCCAACTATTTAAACTCAGAATAATAAATAATTAAATAAACATTGTTTTCAAAAATAATCAGCTCTTGACTTCTAAAGAAAAGTTGTAGTTGTCAAGGAGAATCATAGGTAAAATAACAACTAAAAAAATTGTCGAAATTTGAAAAATTTATGAATTTTTAAAATCTGCTTTAAAAATTGATAAAATAGGTCAAATCGCTTGTGAACGCTTGCAATGTAATGATGCAGATGGGAGATGGCATCTTAGGTCAAAATTTGGGGTACAACAACAACACTAGAAGAATTCTCTCTACTATTAGTAGTGCCCGTGCTTGATCAAGCACCTTTCATCGGTTTAAAAGGGATTCCAAAACCTAAAGTCATTTCCGAAGCCCTGCATCTGAAGAGAGCCGACATTATAGCAAATTGGGAGACAAGAAGCAGAGTTAAAGGATTCCTAGCCAAGTTCTTATTGGAGAAGGCTCGTTCATTCTGGGAAGATATGGATTTTCAAGCCTTTGAAGAAGTCATAGCCCTTCTCATCTATGGTTTGGTTCTATTTCCTAACTCGAACCAATTCATAGATGTGAATGCCATCAAAGTCTTTCTCTCTCGTAATCCTATACCTACCTTGCTGGGAGACATCTTACATTGTTTCCATACCCGCACCATGAAGAAAAGATGTACTCTCTTGTGTTGTATTCCCATACTCGCCAAGTGGTTTCCTTCACACCTACCTCGATCAACATTGAAGAACGAGCAAATATTGACATGGTCTCAAAGAATGATGTTCCTCACCCACTCTGATATTCATTGGTGTTCGAGATCCTTGGAAGATACTTCTATAATTGACCGCTATAGGGAATTCCCTAATGTCCCTCTGCTTGGCATTAGGAGAGGTATCACTTACAACCCTTTCTTAGCTTTTATGACATTTTGGGTATGCCCGAAGAGATGGTCCTCATGATATGCTCATCAAGGAGTGGTGTTCGATTACGAGAGCGACGATCAAGGCTACCATCAGAGGTTTGTGTGAGCTTGGATGATGGTAAATATAGAAAATAGTGAGACGCTAGGACGCAATAATTCTATTCCTCTTGAACCTTACCTAGGTGGGTACGAGCTCGTGCTCAGAAGCTCATGATGCCTTACCCCTCCATCCTACCAATTATCGTGGAGCCTGTTGCTGAAGGAGAAGTCCCGTATATTATCCTCCATCCCAACATGCCTACTTCTCTTGAAGACTTGAAAAATGGTTGGATTTAGCTAAAAGAAGAACGAGATACCTTCGAAGCTCAGTTCGACACGAGTGAGAAAAGGGTTTTCTAGCTTACAAAGAAACTCCATGAAGAACAACGCTTGAACTCCTACCTTGCACCGAAGAGGATGCGTTCGACCTTTTTGTCTTAAAGACTTATTTTGTAATCCCAAGAGGCACGTTGTAACCATTTTGGACTAATTAATGCAATTTGACATTTGTTCATTTTTTGTATAGACAAATTTAAATTTCATAAATACTTGAAATAATTTGCATGCACATCTTCCATGCATCATAACATGACAGGTTTTCCACGACAGTTTTCCTTATCTTTCTGCTGTTTATTTCAGCAAGATGGATATCGAGAAAACAATGAAAGATCTGCAAGCACAAAACTCCCAGTTTCAAGAAACTCTGCTGACCCTGGCCAAGGGATAACAAGAGTTGATGACGTTGCTGGAATCCAAAAAGAGACTAAAGAGGAAAGCCCTAGTCAACATGGCTAGAAGATTCAGAGAGTAGATTCGTCAGATACCAGTAGTGGAAGACTCGTCTGAGGAAGACGAAAATAAAATTAGAGAAGTAAGGAGTACCCAGGTTGGGTGTATTAATGATCAAATGTCCGATGATGAAGACTATTTTGACGAGCAGTGTCCTCCTGTCAATATTAAGTACAAGCAGCTAGAGGATCGATTGAAGGCTGTTGAGATTCAAGCCATCACTGGTTTGGATTGTGATGATTTGGGTTTAATATCTAGGTTTGTCATTCCCCATAAATTAAAGATACAAGTTTTTGTTAAATATGATGGGGTTTCCGTCCCAAAGCTTCACCTGAAGTCTTATGTATGCAAAATACAACCGCACACCGCTGACAAGAAACTTTGGGTTCACTTCTTTCAAGAAAGCTTAGATGGGACTCAACTAGAGTGGTTTTACCAATTGGAGGGTTCCAGTATCTATACGTGGGAAGACTTGGCCACTGCTTTCTATCACCAATACCAATATAATTCTGACCTGGCACCGACTAGGGTTATACTACAAGACATGACAATGGGTAAAAACGAAGGGTTCAAAGAGTACGCCCAAAAGTGGAGGGATCTTTCCAGTAGGGTTCAACCGCCATTAACTGATAGGGAACACATTGATTTGTTTATGGGAACTTTATCTGGTCCATTTTTCAACTTATTGGTTGGTTGTTCTTCATCCGGTTTCACCGAGCTGGTCTTAATCAGTGAAAGAGTTGAAAGTGGTATCAAGAGCAGGAAGATTCCCATAACATCTGCTTCCACCTCCAATCCCGTAAAGAAACCCTTCACCGGGAAGGAAGAAAATAATGTTGTCTATGGGGCAAGGGCCCATACCAGGAAGGATGACCGTCCGTCCGTTAATGCTGTTCGGATTTCCAACCCAACTCATGTTAAAAGATAATATTGCAATCATCAATGATTTGAGACTCCACGAAGACAATACACAAGGATAGGCATGTCACTATCGCAAGCCTTACAACACCTGTTAAAGGCTAATTTGGTGACACTGCGTGATCCTCCGGCCAATCGAGATGCATCCTCGCCTAAAAACAATCTGAATACCAAGTGTGCATATCACTTGAATAGTCCTGAGCATGAGACCGACCAATGTTGGGCACTGAAGAATAAAATTCAAGACTTAATAGACAAAAATACCATCGAATTTGATCTACCTCCAATTCCCAATGTGATAACGGCACCAATATCAAACCATGGAAAGGGTGTCAATGTTGTTGAAGACACCATTTTTGTTTCCTCCGTCGAAGACTTGACTACTCCGTTAACCATTATTAAAAATAATCTGCTGAAAGCCGGGGGTTTTCTTGGCTGTTTGAAGGACTGTGATTGTTGCGCCAAACAACTCAATAGATGCAATTGGCTGAAGAAAGGCATTCAACGCCTGATGAATAGCCATGAGATCCTATTTGAGAAGACTTTGTCAGCCAAAAGTTTGAACAATAAGATTGAAGACCTATCCATCATAACAATTTCAAACAAGCCTCTTGGGATCTCCTCCAAGAGTCTTATCAGGATTTCAAATGAACCGACTTTTGCTCCTCTGATAATTACCGCCCCCGGGCCAATTCCGTACTCTTCCAGCAAAGCAGTGCCATGGAAATATGGTGATGAGGTGTTTTACCATGGAATAAAGAAAGATGCTTGAGTTGAAGAAATAAAAGCTGATGACATTGGTAACATTACTGGCTCTAGTAAGGTGACCGAAACTGGGAGAATCTTTTCAGCCAACATCTCACCACCAACCGCTACAAAGGCACCTGTTTGCATCACAACTGCTAAGCCTAGTGCTGACACAAGGAGAAAAGAGAAAGTAGTTGAGCCTATTGAGATAGAAATACCCGTAAAAGACATTGCTGTTGAGGAACCTTCCACTCAAGAAATGGATGAGATCTTGAAAATTATAAAGAGGAGTGATTTCAAGATAGTGGAGCAGCTAGGGCAAACCCCTTCCAAGATTTCCATGTTACCTTTGCTACTTTGTTCCGATGCTCACACCCGGGCGTTAATCAAATTCCTGAAGAAGGCTCATGTCCCTCATGAGAACACAACTTGCCAGTTTGAAAATTATGTGGCAAGCTTGACGACCGATAATGGTTTGGGGTTTTCGGATGCTGATCTGACACCACTTGGATGAAATCACAACAAATCTCTACATGTTTCTGTTGAATGTAAGGGGACTACCCTAGCACATGTTCTGGTTGACACTGGATCTTCCTTAAACATACTACCCAAGGGCGCTTTAGACCGGTTAGACTGCGAAGAACTGATGTTGAAGCTGAGTGATATTATTGTGAGGGCTTTCGATGGGTCCAAAAGGACGGTTCATGGAGAGGTGGATCTCCCGATCAAGGTGGGCTCACAGATTTTTAACTCTACTTTCTACATCATGGA
This sequence comes from Vicia faba, assembly GCA_948472305.1. Taxonomy (NCBI): domain Eukaryota; kingdom Viridiplantae; phylum Streptophyta; class Magnoliopsida; order Fabales; family Fabaceae; genus Vicia; species Vicia faba. The sequence goes on from OX451739.1 coordinate 168,578,507, forward strand.
TATTCGGCCTTCTTACTCCTGTTTGTTGGGTCTTCCTTGGATCCACAGAGCAGGGGAAGTAACGTCAACCCTTCATCAAAAACTCAAGTACCCGGTCAAGGGAAGGATCGTCACTATTTTTGGTGAGGAGGAGTTCATGGTAAGCCACCTCAATTCTTTCAAATATGTGGAGATGGATGGCGAATTTATAGAAACCCCGTGTCAGGCTTTTGAAGTTGTTCCGCCTATGATTGCTACTGCCAAAATTTCCTCCGACACACCCAAAGCTAATAAAGTCGTGCCAAAGGTGGTTTCATTTAAGGATGCTCGTGTTGCAGTCGAAGAAGGAAGTTGTGATACTTGGGGGAAACTCCCCGAGATCCCATTAAAAACAGATAAATATGGTTTAGGTTTCACTATCAAGGCCCAGAAAGAAGTAAGGCAAACTCGTGCAGGGAAGCCCCCTCTCCGTATTGGAAATCATGAAATAAACTCCATGGAGGATTCTAATGATGAGTGTGCATTTGAAGAATGGGTATACCCTACTAAAACATAGCTCAACAATTGGAATGCAAAGGACTTCGTTCCGATCTCCTTCATTGAGGAGTAATTACTTGTTTATTGCTTTCTATTAATTCAAGAACATTTTGTATGTAATATTAAACAAAGACTTTTAAGCCATATGCCTGGCCCGGGGAACTATGGTCCATCTGTTAAGGGTTTTATTTATGTTCATTTTATCATATGATCATTCAATATAAACCATTGGACATTTTGAATTCAAACTTTTGTGCTTATTGTCTTTCTTTTTCTTCAATGCATTTTTCAAAATAGCCATGTATCTTACATGCACACACACACTCTTGTAGGTCCCCGTCCACTCCGGATTTTATTGCCAACGACTCTACTATTGTCACCTATAATTTCGAACAACCAATTAACCAAGCCGAAGATGAAGGCGAGGAAGATTGTGAGATACCGGGAGAACTAGCCAGACTTCTATTTCAAGAGGAAAAAGCTATTCAACCGCATGAAAAGTCAGTTGAAGTCATCAATCTAGGTACCAAGACAGATAAGAAAGAGGTCAAGATCGGCATTAACCTAGGAAGCCGTGTCAAAAGCAGATTGGTTCAGATGTTGCATGACTATGTGGAAGTGTTTACTTAATCGTATGAAGATATGCCAGGGTTGGATACCGACATTGTAGTTCATCGTCTGCCAAAAAAGGAAGATTGTCCTCCCGTCAAACAAAAAGTTTGTCGCATGAGGCTTGACATGTCTTAAAAGATAAAAGCTGAAGTGATGAAACAATTTGCTGCAGGATTCCTAGATGTGATGTATTATCCCCAATTTGTTACAAATGTGGTGCCAGTACTGAAGAAAGACAGAAAAGTTCATATGTGCATAGATTATAGGGATCTGAATAGGCCAAGTCCCAAGGATGACTTCCCTCTACCACATATTAATGTCTTGGTCGATAACACAACTCAACATAAAGTCTTCTCTTTCATGGATGGTTTCTCTAGATTTAATCAAATTAGGATGGCTCCCGAAGATATGGAGAAGACCACTTTTGTTACACCATGGGACACCTTTTGTTACAAGGTTGTTCCATTCAGATTAAAGAATGCAGGGACAACATATCAAAGGGCTATGGTAGCTTTGTTTCATGATATGATCCATCATGAAATAGAGGTGTATGTGGACGGTATGATTTCAAGATCACAGACTGAGGAAGAACATCTCAATAACTTATACAAGCTATTCGAGAAACTGAAAAAGTACAAGTTGAGGTTGAACCCTGATAAGTGCACATTCGGAGTAAGATGTGGAAAAATTATAGGTTTTGTTGTCAGTGGTAAAGGCATCCAATTCGGTTCTGCAACGGTAAAGGCCATCCAACAAATGCCAGTTCCCCACTCTGAAAAGGAGGTTAGAGGATTCTTGGATCGTCTTAACTACATCGCCTGCTTCGTATCTCACTTAACTTCTACTTGTGAGCCAATCTTCAAACTTTTGAAGAAATATTGAGTAGTCGAATGGAATGATAAATTCCAGTCTGCCTTCGACAAAATCAAAGAATATATACAAGAACCTCCTATCCTCATGCCTCCAATTGAAGGAATACCTTTGATCATGTACTTTACGGTGCTAGAGAATTCTATGGGGTGTGTGTTGGGCCAACATGACGAGTCTGGCCAAAAAGAGCATGCAATATACTACATGAGCAAAAAGTTTATCGACTGTGAAACCAGATATTCACTGCTCGAGAAAACTTGTTGCGCTCTGGCATGGGCTGCTCGTCGGCTAAGACAGTATATGTTGACTCATACCACTCTATTATTTCCAAGATGGACCATATCAAGTACATCTTCGAGAAACCCGCGCTTTCCAGACGGATAGCTAGATAGAAAATGATCTTGACTGAGTACGATATTTAATACACAATGCAAAAGGCCATCAAAGGAAGTTTATTAGCAGATCATTTGGCCCATTAAGCTATTGATGATTTTCAGTCATTGAAATTTGACTTCTCGAATGAGAATATCATGCTAGTGACCGACTACGTGAAACCTGGACTGTATGACGTACCTGAACAAGGATCCTGATGGACTATAATCTTCGAAGGGGCTTCCAACGCTTTGGGTAACGGAATTGGAGTTGTAATAATCTCCCCTGAAGGTTGCCACACTCCTTTCACTTCCAGACCGTGCTTCGATTGTACGGACAACATGGCTGAGTACGAAGCATGCATTTTGGGTCTGAAGGCTGCCATTGATTTGAGGATCAAGCATTTGAATGTGTTCGGGGATTCCGCTCTAGTGATTAGCTAAATAAAATGAGATTAGGGCACTAAACACCCTAACCTTATTCCTTACAAGGAGCTTATGCTATCTCTGATTCCTTACTTTGAAAAGATCACCTTTAAACACTTTCCTAGGGAAGAAAATTAGTTAGTCGATGCTTTGGCCACAATGTCTTTTATGTTCAAGGTCAAATGGGACAACGAAGCTCCTATGATTACAATTGAGAGATTTGACAAACCCGTGCACTGCTATGAGCTTGACATTGATATAGAAAAGCCATGGAACCATGAGGTGAAGAGGTACCTTGAAGAATATGAGTATCCCGAAGGAGTTTCCATCAATGACAGAAAGTTCTTACAAAGATTCTCAGCCAAATTCTTCTGAAGCAATGGAATCTTGTACAAACGCAACCATGATTCAACTCTACTCCAATGTGTGGACAAGAAGGAGGCAGGGGAAATTATGGAAGACATGCATGATGGTCTCTTTGGGACTCACTCTAGCAGACATACAATGGCCAAGAAAATCCTAAGAGCTTGTTATTGTTGGTCAATGATGGAGGCTGATTTCCATCACCACTCAAGGACTTGCCCCAAATTTCAAGTATATGCTGATAAGATCCATGTGCCTCTTATTCCTCTGAATGTCATGACCACTTCGTGGCCATTTGCAATGTGGGGCATTGACATGATTGGAGAGATCAAACATAATGCTTCCAATGGACATCGCTTCATTCTGGTCGCTATTGATTATTTCACCAAATGAGTCAAAGCCGCCTCATTTTCCTTAGTCACAAAGAACATTGTATCCAGATTCATCAAGCATAACCTTATCTGTCGCTATGGTATCCCCGAAAGGATCATCGCTGACAATGGGACCAATCTCAACAATGCTATGATAACCGAACTTTGCACTCAGTTCAAAACCAGGCATCACAATTATTCTCCTTATAGACCTAAAATGAATGGCGTAGTGGAAGCTGCCAATAAAAATATCAAGACGATTATGCATAAGATGGTGGTAACCTACAAAGATTGACATGAGATGTTACCATTTTCTCTCCATGGGTATCGTACTTTGGCTCGCACGTAAACTGGGGCAACTCCTTTCTCTTTGGTTTATGTCATGGAAGTCATCTTCCCTTAAGCCTACTTCATTCATAATCCTTAATCGATGAAAAGCCTGCTTAAGCCACAGTCGACTTTATTACCAAGGTCCGAGTCCAAACGGTCCAAGATCAATCCAATCAACTTATATCGATGGCAAGGGACGTTTGAAGACATTGTGGCAATAGTAGATTTGGAATGCAATAAGATCATTTCACATGGCTATTATCTTTGTTTTCAATTCTATTTTACTTTCGACGATTTACTCTTACTAGGATTTCCGTCTCTTTGTACAAAAACGCCTATTCATGGGCAAAATATCAATACAATTATACTTTGAAGTGCAAACTTTCTGTTTTTTGTTTTGAATGCAAAGATGTCCAATGACTAAAGTTGAACGAACATGTGCATGTGGACATAATTAAAACTATTTAGCACATGTGTCCTGCCAAGCAGCAACAAGCATCTCTTTATGCATTTGGGATGTCCCCACAAAGTTATTCCATTAACATTATCCCCACAAAGTCCTTTTCATAAGATAGTCCCCAGTCAGAGTCTCAATCCCTTGATAGCCTTCTCCCCAGCTGAGTTGGTCTTAAAAGAAGAAGCCTTGTGGATCTCTTCGTAAAAGAACTCACCTTGTCAGCAGTTCGTTAAATATTCCTCAACAGGGTTTATTTCCCCAACAAACAGCAAAATTCCCCAGCTGATTCTGTCTTCCCCGGCTGAGTCTATCCTCTCCAGCTTGAGTTTGCCTCTCAGACTATTACAAATCAGAGGACCACGACCTCTTTTCCCCAGTGAAGTTACCAACAAAAGTCATTGCCATCTCCAAAAGTTATTATGAAGCCTGGACTCGACCAGATAATAGTTCAACTTCCAGTCACTATGAAGCCTGGACCCGACCAGATAATAATGTAATTTTCAAATACTATGAAGCCTGGACCAGACGAGATAATAGTTCAACTTTCAAAATACTATGAAGCCTAAACCCGACCAGATAATATTTAACTTCTCAAGACACTATGAAGCCTGAACCCGACCAGATAATAGTTAACTTCTCAAGACACTATGAAGCCTCAACCCGACCAGATAATAGTTTAACTATTTGAGATATTGAAAAACCTAGACTCAACCAGACAAGGGTTAAACTTCCCTTCCCCATTAGAGTTTACCTCTACCCCAGCAAGTTACTTTGAAGCCTGGACCCGACCAGATATCAGTTCAACTTTATCTTTTCAAGCGAGTTATTATGAAGCCTAGAATCCGACCAAATAGAAATTAACTTTATTCCCTCAGAAATTTGTTGTGAAGCTTGGAATCCGACCAAATAACAACTAATTTCAAGCAAGTTACTGTGAAGCCTGGACCCGGCCAGATATCAGTTCAACTTTATCTTTTCAAGCAAGTTATTATGAAGCCTGGAATCCGACCAGATATAAATTAACTTTATTCCCTCAGAAATTTGTTGTGAAGCCTGGAATCCGACCGGATAACAACTAATCTCAAGCAAGTTAATGTGAAGCCTGGACCCGACCAGATATCTTTTCAATTTTATCTTTTCAAGCGAGTTATTGTGAAGCCTGGAATCCGACCAGATAACAATTAACTTTATTCCCTCAGAAATTTTTGTGAAGCCTAGAATCCGACCAAATAACAACTAATTTCAAGCAAGTTTTTGTGATGCCTAGATCTGACCAAATATCAGTTCAACTTCATCTATTCAAGCAAGTTATTATGAAGCCCAGAGTCTGACTAGATAGAAATTAACTTCATCCACCTCGGAAATCTGCGAAACCTGGAGTCTGACCAGATTACAGTTTAACTTCATCCTCCCAAGAAATTTTCTATGAAGCCTGGAATCCGACCAGATAACAATTAATTTAATCTTCCCCAGTAAGTCACTATGAAGCCTGGAACCCGACCAAATAACAGTTCAACTTCAAGCAATTTTCTGCGATGCCTGGACTTCGACCAGATAACAGTTGATTCAGATCTTCCCCTGCAAGTCACTATGAAGCCTAGAATACGACCAGATAGCAGTCAAATTCATTACCCCCAACAAATTATGGCCAAGCCTGGATTTCGACCAGATAATAACTAACTTTCAATGCTCTCCAGTCAGGAATAATTCCCTAGTAAGAGTATTGAACAATCAAAACTTGTAAACTCTTTTCCCCAATCCGAGATCAACACTCTCCACGAAGTCTCCTTAAATAAGCCAGTATTCCCCAACGGAGTTTCTCCTCAAACAATAGAACAAGAATTCCCAGCGGAAACATTCTAAACAACAGTTCAAGTCTCATCCTCCAAGAGCTCCCCAGGATGTTGTCAAGGATTTATTTTCCTAGACAAAGACACATTGCAATGAGCACATCACATTCATAAACCATAACACATACATGACAAATGCATACAGCATAATCTCATTTATTTTGAGAACATCATTACGCCATACATACATCTGCATGCAACTAATCCTTTTTCCTTGCAGGAAAATCAATAGGAAAAAGACATCTACCATTTCAGTATAAATCAACCAAAATATTTATCCTGATACCATCCATCATCCCTTTAAATGGCATCTTTAAGCCCATTCCCTACACAGTCAGCTAACATAGCATCGAGTGAAAATTTATGGGCACTTTAGTGTTCAATCATCTTCCACCTTCAAGTCACGAATGGCAGGTTTGCCAATCCAACTCTTCAGGTTTAAGAAGATTGAACAGGGGCAATTGTTGTACCACAAAATTTTCTCTCTCATTTTTCAAGGCCTTTCTCACAAGGATTCTCAAGGTTCAAGCTTGCATAAGTACATTGGGATTTTCCAGTACCAAGATTAATAGGAAACTATCAAAAGGGGAGTAAACATATAAAAATAATATTTTGACATAATTTGGATAAAAACAAGTGTTCTTCGATTCAGCTCCTTCGATTGGCCTTTTGGCCTTTTTCGATGCAAGTTTGGCTTGCATCCTTCGACTAGGCATGGGCCTCTGGCACGTTGGTTTGGATTCATAACGCACAAATCCCCCTGTAGTCTCCTTCTATTCCAAGACAAAAGGATCCCTTTTTAGCATCTTTGGATTTTCACTTTTGGCCTCCTACATGCGCCTTTTGTTTAGGCATGTGGTTCCTTCAGCACAAGCTACTGGTCACACCTTTTGTTTGGGCATGTGGCTCCCCTTTTACAAGCTTTCATTTGAACATATTTGCATAAGGTCACAAGGCAGGAACCTCCTGCATACCCTCTTTCGTTTGGCCATATGGCCCCATTTGCAGGCAAATTTAAGCAGGCAATATCTCCCTTGGAAAAGGCTTCCTTTGATAACACTTACTTTACACTTATTTTTGACTCTGATTTCACATGTTATTTAGGTTTTTTATTATTTTTTTCTCATATTATGCCTATCTTTTGTTTCCTTTTTAGGTATTTCAATTATCTAGAGCTCCCCTGAAGAAATGAAGGAAAAACAGGCTGAAAAACAGGAGTTTAGGTCAAATTTGCACTCATGGCGTCCACCATGGCGCCAACCATAGGGTAGGCCATGACGTGGACCACCTCCCGCTGACCTCAACTGCCACGTTCCCCACTTCCTTTCATTTACAATCATGGCGGGCACCACCTTTGGACGATGTTCCCCCCCCCCCCCCCCCCCCCCCCCCCCCGCCCCAAAAAAAAGGAGTTGGGGGGCATTCCTGTGATTTCTGCATTCTTCATCCTCTATAAATAGAAGTTCCTGATTTCATTTCAATTCACCCAAGCTTAGTTGCAAACTTCATCCAACCATAGTTGTGAACTTAAGCCATATAATTTTACCATTGTAAAGCGATAATTCTTCACATCGGGGAATTATTGCACTATTGATTGAGTCTGTGATCGAGTTCGTAGATTGAGTCTGTAATCGAGTTTGGAGCACTTCGGCAGAAGTTTATCCTGCCACATTTATTTTCAACTGCTGTTTATTTCCAGTCGCATTTTACTTCCAGTTTGTACCAGATTTAAAACCTCCCCGTTTGGAGCAGGTTTCTGTTTATATTTCTCGCACATGCTTTTACTTTGTCTATTTTCCGCACCTGCTTTTACTTTGCTTATTTCCCGCACCTGCTTTTACTTTGTCTATTTTCCGCACTGCTTTTACTTTGTTTATTCCACGCACCTGATTTTACTTTGTTTATTTCCCGCACCTGCTTTTACTTTGTTTATTTCCCGCACCACACTTTAAATTATTTACTTTCTCACATGATTTGTTTTAACATGTCTGTTTACATTCCCATGTCAGGATGAACCTTACTGGGCTAGAATGTAAGGAATCTAGTTAGATCGATATTCTAAATAATGTGTCAATAGAAATGCTTATGGGCTATTTTGGTTTTTAATACGAGTTTTCTGTACTTTATTGTTGTTGGGAAAGATCGAAAGCCGTCCAACCCTTTATTAAACTCAGTTAGTTCTAACTGGTCAAAGGAAGCGAAAGCGCTTTATCCAGTTAGTTAGGGAATTTTATTATCAAAGAAATCAATTTTGAAACTATTTTCGGACGCGTTTATAGGGTTAAAGTTAGGTCCCCTTTTTATTAGAAATTCCAGATCAAAATACTTTTCAACTTGGTCAAGTACTTTATTTCTTAAAAATAGGTTTATTACTTTAACGCAATGCAAGCCTTTTTATAAGTGACGATAAGAAGGTGTGATTAGAGAGTAAACTCGGTTCTGATTACACAAAAGCGACAGTTCCTGTTAAATTAGTTATTTTCTTTAGTAGAAAATATTGCCCTATAAGTAGTTCTATTCCGAAGCATTGCAAATATCATCTGACTATGTGAATTACATTTGACCCTACTTTTATATCTGAAGTTTATTTCGCCGCACTTTACTTTCTTGCATGCTCAATTCCCTATTTAATATTGACTTAGCTAAACACCATAACAATAGGAAACAATAGATTGACGATTGGTCTTTGTGGATCGATAATCTTTTATATTACTCTGATGCGATTCGTACACTTGCGAATTTACGGTATCAAGTTTTTGGCGCCGTTGCCGGGGATCAATTTCGTCAAATTTCGCACCCTATAGTCGCACCGTCTAGACTAAGTTTTATAGTCCGGTTAATGCGAAGATCTCGTAGCACCAAAACCTTATTCAATCCTTTAGCAGAACCTGAATGTTACATCCATTTTCTCGGTAGAATTAGAAAAACTATGGTCGAGAATCGTAACCAAAGACCCTTAAGGAATTTTCCCAACCGTCAAATGAGGAACCTAATTCAAGTATCGTAAACCCAACTATAACCACAAATATTTTCGAACTAAAACCCTCATTTCTACAATTGGTGCAACAAAACCAATTCGGTGGTCTCGCTACTGAGAACCCGAATCAACAATTAAAAACTTTTATACAATTAGCAGACACTTTAAAATGCAATGGTGCTTCGCTTGAGGAAATACGACTAAGATTATTCCCTTTTTCCGTCAGAGATAAAGCACGAGATTGGTTGTATACCCTTCCACCCAATACAATAACAACTTGGGAAGACCTTAAGAGAGTATTTCTCGCAAGATATTTTCCGCCCAGCAAAATTGTTGTCCTTAGAAACCAAATCACTAGATTTAACCAAAACCTGGGAGAATCACTTTTTGAAGCATGGGAGAGATATAAGAACCTGTTAAGAGCCTGTCCATACCATGGCCTAGAATAATGGCTAACCATCCACACCTTCTATAATGGACTCCATTACAACACAAAGATGTCTATCGATGCTGCCGCTGGTGGCGCATTGATGAATAAACCTTACCTAGAAGCTTGTGCTCTCATTGAGGACATGGCCCAAAACCATTACCAATGGGGAAAAAAACGAGCTATGGTAGAGAAAAAGGAGACCCAAGGAGGAAAACATGAGATAAGTTCTCTAGACATGATGCAAGTTAAAATGGACGCTCTTGCCTTAAAAGTTCAAAACATGTCTCAAAACCCTAATATTGTAGCCGCAGTAGCTTCCGAATGCAAACTCTCTGGGACCCAAGGACATCAACCTGCGAAATGTAACTTGTTGAATGAGCCTTTCTCAGACCAAGTAAACTACACCCAAGGAAACCCATTTTCAAACACTTACAACCCCGGATGGAGGAATCACCCAAACTTTTCTTATAAAAACAATAGCCCAATACAAAACTCTGCACCTTTGAGACATACTGGTTTCCAAGCCCAAAGACCAAATCAACCTATGCAAGTTGTGGCACCTAAACCAAACCTTGAGAAAATCATGGAAAATTTCATTTCAGCTCAAACCCAGCAAATCAAAGAGTTCGTAAATCAGAATATTCATGTAAACGAACTAATCACGCAATTAGGAACTAAGGTTGATTAGATAATTACGCATAACAAGATGCTTGAAACCCAGATCTCGCAGATAGCCTAAACACCAGCCCCATAAACTACATCTGGAGGACAATTCCCTGGACAACCTCAACCAAATCCTAGAGGGCAAGCTAATGCCATTTCCTTACAAAGTGGGACTACTTACGATGGACCCAAGAATCCAGCCATGAGTACACCCTCACAAATTAAGACAAATGTTTTTCCTACAGACCAAGTGGAGGAACCAGGGGAAAAAGTCCACCAGTGTGCATGCACCAAATCTTGTTAGAGGAAAACTCAAAACCCTCAAGAGAACATCAAAGAATAATAAACCCTATAATGAGCGATGTTGTTAATAAAGAAGTTCTTACGTTACTAAAGGATGGTATAATTTACCAAATATCATATAGTAATTGGGTAAGCCATGTGCATGTGGTGCCAAAGAAAGGAGGCATCACAATCATAGAAAATGAGAAAGGTGAGCATATTGCTAAACAAACAGAAGGAGGTTGGAGTATGTGTATAGATTATAAAAAATTAAACAAAGCAACCAGGAAGGATCATTTCCCTCTTCCATTTATAGATCAAATGCTTGAACGTCTAGCCAGACACTCGCACTTTTGTTATCTACATGGATACTCAAGATTTTTCCAAATACCTATTCACCCTGAGGATCAAGAGAAAACAACCTTCACCTGTCCTTATGGAATGTTTGCCTATAGACGAATGCCCTTCGGACTCTGTAATGCCCCTGCCACTTTTCAGTGTTGTATGATGTCTATATATACATATTACCTAGATGGAATAATGGATGTTTTCATGGATGATTTCTCAGTTTGTGGATTCAATTTTAAAGATTGTCTCTCCAACCTCGAAAAATCCTTGAAAGATGCGTAGAGGTGAACCTAGTGCTAAACTGGGAAAAATGCCATTTTATTGTTAATGAAGGTTTAGTATTAGGACATTGTCTCTGAATAAGGCATTGAGGTCGATAGAGCCAAAGTTGAAGTTATAGAAAGCTCAACCCACCTAAAACCATTAGGGAAATTAGAAGTTTTCTTGGACATGTTGGTTTTTATCGGCGTTTTATAAAAGACTTCTCTAAAATAACAAAACATTTGACTAATCTTCTAATGAAGGACGTTGAATTTGTTTTTGACGAGAAATGTCTCGAAGCTTTTGAATTTTTGAAACAAGCACTGATTTCAGCTCCGATCATGCAACCCCCAGATTGGACACAACCTTTTGAAATCATGTGCGATGCCAGCGATTATGCAGTTGGTGCTGTTCTAGGACAACGAAAAGACAAGAAATTACATGTTATATATTATGCTAGTAGAACCCTAGATACCACCCAACTCAACTATGTGTAACAACCCAATTCTACCCCTCGTAATTAAATAATAAAATTAGAGTTTCAAAGTTTCATCCAAACATAAGTTGAGGTATCACATATTCGTGTTTCCATAACTTTGCATTATAATGCACATCACAAAATCAAAAGTCGGATATACCGTTCATAACATAAATTATCATATAAAGATATGACTAATCACAACACAATGGATGTGTTCACAAAATGTATGTATCATCATGTTATCATCAATACATAAGGTCATAAGATAGTATACATAAACTATCCTATCAAAATAATAACGTCGCCCAAATCCCAAGTGTTACTACTATCAGAGCAGAGCGACTTAAAATAAAGAGACTCGAGCTAATCCTCATCATCCACGCAGATCACCTGCACGTTACCAATATAAAGGCAACGACGAAACAAGTAAAGGGTGAGATACTCCAAAACATATAATTAAAGGCATGATAAAATATATAAATAGTTTTGGAATCCTAAATGATATAGGTTAATAAGAATATGTCAACAAATATCAAATCTCACATACTTTAAAATCATCATTTAGTGTATAAGATCAACACTTTAATATCATCACATAATCACAATAATCATGTCAAAACAAGACATAAACTCCATTGCCATAAACTCATATCGTCGCTTTACTGTCATGTTATATCCATCGCATAATTTTCATGAAATTATCACATCATAATCACTTTATGTTCAACACAAAAATCGTCACAAAACAAGGTATCATATAACATTGCAATTCATTATAAGCCATCAAATAAAACTCAATGCCAAAAGACTCAAAAATAAACATAACCGACTCCATGAGACACGTCCATGTTATGCATGTGGTACCCGTCCCTTTGTCCATAATTAGGGACATTCGGCATAAAATCCCATCGTAGCTTTGGCATAAAAGCCCTCGTCGCTTGGCATAAAAGCCCTCGACGCCAATGCAATGTATGTGACTCGACGACACAACATCACAAACACGACACAACAAAAACATCATCATCGCACATCAAAATTGGAATAAAGCCCACGTCGCCATATTTATCCACATCATGATAAACATATCATCGCATCGCATATCATCAAGTATTCATTATAAATAAACCGTCGCAAACATCATATTTAATCACACCACATCATTGTCAAATAATTCACTAAATTCCAAACACGGAAAAAATAGTCAAACATCAATAATCGTCGCAAAAGTCATTCATAATAATCGGCATCAATTATAATCGTTAACGTCGCAATCAGATTGTCCATACGCGACTTAAACTGACTAAAACACAACCCGTTTCAAATTTACCGTAAATTGACTTATTTCGGGTCGCTCCGTTAAAAACTCGTAATCTAGAAAAACTAACCTCTCCACGATGTTCTACACGTCAAAATTAGCTAGCACGTCAATTTTCGTTCAATTCGGAGCAACTAGCTTCGTCGCTGAAATTTCCGAAATCAGGAAATCGGAACATAATCGAGTTCCAAATTAAATCGGCTAACTTATGTCATATTTGTATTTAATTAATTTAAATATTTAATATTTTAAAATAAGAAAATAAAAACAAAACATAAATTAAATAATTTTCTAAACTTAATTTTCCATACTGTAAGTTTAGTTTTCTAAACATAATATACTGATAGCATAGTTATAAACTTTATCAAGATATACTGCTAGTTTAAGTAAACGTAAATATCCTGCTAGCATAGTTAACTTATTTCAAGAAATATACTGCTATTTCGTTTTTTTTTTAAAAGCTAACTATACTTACTGCTATTTCTTTTAGGAAAAGTAATATACTGTATAGTACTTCTAATTTTCTAAACATAATGCCAATTTATACATGCTGCTAGTACTTCATGTTCTATACTTACTGCTAGTTTATATTTTTCTTAGTTTCTAAACATAATGCCAATTTATACATGCTGCTAGTACTTATTTTTAGAAGCCTAACTCCTATTATATACCGCTACTACTTATTTTTCTTAATTCAAGTGACATATGCTGTACGTTTTTGTTTTGTTCTAACTATACTGCATAATTTTTGTTTAGTTTCAAAACTTAATTTAATTAATATAATTTAGTTTTTATAATTTAATTTATATTAACAAAACAATAATCCCACAACACTAACACCTAAATTATCTCTCCTAATTTATCTCAACAAATCTCAAGAACCCTAACATCAATTTTATCCCAAATCAAAATATACCAAATCAAACCCTAACTATAAGCATTGGAAAATCAAACCCCTTACCTTAGATGTTTGAAATGATTCTTGATGTTCCAACCAACTCAAAACCCAAGCTTTGTGTTCTTGTTTTTCTCTTCCTCCAATACTCTCTTTAGTTCTCTCTAAGTGTGTTTTGTGTTATGATACTTCTATCTCTCATAAAACAACAACTAAAGCCTTTGTTTGGATTTTGGTCTTAAGACAACATGAAAATACCATACTACCCTCCGCAAGTCTTACTAACCCAAAATATAATTCAAAAGACCACTTAATCAAAATAACTCCAAATAATTTAAATAACTTAGAAAAATTAAATATCGGTCCGAATAATATTTTACCGAACCGAACGAAATAAAAATCGGACCGAACAAAATAATTACCGGTCCCTCAAAACAAATAACGGACCGAATAAAATAATTACGGGTCCCTTAAAATAAATACCGGACCGAATAAAATAATTACCGGTCCGAATAAAACATCACCGAATATATTAACAGATGTACCGGTTAATTTAAATATTCTCGTTGCAAAAATAAACGTCAAACGGTAACTCAAAAATATTAATATAATATTAAATAAAACGGGGCGTTACAACTCTCCCCCACTTACAAAATTTTTGTCCTCGAAATTACCTGACTCGAAAATCTCGGGATAGGAATCCCGCATCTTGCTTTCTAACTCCCACGTCGCACTTTCACCAGCTGCTCCTGTCCAAACAACTTTAACCAAGGAGATCTCTTTGCCACGAAGAGACTTCATCTCACGATCTTCGATCCTTAAAGGCATCGTCTCCACTGTAATATTGTCTCGAACTTGAATATCATCCATCTCAATCACATGTGAAGGATCCGGAACATACTTCCGAAGTTGCGACACATGGAACACATCATGCAAGTTCGAAAGATTTGGCGGTAACGCCACTATATAAGCCACTTTTCCCACTTTACTAGTAATTTGGTAAGGACCAATAAAGCGAGGAGTTATCTTCTTCAACTTCAATGATCGCCCAACGCTGGTTGTAGGAGTAACTCGCAAAAATACATGATCACCATCTTGAAATTCCAAGTCTTTTCTCCTTTTATCATGATAACTCTTTTGTCGACTCTGAGAAACTCTCATCTTTTCTCTAATAATCTTCACCGTCTCAGTAGTCTCTTTAACCAATTATGGTCCAAGTACCACACTATCACCTGACTCATGCCAACACAAAGGAGTTCTACACCTCCGACCATACAAAGCCTCGAACGGTGCCATTCCAATACTAGCATGAAAACTATTGTTATAAGTAAACTCAATCAAAGGAAGATATGTATCCCATGAACCACCATGTTCAAGAATACAAGCTCGTAACAAGTCTTCCAACGATTGAATCGTCCTTTCCGTCTGACCATCAGTTTGAGGATGATAAGCCGAACTCAACCTCAACTTTGAACCCAAAGCCTCTTGCAAGCTCTTCCAAAATTCAGAAGTAAACCTCGGATCTCTATCCGAAACAATACACAAAGGAATACCATGTAATCTCGCAATCACATGCGTATAAATTTCCGCCAACTTCGATACGGAATAAGTGATGTTAATAAGAATAAAGTGAGTCGACTTCATAAGCCTATCAATAATCACCCAAATCGCATCGTGTCCTCTTGGTGTATTCGGTAACCCCGTTACGAAATCCATAGAAATGCTATCCCATTTCCATTCTGGAATCTCTAATGGTTGCATCAACCCTGCAGGTTTTTGATGCTCCACTTTAGACTTCTGACAAGTCAAACAAGTTTAAACAAACTGAGCCACCTCTCTCTTCATGCCCGACCACCAAAATAGTTTCTTTAAATCTTGATACATTTTGGTCGCTCCGGGATGAATACTCAAATTGCTTCTATGACTTTATTCCAAGATCATTCTCTTCAAATCCACATCATCGGGAATACAAATCCTATCTCGGAACCTCAATAGACCCTGAGCATCCAACTTGAAATCTCTATTTTCAGTTTGACCAATACCAACCAACAAATCAACAAGTTTCACGTCAAGCTTCTGAGCTTCTCTAACACTATCAAGGAAATCATTATTGATCTTTAACATTCCCAAGATAACACTCTTCGGCGTCACTTCTACTACAAGACTCATATATCTAAATTGCTTAATCAATTCCAACTCTTTCACCATCAAAAGTGACATATGCAAAGTCTTTCGACTTAAAGCATCGACCACCACATTAGCTTTACGAGGATGGTAATTCAATCTAAAATCATAATCTTTTAACAATTCAAGCCACCGTCTTTGTCTCATATTAAGCTCTTTCTGATCGAACAAGTACTTCAAACTTTTATGGTTAATGAATACTTCAAATCTAGAACCATAAAGGTAATGCCTCCAAATCTTAAGCACAAAAACAACTGCCGCAAGCTCCAAATCGTGCATAGGATAATTCTTCTCATGAATCTTAAATTGCTTAGAAGCATAAGCAATCACTTTGCCATTTTGCATAAGTACACCACCTAAACCCATATTAGAAGCATCACAATAAACAACAAATGGTTCTTCAGGATTAGGTAGAATCAAGATCGGAGCTGTTGTTAACCTTTTCTTCAATTCTGCAAAACTTTCTTCACACTTGACATCCCACACAAACGCAGCTCCTTTATAAGTCAACTTTGTCAAAGGAAGCGCCAACTTATAAAAACCTTCAATGAACCTTCTATAGTAACCAGCCAATCCTAAGAAACTTCTAATCTCAGTAACAGACTTAGGAGTTTCCCACCTCAACACAACATCAACTTTAGAAGGATCAACTATAATGCCATCACCAGAAATGACATGCCCCAAAAAGCTCACTTCACTTAACCATAACTCACACTTTGACAACTTAGCATAAAGCTTCTTCTCTTTCAAAACTTCCAACACGATGCACAAATGTTCTGCGTGCTCTACTTCTGATTTAGAATAAACCAGAATATCATCAATGAAAACAACCACGAAACGATCCAAGTAAGGATGGAAAATACGATTCATGTACTCCATGAATACTCCCGGTGCATTAGTGACACCGAAAGACATCACCAAATATTCTTAATGTCCATACCTCGTCCTGAAAGCAGTTTTCTGAACATCTTCTTCTTTCACCCTTATTTGATGGTAACCCGATCTCAAATCAATCTTACTAAACATGCGAGAACCAACCAATCGGTCCATCAAATCATCAATTCTAGTAAGTAGATACCTATTCTTGATAGTCACTTTATTCAACTGACGATAATAAATACAAAGTCTCATGCTACCGTCTTTCTTCTTCACCAATAACACAGGAGCTCCCCACGGCGACACACTAGGTCTAACAATCTTCTTCTCGAGCAAATCTTCTAATTGGCTCTTCAATTCTGTTAACTCAGATGCGGACATCCTGTATGGTGCCATAGAGATAGGTCTGGTACCAGGGACAAGATCCACAGAAAATTCAACTTCTCTTCCTGGAGGTGCACTAGGAATCTCATCAGGGAATACTTCGGGAAAATCGCACACCACCAGAAAGTTTACTATCACAGCTTGACTCTCCATAGAAAGAGTCGCCATCAAAAAGAAAACCAACGCCTCATCCTTTATGAACTTATTCAACTGCTTCGTCGACACCAACATAGATTGTTCTTCTTCTACTAAGGAAGAAAACCTCACAGTGTTGTCATAGCAAGTGATATGTACGTAATTAGCTTTTAACCAGTCCATACCTAAAACCACGTCCAACCCGACAAGCGGTAAACAAAAAAGATCCACCACAAAGTCTCTATCAAAGATTGATAAAGGGAAACTTGCACACACAAAAGAAGTAGTAACTATTCCCTTAGCCGGAACTTCTACCACCATATCTCTACCAAGATACGACAAAGTGAGACCCAATCTCTTTACGCAATCAACAACAATAAAACAGTGAGTAGCACTAGTATCAATAATAGTAATAAGAGGAAAGCTATTAATGAAACTAGTACCTCGAACAAGACCATCCTTGTTTGCCGTCGGAGCACCCGACAAATCAAACACCTTTCCTTCTCCTTGAGTCCTCTTAGGCTTCTTACATTGAGCACTAATGTGACCTCCCTCGCCATAATTAAAACAGACCACATCCTTATGTCTACAATCGTGAGTCATATGGCCCACTTCTCCACATCGGAAACATCTCACCTCATTCTCCTTAGCTCTAACATCGCTTCGACAAACATTACTTTTGTGGCCGGGTTTCCCACACTTGTAACAAGCAATACTAGCAGGAGCATCTCCCCTACTAGTTCTTCGCCCTTGAAACGCTTTCTGTTTCCCTTTACCAGCTGGAGCATCATATGGTTTTCCACGACTTTGCTGACCTTTGTTTCTCTTATCAGACATAATCTTATAATGAGCATTATTGTCCTCCTCAAAGATCCTACAACTATCAATCAAATCCGAAAAGACACGAATTTTCTGATAACCAACAACTTTCTTAATCTCTAGACGCAAACCATTTTCAAACTTGATGCATTTAGAGAACTCAGTATTCGGCCCATCATAATGCGGATAGAACTTGGCTAACATAGTGAACCTTGCAGCATAATCAGTGATACACATGCTTCCTTGCTTTAATTCAAGGAACTTTATCTCCTTCTTTCCCCGAACATCTTCCGGGTAATACTTCCTCATGAATTCCCTTCGGAAAACTTCCCATGTCACTTCCTCACCAGCAACCTCAAGCCTCTGACGGGTTTCAATCCACCAATCATCCGCTTCAGCACTTAGTTTATGAGTACCATAACGGATCCTTTGCACAGGAGTGCAATCCATCACACGGAAGATTCTTTCAATCTCCTTCAGCCACTCCAAAGTACATTCGTGGTCATACTTTCCTTAGAAAGTAGGAGGATTCTCTCTTTGGAAGGTTGCCAAACTACGAGGCCCGGCGTTCTCGTCAGCATTCGGCGGGTTTTGGAAAGCCTAAGCCATTGCCTGTATAGCAGCAGCAAGAGCCTCATCATTCCTACCAAGTGTTCCTTCCAGCCATAACAACTTTTGCTCAAAACAAAATAAGGATAATAATCAAAAAATAACAATACTTGATTGATAGACGACAACAAACTCAACAACTTGGCCGGACAGACCGACCTGCTCTGATACCACTAATCACAAAATCAAAAGTCGGATATACCGATTCATAACATAAATCATCATATAAACATATGACTAATCACAGCACAGCGGATGTGTTCACAAAATGTATGTATCATCATGTTATCATCAATACATAAGGTCATAAGATAGTATACATAAACTATCCTATCAAAATAATAATGTCGCCCAAATCCCGAGTGTTACTACTATCAGATCAGAGCAACTCAAAATAAAGAGACTCGAGCTAATCCTCATCATCCTCGCGGATCACATGCACTTTACCAATATAAAGGCAACAGCGAAACAAGTAAAGGGTGAGATACTCCAAAACATATAATTAAAGGCATGATAAAATATATAAATAGTTTTGGAATCCTAAATGATATAGGTTAATAAGAATATGTCAACAAATATCAAATCTCACATACTTTAAAATCATCATTTAGTGTATAAGATCAACACTTTAATATCATTACATAATCACAATAATCATGTCAAAACAAGACATAAACTCCATTGCCATAAACTCATATCGTCGCTTTACCGTCATGTTATATCCATCGCATAATTTTCATGAAATTATCACATCATAATCACTTTATGTTCAACACAAAATCGTCACAAAACAAGGTACTATATAACATCGCAATTCATTATAAGCCATCAAAAAAAACTCAACGCCAAAAGACTCAAAAATAAACATAACCGACTCCATGAGACACGACTATGTTATGCATGTGGTACCCGTCGCTTTGTCCATAATTAGGGACATTCGGCATAAAAGCCCATCGTCGCTTTGGCATAAAAGCCCTCGTCGCTTGGCATAAAAGCCCTCGTTGCCAATGCAATGTATGTGACTCAATGACACAACATCACAAATACGACACAACAAAAACATCATCATCGCACATCAAAATTGGCATAAAGCCCACGTCGCCATATTTATCCACATCAAGATAAACATATCATCGCATCGCATATCATCAAGTATTCATTATAAATAAACAGTCGCAAACATCATATTTAATCACACCACATCATTATCAAATAATTCACTAAATTCCAAACACGGAAAAAATAGTCAAACATCAACAATCATCGCGAAAGTCATTCATAATAATCGGCATCAATTATAATCGTTAACTCGCAATCGGATTGTCCATACGCGACTTAAACCGACTAAAATGCAACCTGTTTCAAATTAACCGTAAATTGACTTATTTCAGGTCGCTATGTTAAAAAATCATAATCTCGAAAAACTAACCTCACCACGACGTTCTACACGGGAAAGTTAGATAGCACGTCAATTTTTGTTCAATTCGGAGCAACTAGCTCCGTCGCCGAAATTTCCAAAATCGGGAAATCGGAACATAATCGGGTTCCAAATTAAATCGGCTAACTTATGTCATATTTGTATTTAATTAATATAAATATTTAATATATTAAAATAAGAAAATAAAAACAAAACATAAATTAAATAATTTTCTAAACTTAATTTTCCATACTGTAAGTTTTTTAGTTTTCTAAACATAATATACTGATAGCATAGTTATAAACTTTATCAAGATATACTGCTAGTTTAAGTAAACGTAAATATCCTGCTAGCATAGTTAACTTATTTCAAGAAATATACTACTATTTCGTTTTTTTTAAAAGCTAACTATACTTACTGCTATTTCTTTTAGGAAAAGTAATATACTGTATAGTACTTCTAATTTTCTAAACATAATGCCAATTTATACATGCTGCTAGTACTTCATGTTCTATACTTACTGCTAGTTTATATTTTTCTTAGTTTCTAAACATAATGCCAATTTATACATGCTGCTAGTACTTATTTTTAGAAGCCTAACTCCTATTATATACCGCTACTACTTATTTTTCTTAATTCAAGTGACATATGTTGTACGTTTTTGTTTTGTTCTAACTATACTGCATAATTTTTGTTTGTTCTAACTATACTGCATAATTTTATTTTAGTTTCAAAACTTAATTTAATTAATATAATTTAGTTTTTCTAATTTAATTTCTATTAACAAAACAATAATCCCACAACACTAACACCTAAATCAACTCTCCTAATTTATCTCAACAAATCTCAAGAACCCTAACATCAGTTTTATCCCAAATCAAAATATACCAAATCAAACCCTAACTATAAGCATTGGAAAATAAAACCCCTTACCTTAGATGTTTGAAATAATTCTTAATGTTCCAACCAACCCAAAACCCAAGCTTTGTATTCTTGTTCTTCTCTTCCTCCAAGACTCTCTTTAGTTCTCTCTAAGTGTGTTTTGTGTTATGATACTTCTATCTCTCATAAAACAACAACTAAAGCCTTTGTTTGGATTTTAGTCTTAAGACAACATGAAAATACCATACTACCCTCCACAAGTCTTACTAACCCAAAATATAATTCAAAAGGCCACTTAATCAAAATAACTCCAAATAATTATAATAACTCAGAAAAATTAAATATCGGTCAGAATAATATTTTACCGAACCGAACGGAATAAAAACCGGACCGGACAAAATAATTACCGGTCCCTCAAAATAAATACCGAACCGAATAAAATAATTACCGGTCCCTCAAAATAAATACCGGACCGAATAAAATAATTACCGATCCGAATAAAATGTCGCCGAATATATTAACAGATGTACCGGTTAATTTAAATATTCTCGTCGTAAAAATAAACGTCAAACGGTAACTCGAAAATATTAATATAATATAATATTAAATAAAACGGGGTGTTACACTATGCAACAACAGAGAAAGAATTATTGGTAGTAATTTTTGTGATAGATAAGTTTAGGTCCTACCTAGTTGGAGCAAAGATCATTGTTTACACTGATCATGTTTCCATACGTTATCTATTAAATAAAAAGGACGCTAAACCTAGATTACTTAGATGGTTCCTGTTACTCCAAGAGTTTGATCTAGACATTAAGGATAAGAAAGGCACAAAGAATATTTTAGTTGACCACCTCTCAAGATTAGAACACTTAAAACCTAACTTATTGCCTATAAATGATGATTTCACCTATGACAGACTTATAGCTAATACTGATGATTTCGAGCCTTACAGAGATAAAGATTTTGAAAAAATTTCAGTAATGATGAGCGTACCTTGGTATGCTGATTTTGTAAACTACCTAGCTGCAGATATCATACCCCCTGATATAAATTACCAACAGAAAAAGAAGTTCTTCAAAGATGTTAAACATTTCTACTGGGATGAACCACTCTTATTCAAGAGAGGAATAGATAATATTTTCAGGAGTTACGTCTCAGAAGAGGAAATAGAAGACATCATCAGACACTGTCATTCTGTACCTTATGGTAGACATGCAGGTATATCTAAAATGCACGCCAAGATTCTTCAAGCAGGCCTCTATTGGTCAACTTTATGGCGCGATGTTCATGCCTACATTGTCAAGTGCGACCGATGCCAACGCACCGGGAATATATCAAGACGTGACGAGATGCCAATGAGGAATATCCAGGAAGTTGAACTCTTTGATGTTTGGGGTATAGACTTTATGGTACCATTTCCACCTTCAATTGGAAATAGGTACATTTTGGTAGCTGTGGACTACGTGTCTAAATGGATTAAGGCTATTGCATCACCCACAAACGACACAAGAGTGGTAGTCAAGTTATTTAAGAATATCATTTTTCTGAGGTTTGAAACACCCCATCTCGTTATAAGTGATGGAGGATCACATTTCATATCCAGAATCTTTGATAAGCTCTTGAGTAAGTATGGAGTAAAGCACAGAGTAGCAACACCTTATCATCCACAGACTAACGGCTAAGTAAAAGTGTCTAACAGGGAGATTAAACAAATCATAGAAAAAATCGTTTCAATTTCCATAAAAGATTGGTCTCAGAAGCTACATGAAGCACTATGGGCCTACAGAACAACTTTTAAAACCCCTATTGGAACAACCCCTTACTAATTAGTCTATGGAAAATCTTGTCATTTACCCTTCGAGTTAGAGCATAAAGCCTATTGGGCCATTAAGACTCTGAATTTGGAATATTTGATTGTTGGTGAAAAGCGCATCCTTGACATTCATAAATTGGAGGAATTCCGCCAGTCTTCCTATGAGAATGCTATAATATATAAAGAAAGAACCAAAACATGGCATGGTAGAAGAATTGTAAAGAAAGATTTCAATATAGGCGACCTTGTTCTCCTTTTCAATTCCAGGTTGCGACTTTTTCCTGGCAAGCTACGTTCAAGATGGACTGGTACTTTGGAGGTCTCTAGAATCCTAAGATCTGGAGCAATCGAGATCAAGAACAATTCTTGTAGCCCATTCATCATCAATGGGCAGAGGTTGAAGCACTACGAAGGAGGTGACATTCCCACCAACTACTCTAGCCACACTCTGATTGATCCACCAGTACCAGTTTCAGATATATGAAGTTTACTCGTCAAGCTAACGACGTTAAACAAGCGCTGAATGGGAGGCAACCCATGGGTTTATTTTTATTTTTTGCATTTATGTACTTTTTACTTTATCAAATTTTATTTTTATCCTTATACTAACAATTGTAAAATTTATGATTTCAGGCATCACCTGCTAGCCGTCTTTGCTAACTACATTTTTCAGGATGGAGCATTTCGATGACATGCATGTTTCCTTCTGAGATGACACTCAGAGACAACATTATGCGGTCCTTTCACAGCGACCCATGGCACCGATCCCGTCATCCTAGACATTCACTGCAGGATGGTGAGGGACCCATCAAGCCTTAGTAATTTACCAGGTGACTCTTTCCTTATCTTATTTCGTAACATTGGGGACAATGTTCGATTTAAGTGTGGGAGGAGATTTACTCGCTTTATTTTTCTCGCTTTATTTTTTCTCGTTTTATTTTTACTTTTCTGCATTTTCCTTCTCGTTATTTTACTTCTTTATTTTCTTTAGTTTTCTTGTTTTCTTTCTTTTCAAAATAATACATGTGTTTGACGAGTCATCTATATCTGTATGGTCTAGTGTATGTCCACTTCCCCATTTCTTGAGCCTAACCGAAAATTTTTTCTAAGAAAAACACTGTGTTTTGAACTTAGTTGGGCTATAAGACCTGGTTGAGATAGGATGTAATATGACTTGGGAAAGCCCTTTTGATGCATCAACATCGTTTTTACACCTTAAGCTTCGTAAATTTAGCAATTCGATCCTGATACCCCCTATGTCGTGGCCTTCAAATTTTCATTCTTAAATCCTTGAATAATTTATCCTAGCAGCCAGCTCCGGTCTAAGCATGCTCTACGTAGGGGACCGAAGATAAGTGAATGATCTATATGTTATGTTCTTATTATAAACTACAACCCCGGGATAGGTGACCCTCACAAATTCATTTAACTCAACAAAAGTTGTATGTTGAAAAATAAAGCAAAAGCAAAAGCAAAAGAAGAAGAAAAAGAAAAAGAAATTTTTTTACCCATCTTTAGTTGGTTCAGAGGTATCTGGTGCTAAACTTGGTAGGGCGGATTATGATCTGATCCCCCGAAACTATAAATGGGTCAATAAAAGGGGTTACACCAACTTTTGTACCAGAGCCCTGCGTTTTATGATCAAAATCACTACCCGATCACTTTACTATGAGCATGTACGAATAACGGGCTTAATGTGATTGTGCCTGAATGAAAAAGGATTTGAAAAAAGGAAAAATATAGGCCTAAGCATAATGGCATGATATGGATGGTTCGTAAAAGAACGAAGCTTATGCCCATTTTTCGGAAGAGTGTCACTATGATATCCTTGGTTTGAATCAGTTATTACCTATCAATACATCCTTGTTTTAATTCCAGAGGCCCCTTGCAGCCCAACTTGTTCACTAACACCGTTTTTATTCTAAATCTATTTAGAGTTTTTGCTTGAGGACAAGCAAAGTTTTCAGTGTGGGAGAATTTGATAACACTTACTATACACTTATTTTTTACTCTGATTTCACATGTTATTTAGGTCTTTTATTATTGTTTTCTCATATGATGCATATCTTTTGTTTCCTTTTCAGGTATTTCAATTATCCAGAGCTCCCATGAAGAAATGAAGGAAAAACAAGAGTTTAGGTCAAATTTGCACTCATGGCGTCCACCATGGCGCCAACCATAGGGTAGGCCATGATGTGGACCACCTCCTGCTAACCTCAACTTCCACATTCCCCACTTCCTTTCATTTACACTCATGGCAGGCATCATTACCTCCATGGCAGGTGCCACCTTTGGACGATGTTTTCCCCTCCAAAAGGAGTTGGGGGGCATTCTTGTGATTTCTTGCATTCTTCATCCTCTATAAATAGAAGTTCCTGATTTCATTTCAATTCACCCAAGCTTAGTTGCAAACTTCATCCAACCATAGTTGTGAACTTAAGCCATATAATTTTACCATTGTAAAGAGATAATTCTTCACATCAGGGAATTATTGCACTATTGATTGAGTCTAATCGAGTTTGGAGCACTTCGGCAGAAGTTTATCCTGCCACATTTATTTTCAACTTCTGTTTATTTCCAGTCGCATTTTACTTCCAGTTTGTACCAGATTTAAAACCTCCCCGTTTGGAGCAGGTTTCTGTTTATATTTCTCGCACATGCTTTTACTTTGTCTATTTTCCGCACCTGCTTTTACTTTGTTTATTTCCCGCACCTGCTTTTACTTTGTCTATTTTCCGCACTGCTTTTACTTTGTTTATTCCACGCACCTGATTTTACTTTGTTTATTTCCTGCACCTGCTTTTACTTTGTTTATTTCCCGCACCGCACTTTAAATTATTTACTTTCTCACATGATTTGTTTTAACATGTCTGTTTACATTCCCATGTCAGGATGAACCTTACTGGGCTAGAATGTAAGGAATCTAGTTAGATCGATATTCAAAATAATGTGTCAATAGAAATGCTTATGGGCTATTTTGGTTTTTAATACGAGTTTTCTGTACTTTATTGTTGTTGGGTAAGATCGCAAGCCGTCCAATCCTTTATTAAACTCAGTTAGTTCTAACTGGTCAAAGGAAGCGAAAGCGCTTTATCCAGTTAGTTAGGGATTTTTATTATCAAAGAAATCAATTTTGAAACTATTTTCGGACGCGTTTATAGGGTTAAAGTTAGGTCCCCTTTTTATTAGAAATTCCATATCAAAATACTTTTCAACTTGGTCAAGTACTTTATTTCTTAAAAATAGGTTTATTACTCGAAATTCGGTTATAATTACGCGAAAGTGACAGTTCCTGTTAAATTAGTTCTTTTCTTTAGTAGAAAATATTGCCCTATAAGAAGTTCTATTCCGAAGCATTGCAAATATCAAATGACTATGTGAATTACATTCGACCCTGCTTTTGTATCTAAAGTTTATTTCGCCGCACTTTACTTTCTTGCATGCTCAATTCCCTGTTTAATATTGACTTAGCTAAACAACGTAACAATAGGAAACGATAGATTGACGATTGGTCTTCGTGGATCGATAATCTTTTATATTACTCTAACGTGATTCGTATACTTGCAAATACACCGCATCAAGTTTCCTTTAACACACGAATTATGAAATATGTCTTTGTCTCATGCGAAAGAAGTTCCATGGTGGTGCATTCGAAGGGATTTCCAGGAATGTCTGGATGCCCCAATTGAATGACATGCATTTTTTACTCATCTCAAGAGCCTGCATATTGACCATTCGAAGGAACCCATGAAGGGCCTGGTCGAAAGGCACTAATTTGTCCCCTTCAAAGGACATCCACATGAGCCATTCGAATGACACTTTAATTTGAAAAAAATAAATGGTTGTTGAAGGGTCTGGTCGAAAGGTGTAGAAAGAGGGAGGATTCGACTCAGAAGATCAAGTTGAGCATTAGACCCATAGGCTAGGCTAAGTATTTCCCCTTTTCAGGCCTCAAACCTATGACTCACTCTATATTTAGTTGTTTATGCAAGTTGAAATAGGATTTTACCCATTTGTTGTCCTAGACCACTTGCCCTTAGTAGTATAATACTACTTTTTAGAAAAAGTTTTTCTTAAGCCTTGCGCCTGTTTTCCTTCTAAGGAAGTAGTCCATCTGAACCATCCATCTTGCTATCATGACACAAGTGGATGCTTACTTTCTAGCTGAGCCTTTATTTTATTATTTTTACTCCCAAACATTTCAAATTTTTCCTCTATAAATAGAGAGTTCATTTGCACATGGAAAGAAGGAGGAAGAGGAGGGGAACATATCTTCAAAATTCTTACACACCATAAAATTCTCAAACACTTAAACACTTTTGCAAATCAAAACCCAAAATCCAAGTACTTATCCATCTCAAATATGAAAAAATCCTTACATCTTATTGTCCTTCGAATCCAGCAAAGAAGGACATTCACTTGTTTTGCTCTTTCGAATCCAATGTTAAAGGCCCACCCTTAGTATTTTCCTTCGAATTCAGAGGCATTCAAGTCAACCACTTCAAGGTCCAACTCATGTTCCAGCCTTCAGCAAGGTAAGTCATTCTAAACCTTTGACCCTTTGTTTCCAGCATAACATGTAAATAAGTTTTCTTTTCGTTTCAAACATGTACATACTATTTTCTTCTTTTTGTTTACACTCTTTTAATGGGTGTCATGGTTAAAAATCTTCTTGGATTTTTCTCTTTGTACATTTAAACATGTTTTAAGCATTAATCTAGACTGAAGGTGATGTTGGCATGGCCTTAGACCATGTTGCTATTCAAACCCAAACGAAAGAAACAGGAGACAGAAAAGTTAGCAACGAAGCCTTTGGCTTCCATACTAACCTTCAGGCTAAATGAAAGAGGCAACCAAAAGACACAACATGATGGCCTCCAGGCCCCAATCGAAAGACACAACATGTTGGCCTCTAGGCCCCAATCGAAAGACACAACATGCTGGCCTCCAGGCCCCAATCAAAAGTCATGCCTTCATCCCTTTTCAGGTTAGATCGAAGAGATCCAGAAAGTGTAGAACCGAAGGGTTTGCTGCCCTAAATCAAAAGATATATTTCTTTTGCTTTTACCTTATTTTTGCCTTTATATTTTCATGCAATTCAATATGGTTGTAATAGTGTAGGATTTTATCTTTCTGCACTTTTGACTTTATACAAAATGCTAGTAACTATGGTGTATGGTAAGATAAACTCAACAAGTAGACCACCCTGATCAAAAGACAAAAATGCATGCAATCAAACACACTTTGCACACATGCACCTATAGGGTTAACTCTTCTTGTTGCCTTATGAAAAATAGTCATGTTATGCATGTGAGATGTCTTAGCAAAAACAGTAAAAAATACAAGATCATAGTCCCTCGATGACGCTTTGAATGTTACCTTACAAATGATCTTAGTCTCTCAAAAGAAATGCTAAGATATCTCACTACATTGCTATCATGACTATACGATGACCCACGCCCGTCCCTTTTACATCCAAAGATAAGGTTTCTTACCAATTAATGGTAAGATAGCAATATCAAAGGAAGAGAGAAATGAACAAAAGACTTTTAAGTAAGGTAGAATATTTCTAGTTGCTTGCTCATCTTCAAAACACAAACACCTTTTCAAATGCACCAACACTTTCCATTGAAATATTTTCAAAACTTTAAAACACTTTGTATACATTCTTATAGAGACGAGAACTATTACAAGGTTTGCCTAAACGAAGGCGCTTTTCAAAAATACTTTCAAAAACCACCACAAAGAACACTTTCAAACAAAAGCAATAATCAATCAAGAAACTAAGAGCCCATAGATAACTATGGATGAAAAGGGTGCTAATACCTTCGCTTTTCATAATCTACCCCCCGAACTCAAGAAAATAATCTCAAAGGTCTTTCCTATTCTTTTCACCCTTTTCTTCATTGGATAAAAGAAAAGTCGGTGGTGACTCTTGCTATCTGCAAC
The DNA here is from genome assembly GCA_948472305.1 of Vicia faba. Lineage (NCBI taxonomy): Eukaryota > Viridiplantae > Streptophyta > Magnoliopsida > Fabales > Fabaceae > Vicia > Vicia faba. The sequence continues at coordinate 168,607,396 of OX451739.1, forward strand.
AATTGCAATCAAATGCAAAACATCCCAAGTCAATTCTTCCACCATATCACAACCGCCCTTTTGGGTTTTCAGTCCACCGGGATACCCTTTTTTACCCAAGCCTCCTTTTCAGGTTTTTAGCTTGCCAGGTGTACAAATTTTTTTGTATTTATCCCTAATTTTTGCCTAGGCCAGTCGACCTAGCGTGTCTTTTTCATGCGTAGTATCTTTTAACTATGTCCGTGTTTACAGGGTGTGGTAGGTCGTCGCCGTCCATAGTGGTTAAGATCATTTTCCCACCAGAAAATATGTTTTTGATCACAAATGGTCCTTCATAGGTAGGAGTCCATTTGCCCCTGGGATCACCTTGTGGCATTATGTTACGCTTGATTACCAAGTCACCAACCTGATATACCTGGCGTCTAACCTTCTTGTCAAAACCTTTAATCATACGTTTTTGGTACATCTGGCCATGACAGACAGCCGTAAGCCTCTTATCATCAATCAAGTTCAATTGGTCAAGTCGAGTTTGAATCCATTCATCTTCATTCAACCCTACATCCCTCATGATTCTCAGAAGGTATTTGGACTTCAATTGGTAGGACAACTTCCATGTCGTATACCAAATAGAAAGGAGTTGCCCCTGTTGATGTGTGCGCCGTGGTACGGTAACCATGGAGAGCAAATGGTAACATCTCATGTCAGTCCTTATAAGTCACTTTCATCTTTTGTATGATTTTCTTGATGTTTTTATTAGCGGCTTCCACAGCGCCATTCATCTTCAGCCGGTAAGGAGAAGAGTTATGATGCTGAATCTTGAATTACGCGTATAGTCTAGTGATCATAGTATTGTTGAGATTGGTACCATTATCTGTAATGATTCTCTCTGGAATTCCATACTGACAAATAAGATTATATTTAATGAGTCGGGCCACAACGTTCTTGGTAACAGAAGCGAAGGAAGCTTCCTCGACCCACTTCGTGAAGTAATCAATGGCAACCAAGATGAAATGGTGTCCCTTAGAAGTTGTAGGTTTGATCTCTCAAATCATGTCAATGCCCCACATTGCGAATGGCTAAGGAGCAGTCAGGATATTTATAGGAACTGGAGGCACATGTACTTTGTCAGTATAGATCTAACACTTGTGACAGTTTCGTGAATGCTGATGACAATATGCTTCCATGGTGCACCGGTAGTATCCTGCCCGTAGGATCTTTTTAGCCATCGTGTGTCCACTAGAATGGGTGCCAAAGGTGCCTTCATGTAAATCAGCCATGACCTTGTGATCAGTGTATTTTGATGCACATCCTTCCACGATTGTACTAAAGCATTTCTTTAGTTTATTGTGTTTATTTTTATGTTTTAATATGTTTTGCTAATTTATTTTATTTTTGCATTTAATTAATTTTCGTATTTTATTTTCAGCAACTGCATCTTTCACGGAAAAATTCATAACTAATTTTACAAAAATTGGATCGAGGCGTTTAACCATGCGTTGGAAAGCTAAGAAAATGGCCTACAACTTTCTAGTTTTGGCCAGAAGCTGATTCAAAGTCCAGAAAGGTTGAAAAAGTCATTGAAGTTGCAGCTTTAGACTTTTAAGTTTTTGGTTAGTAGTTTTGGGCATGGGTTATGTTTTCAACCCAGTTGGTTTGTAAACCGAATGGATTGTTCCTCTTTAACCGGGGGGCAGCTGCATAACGGGGGATTGATCAACTTTTTACTGTAGACAAAGGGAGAAAACAATTTTGTACGAATGGGAATGGGGAACTAATCCGTTAGAGTTGATCTGTTGTAACTTGGTTTCCAAAACTTGAGGTTAATATAATTTACAATTCAATTTCTATTCATATCAATTTTTCCTTTTATATTCGTTTGCTTATTTCAAATTATCTTAGAGTAATCTTGTTGGTTTAATTGAATTATGTTTCCCAATTATAATTGCGTTATATCGTATGCTTAATTCATTATTCCGTTTGTTGATTAACCGTTTGCTTAATTCGGTGAAAAGGGAACATAATTCTTATTTTTTTTCATTCTCGCTTGTTGGATGAAATTGTGATCGAATTTGAATAGGAATCCGCTTAGGGAAGTTAAATTGTATTAATCGATGATAGTAGGGACCCGAAATAATAGATTGACTTATTTCATAATCACTTATTTTAAGCGCTTATTTTCTGTTTTTTTTATAAATCATCCTTAAAACCAAACCCCCCAATTCGATTTCTGTTGTTTAATAAAATCAAGAATCCTTGTGAGAACGATATCCGAGTTACAGTTGTCGTTAAATACTACAGTTTTAAAAAATACTCGTTTTGATCCGCGCGCGATAGCGGATCAAATTGGCACCGCTGTCGGGGATTCTTGGTATTATTAGTTGTTTTTAGAGTCATAGGGTCAGTTTCTTTGAGTCTAGGCGTTAGTTTCATCGCGATTTCGTCCAATTCGCGTTGTAGAGTCGAAATAGTAAAAAAATCAGTTTTTGGGTAAATCGCATCCGATTAGAATTCTGCCTTGACCATCCCTTGCGAAATAATTCTCCGCTCATTTGTCCCTTACTACGAAGTAGTTATGGGGCTTTGGTCTCAATTTCCCAAATTCATCATTTTCCTATTTTTTATGATTTATTTACTGTTTTCATAGAGTCGGAAAAAATAAAAAAAATTATCAAAATTCTATTTTTCGCCCATTAGAAGAATTTTGTGTTCAGTTTATTTTTTTGAAAAAAATTTAATCGTTTTCCTTCTTTGTGTTTGTTTTTGCTTTTAGGGACATTGTTGGTATTTTGGGCTTTGTTACCATTGCTGCATTTTAGTCCGGGCTACTAGGTCCTGCTGTCCTGAGCTTGTTGCTTTTGATCCTGAAGTAGAAAGAACATTGCACACACAACGTAGGAGAGTCCAAGTTAACACTAGTCCACCACCCACAATTGAGTTTGAGTCTGAGGCTTATTCTGATTACTTGCACTATCTGTTTGATTCTGATTCCGAAGTTGTTATTGATATGGCTGACCAAAGAACCTTAAGGAAATTGGCTGCCTCTGATATAAATTATAATGGCATGTGTATTTATTATGATGATGTTGCTGCTCCTTTTGAATTAAAATCGGGTTTAATACACTTGTTGCCCAAGTTTAGTGGTTTTGCAGGTGAGGATCCGCACAAACATTTGAAAGAGTTTCAAGTTATATGCTCTACACCATCGAAGCCTGAAGGGATCACTGAAGATCACATCAAACTTCGAGCTTTTCCTTTTTCATTGCAGGGTGCAGCAAAGTATTGGTTGTACTACCTCGAGCCAAATTCAATTGCAAGCTAGAATGCGCTGAAAAAGGTGTTTTTGGAGTGATATTTTCCTGCCTCTAGAGATGCCTCAATAAGAAAGGAAATTTGCGGTATCAGGCAAGGTTATGAGTCACTCACTGAGTATTGGGAGAGGTTCAAGCACTTTGTATCTAGCTGTTCTCAACATCAGATCACCGAGCAATTACTCATCCAGTACTTTTATGAGGGGTTGATACCGATGGACCGAAACATTCTTGATGCTGCTAGTGGTGGAGCACTTGTTGATAAAACTCCAACTGCTGCCAAAGCTCTAATAGAGAATATGTCTCTTAATTCTCAGTAATTTACCACTAGAGAAAATTCTGCACAAAGCAAATGAGTGAATCAAATTCAAGCTTCTTCTTCCAACAAAGCTTTAGAGACTAGAATTGATGAGCTCACATCATTAGTCAAACAACTAGCAGTAGCAAAAACTCAAACATCAACTCTGTGTGGTATTTGTACTTCCCCTGAGCACCCGATTGATACATGTCCCATTCTGAGAGATGAATCTATCACTGAGTTGCCCCAAGCTTATGCAGCCAACCTTTACAACCAAAACAAGTACAATAACATTCTTGACCTGTCCACCAACAAATATCATCCAAATTGGAGGCATCATCCCAACCTTCGATATGGAAATCCACAAACCAGCCAACAATAGAACTCACCTCAACCGGCTGCCCCTGCACCTTCTGGACCATCCTTAGAGGATCTTGTTAAACAAATGGCCGTCAACAACCTTCAGTTCCAACAAAGGACCGATTCTAGCATTCAAACCTTGCATACACAGATGGGACAACTTGCTACTCAAATGAACACAATGCAATCCCAAGGGTCGAACCAACTTCCAGCCCAAACTGATGCCAATCCGAATGGTGGTCCTAATGCCAATGTTAGCGCAATCTCTTTGCGATCTGGAAAGGTAGCAGGAACAACCCTTGAGAAAAATATTGAGGTAACATCTGAACCTTTTACTTCTTCACCTTCTGAATCTGTTTCATCTGAACCTTCTCCACCTTCTCCTATTGCGGTGGAAACTGAAAGGATTACAGAAAGAGACTATGTGCCACCAGTTCCTTTCCCACATAGAATTCTGAAAAATAAAAGAATTGAGGAAGGAGAGAAAGAAAAAGGGATTTTGGATGTTTTCTGAAAAGTTACAGTAAATATTCCGCTCCTTGATGTGATTAAACAGGTTCCGAAGTATGCGAAGTTTTTGAAGGATTTGTGTACCAACAAGAGAAGGATTAAGGGAAGTGAAAGAGTTAACTTGGGCCGAAATATTTCTGCTTTTATTCAGCCTAAACCTTCATTCGAAAAAGTTATGGGTGAGCAAAATGTTTCAGCCCTCACCACCACTCAAGTTCTACCACAGAAGCAGAAGGATCCAGGAACATTTGCTATTCCTTGCACCATCGGGAACAGTAAATTCGATAATTGCATGCTTGATTTGGGGGCGGGCATTAATGTTATACCCACTCCTGTTTATAATAACCTTTGTCTCGGTCCTCTGCAACATACAAGTTTAATCATTCAGTTGGAAAATAAGAGCAATGCCCGCCCCACCGGCATAGTCGAAGACGTCCTTGTTCAAGTTAACGATTTGATTTTTCCTGCAAATTTCTACATTCTAGACATGGAAGGAGAAACAAAGTCCAGCCGAGCTCCCATCATTTTAGGCAGACCATTCATGAAAACGGAAAAAACAAAGATTGATGTTGACGATGGAACCATGTCCATGGAATTTGGTGACATTGTCGCGAAATTCAACATTTTTGATGCCATGAAACATCCTTCGGAGGAGCATTCGGTTTTTCACATTGAATTAATTTCAGAATTGGTCGATGAAACTTGTTCTGATTTATTTTCCATTGATTTTCCTTCTCTATATGGATTTGATGATGTTTACTTGTGTTCTGATTGTACTAACAATAACTTGTGTGTTGTGTGTGCTGAAATAGAGGCTGCCTTGCAGGATGATGTGTTTCCCACAAGTGAAGTTGTTGCTAATGAAGCTGTTTTTATAGTTGATACCGTTGACATCCCGGCTGCCCCAAATTCTCCATCCATTGAGCAGCCCCCGTCCTTAGAGCTGAAACAACTTCCGGAAAATATGAAATATGTTTATTTGGAGAATAACGAAAAACTTCATGTTATCATCTCTTCTAACCTTGATCTCGATCAAGAAAATAAACTCTTACAGGTTCTGAAAAAGCACAAGAAGGCAATCAGATGGACATTAGCCAACCTTCCTGGTATTAGTCTGTCCATGTGCATGCACAGGATTTTACTTGAGGAGGGAGCAAAAACAGTAAGGCAGCCCCAAAGGAGGCTTAATCCTTTGATCCTCGATGTTGTGAAGAAAGAGGTAACCAAACTCTTGCAAGCAGCTATCATTTATCCTATCTCTGACAGCAAATGGGTAAGTCCAGTGCAGGTTGTACGTAAGAAATCTAGACTCACAGTGGTGAAAAATGAAAAGAACGAACTTGTTCCCACTAGAGTTCAGAACAATTGGAGAGTTTGTATTGATTACAGGAGATTGAACCAAGCGACTAGAAAGGACCATTTTCCTTTGTCGTTCATTGACCAGATGCTTGAACGGCTAGCTAGTGAATCACATTACTGTTTTCTTGATGGTTTTTCAGGTTATTTTCAGATTTATATTGCACCGGAAGATCAAGAGAAGACCACTTTTACTTGTCCCTTCGGTACTTTTGCATATCGGAAGACGCCTTTTGGTCTTTGCAACGCTCCTGGCACTTTCCAACGGTGCATGATTAGCATTTTCTCTGATTTCATTGAAAATTGCATGGAAGTTTTCATGGATGACTTCACTGTTTATGGTTCCTCTTTTGATGCATGTTTGAGTAGCTTGAATATGGTTTTGGAAAGATGCATTGAGACTAATCTTGTGTTAAATTACGAAAAATGTCATTTTATGGTTAAGCAAGGAATTGTTCTCGGTGTCATAATTTCTGAGGAAGGTATTTATGTTGACCTTGCTAAAATTGATGTGATTTCTACATTGCCTTACCCTTCTTGAGTTCGCGAGATTTGTTCTTTTCTTGGCCGTGCAGGTTTTTATTGGCGCTTCAATAAGGATTTTAGAAAGATAACTCTTCCGATGTCAAAATTTTTGAAGAATGATGTTACTTTCAACTTCGATGACAAATGCAAGCAAGTGTTTGACTTCTTGAAGAAAGAATTGACCTCCGCTCTTATAATCCAACCTCCTGACTGGAACCTCCCTTTCTAGCTTATGTGTGATGCTTCTAATTATGCTGTTGGGGCTGTTCTTGCACAAAGAGTTGACAAGGATGCCCATGTTATTTACTAGGCTTCTAGGACTTTAGATTCTGCACAGTCAAATTACACTACCACTGAAAAGGAACTTCTAGCTATTGTTTTTGCTCTCCATAAATTCAGATCATATTTTCTAGGTTCCAAGGTTGTTGTTTTTACTGACCATGCAGCTTTGAAGTATTTTTTGAAAAAGCCGGATGCAAAACCAAGATTGATTCGGTGGATGTTGTTGCTCCAAGAGTTTAATGTAGAGATTAAACACAAGAGTGGTGCTGAAAACTTAGTGCCTGATCATTTGAGCAGGATAGAAAGAGACGAAGATCCTTTCCCCATTCAAGATGACTTTCCTGATGAGCAGCTTTTACTTTTGCATGGGGTAACTCCTTGGTTTGCTGACATTGTTAATTATCTTGTTGCTGGTGTTTTTCCTACAGGTGCATCCCGGTCACAAATCCATAAACTCAAGAGTGATGCCAAATATGATGTGTGGGATGATCCATATCTTTGGAAGTTTGGTAGTGATCAGGTAATCAGGAGATGTGTCCATGACTATGAGATTGAATCTATTTTGAATTTTGCTCATTCATCTCAAGTTGGACGACACTTTGGCCCACAAATAACTGCTAGAAAAGTCTTAGATTCCGGATTCTACTGGCCCACCATCTTTAAGGAAGCTTTTGAGACTTACCGCACATGTAAAGAGTGCCAGATAGCAGGTGCAAACATCACTCGCAAGAGTGAAATGCCTCAGTAGCCTATGCTTTTCTGTGAGGTATTTGTTGTATGGGGAATTGATTTCATGGGTCCCTTTCCTGTATCATTTGGTTTCCTTTATATTTTACTTGTTGTTGACTATGTTTCAAAGTGGGTGGAAGTTATCCCCACTAGGACTAATGATTCTAGAGTTGTTGCAGATTTTGTCAGGTCTAATATCTTTTGCAGGTTTGGAATACCGCGAGCTATCATAAGTTACCAAGGCACTCATTTCTGCAACGCACCATGGAAGCTTTGCTCAGGAAGTATGGAGTCGTGCATAGAGTGTCTACTGCATATCACCCACAGAGTAATGGGCAGGCTGGGGTTTCAAATAGGGAGATCAAGAAGATTTTAGAGAAAATGGTGCAACCAAACAGGAAAGATTGGAGTCGTCGTCTAAAAGACGCACTTTGGACTCAAAGAACGGCTTTCACGACTCCCATTGGGATGTCTCCCTTTTGACTTGTTTTTGGTAAGGCATGCCATCTTCCTGTTGAGTTAGAACACCGTGCTTATTGGGCGATGAAAAGTAGTAATTTAGGGATGCAACAAGCAGGTATTGAAAGAAAACTCCAATTGCAACAGCTTGAAGAGCTGAGACTAGAGGCTTATGAGAGCTCTAGGATTTATAAAGAGAAAACAAAACACTTCCATGACAAAATGATTTATAGGAAGGAATTTTCTGTGGGCCAACAGGTTTTATTGTTTAACTCCCGCCTTAAGCTTATGGCTGGGAAACTCCGATCCAAATGGATTGGTCCTTTTGTTGTTACTAATGTTTTCCCTCATGGTGCAGTAGAAATTAAAAGTGCAGGTACCAACAAAGTTTTTAAGGTCAATGGGCAGCGCCTAAAGCTATTTCATGAAAGTGTAGTAGCTGAAGATGCAACCACATAATATCTTTCTTTGGAGGCACCAAACTACCCTGCAACTTGACCAGGGAGTTTTTCTTTCCTTCTCTCTATTTTAAATAGTTATGTCCTTTCATTGAGGACAATGTCTGTTTTAAGTGTGGGGGAGGGATTCCTTTATTTTATTTTATTTTTGTTTTGTTTTGGGTTAATAAAAAAATGCATCTATTTGAAAGTTTTTGGTTGCAGACTAATTTGAGGTTATGTTTGTGGAGACTTGGGAAAAGCTCACAAGATCGGTATCGTCTTAACACTGTAAGTCTCCTGCATATGGAAATTGATTTGAATTCTTATTATGTATTAGCCTTGAATTCTCACTCTCTAATAGCTCTTGAGTAGTTTATTTCAGCAATCAGCACCATCTCACACACTCTACGCAAGGAAGCCGATGAATATAAGTGAGTGTTCCGGAAAAAAAGTGTTTTAAAAAGAAAAAGAAAAAAAGGAATGCACCTTCTAAGTTTTGTGACCCTCACCCGGTCACTTAACCCAACGGTCGTAGTGCCTACAAATTTTTTTGTTGAGAATAAGACTCGTTGTTAGTTGGTCCAGCGGTTTCTGGTGCTGAACTTGGTAGGGCAGATTACGGTCCGATCCCCCGTAACTGCAACTGAGTAAGAAAAGGGTTATGCCATGTAAGTACCAGAACCCCGTGCAAAAAAGGATCAGAGTCACTAACCGACCACTTTGCTATGATTGTATGGAGATAACGAGCTTAATGTGATTGCGCCGGAATGAAAAAGAAAAAAAAATGAGGATGAGTAAGTTAGGCTTTTGCATAATAATATGATTCATATTGGTTTGTATAATCAAGAGGCAAGACTAGTGTTCCTACGATATCTTTAGTTTACGAGACTAGTACCTGTTGATGCAATCTTGACCTAAGATGAATTTGTAGCCTAGGATGAGTAATTGATGATGCTTTTGCGTTTCTTTTGATTGCATTTTGCTCGGAGTGCAAAAGTTCAAGTGTGGGGGAATTTGATCAGTGCATTTTGATGCACATCATTCCACGATTGTACTAATGCATTTATTTAGTTTATTGTGTTTATTTTTATGTTTTAATATGTTTTGCTAATTTATTTTATTTTTGCATTTAATTAATTTTTGTATTTTATTTTCAGCAACTGCAGCTTTCGCGGAAAAATTCCCAACTAATTCTACAAAAATCGAATCGAGGTGTTTGACCATGTGTTGGAAAGCTAAAATGTCCTACAACTTTCTAGTTTTGGCCAGAAGCTGATTCGAAGTGCAGAAAGGTTGAAAAAATCGTTGAAGTTGCAGCTTTAGACTTTTAAGTTTTGGGTTAGTAGTTTTGGGTCTGGGTTACGTTTTCAACCCAGTTGGTTTATAAACCGAATGGATTTTTCCTCTTTAACCGGGGGGCAGCCGCATAACGGGGGATTGATCACGTTTTTACTGTATACAAAGGGAGAAAAACAAATTTTGTACGAATGGGAATGGAGAACTAATCCGTTAGAGTTGATCTGCTGTAACTTGGTTTCCAAAACTTGAGGTTAATATAATTTACAATTCAATTTCTATTCATATCAATTTTGCCTTTTATATTCGTTTGCTTAATTCAAATTATCTTAGAGTAATCTTGTTGGTTCGATTGAATTATGTTTCCCAATTATAATTGCGTTATATCGTATGCTTAATTCGTTATTTCGTTTGTTGATTAACCATTTTCTTAATTCGGTGAAAAGGGAACATAATTCTTTTCTTTTCATTCTCGCTTGTTGGATGAAATTGTGATCGAATTTGAATAGGAATCCGCTTAGGGAAGTTAAATTGTATTAATCGATGATAGTAGGAACCCGAAACAGAAGATCGACTTATTTCATAATCACTTATTTTAAGCGCTTATTTTCTGTTTTTTTTATAAATCGTCCTTAAAACCAAACCCCCCCAATTTGATTTCTGTTGTTTAATAAAATCAAGAATCCTTGTGAGAACGATATCCGAGTTACAGTTTTGAAAAATACTCGTTTTGATCCGCGCGCGATAGCGGATCACCTTGTTTGCCTCACTCTGGCCTATGCACTGAAGCCAAGTAGAGTCGTGGTTGCGCTTATAGAGAACTATGTTACTGAGGAAGAACTTAGTAGAGAATCTTCTCAGGAATTTCTTATCGTTGGCTGAAGCTCCCTCCGGATACTCTTGGGCCTCGAGATATCTCTTAATTTCATGGAACCAAGGCTTGTCCACTACTTCTTCAGTATCAATCTCGTGACAATAAGCTGGTTCATCCATACGCTCAATAGTGATATGAGAAGCCTCATTATCCCACCTGATTTTGAACATGGATGACATAGTGGCTAGCGCGTCCGCTAGTTGATTTTCCTCTCGTGGAAAATGCTCAAAGGTAATTTCCTCAAAATGTGGGATCAGTGTCAACACATGTTCTTTGTAAGGGGTGAGATTAGGATGCTTCGTGTCCCATTCTCCTTTGATCTAACTGATGACTAAAGTTGAATCTCCAAATACATTTAAGGATTGGATTCCCAAATCTATGGCAGCTTTGAGACCCATAATACATGCTTCATATTCCACCATATTATTGGTACAGTTGAAACACAGCCTAGCGGTGAAGGGGTATGACAGCCTTCAGGGGATACGATTACAGTGCTGATGTTGTTGCCGAGTGCGTTGGAAGCTCTGTCAAAAACCATGGTCCATCGCGATCCTTGTTCAGGTCCGTTATACAGTCTGAGTTCTTCACAATTGTTTACCAACATGATATCTTTGTCCGAGAATTCGAAATTCATGGATTGATAGTCATCCACAGCCTGATGAGCCAGGTGATCGGCTAGCACACTCCCCTTTGTTGCTTTGGGTAGTGTACTGAATGTCATATTCAGTCAGTACCATCTGTCATTTTGCTATTCTTCCAGAGAGGACGGGCTTCTTGAATATGTATTTAATTAGATTCATCTTGGATATCAATAAGGTAGTGTAAGTCAGCATATATTGTCTTCACCGGCAAGCAGCCCATGCCAGAGCGCAGCAAGTTTTCTCGAGCATTGAATATCTAGTTTCACAGTCGGTAAACTTTTTTCTCAGGTAGTATATTGCGTGCTCTTTTCGGCCAGACTCGTCATGCTGCCCAAACACACACCCCATTGAATTTTCCAATACCGTTAGGTACATGATTTAGAGGTCTTCCCTCAACCGGTGGAATCAAAATTGGAGGCTCTTAAAGGTACTCTTTGATCCTATCAAAGGCAGCCTGGATGTCGTCGTTCCATTCCAACACTTTATCTTTCTTCAGTAATTTGAAGATTGGTTCACAAGTAGCAGTTAGATGGGAAATGAACCTGACGATGTAGTTTAGTCGTCCTAAGAATCCCCTAACTTACTTCTTAGTGTGAGGAGCAGGAATTTATTGTATTTATTTCACCTTTGAGGGTCCACTTCGATACCCTTCCCGCTGACAACGAAGCCTAAGAGTTTTCCTAACCATACTCCAAAAGTGCATTTATTCTGGTTCAGGCTTAGTTTGTATTTCTTCAATCTTTCAAACAGTTTTTGTAGATGGTTAAGGTGTTCCTCTTCAGTTTGAGATCTGGCTATCATGTCATCCACGTAGACCTCTATCTCGTGATGGATCATATCGTGAAACAAAGCTACCATGGCACGCTGATAGGTTGCCCTGGTGTTCTTCAGCCAAAATGGCATAAATTTGTAACATAACGTGCCCTATTGTGTGACGAAGGTCATTTTCTCCATATCCTCAGGTGCCATTTTTATCTGGTTGTATCCGAAGAAACCATCCATGAAGGAAAATACTTTATGTTGTGCGGTGTTGTCAACCAGAATATCGATGTGGGGAAGCGGGAAGTCATCCTTGGGGCTTGCCCTATTCAAGTCTCTGTAATCCACACACATATGTACCTTACCGTCCTTTTTAGGCACTGTAACAACATTGGCGACCTATTGTGGATAGGAGGTGACAACTAATAATCCAGCGTTGAACTGCTTCATGACTTCAGTCTTGATTTTCTCTGACATTTATGGCCGTGCGACGGACCTTCTATTTTATCAAAGGGAAGTCTTCTTTTGTCGGCAGATGATGGACCACGATATCAGTGTCGAGTCCTGGCATGTTTTTGTATGACTAGACAAAGACCTCAACATAGTCATGTAGTAACTGAGTTAAGCGCTCCTTGACACTAGGCTTCATGTTGGAATCTACCTTGACTTCTTTCTTGTCTTCTTCAGTACCTAAGTTAACTGTTTCAACCGGCTCTTCGTGGGGATGTATGGTCCTTTCTTCCTATTGCAACAACCTGGCTAGTTCCCTTGGTACCTCATAATCTTCCTCACTTTCGTCTTCGGCTTGGTAGATCAGATTTTCAAAGTCACAATAAGCCATAGCAGAATCGTTACCCATGGGATCTTGAGTAGATGTTGATCTGCATTTCGATATGTGAGTTTGTGTAAGAGCATAGCTATCTTTGATAAAATAAAAGGTAGAAAAATAAAAATAAAAAGCATAAAATTTGCATGCAAAAACGTCCATGATTTATTGATGACATATGAAGATGAAGTAACAACCCTCACAAATGGACCATTGTGCCTGGGGTAGGACACAGGGTTTTAAAGTCTAAATTGTTTAAATATTACAAGTCCGAAAAAATTTAAAAGACAATTACTCTTGAATAAAACTAATAGGGACAAATTCTTTGCCTCCCAATTGTTGAGTCCTCTGTTGATGCTTGGAAAAATACACTCGTCCATGTCACAGTTGCCATCACTGTCTTCCAATACATTGACTCCTTGATTTATGATACGTAAATGTGGTCCCCCAGCGCGAGTTCGTCGAACAACTCTTTGGGCCTTCGAAGTAAAACCTAAACCAAATTTTTTGGATTTGTAAGGAATATCCGGAAGTTGACCCCAAATGGTACATCCACCTTCCTCCACTACTGCTCTAGCATCCTTCATAGAGGCTATTTTCAATGGAGGTGTGGTAGCCTTGGAGTATTGGTAGTAGTCTTGGTTGTCGCAACTGTTTATGAGACCTCCTCAAAATTCTTACATGGGGTCTCAATGAACTGACCGTCCATTTCAACATACGTGAAAGAGTTCAGGTGGCTAACCATGTACTCCTCCTCTCCATGAACTGTGATGATCTTTCCCTTGATTGGGTACTTCAACATCTTATGTAGGGTAGAAGTGATGGCACCATCACCATGGATCTAGGGTCGGCCCAATAGACAGGAATAGGAAGGGTGAATATCCATCACATAGAAAGTTGCATCAAAAGTCTGAGTTCCAACTTTGATAGGGATCTCTACTTCTCCGTGCACTATTCTTTTAGAACCACCTAAGGCCCTCACTATAATGTTTCTAGGCTTTAAAGTGAGTCTTTTGAAATCTAGTCGGTCAAGAGCATTCTTGGGCAAGACATTCAAAGATGAACTCGTATCCACCAGAACATGGGCTAATGTAGTTCCTCTGCACTCAATGGAAACATGCAAGGAATCATTGTGTTTCCTTCCTTTGGGAGTTAAATCAGCGTTAGAAAAACCCAGTCCACTATCAGCAGTTAGACTAGCCACACAATTCTCAAATTGATCAATGGAAGTCTCTTGGGGGTACGTGGGCGGTCTTTATAAATTTTACTAAGGCCTTGGCATGGGCCTCAGAGCATAAAAGCAGAGCCAACATTGATATTTTTAAGGGGGTCTTCCCCAATTGCTCTACAATGTTGTAGTCACTTTTCTTGATTATCTTTAGTATCTCTTCCATCTCCTTTCTAGAATCTTCGAGAATGACCTCTGGACATGCCTTCTTCTGGACAGGCTCAAACAATACCTCTTTTCCCCTTGTCTCGGTAGTAGGGATAACAATAGGATTATCAACGGGAGTATTACTGGTAATGCTGGTAGGAGTGGTAGCGGGAATAATTACAGGAGGAGCAATGGTATTTAGAGATATCTCGGGGGAGAAAACTCTTCCACTTCTTATTATCTTACTGGTCCCAATGATGTTGTCAACCTCAGGATCAATGTCTTTCTCAACTTCGTCTTCAATATCCAATAGATCTTGCTTGACGTCATGGTAATAGACGTGAGCCCCATAGTTCCAGGGAACAACTTTATCCAAAGAATATGGTATTGGCCTCGACATGGTGATGATTAGGGGAGTATATTTTGGAACAAATGTAATCTTGACGGGTCTTTTGGTGGAGACTCTGGGAGGATTGTCGGAAATGGTGATTAATGAGACATCTTCACAGGAATTTCTGGTAAGAGGAATTTTTTCAAACAAGATTTCTTTGTTAACCATCAGGTGCTGGATGCCCCTCTTTAGTAACAAACATACATCTGGTAGAGACATACATAAATGGCAGCTTTCATTGCAACCCCAAAACAGGACAACTTGCAATAGGTTATATTTAACAGTCAAAAGGGGAGTAGATAAATCATCCACGGAGGAAACAAAACAGTCATCATCAATAGTGTTGACACCTTGACCATGTTTGGGCATTGGCGCCATTATTACATTAGGTGTTTCTGAGGGGTCAAACTCAATCTCTTTCTCCTCGATAAGGTCTTGTACCTTATTCTTCAAGGCCCAACAATCGTTTGTATCATGCCCCGGGCTTTCAGAATGATAGGCACATCGAGCATTCAGGTTGTAGTGAGGAGAAGCAATATTGGGGTTCTTGGGAGCTTCCTTTAGATTCATTAGATAGGACTTCAAAAGATATGGAAAAACTTGGGACAAGGTCATGTTGATCCAGGAGAATCATCTCATGGGCACCTCGGGCCTATGTTGATAGTTTCGTTGTTGATTTGATACATGATTAGAAATCATAACAGTCCCTACCGTCGGGCGATGTTCAGTTTTGTTTTGATTCCTGTGGTCATAAGCAACGCTGACTTCTTTATTTTCGGTAAAGGGTTTCTTCATCGTACTCGAGGATACATATCTTTGAATTATGCCACTCTTTATACCGGCTTCTACTAGCTCACCAGTCATGATTAGTTCGGTAAATCCAGCCGAAGAAATTCTGATCAGATGGTTGAAGAATGGACCAGACAACGTGCCTAAGAACATATCCACCAATTCTCTGTCAGATAAAGGGGGATGGACTCTTCCCACGAGATCCCTTCATTTTTGGGCATAAATTTTGAAACCTTCACTGGTACCTATAGACATACCTTACAGCTATGTTCGAGTTGGAGCTAGGTCAGCATTATATTGGTATTGCTTGTAAAAAGCGGTAGCCAAATCTTCCAAATTTAGAATATTGGTTCCTTCCAACTGATAGAACCAATCCAACTGCGTCCCTGACAAACTTTCTTGGAAGAAGTGTACCCACAGGTTCCTATTAGCAGTATGGGGTTGAATCATGCTGACGTATGACCTTAAATGCAGCTTAGGATAAGAGACACCGTCATATTTAACAAAAGTGGGGACCTTGAATTTATGCCGGATGACAACCCCTGAGACAAGTCCTAACTGTTCAAAACCCAATCCGGGTACCCTTTGGATCTCCATAGCATTGAGGCGATCCTCCAACTGCTTGTATTTATCATCAGCTAGGGGATACTGTTCTTCAGAGTAGTCCACTTATTCCTCTTCTTCAGACTCTGGGTGGTCATTTCCTTCCTTGTTTTTTCCTTCTTGATTATCTCCTTCACCCGACGAAGTTGCGAAATCTAGAGTTCATATGGCTGGTCCTTTGAACCTTCTTCCCAGATTCAAAACACCGACTGGTTTCTTCACTTTCTTCTTCTTCTCTTTGATCATCAAATCCTTCAAGTCCTCTTGTCCTTTAACCAGAGCCAAGAACATTTGTTGGAATTGAGTATTATGCGCTTGAAGATCCTTTACTGTCTGTTCAATATCCATCTCACAGAAATAAACAATAGAAAGATAAGGAGACTTGTTGTAAGAAACCTGTTCGTGTTATGATGAATGAAAATGCATATGCAAATGATTTCAAGGAAATTAGAGATTTAAATTTGTTTAGACAAAAAGGAAACACAAGTTGTATTAGTAAATTCAACTTCTAGTACATCATGCCTCTTTGGGATTACAGTCAAAGAAATAAAATACAAAAAATCCTAAGACAAAAAGGTTGAATGCATCCTCTTTAGTCCGATGTAGGCGTTCAAACTCCGCTCTTCATGAAGCTGCTTGGTTAGTTCCAGAACTTTCTTCTCACTGGTGTAGAATTGGGATTCGAAGGTGTCTCGCTCTTTCTTTAGCTGAATCCAACCCTTTTGCAAGTCTTCAAGAGAGGTAGGAATGTTTGGATGAAGGATAGTATACGGGATATCTCCTTCAGCAACAGGCTCCATGATAATGGGGAGGATGGAGGGGTAAGGCATTACGAGACTCTGAGCACAAGCTCGCACCCACCTAAGATAAGGCTCAACGGGAATAGAGTTTGTGTGTCCCAATGTCTTATTATCCACCTTATTTACCATCCTTCAAGCTCGTACAAACCTCTGACGGTAACCTTGATCGTCGCTCTGGTAGTCGAACACCACACCTTAGATGAGCATATCATGAGGACCATCTCTTCGGGCATACACAAAATGTCGTAAAGCTAAGAAAGGGTTGTAAGTGATACCTCCCCTAATGCCAAGCAGAGGGACATTAGGGAATTCCCCATAATGATCAATGATAGAAGTATCTTCCAAGGATCGAGAAAACCAATAAATGTCAGAGTGGGTGAGGGAAATCATCCTTTGAGACCATGTCAATCCTTGGTCGTTCTTCAATATTGATTGAGGTAGGTGAAAATTAACCACTTGGCGAGTAGGGGAATGCAACACAAGAGAGTACCTCTTTTCTTCATGGTGCGAGTATGGAAACAATGTAAGATGTCTCCAAGCAAAGTAGGTATAGGATTACGAGAGAGGAAGACTTCAATGGCATTCACATCTATGAATTGGTCTGAATTGGGAAATAGAACCAAACCATAGATTAGAAGGGTCGGGGTATCTTCAAAGGCTTGAAAATCCATATCTTCCCAGAATGAACAAGCCTTCTCCAATAGAAACTTGGCTAGGAACCTTTTAACTCTGATTCTTGTCTCCCAATTTGCTATAATGTCGGATCTCTTCAGATGTAGGGCTTCGGCAATGACTTCAGGTTTTGGAATCCCTTCTAAACCAGTGAATGGTATTTGATCAAGCATGTGCACTCCTAATAGTAGAGATAATTCTTCTAGTGTATGCACCAACTGATAGTCAGGAAAGGTGAACCAATGATATATGGGATCAAAGAATTGGAAGAGAACACACATCATTTCTTCTTGGAAATTGGAGGTAGACAAACTGAGGAGTCGACCATATTTCTTGGTAAAAGGAGAATATCCAGGCACCCTTGATGCTAACTCTTGGATTTGAGGGTGTGCTTTCACGAAGGTGATTCAGATGGTATTCCTTTGGACGAGATTCATGGCCTAGAAAACAAAGCAAAGATAAATTCCTAAATCCTTGAAATGGTTAGTAAGAATTCTTATGATTTTATAATGTTTATGATGTTATGTACAAGTATGCCAAACAAGCAAGTTGTTATGTACACACAAAGCAGACAAGTCCTTAGGTTTAGGCTTGCATGGAGTTTGTAGCTAAGTACCCTCTTGCAGTTTAGTTGACTCAACTTGTCCTAGAAAGTAACCGGGTTCTAGAGGATCTCAATATCACTGACCTTTCTTTTAGGCATTGTCTCAGCACAATCAATCTTTTCTTACGGTCGAGATATCTCAAAAGTCCAGTCTCAATGAGTGTAGTATCGAGTATCAACCAATTTTCAGCTTTCCACCGAAACCGGCTATCTCACTACTTCCTAATGGTCAAGAGGTATCAATTAAAGTTCTAAAGTTAGTTAGTGCTTCATGACGCTGCTCAGAGGCCCCGTATTCTCCTCGATTCAACACAAGGGATACCAGTACCAATAAATACGTCACACTAACATAGCCATTGCTTCAACCATATTGGTCTATGTCGTACAGTTTCTATAATCTATTGCTACTTACCTAAAAAGGTGCCCCAGATCTGGGTAGAGGATTAAAACAAACCCAAACAAGGAACCATAATGTAAAGCAAACAAATCAAACAAATGAAAGCAAGTAAAGGTGATATATCCTTAAGGTAACCCCACTTTTAAGTAATCTCCCCAGCAGAGTCCTGAGTTTTATAACACGGTGGGAGAATTGACTTTGGTGTTTTGCGTTTGATCGCAATTGTTACGGATATCAAGAGTCACCACCGACTTTTCTTTTATCCAATAAGGAAAGGTTGAAAATAACAGGAAAGATCTTTCGAGATTATTTCTTAAGTTTCGGGGGTAGGTTATGAAAAGGGAAGGTCTTAGCACCCTTTTCATCTGTAGTTATCTACGGGCTCTTAGTTGCTTGCTAGATCACTTGCTTTTGTTTGAAAATGTGTTTGTGGTGTGGGTTTTGAAATTCTTTTGAAAAGTGTTATTTGTAATGGCTCTCGTCTCTATAAGAACGCGTACAAAGTGTTTTATCTTTTCAAAATGTTTCAAAGTGAAAATGTTGATGTATAAAATGTTTTTGTTGTGAGCAAGCGAGCGACTAGGAGAATCCTACCTACTCAAAATGTATTAAACGTTCTTTTCCTCCTCTTTTATATGTTGATATCTTACCATTTATTTGGTAAGAAGCCCCATCATTGGATGTGAAGGGACAGGCGTGGGACGTTTGTATAGTCATAGAAGGCAACCTATGGGACGTTTTAGCAATGTCATTTTAGGGACTAGATATTTTACCGGAGGCAACATCGAGGGACATTAAAGGGCTACGATCTTTTATCGAGGGTTTTTGCTAAAACGCCTATATTCGAGGAACATGACTATTTTTCCGAGGCAACAAGTGGAATTACCCTAGGGGTGCATGTGTGTGAGGAGTGTGTTTGATTGCATGCATTTTGGCTTTTGAATTTTTGGTTATCTACTTGTTGTTTTTATCTTGCCATACATCCTAGTTACGAGCAATTATACAAAAATAATAAAATGCAGAAAGATAAAATCCTACGCTATTACAACCATATTGAATATCATGAAAATATAAAGGCTAAAATAAAATAAAAGCAAGAAAAATGGATCTTTTGATTTAGGAAGAAACACCCTTCGATTCTGCATTTTTTGGCTTCCTTTGATTTGGGGTCTGGAGTCAGTGGAGTCATACCCTTCGATTTGCCTTTCTGCCTCCTTCGAGTGGGGGTTGGAATCAGTGTAGGCGTGCCTTTAGTTTGGGCCTGGAAGTCAGCATGGTTTTTTCCTTCGCTTGATACTTGGAGACATCAAGGTTCTGGCCTTCGTTTGAGGCCTGGAGTCAGCAAGGTTCATGCTTTGCCACAGGCTCCTTGCTGACTCCTTCGACTATAAGCATGTTGGGCCCTCAGATTATGATTTGAAAGGCTTGTGCAGCTATCTAATCGAAGGGTTTAATGAACCAGTCTTAAATTCTTAATGTGCAACATCCAAATGTAACTACAGTCCAGGGGTTAGCACAAACACCAAAGGGTCTTAAAGTCCAAAGCCTGACTAATTAAAGTTGAGTTTTCAGCATATGGGCAGTCAGAATCGAAAGGTAAAATATGGCCTAGCTCCCTATATGAAACATCTACATTTTCTTTATTGGCATGTGTACATGATATTAAAATAGAATAAATTCAAGCTTGAAGGGAATTTACCTCTTGAAGTTCTTTGATCAAAGGGAACTGCAAGTGCCTTCCTTGGTATATAATGGGAGTTCGTTGGGACCTTCCTGAGGCTAATCCAGTTACCACTTTGTGAAAGCAGACACTGAATCAAAATAGGTTGTGTGAGTGGATCGAAGGTTCTTTTATAACAAGTAATGGAATGACTCAAAGGCCTACTGTATGGTAGTTAGGAAAGTGGGTCTAAGGGTAGTTTGATGGTCACTTGGAGGGTGAACCGAAGGTTCTTACTTAGTGTACAGAAGT
This sequence comes from Vicia faba, assembly GCA_948472305.1. Taxonomy (NCBI): domain Eukaryota; kingdom Viridiplantae; phylum Streptophyta; class Magnoliopsida; order Fabales; family Fabaceae; genus Vicia; species Vicia faba. Next base: position 168,627,641 of record OX451739.1, read on the forward strand.
GTTTGAAAAAGAATGTTGGGAAGTGTTTGAGAATTTTTGAGAATTTTCACAAGTGTTTCCTTGCAATCCTTCTGGCGCCCCTAACATGTGTGGTGGAGTCTCCTATTTATAGATGGCCCGGGAAGATGTTTTAGGATGGAAAACAAAAGGTTCAAACAAAAAAGGTATGTTATATTTGTAGCTTTCGAGGGACGGTGTTTTTTATGCCATTTTGGTGCAAGGAATAAGGCAGCGTTGTAGGACTGCTGTGCAGCAGGTTTGGAGTTTTATGGCCAGCGTATCAAGCTTGAACCTGGCAGCGCATGGGACTTGGTCAACAAGTACCTTTGGAATCTCAACCTTTTGTCATAACCCCCTAGTCTTGTCTTTCGACCAGACTCTTCAACAACCATTTCTTTTTTTTCAAATCGAAGTGTCATTCGAATTGCTCATGTGGATATACTTTGAAGGGGGTCAAATAAGTGTCTTTCGACCAGGCCCTTCATGGGTTCCTTCGAATGGTATAAATACATGCTCTTGGGATGGGTCAGTAAAACATGTCATTCGATTGGGACATCCAGACATGCCTGTCAAGCCCTTTGAATGCACCACCATGGTACTTCTTTCGTATGAGACAATGGCATAGTGAAGAATTTATATGTTAAAGTAGGCCATTCCCAAGGGAGATACTGCCCACTCAAATTTTCCTGCAAAAGGGCCATATGGCCAAACGAAAGAGTGTATGCAGGAAGTTCCTGCCTTGTGACCTTATGCAAACATGCTCAAACGAAAGTTTGTAAAAAGGGAGCCACATATCCAAACGAAAGGCGTGACTAAGAGCTTGTGCTGAAGGATTCACACACCCCAAACGAAGGGTGCATGCAGGGGAAGAAAGGCTCAATCGAAGCTTGCAATACTGGTAAATCCATTTCCCCAAACGAAGGAGGCCTGCAGGGGGAAAGATGTGTAATTGAAAGAGGGTAGAAGAGAGGCTTTGGCCTCCTGAATTGAAGGACATCATTAGGAGACTTTTGCCTTGTGAATTGAAGCTATTTGATGAGAAGTGTTGCCCTGTTGAATCTTGTAACAAGTTGCTTCAAAGGCTGACTTTGGCCTTGCGCATGTTAACATGGTAGGAAATTCTGCCTTGTAAGTCTTGGCTAACACACAGTGAAGATGCTATATGGCCAAACAAAAGATTTGCACAAATGTTCAAACAAAGTCTAGTGCTTAAACAAAACAGGAAATGAACTTGCCCAAATGAGTCCAATGCCTCATTCGAAGCATGATATGAACTTGACCCAAAGGAGTCCAGCGCCCAAACGAAAGATGTAACCAAAGCCAAAGTGTCCAATCGAAGGATGCAAAATCGAAAATAACTTGCTTTTCCTTTAATTTTGTCAAGAAGAGCATTTTCATCTGTTTTGTCTTTTTTAGAAATTTTCTTTTTAATTTTGATGCTGAAAATTCCAAATATATTTGTGTAAGCTTGAATTTTTGGGAGCCCTTTGTGAGAAATGTCTTGAGGAATGAGAGGCCAAATTTTAGGGTACAACAGCTGCCCCTGTTCAATCTTCTTAAACCTGAAGAGTTAGATTGGCGAATCTTCCATTCGTGACTTGAAGGTGGAAGATGATTGAACACTAGAGTTCCCAGAAATTTGATAATGCCATAAAACTTCGGAGTGGGATGGAACTAGGCGGACCAACTGAAACTAGAGTTGAGAACCCAACCATGTACCAGAAACGTGGAAAAGGAACTAAGAAGGAAGCTGAACTGAAGGAAGTAGAAAAAGAAGGTGATGGTGTAGAGGCCGTGGAAAAAGAAGAACCTTATGTGCCTCTGCCACCCTATAAACCACCTATTCCATATCCTCAAAGATTTTCTAAGTCAAAAAATGTAGGGCAATTCAAGAAATTTGTTGAACTTCTGAAACAACTTAACATTACCATACCATTTACAGAAGTTATCACACAAATTCCCTCCTACGCTAAATTTCTTAAAGAAATATTATCCAATAATAAAAGCTTGAGGATAATGAAACTATATTGCTCACTGTTGAATGCAGTGCTATAATCCAAAACAACATTCCTCCTAAACTTAAATACCCAGGTAGTTTTTCCATACCCGGTGTAATCAGAAAGTTTGTCATAGACAAAGCACTATGTGATTTAGGATCCAATATTAGTCTGATGCCCTTATCAATTTGCAAGAAACTCAACATTAGAGAACTAAGACCAACACGGATGTCCGTACAATTAGCGGATCGATCATTGAAATTTCCTTTAGGTATGTTAGAAAATGTTCTTGTATGTATAAGACAATTCTATATCCCCAATGATTTCATAATCATGGACATTAAAGAAGACTCCAATATTCCTATTATATTAGGTAGACCATTCCTAGCCACTTCAGGAGCCATCATAGATGTTAAAAATGGAAAACTAACTTTCGAAGTCGGGGAAGAAAAAGTTTAATTCATCTTGTCTAAATTCTTTAAGGCACCAGCCATCGATGATTCATGCTGTTTCTTAGATGAAATCGATAAATGCGTAAAAGAATTGGAGAAACAGCAAACCACCTATTCAGAAGTATTGAAGATTCCTATACCTCCAATTCTCGAAGATGATAATTGGAGCCCTGAATATCAAGATGAAAATCTGAGTGAATGCCTAGCTCTAACTCCTGATCCTATACCTTGTCCAAAGAAGCCAGCCATAGAACTCAAAACACTACCCAAAGATCTAAGGTATGAATTCCTAGACATAGTACTTGAATGACCAGTTATAGTCAATGCAGACCTAGGACAAATAGGAATTGAAAAATTATTACATGTCCTAAGAAAATACCCAACTGCTTTAGGTTATAACATATTAGATCTAAAAGGAATAAGCCCTTCTATCTGCATGCATTGTATTATGCTGGAGGAAGACTGTAAGACCTCTAGGGAACATCAAAGAAGAATCAATCCTATTCTGAGCGGTGTAGTCAAAAAGGAAGTAGAAAAGCTATTAGAAGCGAGAATCATATACCCAATATCTGATAGTAAATGGGTTAGCCTAGTACATGTCTTACCTAAGAAAGGAGGTGTTACAGTTGTCAGCAACACTAAAGGAGAATCCGCAGTGCAACAAACTCACATCGGGTGGAGAATGTGCATCGGCTATAGAAAGTTAAACAAAGCCACTCATAAAGATCATTTTTCGTTATCTTTCATTGATCAAATGCTTGAAAGACTAGCTAAACACTCTCACTTCTTCTATTTAGACGGTTACTCGGGATTTTTCCAAATTCCTATCCATCCTAACGACTAAGAAAAGATAACTTTCACTTGTCCTTATGGTATGTTCGCTTATCGATGAATGCCATTCGGATTATGTAATGCCCCTTAAACGTTCCAAAGATGTATGATGTCCTCCTTCTATGATTTTCTAGATGGAATGATGGATGTTTTTATGGATGACTTCTCCGTCTGTGGAGAGAGTGTTGAAGGATGTTTGTCGAACCTTGAAATGGTACTAAAAAGATGCATAAGTGTTAACCTCGTTCTAAACTGGGGAAAATGCCACTTCATGGTCCGATAAGGAATTGTCTTGGGACACATCGTATCCGATAGGGGAATTGAAGTAGATAAAGCAAAAATTGAAGTAATAGAAAATCTTCAACCACCCAAAACTGTTAGAGAAATAAGAAGTTTTCTAGGACACACTGTTTTTTATCGATGTTTCATTAAAGACTTCTCTAAAATAATCAAACCTCTAACTGAACTGCTAATGAAAGATAATGAGTTCATTTTCATCGACGAATGCTTGGACGCATTTACAACACTAAAAAAGGTATTAATTTCATCACCTATTATGCAACCTCTTGATTGGAACGAACCATTTGAGATAATGTGTGATGCCAGTGACTATGCCGTAGGCGCAGTTCTAGGACAGAGAAAGGATAAAAAGCTTCATGCAATCTAATACGCAAGTAGAACCCTGGATCATGCATAGAAAAATTACGCCACCACATAAAAAGAATTGTTAGTTGATGTGTTTGCTTTAGATAAATTATGTTCTTACTTAGTAGGAGCACGAATAATTATCTATACCGATCACACTGTAATCCGGTACCTCTTAAGTAAGAAAGACGCCAAACCAAGACTACTAAGGTGGATCTTACTTCTACAAGAGTTCGATTTAGAAAACAAAGACAAGAGAGGCACTGAGAATGTAGTAGCCCACCACCTATCCATAATAGAAGGCATCAAACCAGATCATGTACCTATCAATGATGATTTTCCTTATGAACGCCTTGTATCCCAATTAGAATTAGAAAGTATTACAACCGAATACCCTGTGACTTATGAAGACATGAATGCATATGAAGTCGTGGAAGCAGTCTACACTAAAATCATACTGCCATGGTATGCCGATTTTGTTAACTACTTAGTTGCTGGAGTGCTCCCACCTAATATATCTTATCAACAAAAGAAGAAATTCTTTCATGATCTTAAACACTATAATTGGGATGAGCCTTTTCTTTTTAAGAGAGGCGCCGATGGTATTTTCTGTTGATGTGTCCTCGAAAGTGAAACTGAAAACATAATTTTCCACTGTCATGCTGCTCCATAAGGAGGACATGCAAGCACTTCAAAGTCCTGCGCTAATATATTACAAGCTGGCCTCTATTGGCCTAATCTATGGAAAGATGTCCATATCGCGGTTAAAAATTGCGACCAATGCCAATGCATAGGAAACATCTCTATATGCAACGACATGCATCAAAAGGGCATTCTAGAAGTTGAAGTATTTAACGCATGGGGAATTGATTTCACGGGACCCTTCCCGTCTTCTTTTGGAAATCACTACATACTAGTTGTTGTCGAATATGTTTCAAAATGGATCGAGGTTGTAGTCTCTCCAACAAATGATGCAAGAGTAGTAGTTAGGCTTTTCAAGAACATAATATTCCCAAGATTCGGTGTACCGAGACTCGTCATCAGTGACAGTGGCTCCCATTTCATTTCCAAAATCTTATAAAAATTATTAGCGAAGTATGGAGTCCGACATCGTGTCGCAACACCTTATCATCCACAAATAAGAGGGCAAGTAGATGTCTCCAACAGAGAGATTAAGAAAATCATAGAAGAAACGATAGTAACCTCTAGGAAAGATTGGTCATCTAAGTTATATGAAGCTCTATGGGAATATAGGATGGCATACAAAACTTTGATCGGAACCACGCCATTTAAATTAGTTTATGGGAAATCATGTCATTTGCTGGTAGAAATTGAACATAAAGCTTATTGGGACATTAAGACCCTTAATTTAAATTACACCGCCGTGGGTGAGAAAAGAATCTTAGATATCCACGAACTAGAAGAACTTAGATTAGACTCTTACGAGAATGCTCGGATTTATAAGGAGAGAACTAAAAAATGGAACGATAAACGCATATCTAGGAAATAATTCAATGAAGATGATATAGTAATCCTATTTAATTCTAGACTCAAAATATTTCCAGTAAAACTTCACTCTAGATGGCCTGGTCCCTTCGAAGTCACTAAAGTTTTTCAAAATGGCGCAATAGAAATTAAAGGAATGTGTAGTGAACCTTTCATCGTAAACGGACAACATTTAAAACATGATCATTGCATCGATAATAAGGAATATTACACAACATTTAGGCTAGATGCGCTGCCACCATACTCATTAGATTAATCACCTGGTATGTCGAGATTTCGACTTAAAACAAAGCGCTTATTAGGAGACAACCCACTTATTAGTCTTTTCCTTTTGCTTTGCTTATTTTTAGTCTTTCTTTTCTTTTCTTACTTTTGTTATTGCTTATTTCTATTCTTATAAAATTATGAAGTATTGTTTCTCCACTATTACCCACTAGTAACTTAATTCTAACTGTCAACTTACTTTAGGCTAACTTTACTATTAGTTAACTGCACTAACCACGATGAATCAAGTTGACACTATGGGAATTGTTTTCAGAGGAAAAAACTAGAGGAGGCGGTTTGAGTCTTTATCTGATAGGGAGATGGGATTTAGTATCTACCCTGATGGACCTATTATGATCACATTAGGAATCAGAGACAGTGTCTTGTTTTTGTTAACCCAAATAAGCTGGGACACATCTGCCTTAAGAAGAAGGTTTAGTTCCTACCGTAGATTAACCCTAGAGTTTCTAAGCTCTCTTGTCTACAAAACCTAACCATGGTCTAGGGTTTAATAGAGGACTAATTAGGTTTAGGATGTTTGATATTTAATACACCTATACCCATAGGGAATCAACGGAACTGTTAGGATTTCCACACGGCCTAGATACATTCACAGTAATCCAAGAGGAACTTTTCGATATGGGTGAACTAGACTATTTATGGGGTGATATTACAGGTATAAATAACCATATGCCTAATGACATGCACTCAGAAAACATTCATAACCCCGTCTTAAGATATTTTTATAAGATCCTAGCCCATACCCTCTTTGGTAAGCCAGAAAACATAACCACAGTATTTGGAGCCGAGCTTTTTATTATGTTCTTTGCATCACATAACCGTCCCATAAATGGAGCTACCTTTATGATATCCAACTTTCACCTTCTTGCAAGAATTGTCCATGAACCAATCTTGATAGGTGGCTTAGTAACCATGATAGCAAATGTTATCGCCTTAAGACAACCACTACTAAACCTTGTCCCTCTAGGTAGATTTCAACCAATGAATAACAATTTTTGTTTCAATAGGAGAATAATTTGAAATCTAAGACCGAGTAACTTTGAATTTCTCATTAGTAATCAATTAATGCCCCTTTTTACCCTGCCTGACCCTAGGACCAGCGTTCATGACAGGAACAACTGGTTATATGATTGGGCCGAACCATATATTTCACCACCACCTACTCCTGAGACACCCCAGATTTTTGACCACCTTGATTCCTTCCTATCTAATGAGTAAACCGACCCCGAAACCGCTCCACTTTACCATCACTCTCCATCTCTCGAACAGGTTGACTCAAACACCTCCGCTGCTCCAGTTGCTACTCCACCTCCCATATTTGATCATGCGCCTTCTATAAATGCTCTACAATCTGAGCTTGATTTGTTGATAGATGAGCTCATTATTCTGGGGATCGACTTTCACTTTTTCATGGATGTGGTGGCCGAACAGTTGGACCATCTTTATCAGCATGTTTACTCTACTTATCTTCCTAATAATCGATGTGGCTAATTTTTCAGACTTACTGGATATCTTCTTTTCATATTTAAACATTGCGGATAATGTTTTGTTTAAGTGTTGGGAGAAGACTTATTATATTAAAATTTTCATTATTTGCTATTTTAAATTCTTAAAGTACATTTTTATCATTTAGTTTCAGTTATATTTTGTTTAGTTTTTCATTCGTTTACTTGCGGAATTACATTACATTACTTTTCATTAAATTCACTATTACAGTATTCACACACACACACACACACACACACACACACACACACACACACACACACACACACACACACACACACACACACACACACACACACACACACACACACACACACACACACACACACACACACACACACACACATATATATATATATATATATATATATATATATATATATATATATATATATATATATATATATATATATATATATATATATATATATATATATATATATATATATATATATATATATATATATATATATATATATATATATATGCACGTACAACCTTCTTGTAAGTATTTAAAAATGTATACATTTAATGTTTGAAATATATGGGAAGTATGGGAGATAAAATTTTAAATTTTATTCTGTTTCTGCACTGTGTTCTGTTCGCCATACAATCGTGACGTCCGTCATGCTTCACAAATAGGCCTCGCTCGGCACAAAAGCGTGCCCCTTGGCACAGAGTTAGAAACATAAGCATTTCTATTTTAACAACGGAAACCCTTATCGACCTCTTATTCTTCTCATTTTCTTCAACCCCCACTTTAACTCCATTAAACCTCTGCCTATTTCACTCCATCCATTATCATTATCATCAAAATTCATTAATCCCCACACATTTCCCTCTCTATTTTTCTCTACATATACATCTCCAAACCCTTTTCCATTCAAAAACCCCCAAATTCTCACGCAAAACACCTAACCATCTTCCATTTTTGATTCAACAATGGCACGCAGAAGTTCAAGACCAGAGCCTGACCTCTCGGGAATTACATTTCGAAATTGTGAAGCCAGAGAGCACTAGAGGGCTCAGTATCTCAAATTTTATCAATGCTCTGTAATCCCTACACAGTATGTTGATACTGAGTGTTTGCATAAATTAGGATTGCTTGATAGTGTGCAGTGGTTACTATGAAACTCTGATTTAGCATTCATCTGCACACAAAATCTTCCTATGTATGAGTCGTTAACCTTGGAATTCTTAAGTTTGTTCTCATACAACCCACCATGCGAGGAAAGCCAGCACCTACACGGCTCAACAACTTTCAGGATGGTCAATGATGAATATTCTATAACTTAAACAACTCTGAGTGATTTCTTTCACTTCCCTCGTGAATGGATGGTACACAACTAAATCCCTACCGACACAGACTGGGCATCTACAACTTTCAAGATTTGGAAGGCTATCTCTGATGAAGAACCAAACTGTTGGGAGGGACTTTATGCATCATCCATTCATAATCCCATAATCCGGTATTTTCACCACGTCATATCCAACACTATATTTGGGAGGATCAACAACAACAAAGTTAATTCTAAAGAATTGTTCCTCCTCCATTGTACCTTCACTCCTAACCAGAAGATCAATGCGAGCATATTCCTCCTGTCGCATATCCAGTCTTTGTATGCAAGAGGGTCTACGCCTTTCTGCATCGGAGGGCTAGTTATCTCTATAGCACTTGGCCTGCGCCTTGAAGACAAGCTTGCAAATCTACCTCCATTTCTTCCAACTTTCATTGACATCGGCAATTGTCGGGCTGGCCACTTCATTAAGGTCAGAGGAGATGGAAAGTACAATTTTATGGTGTATAACAAAGTAGTTCCTAGTGCATTTTGCCAAACATTGCACTTACCAATGTAACAAACATGGAAACTGGCTTTATGACTTTAATGCTCCTGCACCTGGAGATAATTCACAAAACAACCAAGGGAATGCCCAAGTTGATGAAATGGAGCAAGAAATGGAACAAGGGGATACTGACCAACAAGCTCCTTTTGAAAACATTGCAAACATGTCCAGGAGAACTAGAAGAAGACGCGAAAGAGTACCAGACTCAAATGATGACATTATAATGCCATCATGCAACATGATGAGAGAGTGCAAGCTATGTAGAACAATCAAAATGCAATGATGCAACTTATGCTAGCTATGCAAACTCAACAACAGGAACATGACGAAAGAAATGAGCATCAGGCTACAAGATTAACCGAGGAAATGGTATCTTTAACTGTACGTATGGATGGTTTTCAAGAATATATATACCATGTGGGTATGCCTCATCCTCCAGTTGGACGTGGACGAGTATGAGGACAAGGAAGAGGACATGATAATGAGCAAGAATAGATTGTAGCAGCCTTTCTTCCCGTTTCTTCTATTTTTTTAAGCATTGGGACACTGCTTGTTTCAAGCTTAGGGGAGTTAGTTAGTTAGGAAACTCTTTATTTCTTTCTAAGTAGATCTTTCATTCCCATTTGTATCTCCTGTAATCAAAAACATCTTTGTACTTTCGAGTTTTATTATGCAACTTTTTACGCTATTATCTACCTTCCCCACTTTCTTGAGCCATACTAAAAATTTTGTTCGTTACTTGCATAACTTGATGCATTCGAAGAGTATACAAGTTGCTCACTTTTAAGATATATGAGAAACATTGAGTAAACATAAGTACAATGGATACCATCGTAACACTTAAATTCCCCAAACTATGCTAGATGGATTTCAGTACCCTTTATACTGAAACCTTAAACTTTTGTTTTAAAGTAACCCCGAGTAGTTTATTTACCAGTCAGCACCATCTTAAACACAAACTACGTAGGGATTCGATGAATATAAGTGAATGGGGTGGTTCGGCGAATGGTAATGTGACGTGGGAGCTTGAAAGTCGGATGCGGGATTCCTATCCCGAATTGTTCGTTTAGAGGTAATTTTCGAGGCCGAAAATCTTTTAAGTGGGGGATAGTTGTAACACGCCGTTTATATCTAAATGTTATTTCATTAATTATTTTCCAAAACTATTAAATTATATCTATTTTGAGAAATATATTCAATTGATATCGATTAAAATATTAATTGGGTAATATGAAATAAAAATATTTATTATGTCAAAATATTATTTTGAATAATATTAATTTGGTGTGTAGTAATATTTGACTTTGTTTGATTAATTGGCATGATTAGGTTTATATAGAATAAATATTATTTGGTGTAATATTGTTTTAATAGAGTTATATATTATAATTTGAATTAAATAATTGTTGGGGCCAAATTATAATTTTAGAAAGATAGAGGGAGGAAAGTTAGTAGTAGAAAGATAGTTTTATAAAATAGAAAAGTAGAGTTAGTAAGAGTGGTTGGTAAGAAGAGAAAGAAGATAGAAAAGAGAGAAGAAGAAGAGAAGAGAAGGAGAAGGCTAGGGTTTGTTCTACAAAATCATCATCTTGTTCCAAGAAAATCAACACTAGAGGTAAGGGTTTGACTTCCACCAATTATTTAGTGTGTGATTTTATAGTTTTGATTTTGGAATAAATTAGGGGTTTAGGGTATTAGTTTCACTACTATGTTATGATGAAAAAAAAATTGGTAGATTGATGAAATGGAGAGATGATTTAGGACCCAATTTAATTAGTTATGTATATATATATATATAAGTGCTTTAGTATTTTGTTCTTGCAAAAATTTCCATGCTCTATATACTGTAGCGAAATTATGTAATAATTAATTAATAGGCAAGTGACAATTGGAAGTACTTGCATTGGCCTCCTACAGCGCCAGTTTGAAGTGGCATTTTGAGGAATTAAATGGCACATGTTTTATTACTGTAGCGCTAATTGAAGTGGCAATAGGAGCCACTTGTTTGGCATTCTGTAGCGCTAAACCAGAGGAAATAGTATGTAGGAGAAGCACTTGATTTGCAATACTTTAATGCATAAGATGAAAAGAAGTAGCACTTAGTAGTATATGGTTGCATAATGTAGCGATGATATATATAAATATTTGAAGGCACTTGTTTTCGTACACAGTAGCGCATAGAAGTGAAATGGTACTTAATGGCACATAATCTGCTCGCTGCGGCGCAAGGCATGATGTGGTAATTAGAAAGGCAGTTAGTTTGGCTTGAATACTATAGTGATGAATTTAATTAATTATTTAATGGCAATTGATTACTGTAGCGTAGAATAAGTGGCAATAAGTGGAAGAAGTAGCATGTAAGGGAAGTAGCATATTTGATGGCCTTCTGACTTAATAAATAGATTTTGAAAAACAATGATAGTAGAACTTCAATGATACACAACATAAGTAATAAATTAAGGGCATAATGTTAAATAATTGAAATTTCAATTTGTAAGTTTATGATGTATATATATAAAATATTGATTAATAATAATAATAATGATTTAATATCTTTAATAAATAATTTTGTAGGATTTATAAAGTAAAAAAAAATAATAGAATTTTTGGCCGATAATTAATTAATCGATTTTAGCCAAATGGTCTGAATTATTATGTGGTTTATGGTAGTAATTTTGGTTGATCTGTTGGGTGGCATTTTTGTTGAAAAATGTGAATTTTGCCGGTGATGTCGAATTAAGTTGAATGCTTCCGGTTCATGGAATTGTGTTTGTTTCTAATTTGTCGGTATAGGTTGTAAAAATTAGTTATCCGGAAATTAATGAAATTTGACGGGGTAACTAAGTTAAATGCGTAGGTAATTATGGTTGAGTTATTTTTTTTTTGATTTCGACGTTTTCAAGGGATAATCGGAATTGTGTTTGATTTTAATAAATCATGGGAGTAACATCGTTTAAACTTGTATGTTACTTGATTTGTGAATTATATTTGCAATGCATGTACAATTGTTGGTATTTCATTGTGTTGGAATATGGGGTATGTGTATGTTAAGGTCGGAAGTGGTCTTAATTGCATACGAGTTGTTGATTGTAAATTGCATGGCATGGTTGGTCTTGAAATAGAGACGGTGAAACAGTGGGTTCACATTTTATAGACGTTGATCCTTGAATGGAAATAGACGTAGTGGCTTTGACCCGAAAAGGGAACATAGGCGGTGAAACTTGGGTTCACGAAGAAAAAAACTAGACGTTGATCCTATAGTGGAAATAAACGTAGTGGCTTTGATCCTATGTGGAAAAATAAGCGGTGGAACTTTGGGTCCACAAGTCGGTACCGCATTCGCATATGTTGAGTCGTGTTGTGAGTCACATGCATAATTGTGTATATTGTGTATGTGTGTTGATGTGTTTGGTTATGTGCCAATATTGTTGTTGTTTGAGTAATGGTTATGTGCCAATGAAGTGAGTATTCGGATAATTGGTTTATATGGTTAATGTGTTGGAAATGACTTCCTTGAGTACGAATACTATATGTGATAAAATGAATATGATCATGATGTATTGCTTTATTTATTGCCATTGCTTTACCTTAATTACATGTTATATGATTATTGGAATTCTTACCCTTCTGTTTGAAAATGCTTTTGATGGCATTGTTCAGGTACCGAGGATGGTAGCGTGAGGCGCTAGTTGGCGGATGCATTGGATTGCAATCTGTTTTATTTTGATTAGAGTCGAGTCGATGCTCCGATAGTAACACCTGGGGGGAGGGGGGGTTATATTTAGTGTCGAACTCGTCTATTTTGTATTCAAATTATGATGTATATAATCCTTACTTTGTGTATAATATTTTGTGTATGTGAGACTTGATAACATATGCTTTATGTGAATTATCATGGCTTGATGCCTTGAATTATGTTTTGGTTCCTCCATGAATGGAGATGAAGTTAAATACTGAAACTCCGTTGCGTTTGCACGAGAGAAAGAAGTTAAATATTTATGTATGTTTGTTTTGTGTTGATATGCTTAAATTTACAAACGTACCCTATCCGTTTTTCTTTAAAATTTTGGAATGTGATGTGTGTTGTGACATCCCTTCCGTGCAAATTTATTTTCTCTGATTTTAATTCTTGCCTTTTATTTGGGGTAATTAGAAGGGGTGTTACAATAGTGGTATCAGAGCATAGTCGGTCAGTTGTTAGGTCTTATTTTTGTTAATCCCTTGTATTTGATTGTGTGGCTAATGCGATCAATACTTTGTGTTGTAGAGAAGATGGCTGGTATAAGGAATGATGATGCTTTAGCTGAGGCATTGAGGTTGCTTGCGGGGTCAATAAATCAGATGCCGCAAACGACTCAAGCGCCACATGATGGTACTGAAGATGCTTTCCGTGCTCTTGGGAAGTTCCAAAAGAACAACCCGCCTACTTTCAAGGGAGAGCATGCTCCGGTGGAAGCTCAAGAATGGTTAAAAGCAATTGAGAAAATCTTTCGTGTGATGAATTGCACCGACGCTCAGAAAGTGCAATTCGGAACACACATGCTGATTAAAGAGGCCGAAGACTGGTGGATCAACGCTAGTCAGAGGTATGAGGAGGAGCATGTTGTGGTGACTTGGGAAATTTTCCGAGATGCATTCTTGGAGAATTATTTTCCGGAGGATGTTCGTGGTAAAAAGGAAGTTGAATTCCTGGAATTGAAATAAGGTAGTGGTTCGGTAGCTGACTATGCGGCTAAGTTTCAAGATTTGATCAAATACTGTCCTCACTGCAACACTGTTAATGTTGAGAAGTCGAAGTGCCTTAAGTTTGTTAATGGTTTGAGGCCGGACATAAAGAAGGCGATTGGGTATCAGCAGATTACAAGATTCTCTGAGTTGGTTAATAAGAGTCGTATCTACGACGAAGACAGTCGGGATAGCACTGCTTATTACAATAGCTTGAGTGAGAAAAGAGGTAAGGGACAGATGCGTCCTAAGCCTTATGATGGAAGAGGAAAGAGACCAATAAGTAGTGGAAAGAGTCCGAGTAGGGGAGTGACTACTCCAATCAAATGTTTTAAATGTGGTAAAGAGGGACATCGTGCTATGGAATGTCGCCAGGGGATAGTTAAGTGTTTCAAGTGTGACAGGGTGGGTCACAAAGCGGTGGATTGTAGAGTTGGTGTGAGTGTAACTTGCTTTAATTGTGGTGAGCGAGGCCACATAAGTACCAAATGTCCAAAGCCAAAGAAAGAAGTTGGAAAAGTATTCGCTTTATCTGGAGCAGAGACTTCTGCTGAGGAACGTCTAATCAGAGGTACATGCTTTATCTCTAATGTGCCTTTGGTTGCTATTATTGATACGGGTCGACGCATTCGTTTGTTGCTTTAGATTGTGCCAAGAGATTGGGCCTTGTCTTGTCTACTTTGGATCGAAGTATGGAGGTAGATACACCTGCGATGGGTTCAGTTTCTACTTCAGTTGTTTGTTTGAAGTGTCCTTTGCGCATGTGCGGAAGAGATTTCGAAGTTGATCTCGTGTGTCTTCCTTTGCATCAGATAGATGTGATTCTGGGTATGGACTGGTTGGAAGCCAACCATGTCTATATCAACTGTTTTGCTAAGGCTGTTCTTTTTCTCGAGTCCGAGAAAGATGGTGTGGTTTTATTGTCTACGCAGCAAGTTGAGAAGAGTGTGAAGAATGGAGATGGGTTGTTTATGCTTATGGCGAGTATGGTTTTGGAAGATGGTAGAGTAAGAAAGGATTATCCTGTGGTATGTGAATTTCCTGAAGTGTTTCCTGAAGAGATTATGGATTTACCTCCTGAGCGTGAGGTAGAGTTTTCCATCGACTTAATTCCTGGTACTAGTCCTGTTTCGATGGCTTCTTATAGGATGTCACCGTCGGAACTAGTGGAACTGAAGAGTCAGCTGGAAGAGTTGCTTGACAAAAGGTTTATTCGTCCTAGTGTGAGTTCGTGGGGTGCTCCAGTTTTACTTGTGAAGAAGAAAGAAGGAACAATGAGACTTTGTGTGGATTATAGGCAAATAAACAAAGTGACCACTAAGAACAAGTATCCTTTGCCAAGGATTGATGATTTAATGGATCAGCTGGTGGGTGCGTGTGTGTTTAGCAAGATTGACTTGAGGTCAGGCTATCATCAGATTCGCGTGAAAGCGGGTGATATTCAGAAAACTGCGTTCAGAACTCGTTATGGACACTATGAGTATTCGATGATGCCTTTTGGTGTTACGAATGCACCTGGTGTGTTCATGGAGTATATGAACAGAATCTTTCATGAGTTTCTGGATAAGTTTGTGGTGGTGTTCATCGATGACATTTTGATTTATTCCAAGAGTGAAGCAGAGCATGCCGAACACTTGAGAATTGTTTTGTCAATTCTGAAGGAAAATCATTTGTTTGCTAAACTTTCGAAGTGTGAATTCTGGTTAGAACAAGTGAGTTTCCTTGGTCACGTGATATCTCGTGGAGGTATTGCTGTGGATCCTTTGAAGATAGAAGCCGTGTCAGAATGGGAATCTCCAAAGTCTGTTTTTGAGATTCGAAGCTTTCTTGGTTTAGCGGGTTATTACCGTAAGTTCATTGAAGGCTTTTCCAAGCTAGATTTACCGTTGACACAATTGACTAGGAAGAGTCAAGCGTTCGTGTGGACTCCGCAGTGTGAAGATAGTTTCCAAGAGTTGAAGAGAAGGTTGACAACTGCGCCAGTTTTGATTTTGCCTAAACCATCTGAACCGTTTACGGTCTATTGCGATGCTTCTTTGATGGGTTTAGGAGGTGTGTTAATGCAAAATGGGCAGGTTGTGGTGTATGCTTCGAGGCAACTCAAGGTGCATGAGAGGAATTATCCAACTCATGACTTGGAGTTGGCAACGGTGGTTTTTGTGTTAAAGATTTGGAGGCATTATTTGTTTGGGTCGAGATTCGACGTCTTTAGCGATCATAAGAGTTTGAAATATCTGTTTGATCAAAAAGAGTTGAATATGAGGAAAAGAAGGTGGCTAGAGTTTCTTAAAGATTATGACTTCAGTTTGAATTACCATCCTGGTAAGGCAAACGTGGTTGCAGATGCTTTGAGCAGAAAGTCTTTACACATGTCTATGTTGATGGTTAAAGAATGGGAATTGTTGGAGCAATTTCGAGATTTGAGTTTGGTGTGTGAAGAGACTTATTTTAGCGTGAAGCTTGGTATGATTAAGCTTACTAGTGGTGTCTTGGAAGAGATTAGAGATGGGCAAAAGTCAGATTTGGTTTTGGTTGACAAGTTTACTTTGGTGAATCAAGGTCAAGGTGGAGAGTTCAGAATTGATGAGAATGGAATTTTGAGATGTCATGATAGAGTTTGCGTTCCCGATGTGGGGGATGTGAAAAAGAGGATTCTTGAGGAAGGTCATAGAAGTGGGTTAAGTATTCACCCTGGTGCTAAGAAGATGTATCAAGATTTAAAGAAGCTGTTTTGGTGGCCTTGTATGAAGAAAGAAATTGCTGAGTTTGTGTATGCTTGCTTGGTTTGCCAAAAGTCTAAGATTGAACATCAAAAGCCTTCGAGTTTGTTACAACCATTGTCTATTCCCGAGTGGAAGTGGGATAGTATCTCGATGGATTTTGTTTCTGGTTTGCCGAGGACTCCGAGTAACCATGAGGCTATTTGGGTCATAGTGGATAGATTGACTAAATCTGCACACTTTATTCCGATTAGGATGGATTACACTATGGAGAAGCTTGCTAAGTTGTATGTGGAACGGATTGTTTGTTTACATGGTATTCCTACATGTATTGTTTCAGATAGAGATCCGCGTTTCACTTCAAGATTTTGGGAAGGTTTACAAAGAGCCTTGGGTACTAAGCTGAGATTGAGTTCCGCTTATCATCCTCAGACGGATGGTCAAACGGAGAGAACAATTCAGTCACTTGAGGATTTGTTGCGTGCTTATGTTTTGGATCAAGGAGGTTCATGGGAGAGTCATTTGCCTTTGATTGAGTTTGAAATTCTGGCTACAGATACTCAATGTCACGTCCAATGTTATGACACCGTATCTGACTTACTATATGACAGTAAATACAAAAGCAGTAAATAACACAGTCAATTGTTTACCCAGTTCAGTGTGCAACAACACCTACTCTGGGGGCTACCAAGCCAGGGAGAGAATCCACTATAAGAGATGTTAATTCAGGAATAAACCAACCAGTTTATCTCCTTCACTTAAGACCTACCCAATGCAATTCTAATCTAAGTACAACTTAAACCTGAGTTCCTACTCACTCCCCCTCAATCACAGCAGTGATACATAAACCAATTTGACTTAAGAATTGATGAAGACACTCTTCAAAACACACACTTGATTAAGCTTCACAGCTTTTTAATCAAGTAACACAATCACTCGTGCTTCACAGCTTTGAGTGATGTACACAACTAACTTGACTCTGCTTCACAGCTTTAGTCAAGTAACATTCAAACACTCTTGCTTCAAAGCTTTGAGTGCTACACAACCCTTACAATTGAAACCTATTCCAAGGCACTTATCACAATGATAATTGCTTGGAGTACAATAAACAAATCTATACAGATTACAAAATTGATCTTCTAATCAATCAGCAGGGATCACTTGAAAAACCGCAGCTCTGTTGAATATATAGAAGCTGCAACTTCAGTTAGGGTTTCCAAAAACCTAGGGTTGATTCCGTTTGACCTAAAGACCAGGTCACAATACTTTATTGATCAGGTTAGGATTGAGCTAGGTTACTCCTCAGAAAACGCAGGATTCTGTTTAGAAGGGACTGAGTTATTTCCTGAAAAAACTCAGACTTATCCAATCCTGCAATCCTGTTAGTTCAGAACAGGATGTCATAACATCTGTTATGACATCTGAGAAAACCTGTCTACTGATTTAGCAAAATGTGATCATTTTGTAAACATGCTCAGATACACACTTATAAACATCAGTATTTGAATTACAATATTTTTCTGCACATGTACCTATTGAGTTAGTACAACCTGAACTAGAATGTTATGACATCAGTCATGACATTCACACATACACTTGGGATTTACCAAAAATGCAAGCCAATACCTAAACACCTACAAACTCCCCCTTTGGCAGATTTTTGGCTAAAGTCCCTAAACAATCAGAGATAGATAGATAGCAGCAGAAATAAGTGACAGCAGAAAAATATAATGTCAAGTACTAATTAAGCAAGTACTAAAATATTCTCCCCCACTTTAGCCACAAATGGGCCAAAGATACATGTTCATAAAGTTATACAGTTATCCAAACCAAAATAATGAGATCAGCAGCTGACAACAGCAGAACACACTTCCAAACTCCACCAGCAACACCACCAAGCAGCAATCAACCTTCAAGCACTGTCATCAGACTCAGAGGAGCCAGTTTCTTCAATGTTGAGTTGTCCTTCAGCTTCTATACCTTCTTCCCTTCTGCTTTCTTCAGCTTCCTCCTTTTCTAGCCTGGCAATCAGAGCTTCTAGGGTCCTT
This sequence comes from Vicia faba, assembly GCA_948472305.1. Classification (NCBI taxonomy): domain Eukaryota; kingdom Viridiplantae; phylum Streptophyta; class Magnoliopsida; order Fabales; family Fabaceae; genus Vicia; species Vicia faba. Next base: position 168,646,201 of record OX451739.1, read on the forward strand.
TTTCTAGCATCCAGATCTTTGCAAGTTTCTTTTAAAACAGCTATGACATCTGATGTCTTGGACTGGATCTTTGCAGACGATGTCTCAGCTGATGTTATGACAATGTCTGGAGCATGGGATCCCTGAAACAGTTTGTAGTGCAGGCCAAGGGCAGGGGCTCTTTTGCAGACTGTATCTCTTGCTACAAGGATGTCAGGGTATTGTGCAAGGATGATTCCACAAAGGAGGGAGGGAAAAGCAATTGGTCCTTTGACAGCATAACTGCCAGCATGCTTCAAGGTTTGTTCAAAGATGTACCTTCCATAGTCAAAGGCAGTCTTGGTTCCTACAGCATAGATAAATCTCCCCAATCCTGTGGAGATGGTTGATTTGTGATTTGTAGGCACCCAGTTGGCTGCACCTATTTTATGCAAGATGGCAAATTTCATGCTGAGTTTACTAGCCTTCAGCTTCCCTTTCAATGGCCAGTACTTTACTTGCCTGGCAGTGATGGTCAAGCACACTTCATTGTCAGTTGCCTCTAGATCAGGACAGTCCTTATTTGTTATTCCAAGAAATTTGTTGATTTCTGATGGAGAGAACTTGACCCTTCTTCCTCTAACAAACACACTCTCAAAGTCAGTTGACCTCCCATCAGCACAATCATTGGACAGGTTCACTACAAACTCTTTAACCAGATTTTCATAACATTTGTTAAACTTCATCACTGTCTTCATTAGCCCAGCATTCCTGATCAGATCTATGATGTCTTTGCACTCCAAGGCATCATTGTTGAGTTCTCTCTCCAAGGCTATTCTCTTCAAGCACACATACTTCCATCTGTTTGCATTGTCAGGATGATGAAAGGAGATGTTGTCTGTTGGCACTTCAGGCACTCTAGCAATCTTGCTGGAGGGGAGCTTCCTTCTGATGGGAGTATTGTCAATGTCAATCTCAAATTCTGATTCATCATCAGAATCAGAAGTTTCAGGTTCTTTACTTTTCTTGGAGATTGGTTGTCTAGCAGTCTGCACCTGTGCCTTCTTCCCTTTTGTCTGAATTTTCTCAGCCATCCCTTCAGCCTTGGATTTCTTAGCATCAGGTTTAACAGTCTCACTACTCTTTCTTTTCATCAATCTCCTAGCAATGCTAGGGTTCACATTAGCAATCAGTTCATTATCTGAGTAATCTTCATCCACATCAATGATAGGTGGATCAGCAGCCTTTTCAGAGGGATTCTGAATGTTGTCTTTTGGTGTCACAACATCCTCAGTGACATCTATATTTTCAGAACCTTCCACATTTGGACTTTCTGATTGATTCAAAGGGATAGAAATCCCCAGTACAGATTGGTTGCCACTCAGAATGCTAGTAACCAGTCTAGCAATAGCTTGGTGTACTTGAACTGATCCTTCTTTATTAGGTATAGAAGACGAAGGAAGAGAAGAATTACCAGAGACTGTAGCTTGAGCTCTTCCTGCATGTCTGGTCCCGAGCTTTTTGACTCTGGCTGGGTCAGTTGCCATCTCCCTGAGAGGAGTGACCTCAAGAACTTCAGATTCTATGCATGTAGTGATTGCCCTAGAATCTTGATCAGATGACGACGATGATGAGTGAGACAAAGCCGCCATGGTGGAAGACGATGTCTGAGACATTGTGTTTAACGTTGAGTAATAGTAGCAGTTTGAGAAAACTCTTTGATTGGGAGGAGGAAACAGGTTGCAAGGATGAGAGAGGTAGGGAGTACAAGGGAGTCTCTTCAACTTCTTAAGGCTTTTGAAGGAATTGTGAATGAATATGATTAACCCACTAAATATAGACTTAATAAAATTAATCCCTTCAACCCTTGTTTTCAGCAAAACTAATTGCTATAATTTATCATGTTGGTGAATACCCAATCTGCCCCTCAAATTTTCAAGTTTATTTCCAACAAGCGCCTTGGTAGAAGAATCAGTCAGCTGAAGCTTAGAGAAGCTATGTTCCAGTTCAAATGACTTCTTCTCTTCAAAGTCAATAGGGTTCAAGGAGATGTTGAATGTTTTCAGATTATCACACCACAATGTCACAACATCTTGTGTAACATTGTACTTAGGTAGCATCTGTTTTGACCAGATGTTTTGAGAACAGAATTTATGAGACTTGTTCTTTCCAACATCCTTGTCAAGATGACTTAAGGTTCTGACAACACATTCTTTTTCAAGTTTATTTGCCACATCACATATATTATCAGCCTGTAGTTTTGGAGTTCTTCTGACAGCTTCCATAGGAATAGCTCTTTTTATTCTTCCAAGCTTATGCTGCCACTGTTTCATCTCTTTTTCTTCTTTGATGATTTGACTCATAGTGGAGATATCAGTGTTCTCAGGCTGCCACACATAACAGTTATCTTTGGATTTGATTCCTCTCATTACAACATCTAGTTTTTCATTAAATACTAGACATTCAGATCTTGAGAAGTTGACCATGAATCCTAGATCACATAATTGACTGATGCTAATGAGATTAGTAGTCAATCCTTTTACCAGCAGTACCTTATTCAGACTTGGAACTCCAGGGTAGTCCAAATTACCAACTCCTTTGACTTCTCCTTTAGCACCATCTCCAAAGGTCACAAAACTGGTGGTGTGAGGCATAACATTATTGAGGAGATTTTTGAATCCAGTCATGTGTCTGGAACATCCACTGTCAAAGTACCAATCTTCCTTTGCAGAGATCTTCAGGGAAGTGTGAGCTATCAGTGCAGTAGCCTTTTTCTTCCATTGAGGAGTGTGTGGTACCCTTTTCGACTTAGGTTTGACATCTGAGTTCTGATTCGGATATCCATGTAATCTGAAGCAGAAGGGCTTTATGTGACCATATTTCCCACAATGATGACATCTCCATCTTTGGTACCTCTTCTTCATATGTCTCTGTCCCTGATGTTGAGAGTAATGTTGAGACATCCGTTTTGACATTTGCTTCTCGGTAACAAATTTCTTTGTTTCCACAAATCCTAGGCCAGATTTATTTCCCATATTTTGTCCAGCCTGAAGGATCTCTTCCAATTTGTCTGTTCCATTGGTCAACATCTTGACAGATTTGGTCATTTGATTCAGTTGTGAGTTCAGCAGTTGAACTTCTCCTTCTAAATGACTTATAGTTTCAAGATTTGCCCTCTTTTCAGCCTCCAGCTTTACAATGAGTTTTGATTGTTTCTCATTTTGCACACAGACTTCACCACTTCTGATACACAATTTCTTGTAGGTATCAGCCAGTTCTTCAAATGTCACTTCTTCATCACTGGTGTTACTTTCAGAAGTACAAACACTAGTTAGGGCAGTAACTAGTTTGGCAGATTCTTCTTCAGAATTGCTTTCTGAATCATAGTCAGACCAGGTAACAGTCATTCCTTTCTTTTGCTTCTTAAGAAAGGTAGGACATTCAGCTCGAATATGTCCATATCCTTCACATCCATGGCATTGAATACCTCTGCCTTGGTTTCCCTTATCTTCTGACCTTGGTCTTCTGCTGTCAATGTCAGAAGGAATGTTATGAACATTAGACTTTGACTTTGGGTCCATTCTTTTGATGAGCCTGTTGAACTGTCTTCCAAGCATGGCAATGGCTTCTGATATGTTTTCTTCTTCATCTTCCTTGTATTCAACATCAGTGTTGGATACAAGTGCTATGCTTTTGTTCTTCTTGTCACCATTATCAGTGATCCCCATCTCAAAAGTCTGAAGAGACCCAATAAGTTCATCCACTTTTAACTTGCTAATGTCCTGGGCTTCCTCTATGGCAGTTACCTTCATTGCAAATCTTTTAGGCAAGGATCTGAGAATCTTCCTCACCAGTTTTTCTTCTGACATTTTTTCTCCCAGTGCTCCTGAGGTGTTGGCAATCTCCAAGATGTTCATGTGAAACTCATGAATGGTTTCATCCTCCATCATTTTTAGATTCTCAAACTTAGTGGTCAACATCTGAAGCCTTGACATTTTTACTTTGGAAGTGCCCTCATGAGTAGTTTTGAGAGTATCCCAAACTTCCTTGGCCAGTTCATATTGATGTACTAGTCTGAAGATGTTTCTATCTATTCCATTGAACAAGGCATTTAAAGCTTTTGAATTTCCCAGAGCTAACTCATCTTCTTCTTTACTCCAATCTTCCTCAGGCTTCAGACTGATTGTCCCATCTCTTTCAGTTATGGTGGGATGAATCCATCCTTTGTCAGCAGCTCTCCAAGCCTTTTTGTCCAGAGATTTTAGGAAGGCAATCATACGAGGTTTCCAGTAGTCATAATTAGTTCCATCCAGAATGGGTGGTCTATTTCCAAAAACTCCTTCTTTGTCCATAGTGCCAGAAAGTGATATCCCTAGATCTCACCCAGTAATACAGGCAGGGTGCCTACTCTGATGCCAATTGAAATTCTGGCTACAGATACTCAATGTCACGTCCAATGTTATGACACCGTATCTGACTTACTATATGACAGTAAATACAAAAGCAGTAAATAACACAGTCAATTGTTTACCCAGTTCAGTGTGCAACAACACCTACTCTGGGGGCTACCAAGCCAGGGAGAGAATCCACTATAAGAGATGTTAATTCAGGAATAAACCAACCAGTTTATCTCCTTCACTTAAGACCTACCCAATGCAATTCTAATCTAAGTACAACTTAAACCTGAGTTCCTACTCACTCCCCCTCAATCACAGCAGTGATACATAAACCAATTTGACTTAAGAATTGATGAAGACACTCTTCAAAACACACACTTGATTAAGCTTCACATCTTTTTAATCAAGTAACACAATCACTCGTGCTTCACAGCTTTGAGTGATGTACACAACTAACTTGACTCTGCTTCACAGCTTTAGTCAAGTAACATTCAAACACTCTTGCTTCAAAGCTTTGAGTGCTACACAACCCTTACAATTGAAACCTATTCCAAGGCACTTATCACAATGATAATTGCTTGGAGTACAATAAACAAATCTATACAAATTACAAAATTGATCTTCTAATCAATCAGCAGGGATCACTTGAAAAACCGCAGCTCTGTTGAATATATAGCAACTGCAACTTCAGTTAGGGTTTCCAAAAACCTAGGGTTGATTCCGTTTGACCTAAAGACCAGGTCACAGTACTTTATTGATCAGGTTAGGATTGAGCTAGGTTACTCCTCAGAAAACGCAGGATTCTGTTTAGAAGGGACTGAGTTATTTCCTGAAAAAACTCAGACTTATCCAATCCTGCAATCCTGTTAGTTCAGAACAGGATGTCATAACATCTGTTATGACATCTGAGAAAACCTGTCTACTGATTTAGCAAAATGTGATCATTTTGCAAACATGCTCAGATACACACTTATAAACATCAGTATTTGAATTACAATATTTTTCTGCACATGTACCTATTGAGTTAGTACAAACTGAACTAGAATGTTATGACATCAGTCATGACATTCACACATACACTTGGGATTTACCAAAAATGCAAGTCAATACCTAAACACCTACAGAGTTTACTTATAATAATAGTTTTCATTCTAGCATTGGCATGGCTCCTTTTGAGGCATTGTATGGAAGACGGTGTAGGACACCTTTGTGTTGGTACGAGATGGGAGAAAGTGCTATAGTTGGTCCGGAATTGGTTCAAGAGGCTACAGATAAGATCAAATTGATAAGAGAGAAGATGAAAGTGTCTCAGAATCGCCAAAAGGGTTACTATGACAAGAGGAGGAAACCTCTTGAGTTCAAGAAGTATGAACATGTGTTTTTGAAGGTGAATCCAACTACGGGTGTTGGAAGGGCGCTTAAATCGCGGAAGTTAACACCTCGGTTTATTGGTCCTTATCAGATTTCAGAGTGGATTGGAAGTATGGCTTATCGGATTGCATTGCCGCCATCACTTTCAAATTTGCATGATGTGTTTCACGTTTCGCAATTACGAAAGTATATTGCGGATCCGTCTCATGTTATTCAAGCGGATGATTTGGAAGTAAGAGACAATTTGACGGTTGAGGTTTTACCGGTGAGGATTGAAGATATAAAGGTGAAACAACTAAGAGGAAGAGAGATTCCTTTGGTTAAAGTTGCATGGGGTGGTTCGGCGAATGGTAATGTGACGTGGGAGCTTGAAAGTCGGATGCGGGATTCCTATCCCGAATTGTTCGTTTAGAGGTAATTTTCGAGGCCGAAAATCTTTTAAGTGGGGGATAGTTGTAACACGCCGTTTATATTTAAATGTTATTTCATTAATTATTTTCCAAAACTATTAAATTATATCTATTTTGAGAAATATATTCAATTGATATCGATTAAAATATTAATTGGGTAATATGAAATAAAAATATTTATTATGTCGAAATATTATTTTGAATAATATTAATTTGGTGTGTAGTAATATTTGACTTTGTTTGATTAATTGGCATGATTAGGTTTATATAGAATAAATATTATTTGGTGTAATATTGTTTTAATAGAGTTATATATTATAATTTGAATTAAATAATTGTTGGGGCCAAATTATAATTTTAGAAAGATAGAGGGAGGAAAGTTAGTAGTAGAAAGATAGTTTTATAAAATAGAAAAGTAGAGTTAGTAAGAGTGGTTGGTAAGAAGAGAAAGAAGATAGAAAAGAGAGAAGAAGAAGAGAAGAGAAGGAGAAGGCTAGGGTTTGTTCTACAAAATCATCATCTTGTTCCAAGAAAATCAACACTAGAGGTAAGGGTTTGACTTCCACCAATTATTTAGTGTGTGATTTTATAGTTTTGATTTTGGAATAAATTAGGGGTTTAGGGTATTAGTTTCACTACTATGTTATGATGAAAAAAAATTGGTAGATTGATGAAATGGAGAGATGATTTAGGACCCAATTTAATTAGTTATGTATATATATATATATATATATATATATATATATATATATATATATATATATATATATATATATATATATATATATATATATATATATATATATATATATATATATATATATATATATATATATATATATATATATATATATATATATATAAGTGATTTAGTATTTTGTTCTTGCAAAAATTTCCATGCTCTATATACTGTAGCGAAATTATGTAATAATTAATTAATAGGAAAGTGACAATTGGAAGTACTTGCATTGGCCTCCTACAGCGCCAGTTTGAAGTGGCATTTTGAGGAATTAAATGGCACATGTTTTATTACTGTAGCGCTAATTGAAGTGGCAATAGGAGCCACTTGTTTGGCATTCTGTAGCGCTAAACCAGAGGAAATAGTATGTAGGAGAAGCACTTGATTTGCAATACTTTAATGCATAAGATGAAAAGAAGTAGCACTTAGTAGTATATGGTTGCATAATGTAGCGATGATATATATAAATATTTGAAGGCACTTGTTTTCGTACACAGTAGCGCATAGAAGTGAAATGGTACTTAATGGCACATAATCTGCTTGCTGCAGCGCAAGGCATGATGTGGTAATTAGAAAGGCAGTTAGTTTGGCTTGAATACTATAGTGATGAATTTAATTAATTATTTAATGGAAATTGATTACTGTGTAGCGTAGAATAAGTGGCAATAAGTGGAAGAAGTAGCATGTAAGGGAAGTAGCATATTTGATGGCCTTCTGACTTAATAAATAGATTTTGAAAAACAATGATAGTAGAACTTCAATGATACACAACATAAGTAATAAATTAAGGGCATAATGTTAAATAATTGAAATTTCAATTTGTAAGTTTATGATGTATATATATAAAATATTGATTAATAATAATAATAATGATTTAATATCTTTAATAAATAATTTTGTAGGATTTATAAAGTAAAAAAAAAAATAATAGAATTTTTGGCCGATAATTAATTAATCGATTTTAGCCAAATGGTCTGAATTATTATGTGGTTTATGGTAGTAATTTTGGTTGATCTGTTGGGTGGCATTTTTGTTGAAAAATGTGAATTTTGCCGGTGATGTTGAATTAAGTTGAATGCTTCCGGTTCATGGAATTGTGTTTGTTTCTAATTTGTCGGTATAGGCTGTAAAAATTAGTTATCCGGAAATTAATGAAATTTGACGGGGTAACTAAGTTAAATGCGTAGGTAATTATGGTTGAGTTATTTTTTTTTTTGATTTCGACGTTTTCAAGGGATAATCGGAATTGTGTTTGATTTTAATAAATCATGGGAGTAACATCGGTTAAACTTGTATGTTACTTGATTTGTGAATTATATTTGCAATGCATGTACAATTGTTGGTATTTCATTGTGTTGGAATATGGGGTATGTGTATGTTAAGGTCGGAAGTGGTCTTAATTGCATACGAGTTGTTGATTGTAAATTGCATGGCATGGTTGGTCTTGAAATAGAGACGGTGAAACAGTGGGTTCACATTTTATAGACGTTGATCCTTGAATGGAAATAGACGTAGTGGCTTTGACCCGAAAAGGGAACATAGGCGGTGAAACTTGGGTTCACGAGAAAAAAAAATAGACGTTGATCCTATAATGGAAATAAACGTAGTGGCTTTGATCCTATGTGGAAAAATAAGCGGTGGAACTTTGGGTCCACAAGTCGGTACCGCATTCGCATATGTTGAGTCGTGTTGTGAGTCACATGCATAATTGTGTATATTGTGTATGTGTGTTGATGTGTTTGGTTATGTGCCAATATTGTTGTTGTTTGAATAATGGTTATGTGCCAATGAAGTGAGTATTCGGATAATTGGTTTATATGGTTAATGTGTTGGAAATGACTTCCTTGAGTACAAATACTATATGTGATAAAATGAATATGATCATGATGTATTGCTTTATTTATTGCCATTGCTTTACCTTAATTACATGTTATATGATTATTGGAATTCTTACCCTTCTGTTTGAAAATGCTTTTGATGGCATTGTTTAGGTACCGAGGATGGTAGCGCGAGGCGCTAGTTGGCGGATGCATTGGATTGCAATCTGTTTTATTTTGATTAGAGTCGAGTCGATGCTCTGATAGTAACACCTGGGGGGGGGGGTTATATTTAGTGTCGAACTCGTCTATTTTGTATTCGGATTATGATGTATATAATCCTTACTTTGTGTATAATATTTTGTGTATGTGAGACTTGATAACATATGCTTTATGTGAATTATCATGGCTTGATGCCTTGAATTATGTTTTGGTTCCTCCATGAATGGAGATGAAGTTAAATACTGAAACTCCGTTGCGTTTGCACGAGAGAAAGAAGTTAAATATTTATGTATGTTTGTTTTGTGTTGATATGCTTAAATTTACAAACGTACCCTGTCCGTTTTTCTTTAAAATTTTGGAATGTGATGTGTGTTGTGACATCCCTTCCGTGCAAATTTATTTTCTATGATTTTAATTCTTGCCTTTTATTTGGGGTAATTAGAAGGGGTGTTACAATAGTGGTATCAGAGCATAGTCGGTCAGTTGTTAGGTCTTATTTTTGTTAATCCCTTGTATTTGATTGTGTGGCTAACGCGATCAATACTTTGTGTTGTAGAGAAGATGGCTGGTAGAAGGAATGATGATGCTTTAGCTGAGGCATTGAGGTTGCTTGCGGGGTCAATAAATCAGATGCCGCAAACAACTCAAGCGCCACATGATGGTACTGAAGATGCTTTTCGTGCTCTTGGGAAGTTCCAAAAGAACAACCCGCCTACTTTCAAGGGAGAGCATGCTCCGGTGGAAGCTCAAGAATGGTTAAAAGCAATTGAGAAAATCTTTCGTGTGATGAATTGCACCGACGCTCAGAAAGTGCAATTCGGAACACACATGCTGATTAAAGAGGCCGAAGACTGGTGGATCAACGCTAGTCAGAGGTATGAGGAGGAGCATGTTGTGGTGACTTGGGAAATTTTCCGAGATGCATTCTTGGAGAATTATTTTCCGGAGGATGTTCGTGGTAAAAAGGAAGTTGAATTCCTGGAATTGAAATAAGGTAGTGGTTCGGTAGCTGACTATGCGGCTAAGTTTCAAGATTTGATCAAATATTGTCCTCACTGCAACACTGTTAATGTTGAGAAGTCGAAGTGCCTTAAGTTTGTTAATGGTTTGAGGCCGGACATAAAGAAGGCGATTGGGTATCAGCAGATTACAAGATTCTCTGAGTTGGTTAATAAGAGTCGTATCTACGACGAAGACAGTCGGGATAGCACTGCTTATTACAATAGCTTGAGTGAGAAAAGAGGTAAGGGACAGATGCGTCCTAAGCCTTATGATGGAAGAGGAAAGAGACCAATAAGTAGTGGAAAGAGTCCGAGTAGGGGAGTGACTACTCCAATCAAATGTTTTAAATGTGGTAAAGAGGGACATCGTGCTATGGAATGTCGCCAGGGGATAGTTAAGTGTTTCAAGTGTGACAGGGTGGGTCACAAAGCGGTGGATTGTAGAGTTGGTGTGAGTGTAACTTGCTTTAATTGTGGTGAGCGAGGCCACATAAGTACCAAATGTCCAAAGCCAAAGAAAGAAGTTGGAAAAGTATTCGCTTTATCTGGAGCAGAGACTTCTGCTGAGGAACGTCTAATCAGAGGTACATGCTTTATCTCTAATGTGCCTTTGGTTGCTATTATTGATACGGGTCGACGCATTCGTTTGTTGCTTTAGATTGTGCCAAGAGATTGGGCCTTGTCTTGTCTACTTTGGATCGAAGTATGGAGGTAGATACACCTGCGATGGGTTCAGTTTCTACTTCAGTTGTTTGTTTGAAGTGTCCTTTGCGCATGTGCGGAAGAGATTTCAAAGTTGATCTCGTGTGTCTTCCTTTGCATCAGATAGATGTGATTCTGGGTATGGACTGGTTGAAAGCCAACCATGTCTATATCAACTGTTTTGCTAAGGCTGTTCTTTTTCTCGAGTCCGAGAAAGATGGTGTGGTTTTATTGTCTACGCAGCAAGTTGAGAAGAGTGTGAAGAATGGAGATGGGTTGTTTAGGCTTATGGCGAGTATGGTTTTCGAAGATGGTAGAGTAAGAAAGGATTATCCTGTGGTATGCGAATTTCCTGAAGTGTTTCATGAAGAGATTATGGATTTACCTCCTGAGCGTGAGGTAGAGTTTTCCATCGACTTAATTCCTGGTACCAGTCCTGTTTCGATGGCTCCTTATAGGATGTCATCGTCGGAACTAGTGGAACTGAAGAGTCAGCTGGAAGAGTTGCTTGACAAAAGGTTTATTCGTCCTAGTGTGAGTCCGTGGGGTGCTCCAGTTTTACTTGTGAAGAAGAAAGAAGGAACAATGAGACTTTGTGTCGATTATAGGCAGCTAAACAAAGTGACCATTAAGAACAAGTATCCTTTGCCAAAGATTGATGATTTAATGGATCAGCTGGTGGGTGTGTGTGTGTTTAGCAAGATTGACTTGAGGTCAGGCTATCATCAGATTCGCGTGAAAGCGGGTGATATTCAGAAAACTGCGTTTAGAACTCGTTATGGACACTATGAGTATTCGGTGATGCCTTTTGGTGTTACGAATGCACCTGGTGTGTTCATGGAGTATATGAACAGAATCTTTCATGAGTTTCTGGATAAGTTTGTGGTGGTGTTCATCGATGACATTTTGATTTATTCCAAGAGTGAAGCAGAGCATGCCGAACACTTGAGAATTGTTTTGTCAATTCTGAAGGAAAATCATTTGTTTGCTAAACTTTCGAAGTTTGAATTCTGGTTAGAACAAGTGAGTTTCCTTGGTCACGTGATATCTCGTGGAGGTATTGCTGTGGATCCTTTGAAGATAGAAGCCGTGTCAGAATGGGAATCTCCAAAGTCAGTTTTTGAGATTCGAAGCTTTCTTGGTTTAGCGGGTTATTACCGTAAGTTCATTGAAGGCTTTTCCAAGCTAGCTTTACCGTTGACACAATTGACTAGGAAGAGTCAAGCGTTCGTGTGGACTCCGCAGTGTGAAGATAGTTTCCAAGAGTTGAAGAGAAGGTTGACAACTGCGCCAGTTTTGATTTTGCCTAAACCATCTGAACCGTTTACGGTCTATTGCGATGCTTCTTTGATGGGTTTAGGAGGTGTGTTAATGCAAAATGGGCAGGTTGTGGTGTATGCTTCGAGGCAACTCAAGGTGCATGAGAGGAATTATCCAACTCATGACTTGGAGTTGGCAGCAGTGGTTTTTGTGTTAAAGATTTGGAGGCATTATTTGTTTGGGTCGAGATTCGACGTCTTTAGCGATCATAAGAGTTTGAAATATCTGTTTGATCAAAAAGAGTTGAATATGAGGCAAAGAAGGTGGCTAGAGTTTCTTAAAGATTATGACTTCAGTTTGAATTACCATCCTGGTAAGGCAAACGTGGTTGCAGATGCTTTGAGCAGAAAGTCTTTACACATGTCTATGTTGATGGTTAAAGAATGGGAATTGTTGGAGCAATTTCGAGATTTGAGTTTGGTGTGTGAAGAGACTTATTTTAGCGTGAAGCTTGGTATGATTAAGCTTACTAGTGGTGTCTTGGAAGAGATTAGAGATGGGAAAAAGTCAGATTTGGTTTTGGTTGACAAGTTTACTTTGGTGAATCAAGGTCAAGGTGGAGAGTTCAGAATTGATGAGAATGGAATTTTGAGATGTCATGATAGAGTTTGCGTTCCCGATGTGGGGGATGTGAAAAAGAGGATTCTTGAGGAAGGTCATAGAAGTGGGTTAAGTATTCACCCTAGTGCTAAGAAGATGTATCAAGATTTAAAGAAGCTGTTTTGGTGGCCTTGTATGAAGAAAGAAATTGCTGAGTTTGTGTATGCTTGTTTGGTTTGCCAAAAGTCTAAGATTGAACATCAGAAGCCTTCGGGTTTGTTGCAACCATTGTCTATTCCCGAGTGGAAGTGGGATAGTATCTCGATGGATTTTGTTTCTGGTTTGCCAAGGACTCCGAGTAACCATGAGGCTATTTGGGTCATAGTGGATAGATTGACTAAATCTGCACACTTTATTCCGATTAGGATGGATTACACTATGGAGAAGCTTGCTAAGTTATATGTGGAACGGATTGTTTGTTTACGTGGTATTCCTACATGTATTGTTTCAGATAGAGATCCGCGTTTCACTTCAAGATTTTGGGAAGGTTTACAAAGAGCCTTGGGTACTAAGCTGAGATTGAGTTCCGCTTATCATCCTCAGACGGATGGTCAAACGGAGAGAACAATTCAGTCACTTGAGGATTTGTTGCGTGCTTATGTTTTGAATCAAGGAGGTTCATGGGAGAGTCATTTGCCTTTTATTGAGTTTACTTATAATAATAGTTTTCATTCTAGCATTGGCATGGCTCCTTTTGAGGCATTGTATGGAAGACGGTGTAGGACACCTTTGTGTTGGTACGAGACGGGAGAAAGTGCTATAGTTGGTCCGGAATTGGTTCAAGAGGCTACAGATAAGATCAAATTGATAAGAGAGAAGATGAAAGTGTCTCAGAATCGCCAAAAGGGTTACTATGACAAGAGGAGGAAACCTCTTGAGTTCAAGAAGTATGAACATGTGTTTTTGAAGGTGAATCCAACTACGGGTGTTGGAAGGACGCTTAAATCGCGGAAGTTAACACCTCGGTTTATTGGTCCTTATCAGATTTCAGAGTGGATTGGAAGTATGGCTTATCGGATTGCATTGCCGCCATCACTTTCAAATTTGCATGATGTGTTTCACGTTTCGCAATTACGAAAGTATATTGCGGATCCGTCTCATGTTATTCAAGCGGATGATTTGGAAGTAAGAGACAATTTGACGGTTGAGGTTTTACTGGTGAGGATTGAAGATATAAAGGTGAAACAACTAAGAGGAAGAGAGATTGCTTTGGTTAAAGTTGCATGGGGTGGTTCGGTGAATGGTAATGTGACTTGGGAGCTTGAAAGTCGGATGCGGGATTCCTATCCCGAATTGTTCGTTTAGAGGTAATTTTCGAGGCCGAAAATCTTTTAAGTGGGGGAGAGTTGTAACACGCCGTTTATATTTAAATGTTATTTCATTAATTATTTTCCAAAACTATTAAATTATATCTATTTTGAGAAATATATTCAATTGATATCGATTAAAATATTAATTGGGTAATATGAAATAAAAATATTTATTATGTCGAAATATTATTTTGAATAATATTAATTTGGTGTGTTGTAATATTTGACTTTGTTTGATTAATTGGCATGATTAGGTTTATATAGAATAAATATTATTTGGTGTAATATTGTTTTAATAGAGTTATATATTATAATTTGAATTAAATAATTGTTGGGGCCAAATTATAATTTTAGAAAGATAGAGGGAGGAAAGTTAGTAGTAGAAAGATAGTTTTATAAAATAGAAAAGTAGAGTTAGTAAGAGTGGTTGGTAAGAAGAGAAAGAAGATAGAAAAGAGAGAAGAAGAAGAGAAGAGAAGGAGAAGGCTAGGGTTTGTTCTACAAAATCATCATCTTGTTCCAAGAAAATCAACACTAGAGGTAAGGGTTTGACTTCCACCAATTATTTAGTGTGTGATTTTATAGTTTTGATTTTGGAATAAATTAGGGGTTTAGGGTATTAGTTTCACTACTATGTTATGATGAAAAAAAAATTGGTAGATTGATGAAATGGAGAGATGATTTAGGACCCAATTTAATTAGTTATGTATATATATATATATATATATATATATATATATATATATATATATATATATATATATATATATATATATATATATATATATATATATATATATATATATAAGTGCTTTAGTATTTTGTTCTTGCAAAAATTTCCATGCTCTATATACTGTAGCGAAATTATGTAATAATTAATTAATAGGCAAGTGACAATTGGAAGTACTTGCATTGGCCTCCTACAGCGCCAGTTTGAAGTGGCATTTTGAGGAATTAAATGGCACATGTTTTATTACTGTAGCGCTAATTGAAGTGGCAATAGGAGCCACTTGTTTGGCATTCTGTAGCGCTAAACCAGAGGAAATAGTATGTAGGAGAAGCACTTGATTTGCAATACTTTAATGCATAAGATGAAAGGAAGTAGCACTTAGTAGTATATGGTTGCATAATGTAGCGATGATATATATAAATATTTGAAGGCACTTGTTTTCGTACACAGTAGCGCATAGAAGTGAAATGATACTTAATGGCACATAATCTGCTTGCTGCAGCGCAAGGCATGATGTGATAATTAGAAAGGCAGTTAGTTTGGCTTGAATACTATAGCGATGAATTTAATTAATTATTTAATGGCAATTGATTACTGTAGCGTAGAATAAGTGGCAATAAGTGGAAGAAGTAGCATGTAAGGGAAGTAGCATATTTGATGGCCTTCTGACTTAATAAATAGATTTTGAAAAACAATGATAGTAGAACTTCAATGATACACAACATAAGTAATAAATTAAGGGCATAATGTTAAATAATTGAAATTTCAATTTGTAAGTTTATGATGTATATATATAAAATATTTATTAATAATAATAATAATGATTTAATATCTTTAATAAATAATTTTGTAGGATTTATAAAGTAAAAAAAAAAATAGAATTTTTGGCCGATAATTAATTAATCGATTTTAGCCAAATGGTCTGAATTATTATGTGGTTTATGGTAGTAATTTTGGTTGATCTGTTGGGTGGCATTTTTGTTGAAAAATGTGAATTTTGCCGGTGTTGTCGAATTAAGTTGAATGCTTCCGGTTTATGGAATTGTGTTTGTTTCTAATTTGTCGGTATAGGCTGTAAAAATTAGTTATCCGGAAATTAATGAAATTTGACAGGGTAACTAAGTTAAATGCGTAGGTAATTATGGTTGAGTTATTTTTTTTTATTTCGACGTTTTTAAGGGATAATCGGAATTGTGTTTGATTTTAATAAATCATGGGAGTAACATCGTTTAAACTTGTATGTTACTTGATTTGTGAATTATATTTGCAATGCATGTACAATTGTTGGTATTTCATTGTGTTGGAATATGGGGTATGTGTATGTTAAGGTCGGAAGTGGTCTTAATTGCATACGAGTTGTTGATTGTAAATTGCATGGCATGGTTGGTCTTGAAATAGAGACGGTGAAACAGTGGGTTCACATTTTATAGACGTTGATCCTTGAATGGAAATAGACGTAGTGGCTTTGACCCGAAAAGGGAGCATAGGCGGTGAAACTTGGGTTCACGAAAAGAAAAAAAAATAGACGTTGATCCTATAGTGGAAATAGACGTAGTGGCTTTGATCCTATGTGGAAAAATAAGCGGTGGAACTTTGGGTCCACAAGTTGGTAGCGCATTCGCATATGTTGAGTCGTGTTGTGAGTCACATGCATAATTGTGTATATTGTGTATGTGTGTTGATGTGTTTGGTTATGTGCCAATATTTTTGTTGTTTGAATAATGGTTATGTGCCAATGAAGTGAGTATTCGGATAATTGGTTTATATGGTTAATGTGTTGGAAATGACTTCCTTGAGTACGGATACTATATGTGATAAAATGAATATGATCATGATGTATTGCTTTATTTATTGCCATTGCTTTACCTTAATTACATGTTATATGATTATTGGAATTCTTACCCTTCTGTTTGAAAATGCTTTTGATGGCATTGTTCAGGTACCGAGGATGGTAGCGCGAGGCGCTAGTTGGCGGATGCATTGGATTGCAATCTGTTTTATTTTGATTAGAGTCGAGTCGATGCTCTGATAGTAACACCTGGGGGGGGGGGGGGTTATATTTAGTGTCGAACTCGTCTATTTTGTATTCGGATTATGATGTATATAATCCTTACTTTGTGTATAATATTTTGTGTATGTGAGACTTGATAACATATGCTTTATGTGAATTATCATGGCTTGATGCCTTGAATTATGTTTTGGTTCCTCCATGAATGGAGATGAAGTTAAATACTGAAACTCCGTTGCGTTTGCACGAGAGAAAGAAGTTAAATATTTATGTATGTTTGTTTTGTGTTGATATGCTTAAATTTACAAATGTACCATGTCCGTTTTTCTTTAAAATTTTGGAATGTGATGTGTGTTGTGACATCCCTTCCGTGCAAATTTATTTTCTCTGATTTTAATTCTTGCCTTTTATTTGGGGTAATTAGAAGGGGTGTTACATGTCTGGTACTGAAATTGGTAGGGAGGACTACGGTCTGATCCCCTGTAACTTGCAATTGGGTGAACTAAAGGAGGTTACCGCATATATTTTCCAAAACCTCATGCTTAAAAGGATCATATTCACTAATCGACTACTCTAATATGTGCGTGTAAAGATAAAAGGCTTAATGTGATTGCGCTAGAATGAAAACAAGTGAAATTTAGCGAAAATAATTAGGTTGAGCTATAATGGCATGACTGGAATTGGTTTGCACAATGGGGGGAGTTTAGTGTTATTAGTGTATCTTTTGTGTTATGTTGAGCTTATGTTTCTGCAAAAACATTGGCAACCTCTTACAATTCTAAATGCATCATGTATTTGCATTTAACTTGTGCTCTATTTATTTTTATACTAACTTTATTGCTTGAGGAGAAGCAAAGGTTCAAGCTTAGGGGAGTTTGATAACACGAAAAGTTATATCATTTTCCGCCCGACTTACATAGATAAAACTTCTGATTATTCGTTTATCATGTCACACTTTATCTCTATTTGTAGTATTTGCAGCATATTTTAGGTACTTAGCTTTTGCAAGGCATAAATGAGAAAAGGGAGAAAAATAATGGAGAAATGAAGAAGAAATGGCCATTTAGCAACAAAACATAGCATTTTGTATCAGAAGGCATGTCGCCTGTCACAAATTGCAAAAGTGTACCCCTCGACACACTTCTTGTCTCGACCGGCACGAAGTGAATATACATGCCCCACGTCATAGTGCGCATGACATTCGTTACAACCTATACAACAATTATGGAAATATTTCCATGAAGCACACGAAACATACAACTGGCGGATTCTTCTCCATGATTGAAGAACAAGGATCAAGGGGATAGTTCCTACTTTTTCTCAACATTTGGAATCTATAAAAAGCAGACAGTTACCAACACTTATACGTTGGAGACCTGCTCCAATTTTGTTATTTTCTGCATACTGCAACTCTGCTATTATTTTCCAGTTTTCATAGTTTTTGATATTTTATTTTCCATTTTTCATAGTTTTTGATATTTTATTTTCCATTTTCGTTAGAATTTCCTTAAGCAATAGAAAGCCATCGCCATTAAAGCAGTATTTCTTCATATCGGAGGAATACTGCAACTTTATTTTTCCTTCCAAGCTTCCAGAATTCGTTTAGGTTCATTTTTATTTATTCAAGAATATTTTATTCCGAAGTTAATCCTGTCGGCTTATGAAGGATACTCACTGCTCAATTATTTTTTCTTCAGTTTTATTTCAGGTTCCAATTTTAAGTATAATTTATTTATTTTTACCACGCCTGTGTTATTGAATTTATGTTTTAATTTTATGTTATCGAGTAATAAAATCATGTTTGGCTAAATTCCCCGATATCGATATGTAGGTCCTAAACTGAAGGTATTCATAATTAATTGGCATTAATATTTTTACAAAAACACTTTTCTGGTTTTGATTTCTAATTTGGATATTTAATTGTTTTTGTACGAGAGTAAAAGATAGACTAAGGTTAAAATCAATAGAGCGAGAGTTTGAGGTTTTAACCAGATAGTCGTGATTGAACATTAATTTTAAAAACAATGAGTGCCCTTTAAAATTAATTGGACTCTATTTGTTTTCAAAAAATACTTTTGAATTTTAAATGAAACAGCGAGAGCACTCATTTGAGTTTAATAATATGGCCTGAATCGATAGATCGAAAGTGTGAAACAAAGGTTTTTAAATTAATAGTTTCCACTAAAATAGTGTTTTAATACTCAATACTATTCCAATGAATTATTGAATCCATGAAGTTGACAAATTACATACCGGTGTCTCGTTATTAATTATTAGATTTTAGTTAATTCCTGTTTAAACCCAAACACCCTAATATTATAATTATCCTTAGCTTTACACAATGACCCTAAGATAACAGTAGTTTGACCACCAGTCCTTGTGGGTTCGATAACTTTTAAAACTACGCGATTAGACTGTGCACTTGTAGTCACTACACCCGACAGACTCATAAAGTCCCAATCACTACTGAGCAGTTGTGTTCGCGGGGAACATGGTTTGTTTATGCACTCCTCTCACTAAAGATCCTGGTTAGGTCAATTTTGTTGCGACGCCGAGCATAATTTGCAGTCACTTTCTCCTCGTATTGGATTTACGCCTGGGCTTTGAGAAGGAGGGTGTCTAGTGTGGCTGGTGTTTCTATGCCAATTGCTTTGGCAAAATATTTGTGGGGGTGCAAACCTCTCTCGAGCAAGTACTTTTTCATATTGTGAGTCATGAAGACCTAAACGGCTTATATGTTGAACCTCTTAATGTACGCTCGGAGAGATTCTTCTTTTCCTTGCATGATTGATTATAGCGAGGCCTTTGTCTTCAGATGACAGCGAGAGGTAGTAAAGTGCATTGAGAACATCTTCCCCAACTGCTTCTATGAGCTGATGGATTTGTTGGGGAGGTTTTTGTACCAAGACATTGCTCCTTTTCTCAGAGTTGTTGGAAACAGCCTGCACTTAATAGCGCCCGCCTTTGTAGTCGAGCAGGGCATCAACGTTTTTGACGTGATCGTCGGGGTCAGTTGTACCATCATATGTTCCCAAGTTTGAGGGTTTTTCTGTCCGACGAGGAGGGAGGATCCACAAAAGCCCGAGACAATGGAATGCAGGGGCCTTCCTCGTCGCTCCAGCTCGGTGACGTTGGTGGAGAAAAGTTGTGCTTCCCTCGTTGGGGATGATTCTCTCGTCGAGGAGATGTGCTTCTCGATCTGCCCTCCAGTTTCTTGGATACTGGGGAGAGTTGGTCTCTCCGAGGAGGAGTGTGATCATGTTTCTTTATGGCCAGAATATGAGCTCTTTCTTGCCCCCGATGATGATCATGTCGTCAGGGTGACAGGCTGTGTGATTTTTTTCGTTGGTGCCTCCGAGGGAGAGACTTTGATCGGCAAGAAATTTCCAACGCCCCAATCATCTTGATTTGTTGGTAGATTAGGGATTTGGTCTGGTTGAGAGTGAAACAACTAGCTGAAAATCATCAAACAATGAAGTCTCCATCAAACGCCTTTTATCCAACATGAAGGGAAAGGTAAACATCAAGAAAACCTAAGAAGGGAGAAGTCACGGTCTTGCAACCAAGAGATTGGGTAAGAGAGTTTGTTACACGAGAGGAAGGTATTAGAACCCTACACTCCCATAGTACTCTATAGTATCCACTCTTGTTATCTATCTTATGGGTGTGTTTAATCTATGCTTACTGTTTACTAATGAGGAAGAATGCACGCAAAATAAAGGAGAAAATAATATAAGCAAAATAAAGTTGTGCTCGCTTGGGCCCGACCCCAATGCCTACGTATCCTTTTTGAAGAATCAGAGTTACCGTAGTTTGGCTCACATGTTTTATTTGTTTGTGTTTTTATGAACAATGTTAATTCTGCCTTCTACTGCAGCTCGACCTTTGGAGACTTACACGTTGGCACACAAGTAAATAAATCATGTCATTACCTAAAAATGGGTTTAGAGAAAAGGTGCTCTCAAGGCAAGATGCCACATTTGATTGGCTTGTGTTTTTTTACCTTGAAAAAGGGTTTAAGTGTGATTAGAGTTTGTTTTACATTTGTTAAGAAAAACAAAGTTTTAGTTTTAGACGCAAGAATGCAAAAGGGAAGAAAAAAGAGTCTACGGGAGACTGGCCTATTTCTAATCCTAATGTTATCATACAATGGTAGTTCTAAGGTTTAAATTAAAGGGAAATCTCTACCTAATGTTAGCATGCATGGCTTTCCACCTAAGGTCTAACTTGCATCTGGAAGGAGCAAGCACATACTAAGGGAACATGGTATGTACAAGGATGAAACAAGAAAGCTCGAAGGAGCACACACATAGAATAGTAAGGAAAAAAATTGAAATGCTTTAGTCAAGGGGAGCGTATCACCCGAGACAAACAAGCGGGAGTAGGATGTAAAATAAAAATGTGACATCCAAAGCGACTGAACACCTAACCAAGATATAGAAGACCGAGGCTGACGACAGAAGGAAATATGAACAATCACGGAGTATCAGCATCGGCCAATGTGAACTCTTGACAAAGCACGGGGGTTTGATTACAAAACCCTTCCCAACTTAACGACTCGATAACAAGAGCAGGCACAACTCTGAAGCATCGTGGTGCATCACGAGCTATGGATGACACAAATGAAATTGCGGGGGTTGATTGAAAACCCTCCCAGATCGCCTCTTTTGAAGGAATTATCATCTATACACATGCAGGAACGAGTATAAACACATGCGCAGAATACCTACTTCAAAGGTAGGGTTTTAAACAACCACAAATAGCAGACAGAATGCACACAATGTAGAATTTCCCTAAACAGGTCTTTAAATAAACCAGAGGGATTCCTGACATGATCAGCAACGGAGATCCCATCATACATCTCTACCCTACTTCTCATGGCAAGGAAAGCAGTAAAGCCCTACTTCTCATGATCTCTAGAAAGCGGTAAAGAAGTACGATAAGGTGCGGAGAAACATAAAAGCAGTAGCGGCAACTACCACAAGAAAGCCAGTCGTAAAAAGCGGACGAAAGCAATGGAGGAGCAGGGAGTACGGATCGAGCAAGCTTCACCAAGAAACAAACAAAGTCAGAAAAAATATCCAACTAAGATAAAAGCAGACGCGCGTTGCAAATGCAATGCGTAATCAGAAGTTCCTACATAAAGCATCATAAAACATCACATGGATCAGGATAACATATAATATAATATGAATTTCTCCGGACGATGAGAAATAAGGCGTGTCGCATTGGGAGTGAGCATAAGCCGTATGCTTCGATAACATAACAACTTGTGGGGATGTATTATTTCCTTTGAAGGATTCAGGTCTTTCGTGTATTGTACCTGATCTGGCTTATGCTTCATATGCATGTTTGAATTTCTTTTTCCGCAAAGATCCATTCTGATGGATCGGCTACGCGCTTTTGAAGATGAAATGTTATGCAGTGATAACTATATGAAATGCAAAGAAATAGGCTTAATGAGGATAAGCGAAGGATCGTTAGGAACTATTGCTCAACACCGGGGATGCTAATATATATCGATGTTGGAAACCTACAGTACCAAAGATTGTTGGAGATACTAATAAGAATTTTCACCGGGGAGCTCATGATATTAAAGACTACGGATGACTCCACTGAAGATTGAACTGCTGATGAAGCGAGTTTTCAAGTATGCCACTGGATTCTAAATTGTACTATCAGGGAAGAGAAAATCTGACCCAACTTCCCTACATCCTGAACCATTGAGAGGATGGTAAGACTGAATATTCCGAGGAACAAATATTGAACACCATGTGAATCTCTTCGAATACATGCCCCAATTTTACGCCACACTGGGGAATTACCTCTTGAATTACTTGGGGATAAAAGATGGACATGAACACTTGTGAATGCCTCAATTTACTCCACTGGGGAAAGTCTATAGGAAAATTTTGCGAATGCCCCGGTTTAACTCTGTGAATGCCCCAATTTACTCCACTAGGGATGTGCGCTTGTGCGCACCGAATAAAGCGACGACTCAAGACTTTCTGAATTCGCTCAAGGAATCAATTTTGAAATGTTCTGTAGCAGATGATGGTGGCTTCACGCGCTGGCCAGGTCAGGGTAACCGTTATGATGCTTTTAGCCTGATTTTAGTCTGTTTGTACAACATAATTGGCTTGTGCAGCTTTGCGAGTACAGATGAGGAATGCCCCTGTTTGTGGAATTTATGAAAGAATATGTGCTGAATAGAAGACTAGAACATTTGTGGCACAATATGATATGAGGTGGCCTGCCTTAACGCCTTGAGTCACGAAATAAACTGTTCTTGATTACAGATTTCTTAGAGATATTTGTCAAATATCGATGTAACTTCCCCAGGTTGAATGAATTCCAAATAGATTTCTCGACGTGATATCCTCAGAATGAGGGGCATATTGAAGAGATTTATCGACGTGATAGCCTCTGATTTAGTATAACTTGAAGAGATTTTTCGACTTGATAGCCTCTTATTGATATCTTTGAGGGAATTCCCCATATTTGGCTGAGCTCAGAGAGATCGGATCTCGGCTTGATTGCCCCATATTGGCGGAATCTCTGGGCAACATGCCCCTGAATAAGTCATTTCTCTTGTGACAACTGACTTTTTCTTCAACAGAGTATTTAAGCCTCTCTTCTCTAACAAGATTAAGCTCTTTGCTGATGTTCATTGTGTAAAATTACTTGATGTCAATCAGTTGTTTTGAATGCAGAAGAATGTTTATTATAAGAATGATAATTCTAATGTAACACGTATGTAAGTCCTGAAGTTTTAAAAAACTTGGAATGAAATGATGTTAGAACTCTGTTGCGAACTAATCACTAGCTAGAGAGCACATTTACAAATTATTTTTCATTAAATATAATGCAAGCATATGATGCCAACACAAGTATTTAAACATACCTCTTAGGAGTCAGTTAAACTCTATCTCATTGTGGAACGCTTTAGAATTAACCCATGCTTCAGTTAGGAATTTTAAGGGTTGTAACGTGGCCTGGTTCAAGGTTTTTAGAAACAAAAGGATTTAAGGATAAAAAAAATTTTGTGCCCACCCGTTCTCCATTATGTTCTCTTGTACAAAGCTTAATTAACTCGATATAAGCATTCATCTCTCAACAAAGGAGATAGCGATGGTTGAGGAACCACATGGGTTTCTTGGACACAACAATCACTAACTTTTGATTTTGATGTCTGATCACACGACCTTGTTCTATAGATAAGGATTTTATTCGTAATCCTTTTCTCTCCTTCTAGGCTTGTTAATTTCTTTGCCGCTTTCCCTAACTTTTGCATGGACAAATTCTTTTGAATTTCAATTTGGAAGTCCAGCGGGATGCCCTAACTTTTGCCTAAGCGACTTGTTTTCAAGTTTCGTTTTAGCGGGGCTTTTTGTTTCTTTCATATTCATACTTTCCCTTTTGAAAAAGTCATTGATATTTACTTCCACATTGATTTGTTGGAAGTGTCCGTGACTGTCTGAGTCTTTAGTAGATGATGGATAACCATTGTTGTATCGTCATCTGATCTCGACTTCTTGATGTGCGAGAGATACCCATTGGGATATCGTTAATTGACGCACACTCTTGATAAGTGAAAGTTAGTCGTTGTGCTTTTTACTGTCTTCAACCCTTTGAAGGATAACCAATGTTGTATCCTTAGATGCACACTCTCGATGTGTTTTGAATGCTTGATCAACTTAACTGAGCACTACCCACTCCAGGGTTAAAATGAGGGTTTTTTCTAAACAGAAAAGAAACTCCTACTTTAAAGGCTCAGAGGGGTTAACGAGGGTCTATCTCCCTTATATCTCTGGTGTTTAGGAATTGAAACAAGGAATGTACATCATCATCAGGGTCTAACTCAAAAGCATACTAACCAGAGATATTTGAATTTTTAGAATATCGTCATCCTCCCTCCAATCTTTTCCTAAGCATGAGAATTGGAAACTTTGCATCAATATGCAAGTAATGCATTTAAAGAGTGATAATGAATGGATGAATAAAAACAAAAGGAACACTTCAAGACAAGCATACTTATTGCATTAAGATTTTCATTCAAAAATAGACATGTTTTTACATGCAAACAATGTTTAAACAAACAAGCAAGATTGAAAATGAAAATGAAATAAAAAAACCAATTATTGCCATCGTTGAGGAGACTTGACTCCGTATGGACTTCTTAATTCATACGACTTTCTGCAGTCTTGATGCTTAAATGGGCGAGAGAATTCCCCTTATGATCTGATGTGAACAGAACAGTCTCTAAATTGATCATGTCTTGGACCTGGTCTCTGGATGACATGTCGTCTTCAATCGAATGGCTATATGCCCCCGAATAATATGCATAGAAGGTTCTTTCAGGAGAACGAATGAATGATCTACCAATTGAATTTGTATGAACTGTATCACCAAGCATATTACACCGAAAAGAAACAATACAATTTGTATTCTATCACAATAGAGGAGACATCCAGCTGGCGAGAAAGAGTCTGGAAGTTGGCCCAAATAGGAATTGGACTTTTTGGAAGAGATGACAGCCATGTGCTGGGCTTTATACTTCAACCCCTTTATAGTCTTCAATATCAAAACCGGGTGCCTCAAAATAGGGGATACATCTAGCATGTGTATCGCAATCAGAAGAGATGTTTGCGGAAGAAGGACCCCAAAGATTAGAGCTTTACCAATTGAACTTCCACCAGGTGAGGAAATAACTGGATGTAATGCACTAGGATTGCATCAGCATGCTCACCAGGCTTCTTCTGTCTTTTGCTTAAAATCTTTTCCCCATGAATTCACTTGGGGGATAAAGACTGGTTATTGTCGAACAAATAAGGGAACGGAAAGTTGTGGAGAGTGTCCTTTATTTAATAGTCAGACGCCCCGGTGTGGTAACCACATCTGACGTTGGTATCATGATCTAGAAGGGAAATTATAGACGGTACCAAAGTACAGGTTCTAACCCACTAAAGCTCATACAAGTGTGGAAACCAATGAGAATGAAGTACTGATATAATATCAACTTTTCTTCAGGCGTATTCTAATCTCGCTAGTAAAACAAGTTTCTTGAATTCACATAGTGAATGGGAACCATATGCTGATAAGATGTTCCAAGAACTCAAGATTGGGTAGCATTCCATGGTTGAAATCAATTCCATAACCCATCTCACCTGAGTCTTCAATCGATTATATTCCTTCTCTAAGAATTTTTGACCACGGGCCAAAGCTTGCATGTATACCACAATTAACCCCATCGGGATCTTCGTATTGGTCAATCCTCCACGAAGTTATCCCATACTAACCTCTGAGCACGTACAACAAGAATTTAAGTCTGAACCTCTAAGGAGAACACCAAGTCTGAATAAGAATCCCTAACTCTGAGTACCAGTTATGAATGCATGAATATGCATGGGGTGCATGTCCAAGGAATTTACATGCTTTGATTTTGATTTTACGCAAGTAAGAGATGGAAGAGTTTAGCACAAGACTTATAAATATGATTCCATGGAAATAACGAAACATGTATGTTAAGAATATGGTTAACCATGTTATGTATGAAAAGACATAGGATCAAAGTTCCATCGCTTCTGAATATGATTGCTGCACTATTTCTGAACCATATGAATATCGTCATATCAAAGGTCTGGCATAGCCTCCGCACATATAAGAAACAAGTACCATGTAGATTATCAATTGTACGGGATCAAGGCTTGTGGAATACCGAATACCGCTGAGCCTTTTTTGAACATGTTGGTAACACCAAGAATTAAGCCCGAATGAACCTCTATTGTACCCCAAAATTTTCCCTCACTTTTCTCAAGACATTTCAGACAAAGATCTTCAATGGTTCAAGCTTGCACAAGTATTGACTAGGTTAAACCACCTCCTAAACACTGATGCTTCAAATTAGGGTTTTAATTTTCACAAGGAAAATTGGACTTCTAATTCCTCAAGTGACTTTCATGTATCATTATGGACCTCCAAGAATACTCATGTCAAGTTTCAAGGCTTGAATCATAATTTTGCTCAGTCAATTGCTCAGATGACTAAAAATCAATTATATTAGGTAAAGAGTCAATTATGGTCAACCTACAGTCAAAATTCATGATTTTTCGCCAACATAAACATATTAAAGTCATATTCATCATTTGATCAAGTATTGATCATAATCTCTTAAGAAAAGCACTCAATTTACCAAAAGGAAAAATGATCAAAATTAGGGTTTTCACTGTATATAATTGATCAAGGACTTTTGACCTAATACATTATCTAATTTCTTGAAGAATAAAATCAAGGATTTAAATGAAACATTTTGAACTAATTTATTGGTTCAAAACATTTCTCAAGATCAATTGATTAATAGTTGAAATTCAGTCAACTGATAAAAAGTCAACTTATACACCAAAAGTCAAACTTTTACTTTTTGGTCAAATTTGAGTTTCAAAGATCATAATTCTTCAAGACATTTGAAAAATATGAATCTTAATCATCAAGAAATAAAGAAAGTCAAAAAAGTCTTTGAAAAAGTCAAACTTTACAAGACTAAGAAAATTTCTAAGTGATATAAACCTTATTATTTCCTAACTTCATAACATTTTTTCACCATGATGCAAGATGATTCAAAGAAAACTTTCAACATGAAAGTTGTATATCTTGATGAGATCGACAACTTTTCTTTACTGATAAAATCCTATAAGTGCTCGGATTTTGAGTTATAAATTCATGAAGTCATGCACTTTTTCTAAAACACAGTAAAAATTTGACCTAGTTTAGGCAGATTTTTGACCTAACTTCTTGGCTAATTTTTACAAAGCTCCAAGAGGATTTTGTCAAAATGGCAAACATGAAATTTATAGATAATGCTCCAAGATTTTCATAATGTCCAAGAACTCAATGAGATAATTTTTGAGCTAAGAGAATCAAAGGCAAGAATTTGGACATTCATTCTTGAATTATAGGTCATTTTTGTGATGAACAATTCAAATCTCATAGTCATGCTGCATAATCTTGATTTTCAGGCTTTAAACTTGTGTTTAACTCCATAATTAATTGTTTACAAAATTTGTTGATCCATTATCCAAGTGTTTGAAGCATTATCTAAATCAAATTGCCATTTAGGGTAGAAAGTTCACACTTCCATTTTGGAAAAGTGACTTTAATCACAAAGTCCACTCTTCTTGAGCTTTGTATTTGTTCTTTCTGTAGAAGCATCCTCTATAAACTTAGAACAATCATGTTTAAAGTTTCTATCCACCCTAACTTGCCTTGAAACCATGTTTGTCTAAGCTTACTTCAAAAACAAGTCAAAATCCATAACATGTGATTTTGTACTTCTGACTTCTCCAAGCTTCCAAACCCTTTGCCTATAAATTGAACCTTCATTTGTAAGCATGGACACGAGATTAGAAGCCCTCAAACACCTTAAAACTCTCTAAAACTCATAATTGCATTCAAACCTCCATAACTTGTCATTTCTGCCCAAGAATTCCAATCTCATAAACCACTCGTGTGTTTCTCCTCCAAATCATTCTAAAAGCTTCCATACATCAAATACAACTCATCCCAATCCCTGTTTCCCAACTATAACTCCATTTTCAACATTGTCCAAACTCAAAAATAGAGCATTGTAGTTGGACTTCTCCAGATCATTTCATCCACTCTCCACTCAAGCTAAGCATTGCATTAGCTTACTAGAGGTCCAAGGAAGCTAACCTGATCATTGCAACATCTTGAAACAAGCTCAAACTCAAAACACGAATTCCATTTTCAAGGTAAGTTTTTTTAACTTTTGAAATCTTCATATATGCATCATTTGGTTTCCATTTATGAAGATAAAATATAGATATCATAGTCTTGAAACTAACCATGTCCTTAGAATTCATTTATATTGTTTGAGTAGTGAGAATTTTGAGTTTGAAATTGCTGAAAAAGTTAGATTAAATTTGGTACCATTAAAAATTCATGTTCATATTTGATCTATAACTTTAGTTATTTATATGACTGAACTCATGATGAAATTTGGAGCAAGTTTCATGTTTATATTTTTGCTAATGGTTGAGAGATGAAGAAGTTACAGAATTCAAAAATGGTTCAGAGATGGGCGCGAGGTTGAAGATTAAGTTATAACTAGGAAGAGGTTTATTTTAAATTTATTGATTGTTGTTCCTATACCGGATGTGCAGGCCACCCCAGTGGCATCAAGCGCGCGTAAGGCTTACCTATAGAAGGTCCTAGGTTCGAGCCCCAACGAGACCTTTTGGTTTTTTCACATTTTATTTGTTTTCCTTTTTTTGTTTGGAACAGGCGTGCTAGGCCTTCCTCCATTGGACATTACCATTTTTACTCAACAATACTTCCCAACTTACTTTTCACCATGCAACCCAGCTAACCCTTTTTTATTTTGTTTATTTATTTTCTAATCATACAAAACTATTTGGGCCTATAATAAAAATTATTTTCTTTCTTGCTGACCTCCCAATTCATTTTAAAACCCCCCTGACTTCTAATTTATATTTTATTTTATTTTATTTTCCTTTCTTTATTTTATTTTATTATTATTATTATTTTTAATCAAAAAATACCAAAAAAATATTTTATTAAATACTTAGACTAAATGTTTATTTTATCTCTATTTTATTTTATTTTCTTAAACATAAAAACCCTAAAAATATTTTTTTGACAAACTCAATTTCTTTTTTCTTAAATTTAAATGAATTAATATAGGCTTAGTTTTATTTTAATTTTCTTTTCTAATTAAATTAATCTAGAGTTTAAGAATTTTAATTAATTAAATTCTTCCTTTATTAGTTTAATTAAATTATACCTTTCATCAAAAACTCAAACAAAACAATTATCTTTTCCTTATACATTATTTTCATATTCTTGTATATTTTATTTTGTAATATTCAATATGGTTGTAATAGTAAATTAGGCTTTAATTGCTTTCTTTCCCCATTTGTAAATTGTATCCCCATCCCCAAATGATGTAATAGCGTAGGATATTTAATTTCCGCAATTTATCGCTTTCAATATAATTTCTAGTAATTGGGGTTTTCATGGCAAGATAAAACTAATAAGTAAAAAACTCTAATTCAAAGACAAAAATGCATGAAATCAAAACACTTTGCACACTTTCACCTCTAAGGTTAACCCACACTTGTTGCCTTAAGAATAAACAATGATGTCCATTGAACATGGGATACTTTAGCAATGACCCTCAAATACTAGATCGTAGTCCCTCGATGACCCTTCGATGTTGCCTTTGGTAAACGATCTTAGCCCCTTACGACAAATTGCTAAGGTATCCTACAATGTTGCCTTTTATGACTGTATGACGATCCACGCCTGTTGTGATACGATGGCAGAACCGACTGTTATACTGGTTTGCATTTTTTGTGCACAAATGTTTCCGTAAGCAAGAGTCGCCACCGAATTTTATTTCATCCAACAAAGGAAAAGGAAAAAGAACAGAAAAAACCTTTTTCGAGATGTTTTTGAGTACGAGGGGTAGATTATAAAAAGGGAAGGTGTTAATACCCTTTCTATCTGTGGTTTTCCACTGGCTCTTAGGTACTTCCTCATTTTTAAATTTGCTTGTGTATGCTTGTTTTGAAAAAAAATTTGTTTACTTCGTGATAACCCTTGTATCGGTCCTCAAGAGTGTGACGAAGTTGCTTTGAAAACTGTTTTTGAAAAGTGTTGATGTGAAAAGTTTTTATTTTGAGCAAGTACTTAAGATTTCTACCTACTTGAAAAAAGTCTGTTCGTTTTTGTTTCCTTTAGACAGTGATATCCTACTATTAAGAAGTAGGTAGCTCCATCGTTGGATTTCTAAAGGGACGTTCGAAGGGACAAAATAGTCTATGAAGGAAACAAGTAAAGATACCTTAGCATTTCGAAGGGACTATCGTCATAAGATCAATTCATAAGCAACTCGAGGGACAAATAGGTACTATGATCTTTATGACGATTTTGAATCGCGGTTCATTGCTAAGGTATCCCTACGTTCGAGGGACACGGCCATTATTTCCAAGGCAACCAAGTGGGGCAAACCCTAGGAGTGAGCATGTGCAAGTTTGTTTTTTTCCAGTTAATTATCTTTGCACAATTAGGGTTTTCTACTGTATTAATTTGATTTATCTTTTGCATGCAAGTCTATTGTCCATACATCTAGCAGTTTTAATAGTTGCGGAAATTAAAAGCGAGAAATTAAAACCTTAGCTATTACAAGGCTTTGGGGAGGGGATTACATAATCAAAAAACTGGAGGGAAATGATAAATGCGAAATAATAAACCTAATTACCTATTACAAACTTGGAACAATTACAATAATTAATCAAAATAATGAAAGAAACAATGCGAGAAAGTTAAGACGGGAACGGATTAGAAACCTAAGAAATCTAATTAATTAAAAATATTTTTGTATTTTTTATTGAGAAAAAAAATTAAAATTTGCAAAACCTAATTTACTAATTAATTTTATTTAGCAAAATAACCAATGTTGAAACAATTAAAAATAATTCATTTTTATAAATTAGTTTTAATTATAAAAACAAACCTAATTCTATTTAATTTATATTATGGAAGGAAAACGTAATTAAATCAACCTAATTTCTATTAAATTTTAATTACAAAAATGTTTAAGTTAACCTAATTAAACTAATTAATTAAATGCAAATAAATATTTTATGAAAAATGACTAAACCTAATATTTTTTGTAGTTTTCTGATTTTCTGATTTAATAATAAAAATGATTTTGTAAAAAAAAAATTAAAACAAATAATAAAATAAAAGAAATAAAAAAAGAAAAAGATTTGGGCTTGATTGTGAGAAGCAAATTGGGGGGTATGAACTGGAATCAAGCCCAGATTTCCTTGCAAGCCCACCCTGCGTTTCGATCCAGTGCTGGCCACGTTTGAAGGTGCATCATGGTCATATCTCCACTGGACGTTAGATCTGGATCTGAAGATGATCCACTGGCTGGATTTGGAGGGTGCATGGTAGACACGTTGGAGCCCATGGCACAGGATCTACAAGCAAATATTAGGGAAAATAAAATGTAGGAGGCATGGATCAAACCCCTGACCTCCTACACATGAACGCCTTAAGACCTCTCTCTTTGCCATCTGAGCTGGATTGCTTGTTCGAACATATAATAAAACAATTAGAATATAAAGGAAATTAAATGCTACACCCAGGAAAGCGCGCGTGAATTCAAACTGGCCAATGAGAGTTATCCATCTCATCGTCTCTTTCATTGATCTGTTGTTTTAGACAACATACTTTTACCTATAGCAGATTTCCATCACTATAAGCTATAGTGACAGATTTGGTTTATAGCTACAACCCTACGTTACTCAAGAACATGATACAGGCAATATAAATCACAACCAATATAAAGGACCAATCAAGAATTTCATCCTGAGTCCATTAATCCCCAGAATTCCCTCCAATTTGTCCTGAAAACAAAAACCCCAATTTCAAGCTTTCAAACCCTAATAATGGCATAAACCCATTCTTGCACTGAAACTCAAATTAGACTATTTAAACACCTTCATATGATGATCATGAACACGAAAATATATTCTAATAGCATGTATAACGTGTAAATGGGAAAAATCAAGATTGAGGGAAAAACGATCAAACCGTGAGTATATGGAAGCAAATGGGGATACCTTGATGCATGGAATTGATGATGCTGGCTTTAGAAGGCATCCAGGAACGTGTTGCCGGCCTTGAAATTGCTTGAACGGGACTGTAATTTAAAATCTGATTCTAACTTTTTTGCAAAAAAATTCAATGTTGTGCTCGATGTTTTTACCTAGCTGCGCATGAAAAAATCCCCTGCTTAGGGTTCACAAAGCTTCAGTATATGTATTGAATCCAATTAAGTTAATAATTTTGGATCCAATCTTGGGAATTGATGGAAAAAATCTTTGATTTTCAAGTCATATTCTTTGTTTCCAAAATTGGCCAAATCATGCCTTTTTCAATTCAATCAAGACTTGCACGCTTTGCTTGCTAGCATACAACCCGTATCTTCATTCTTTAATGCTAAATCATCCCAAAATATTTTTATATCATTTATTTGATTTAATATGAATTTAAAATAATTAAAAATCAAAATAAATCAAATAAATAAGAAAATGATGTATGGAAGGGTTTATGGGTCGTGGACCAGGCTAGGAGCAAGATGCAAGCATAAAAAATTAGGCCCATTTGCCAAAAAAATGCAATTTTGGGCATTGTTGACTTTTGACAATTCTCCAAAAATGGTCAACTTTGACAATGCATATCTCTCTCAATTTTGACCCTAAGAGGGTGTTCTTTGACTTTTTAGAAATATTAGGATGTCCCCTAAGAAACCTCTTCGGTTTCATCTCAAGCGGATCTTCCATGTTCATGTAAGGAGCTTTGACCCAAAAGGTGTTTTTGTTGACTTTTTGGAATGACCTATAATGTATGAATTCATATCTTTTCACGAGTGCATTTCTTGAACTTTAGGGATGAATATGAGTTATAGGGAATTTGATTCTCTTCAAAATGAGCCTTGGATGAGAAATTTCTGATAAAGTATGAAAAAGTTATGCTTGGTCAAAGTTTGGTTGACTTTTCCTGAGAAACCCTAATTTAGCAACTTTTGAGTTTTGATGAATTAGGAGCCTTCCTTGGGGGAATCATGATCAACCGTTGATAAAATTATGGATATCACTTTGAAAATTTGAGTTTGACTGTAAATAAGCCACAATTGACTTTTGACCTAGTATAGTTGATTTTCAGGCATTTGAGCAGTTGACTGAGCAAACTTCTTGAGCAAGGCATGAAACTTGACCTGGATGATCTTGAGAACATATTAATACCATGGAGAAGATTTGAGACCTT
This sequence comes from Vicia faba, assembly GCA_948472305.1. Taxonomy (NCBI): domain Eukaryota; kingdom Viridiplantae; phylum Streptophyta; class Magnoliopsida; order Fabales; family Fabaceae; genus Vicia; species Vicia faba. The sequence continues at coordinate 168,679,664 of OX451739.1, forward strand.
TGGAGTTCAACCATCTTGATGGAAATGGAAACCCTAGTTTGAGGTTCATTCTCTTAGGAGAGCATTTGTCTGATCAATCCTTTGGCATCTTTGGGAAAGTTTAGGAATTCAATGAGTATGTTTTGAGTAAAATGGGAGGGCAAATTTTGGGGTACAACAGTTGTCCATGTTCAATCTTCTTAAGCACGAGGATGTAGATTGGCTGGTCTGTCTTTCGTGATCCGAAGGTGGAAGATGATTGAACACTAGAGTACCCGGAAATTTGCGCTCGCATGGAGTAACACTGATCGGTGATATCGAGAATGGGCTTGCGGATGCCATTTGGGAGTTGACAGAGAGTCGTCGAAGATGGGCTTAAAGATTCCATCCAAAAAAGATATCAGTTGTATAAGAGATTCCTTTGCAAGAATTCTTGTACCTGTCGTTGAGGAGGACTTCGCTGGGGAATGTTGACTTATGTTTTGGGAAATAGAGTCTAGGAGCTTCGGTTGTCCATTACTCTACTAGGGAATTAACTCCTGATTGAGGAAGTAGAAGTAAACTGCATATCTGGTCAGGGTCTAGACTGCAAAGCAACTTACTGGGGAAATGTGAAATTGACCGCATCTGGTTGGGTCCAGGTCTTACAGTGTAATAAACTGCTGTCTGGAGATGAGAGAGAAGAAACCTAGGTCGTAGGGTTGCTTCGAAATGAAAGCCTGGATAGTAGGGCTTATGAGAAGTAACGTGGGTCGTAAGGTTACTTCGAAATGAAAGCCTGGATAGTAGGGCTATGGGAAGGAACCTGGGTCGTAGGGTTACTTCAGAATGAGAGCCTGGATAGTAGGTCTATGGGAAGGAACCTGGGTCGTAGGGTTACTTCAAGATGAAAGCCTGGATAGTAGGGCTATGGGAAGGAACCTGGGTTGTAGGGTTACTTCGATATGGGAGTCGGGATAGTAGGGCTTGTGGGAAGGAACCTGGATAGTACGGTTACTTTGAGATGAGAGCCTGGATAGTAGGGCTTGTGGGAAAGAACCTGGATCATAGGGTTACTTCGAGATGAAAGCCTGGATAGTAGGGCTATGAGAAGGAACTTGGACGGTAGGGTTACTTCGAGATGAAATCCTGGGTAGTAGGGCTTATGGGAAGGAACCTGGGTCGTAGGGTTTCTTCGATATGAAATCCTGGATAGTAGGGCTATGATAAGGAACCTGGATGGTAGGGTTACTTCGAGATGAAATCATGGGTAGTAGGGCTTATGGGAAGGAACCTGGGTCGTAGGGTTACTTCGTTTGGTTATGTAGATTAGTTGACCTGTTTGATCTTCGGGAACTGATTTTCCATTAGCTGTCTATAGATATGACATGTATAACTGCTGGAATTGTTGGTGATAATTGTCTTTCCTGAAAAGATAACAGGGTTAATTATATGTATGATGCATGAAAATGCCTTGTGAGACGATGTTCTCAAAATAAATGAGATTATGCTATGTGTGATATGTATGCGCAAGTCATGATGTATGTACATGAAATGCTATTGGGGACATGTCCGAGTTTGGGAAAATAAATCCCTGACTGCTGTTGGAGAGTATAGCATTCCTGACTATTGTAGAGAATTGTGGTTCTTCTACTTCCGCTAGGGATGGTGAATGGAAATGACTGTGTTGAAGATTTAGTCTTTATTGTTTGTGAATATTCCTGTCAGGGAGAGACTCTGTTTGAGATTAGCTCTGCGGGGAATAATTTGGAAGGTGAATTTCCATAGCTGAAGTAATAGGCTCTGCCGGGGATTGAGCTTCTGCATTCAGAGAAATAAACTCTACTTGGGGAGATAAAAATTATGATGATCCTCTCGCGATTATGAAGTTCGGCTTAGGGGATATAGCTGTCAGGTTTCAGAAAGACCCTGGCTGGGGAGATTACTCCCTGTTGTGGTAAAGCTGATATCAATGCTTCAATTGCTTTTACTCTGTGGGGAGTAAGATGTTACAAGTTTGTATGTACTGATGACTGTGCTCCAAAGCTTTTTCTGTCTTGGTACCTGCTAGACAGAGTAACTGTCGGGTTTAACATTTCTTATTTTCCCCCTATTTCTTAAGTTACGAGCGATTGTCTTTTCGTTTCTTGTGTAAATGTTTATCAGCAGAAATCATATTCAAATGCATATGTCAAGAATAAACCATTAGACGTTTTTTCAAAACAAAACAGAAAAATAAAAACAAATAGTTTTGTAAAAATGATTTGTATTAATTTTCGAAGTTGGCCTGTAATAGGAGTTTTTGTACAAGGGGACTGACGCTCTAGTAAGAGAACACCGCTGTAAAAATAGAAGCTATACAATTTTGTGTAAACAGAAGAAAAAAAATCTATGTGAAAAATCCCATTGGGTTCCAACTCTGCTATTTCCCCTATGTCTTCGAAGGTCTCATCACTTTGTTGCTCGTCCAAAGTTGATTAGGTTGATCGATGTCATTCGAGCTTGATAATTGATTCTGCTGTCTGGTCGCAAGATGATCCAATAGGACATAGTGACACGCTTTACATCCCTAACTTTTTCCTGGATTGCCCTTTCGGGTTTTCGGTCCACCGGGATAACCTTTTTTGCCCAAGCCGCCTTTTCAGGTTTTCGGCTTGTCGGGTGTACAGATTTTTCATTTTCATCCCTTACTTTTGCCCGAACCCTTTTGGTTCACCGGGAAGCCCTTATTTTTTCCTAGGCCAGTCAACCTAGCGGGTCATTTATCATGTGTAGTATCTTTTCACTATGTCTACATTAACAGGGTGAGGAAGGTCGTCACCGTCCATGGTGGTTAGAAACATGGCTCCACCCGAGAAAATGTTTTTAATCATAAATGGCCCTTCGTAGGTGGGAGTCCATTTTCCCCTGGGATCACCTTGCGGCAGTATAATGCGCTTGATTACCAGATCCCCGACTTGATATTCTTAACATCTGACTTTCTTATTAAAAGCCTTGATCATTCGCTTTTGATACGTCTGACCATGACAAATAGCAGTAAGTCTCTTCTCGTTGATCAGATTCAATTGATCAAGTCAGGTCTGGATCCAGTCGTCTTCATTCAAACCCGCATCTTTCATAATCCTTAAAGAAGGAATCTGGACCTCGATGGGTAGGACTGCGTCCATGCCATATACCAGAGAGTAGGGTGTTTGCCCTGTCGACGTCCGTGCTAAGGTACAGTATCCATGAAGAGCAAATGGTAAAATCTCATGCCAGTCTTTGTATGTCACCGTCATCTTTTGTATAATCTTCTTGATGTTCTTGTTAGCCGCTTCAACAACGCCATTCATCTTCGGCCGGTAGGGAGAAAAGTTATGATGTTGTATCTTGAATTGCTTACAGAGCTCGGTGATCATCGTGTTGTTGAGATTTGTACCATTGTCAGTAATAATTCTCTTCGGTACACCATACCGACAAATCAGGTTATGCCTGATGAACTGGCCACAACGTTCTTGGTCACAGTAGTAAAGGAGGCTGCCTCAACCCATTTCGTGAAGTAATCAATGGCCACTAGGATGAAGCGATGTCCATTGGAAGCAGTAGACCTGGTTTATCCGATCATGTCAATGCCCCACATTGCAAAGGGCCACGGAGATGTCAAGACATTCAAAGGAACCGAAGGCACATGCACCTTATCGGCATAAATTTGGCACTTATGACAGGTTCGGGAGTGCTGATAACAATCTGCTTCCATAGTGGACTAGTAGTATCCTGCCCGTAGGATCTTCTTAGCCATGGTATGTCCATTGGAATGGGTTCCAAAGGTACCTTCATGTAGATATGTCATAATCCTCTCTTCTTTTCTCTTGTCTACACACCACAGTAAGGTAGAGTCATGATTGCGCTTGTAGAGGATTTCATTACTGAGGAAGAATTTCGCAGTGAACCTTCTCAGAAACTTCTTATCATTGACAGATGCCCCTTCGGGATATTCTTGAGTCTCGAGGTACTTCTTCACTTCATGAAACCAGGGTTTGTCTGCCACCTCTTCGGTATCAATCTCACAATAGTGTGCTGGTTCATCCAACCTCTGAATGGTGATTCGGGGAGCCTCGTTTCCTCATTTGACTTTGAACATGGAAGACATGGTAGCTAGCGCGTCCGCTAACTAATTCTCCTCTCGTGGGAAATGTTCAAAGGTTACCTCCTCAAAGTGTGGGAGCAATGTCAGTATATACTCTTTGTATGGGATGAGATTCAGATGCTTCGTATCCCATTCGCCTTTGATCTGACTTATCACTAAGGCTGAGTCCCCGAAGACATTTAAGAACTTGATCCTGAGGTCAATAGCGGCTTTGAGACCCATGATGCAGGCTTCGTACTCTGCCATGTTGTTAGTGCAGTTGAAACATAGTCGGACAGTGAAAGGAGTATGACGACCCTCAGGAGATATGATTATCACGCCGATGCCATTACCAAGTTCATTCAAAGCTCCATCAAAAACCATAGTCCATCAGGATCCCTCCTTGGGTCCTTCATTTGGTCAAGGTTCTTCGTAGTCAGTCGCCAGCATAATGTTCTCGTTCGGGAACTCAAAATTCACGGACTGGTAGTCATCCACGGCCTGATGAGCCAAATGATTAGCCAATATACTTCCCTTGATTGCTTTTTGGGTTGTATATTATATATCATATTCAGTTAAGATCATCTTCTATCTCGTTATTCTTCCAGAGAGTGCGGACTTCTCGAAGATGTATTTGATTAGATCCATTTTAGATATCAACAAAGTAGTGTGGGTCAGCATATACTGTCTTAGTCAGCAAGCAGCCCATGCCAAAGTGCAACAAGTTTTCTCGAGCAGTGAGTATCTTGTCTCACAGTCATTAAACTTTTTTCTAAGGTAGTATATTGTGTGCTCTTTTCGACCAGACTTGTCATGCTTCCCCGTCACACACCCCCATTAAATTGTCTAGCATTGTTAAGTACAATATCAAAGGTCTTCCTTCAACCGGAGGCATCAGAATTGGCGGTTCTTGGAGATATTCTTTGATCCTTTCGAAGGCGGTCTGGCATTCATCATTCCATTTTACCACTTGATCTTTCTTCAGAAGCTTGAAGATGGGTTCACAAGTAGCAGTTAGATGTGAAATGAACCTGGCGATATAATTCAAGTGTCCCAAGAAACCTATTACTTCTTTCTCTGTGCAGGGATCCGACATCTCTTGTATGGCCTTTACCTTTGCAGAGCCTACCTGAATACCTTTGTCACTGACGATGAAACCCAAAAGTTTACCAAACCTTACCCCGAAGGTGCACTTGTTCGGATTCAACCTCATCTTGTACGTCTTCAACCTGCCGAATAACTTTTGTAGATGATAAAGGTGCTCTTCCTCGGTTTGAGACCTGACTATCATGTCATCAACATAAACCTCTATCTCGTGGTAAATCAAATCGTGGAACAAAGCGACCATGGCTCGCTGATAGGTTGCCCCAACATTTTTCAACCCAAAAGGAATTACCTTGTAACAGAAAGTGCCCCACTGTGTGACGAAGGTTGTCTTATCCATGTCTTCAGGAGCCATCTTGATCTGGTTATAGCCAGAGAAACCATCCATGAAGGAGAAGATTTTGTGTTGTGCGGTGTTGTCAACCAGAACATCAATATGGGGAAGCGGGAAGTCATCCTTGGGGCTCACCCTGTTCAGGTCTCTGTAATCCACACACATCCGTACCTTTCCATCCTTCTAAAGTACCAGAACAACGTTAGCAACCCACTACGGATAAGAGGTGACAACTAGGAACCCAGCATTGAACTGCTTCATGACCTCCACCTTAATCTTCTCTGACATTTCAGGGTGCATACGATGAACCTTTTGTTTAACCGGAGGATAATCTTCCTTAGTCGGAAGACGATGTACCACAGTATCAGTGTCTAAACCAGGCATGTCTTCATATGACCAGGCGAAGATCTCAACATAGTCAAGAAACATCTATATCAACCTTTGTTTGATCTTAGCTTTCAGATTTGCACCCATCTTGACTTCTCTTTTGTCCTCTTTTGTGCCCAATTTTATCGTCTCAACTAGCTCTTCATGAGGCTGTATAGCCCTCTCCTCTTGTTGTAATAGTCTAGCCAATTCTCCAGGCACCTCACAATCGTCTTCACCTTCGTCCTCGACTTGGTTTATCAGATTTTTGAAGTCATAACCGGCAGTAGCAGAACTATTATCAATGGGATCCAGAGTGGATATGGATCTGAAGTATGATACATGAGTGTGTGTAAGAGCATAGCTGTTTTGATAAAGTGAAAAGCAGAAAAGGAAGAAGACAAAGAGCACAAAATTTGTATGCAAGGAACGTCCAATGTTTTATTGATGATATATGAAAGGACACACAATAGCCCTCACAAACAAAACCCATGTGCCTCGGGCAAGACACAAGGTTGTAGGGTTTAAATTGTTTATTACAAATTCAGAAAACAAGTAAGACAATTACTGTGGAATAAAAGAAACTGGTATAAAATCCCTAGTCGTTCAGTTACTCGGTCCATCGTTGGTAGTCGGGTAAATCCAGTTGTCAATGTCAGGGTCTTCCTCACTGTCTTCAATGGCATTAATTCCCTGATTGTTGATTCGTAGGGGAGGTCCTCCAGCTCGAGCGTGTTGAAAAGCCCTTTGAGCTCCTGAAGTAAAGCCCAAACTGAACTTGTCAGTTTTGTGAGTAAAATCAAGGAGTTGTCCCCAGTTGGTATACCCACCTTCTTCAACCACTGCTTTGGCGTCTTTGAGAGAAGCCATCTCTAGAGGAGGTTTGGTGCCGGTAGTAGTCTTAGTTGACGCCAAAATCCGGGGGACCTCTTCAAAGTTTTGACAATGAGTCTCTATGAATTCCCCGTCCATCTCCACATACCTGAAGGAGTTCAGGTGGCTCACCATATACTCCTCTTCACCCCGCACAGTGACAATCTTCCCATTCACTGGATACTTCAGCATTTGGTGCACTGTAGAAGTAACAACCCCAACTTCATGGATCCAAGGACGGCCCAACAAACAAGAATATGATGGCCTGATGTCCATCACGTAGAAGGTGGACTCAAAGGTCTAAGAGCCTACTTTGACAGGGATGTCAACTTCCCCATGCACCATTCTCTTTGACCCGTCAGAAGCCCTTACCACAATATTACTAGGCTTTAAGGTCAAGCCTTCACAATCCAACCGATCGAGGGCCTTTTTAGGCAGAACATTCAGGGAAGACCCAGTATCCACCAGCACATGAGCCATAGTGGTGCCCCTGGATTCGATCGAGATATGCAGAGCATCATTATGCTTTCTCCCTTTAGGTGTCAAGTCGGTATCTAAAAAACCCATCCCATTGCCAACAGTCAAGTTGGCTACACAATCTTTGAATTGATCAGCCGAGGTCTCTTGCGGCACATGTGCAGTCTTGAGGAATGTGATCAAAGCCTTCGCATGGCCCTCAGAACACAATAACAGAGATAACATGGATATCTTCGAGAGGGTCTTCCCTAGTTGCTCGACCACATTGTAGTCTCTATTTTTAATTATTTTTAATATTTCCTCTATCTCTTGCTTAGAGGCTTCTACGACAATATTTCTAGGTGCCTCCGTCCGGGCAGGCTCACCTATAGCTTTTTTGCCTCGGGCCCCAGATGAGTCGATGACAGGAGTGACAATTGGAGTAAGAACAGGAGTGGTAGTTGAAGTACCGGTAGGAATAGCAGGTGAAATAACAACAGGCTTATTGACAGTCTTTGGGGAAATCTCGGGAGAGAAAACCCTTCCACTTCTGGTAATCTTTTTGGCCCCGACAATGTTACTGACATCAGGATCAGCCTCTTCATTCTTCAGATCTTGTTTAACACCATGATAGTAAACATCGATGCCATAATGCCAAGGGACAACTTTGTTCGAGGCATATGGGAAAGGACCAAGAAAGGTGATGATTAATGGAGCAACTCTTGGAGCGGGTGTAATCCTAACAGGTCTTCTCAGGGAGACCTTGGAAGGATTTGCGGAAATGGTTATAATAGCAACATCTTCGAACGAAACAGCTGGAATCAAAGTTTTATCGTATAAAATTTATCTGCTGTCGATCAGGCACTGAACACCTGTCTTCAACAAATGGCAACCAGATGTTAGAGATGAACGCACGTGGCAACCTTCACCACAACCCGTAAATAAACTGGCCAACAACAAATTCTTCTTAACAGTCTTAAGAGGAGTAGAAACTTCGTCAACTGAGGCCACAAATAGATCGATATCAACAGCATTAACTCCACAATTGTGCTTAGGAATGGGAGTAGTTATGACATTTGGCTTCTCCGGAGCATCGAACACAATCTCCTTGGCTTCAATCAGATCTTGTAATTTATTTCTTAGAGCCCAACAATCATTTGTATCATGACCAGGACTCTCAGAATGGTAGGCACACCGAGCATTTTGATTGTACTGGGGAGATGTGGTATTCGGATTCTTGGGAGCCTCTTTCAAGGTTGCCAAGTTGGATCTCAGCAGATGGGGTAGAACCTCTGTCAATGTCATGTTAATCCGGGTAAACTGCCTTTGTGGCCTTTCTACCCTTTGTTGATTATTGCGTTGTGGAGCATCCTCATACCTAGGTATCATTACAGCACTTACTGTCGGACGATGTTCAGCTCTTCTTTGACCTCTTGGGCTATAGATGGAACTGGCCCCCTTCTTAACAGTGAAAGGCTTCTTTACTGAACTCGAGGAGGTGTCTTTCTGTATTTTACCACTTCGAATCCCAGCTTCTACCCTCTCTCCAGTTAATATCAGCTCGGTGAAACCAGCTGAGGAGCTGCCAATCAAATGATTAAAGAATGGACCAGACAACGTCCCCAGAAACATGTCAACCAACTCTCTGTCAGATAAGGGGGGTTGGACTCTTCCAGCCAAGTCTCTCCACTTCTGCGCGTAATTCTTAAATCCTTCACCTGTACCCATGGACATACTCTAAAGTTAAGTACGAGTGCGGGTAAGGTCGGCATTGTATTGATACTGCTTATAAAAAGCAGCAGCTAGATCCTCCCAGTTTCGGACATTGATTCTCTCTAGTTGGTAGAACCATTCAAGCTGAGTCCCTGACAGACTGTCTTGAAAGAAGTGAACCCACAAATTTCTATCAGAGGTGTGGTGCTGGATCTTCCTTACATAGGAACGGAGATGGAGCTTTGGGAAAGACACCCCATCATACTTTGCGAAAACTGGAGCCTTAAATTTCTGCGGGATGACCACTCCCAACACCAATCCCTGTTCTTCAAAGTCCAACCCATGTATTCTTTGGACTTCCATAGCATTCAAATGATCTTCTAATTGCTTGTATATATCCTCAGTGGGAGGATATTGCTCATCATTGTAGTCTATATCATTGTCAGAAACTTTAGGACTGGGGTCCTTCTCCCTTGTCTCCCATTCTTGATTCTCCCCTTCCTTGGATGAGGAGGTCAGATCAACTGGTTGCTTTAACGGCCCCCTGAACCTTCTGCCCATATTCAGAATACCAGAGACCTTATTCTTTTTCTTCTTCTCCTTCAGGATGAGGGCTTTCAGATCCTCCCGCCCTTTTGCCAGAGTTATGAACATCTGTTGAAATTGGGCATTTTGTGCCTGAAGATCTTTGATGCTTTGTTCAGAAGACATTTTTGCTGAAATAAACAGCGAAGAAGATGAGAAACCCGCAATGGTACCTGTTTATGCAATGCTAAGGATGGGATGCGTATGCAATGATTTCAAGGACTTTGGGAAATTTAAATTTGCAAACCAAAATGAAACAAAGATTTTATTAGTAGAATTCAAAGTACAATTGCCTCTTAGGCGTTACAATTTAAAATTCTAAAAACTAAAAAAATCAATTTTCCCATGGATGCTTCGTCTTCTGTCGAGATAGACATTAAGTCTTCTTTCCTCATGAAGTTTATTTTTGAGCTCTAAAACCTTCTTCTCCTGGGCATGGAACTGGTCGCTATAAGTATCACGCTCCTTCTTCAACTGGATCCAAGACCTCTGTAGTTCTTCAAGATTAGTGAGCATATCAGGATGAAGAACTGTGTAGGGAATATCCCCTTCAGTAATGAGCTCCACAATCACTGGTAAGACAGCTATGTAGGGCATCTTAAGTTTCTGAGCGCGAGCTCGTACCCATTGGAGATAAGGTTCCATAGGAATGGAATTCTTTGGCCCCAAAGTCTTGGCGTCAGATCTGTTTACCATTCTCCAAGCTCGTATGAACCTCTAGCGATACCCTTGAACATCATCCTCATAGTTAAACACAATGCCCTGGATAAGTAACTCATGAGGACCATCCATTTGAGCGTAACCAAATTGTCACAGAGACAAACAAGGATTGTAAGTTATGCCTCCCCTAATGCCAAGTAGTGGGACATTAGGGAACTCCCCACATCCGTCAATAATAACAATAGCTCCCACAACTCGGGAATACTAGAGAATATCCGTGTGAGAAAGTGACATTATCCTTTACGACCAAACCAAACCTTCTTCATTCTTCAGTACTGACTTAGGGAGGTGAGAAATAAACCACCTCGACAATAATGGCATGCAAAACATAAGAACCCCTCTTCTCTTCATGGTACGAGTATGGAGAGCGTGCAAGATATCTCTGAGCAAGGTAGGCACATGGTTGCGAAAGAGGAAGATCGTGATAGCATTCACATATATGAGCAATTCTAGATTAGGTAATAGTACTAACCCATAGATTAGAAGGGCCAAGACCTCCTCAAAAGCCTGAAAGTCCAAATCATCCCAAAACAGTTGGGCTTTATCTATTAAGAACTTGGCTAGAAAACCCTTGACTCTGCTTCTTGTTTCCCAATTGGATACCACGTCGGTCCGTTTCAGATGCAAAGCTGAGGCAATGAATTCTGGCTTAGGAACCTCTTCTAAACCTGTGAAAGGCATCTAGTCAAGAATGGGTAGATTCAATAACTGAGAGAACTCTTCCATGGTAGGCACCAACTGATAGTCTAGAAAGGTGAAGCAGTGGTGCTTGGGATCAAAGAACTAAAAGAGTACACCTATCATCTTTTCATCAAAGCTTGAAGTAAATAGGTTGAGAAGTCGACCATGTCTCTTAGTGAATGCAGAAGTTTCAGGAACCCTGGATACTAGCTCCTTGAGTTGGAGAGGTATTCTCACAAAGCTGATTCAGATAGTGTTTCTACGAGCGTAAGCCATGATCTGTAAAATAGAATAAAGATAAATTCCCTCGGCCCTTAAAATGGTTAGTGTAATGAGAATCAAAACTATGTTATGATGCATGATGTTATGTTCAAATGGAGTAAATCACACACAAGCAAAGCACATAATAGACCTTAAGTTCAAGGCTTGCATGAGGTTAAAGGTAGGTACCCTCTTGAAGTTTAGTTGGTTTCAAACCTGTCTTAGAAAAGTAATCAGGCTCTAAAGATTCGCAATATCACTGATCATCCTTTATCAGGCGTTGTTTCAGCTCAGACAATCTTTTCTTGCATCCAAAATATCCCGAAAGTCTGACCTCAATGAGTGTAGCATCGAGTATCAACCAATCCTCAACTTTATACTGAGGCCGGCTATCTCACTACTTTCTAATGGCTAAGTTTGTTCAACTAAGGTTCTAAAGTCCGTCAGTGCTTCACGACACCATGCAGCGGCCCCATATTCTCCTCGTTTCCAAACGAAGGATAACAGTTCCAACCAAAGTTCACACCAACACAACCATCACTTAAACCATATCGGTCTATGCCGTACAGTCTCCACTATCCATTGTTGTTTACCTACAGAGTGTCCCCAGATCCGGGTATAAGATCTTCAATAAAACCCAAGCAAACCCTTAAAGATAAAGCAGGCAAAGCACACAAGAAAGCAATTAAAATGACCTAGATCCTAAGGTAAACCCCACTTTATTAATTTTCCCAGCAGAGTCGCCAATTCTGTGATACGGTGGCAGATTCGACTGTTATACTGGTTTGCGTTTTTGGTTCGTAAATGATGCGGTAAGCAAGAGTCGCTACCGACTTTTATTTCATCCAAAAAAGGAAAAGGAAAAAGAATAGAAAAAACCTTTTTCGAGATGTTTTTGAGTACGGGAGGTAAATTATAGAAAGGGAAGGTGTTAGCACCCTTTCTATCTGTGGTTTTCCATGGGCTCTTAGGTACTTGATCATTTTTAAATTTGCTTGTGTATGCTTGTTTTGAAAAAAGTTTTGTTTACTTTGTGATAACCCTTGTATCGGTCCTCAAGAGTGTGACGAAGTTGCTTTAAAAATTGTTTTTGAAAAGTGTTTGTGTTAAAAGTTTTTATTTTGAGCAAGTACTTAAGATTTCTACATACTCGAAAAAAGTCTGTTCGTTTTCATTTCCTTTAGACAGCGCTATCCTACTACTAAGGAGTAGGTAGCTTCGTCGTTGGATTTGTAAAGGGACGTTCGAAGCGACGAAATGGTCTATGAAGGCAACAAGTAAAGATACCTTAGCATTTCGAAGGGACTATCGTCATAAGATCAATTCGTAAGAAACTCGAGGGACAAATAGGGACTATGATCTTTATGACGATTTTGAATCACGGGTCATTCCTAAGGTATCCCTACGTTCGAGGGACACGACCATTATTTCTGAGGCAACCAAGTGGGGCAAACCCTAGGAGTGAGCACGTGCAAGTGTGTGTTTTTTCAGTTAATTATCTTTGCACAATCAGGGCTTTCTACTGTATTAATTTGATTTATCTTTTTCATGCAAGCCTATTGTCCATACATCTAGCAGTTTTAATAGTTGCAGAAATTAAAAGCGAGAAATTAAAACCCTAGCTATTACAAGGCTTTGGGGAGGGGATTACATAATCAAAAAATCGGGGAAAAATGATAAGTGCAAAATAGTAAACCTTATTAACTATTACAAACTTAGAACAGTTACAATAATTAGTCAAAATAATGAAAGAAACAAAGCGCGAAAGTTAAGACGGGAACGAATTAGAAACCAAAGAAATCTAATTAATTAAAAATATTTTTGTATTTTTTATTGAGAAAAAAAATAATTACAATTTGCAAAACCTAATTTACTAATTAATTTTATTTAGCAAAATAACCAATGTTGAAACAATTAAAAATAATTCATTTTTAAAAATTAATTTTAATTATAAAAACAAACCTAATTATATTTAATTTATATTATGGAAGGAAAAAGTAATTAAATTAACCTAATTTCTATTAAATTTTAATTACAAAAAATGTTTAAGTTAACCTAATTAAACTAATTAATTAAAACAAATAAATATTTTATGAAAAAAGACTAAACCTAATATTTTTTATAGTTTTCTTATTTTATGATTTAATAATAAAAATGATTTTGTAAAAAAACAATTAAAACAAATAATAAAATAAAAGAAATAAAAAAAGAAAAAGATCTGGGCCTAATTATAAGAAGCAAATTGGGGGGTATGAACTGGAATTTTCAAGCCTAGATTTCCTTGCAAGCCCACCCTACGTTTAGATCCAGTGCTGGCCACGTTTGAAGGTGCATCATGGACTTCTCTCCACTGGATGTTAGATCTGGATCTGAAGATGATCCATTGGCTGGATTTGGAGGGTGTATGGTACACACGTTGGAGCCGAAGGCACAAGATCTGCAAGCAAATATTAGGAGAAAAAAATGTAGGAGGCAGGGATCAAACCCCTGAACTCCTACATATGAACGCCTTAAGACCTCTCTCTTTGCCATCTGATCTGGATTGCTTGTTTGAACATATAATAAAACAATTAGAATATAAAGGAAATTAAATTCTATGCCCGTGAAAGATTGCGTGAATTCAAACCGGCTAGTGAGAGTTATCCACCTCATCGTCTCTTTCATTGATATGTTGTTTTAGACAACATACTTTTACCTACAGCAGATTTTCGTCACTATAAGTTATAGTGACGAATTTGGTTTGTAGCTACAACCCTGCGTTACTCAAGAACATGATACAGGCAATATAAATCACAACCAATTTAAAGGATCAATCAGGAATTTCATCCTGAGTCCATTAGTCCCCAGAATTCCCTCCAATTTGTCCTGAAAACAAAAACCCCAATTTCGAGCTTTCAAACCCTAATAATGGCATAAACCCATTCTTGCACTGAAAATCAAATTAGACTATTCAAACACCTTCATATGATGATCATGAACATGAAAATATATTCTAATAGCATGTATAACGTGTGAATGGGCAAAATCAAGATTGTAGGAAAAATGATCAAAACGTGAGTATCTGGAGGCCAATGGGGATGCCTGGATGCGTGGAATTGATGCTGCTGGGTTTAGAAGGCGTCCAGGAATGTGTTGCTGGCCTTGAAATTGCTTGAACGGGACTATAATTGAAAATACAATTCTAACTTTTTTTGCAAAAAAAATCAATGTTGTTCTTGATGTTTTTACCTAGCTGCGTACGAAAAATTCCCCTGCTTAGGGTTTACCAAGCTTCGGTGTATGTATTGAATCCAATTAGGTTAATAATTTTGGATCCAATCTTGGGAATTGATGGGAAAAATCTTTGATTTTTAAGTCATATTCTTTGTTTCCAAAATTGGCCAAATCATGCCTTTTTCAATTAAATCAAGACTTGCACGCTTTGCTTGCTAACATACAACCTGTATCTTCATTCTTTAATGCTAAATCATCCCAAAATATTTTTATATTATTTATTTGATTTTATTTGGATTTAAAATAATTAAAAAGTAAAAATAAATCAAGTAAATAAGCAAATGATGTATGTAAGGGTTTATGGGTCATGGACCAGGCTAGGAGCAAGATGCAAGCATAAAAAGTTAGGCCCATTTGCCAAAAAATGCAATTTTGGGAATTGTTGATTTTTGACAATTCTCCAAAAATGGCCAACTTTGACAATGCATATCTCTCACAATTTTGACCCTAAGAGGGTGTTCTGGGACTTTTTAGAAATCATAGGATGTCCCCTAAGCAACCTCTTTGGTTTCATCTCAAGTGGATCTTCCATGTTCATGTAAGGAGCTGTGACCCAAAAGGTGTTTTTGTTGACATTTTGGAATGACCTATAATGTATGAATTCATATCTTTCCATGGGTGTATTTCTTGAAATTGAGGGATGAATATGAGTTGTAGGGAATTGAATTCTCTTCAAAATGAGCCTTGGATGAGAAATTTTTGATAAAGTATGAAAAAGTTATGCTTGGTCAAAGTTTGGTTGACTTTTCCTGAGAAACCCTAATTTAGCAACTTTTGAGTTTTGATGGATTTGGAGCCTTCCTTGGGGGAATCTTGATCAACCCTTGATCAAATGATGGATATCACTTCAAAATTTTATTTTTGACCAAAAATCCAGAAGTTTGACTGTAAATAAGCCACAATTGATTTTTGACCTAGTATAGTTGATTTTCAAGCATTTGAGCAGTTGACTGAGCAAACTTCTTGTGCAAGGCATGAAACTTGACCTAGATGGTCTTGAGAACATATTAAGACCATGTATAAGATTTGAGACCTTTGGATTTCAACCATCTTGATGCAAATGGAAACCCTAGTTTGAGGTTCATTGTCTTAGGAGAGCATTTGTCTGATCAATCCTTTGGCATCATTGGGCAAGTTAAGGAATTCAATGAGTATGTTTATAGTAAAATGTGAGGGAAAATTTTGGGGTACAACACCTATCCCTTCAGATCCAATGATAGGGCTTCTTATCAATCAATGGTAAGATAGCAATATCTAAAAGAGGAGGAAGATGAACAAAGACTTTTTGAGTAGGAAGAAAGCTCGTAGTTGCTTGCTCACAAACATTTCAAACCAAAAATCTTTCAAATACACCAACATTTTCCATGAAATGTTTTCAAAAGTCAACACTTTGTATACATTCTTATAGAGACGAGAATCATTACAAAGTTCGCCTAAACAAAGGGACTTTTCAAAATACTTTCAAACTATTACAAACACATTTTAAACAAAGCATTTTAAAGTGATCAAGCAACTAAGAGCCCATAGATAACTATGGATGAAAAGCGTGCTAACACCTTCCCTTTTCATAACCTACCCCCTGAACTCAAGAAAAATTCTCAAAAGATCTTTCCTATTCTTTTCACCCTTTCCTTTATTGGATAAAAGAAAAGTCGGTGGCAACTCTTGCTATCCGCAACAAATGCGATCAAACGCAAAACACCCAAGTCAGTTCTCCCACCGTGTTACAGAACTGAGACTTTGTTGGGGAGAAACTTAAAAGAAGGGGTTACCTTAGAGACTTGATCACATTTAAAAGCTCTCATTTGTTTGACTTGTTTGCTTTACATTTTTGGGCCTATGTTTGGGTTTCTTGTATAGATCCTCTACACGAATTTGGGAACACCATTAGGTAAGTAGCAATAGATTGTGGAGACTGTGTGGCATAGACCGATATGGTTAAAACAATGGCTACATTAGTGTGACACATTTGTTGGTACCAGTATCCCTTGTGTTGAATCGAGGAGAATACGGGGCCGCTGTGTGGTGTCATGAAGCACTAACTAACCGTAGACCCTTTAGTTGAACAACTTGGCCATTAGGAAGTTGTGAGATAGCTGACTTTGGTGCAAAGCTGAAGATTGAATAATACTCAATACTACACTCATTAAGATCAGACTTTTGGGATATTTTGTCTACAAGAAAAAATTGATTATGTTAAAACAATGCCCAATGAAGAAAGATCAATGATATTGAGATTCCCTAGAACCCGTTTACTTTCTAGAACAGGTTGAACCAACTAAACTTCAAGAGAGTACTTTCCTATGAAACTCATTAAGGTCTAAAACTAAGGTCTTTGTGTGCTTTGTTTGTGATTAATTATTCATGACATCATAAACATCATAACATCATAAGCATTCTCACTGACCATTTCAAGGATTTAGGAATTTATCTCTATTCTGTTTTGTAGGACATGGCTTCCACTCATAGAAATACCATCCGAGTCAACTTTGTGAAAGTAATTCCTCAAATTCAAGAGTTAGCATCAAGGGTGCCTGGAGATTTTCCCTTCACCAAGAAATATGGTCGACTTGTCAACTTGGCTACCTCAAATTTCCAAGAAGAAATGATGTATGTGCTCTTCCAATTATTTGATCCTATGCATCATTGCTTCACATTTCCCGACTACTAGTTGGTGCCAACATTAGAAGAATTATCCAAATTGCTAGGAGTTCTTGTGCTTGATCAAATACCGTTCACCTATTTAGAGGAAACTCCAAAGTCTAAGGTTATTGCCAAAACATTGCATTTGAAGAGATCTGACATTGTGGCAAATTGGGAAACAAGGAGTGGAGTTAAGGGTTTCTTAGCCAAGTTTCTGTTGGAAAAGGTTCGTTTGTGTTGGGAAGATCTGGATTTTCAAGATTTTGAGGATGTCTTGGCCCTTATAATCTATGGTTTGGTTCTATTTCCCAATCCGAACTAACTCGTAGATGTGAATGTCGTCAAGGTTTTTCTCTCTCGTAATCCCGTACCTCCTTTGCTTGGAGACATTCTACATTGTTTCCATACTCACACAATGAAGAAGAGGGGGGTCTCTTTTGTGTTGCATTCCATTACTGTCTAGGTGGTTTATTTCACACCTACCTCGATCAACATTGAAGAATGATCAAGGCTTAACATGGTCTCAAAGGATGATGTCACTCTCACACTCAGATATTCATTGGTGTTCCCGATCTTTGGAGGATATTACCATCATTGACCATTGTGGGGAGTTCCCTAATGTTCCACTCTTGGGAATTAGGGGAGGTATTACATATAACCCTTCTCTTGCATTAGGGGAGGTATTACCTATAACCCTTCTCATGGAGTTCCCTAATGTCCCCATGATGCACTCATCCAAGGTTTTGTATTCGACTACGAAGGCGACATCCAAGGCTATCGTCAAAGGTTCATACGAGCTTGGATAATGGTAAACAAAGTGAATAGAAAGACTTTGGGGAATAAAAACTCCATCCCTCTTGAGCCTTACCTCAAGTGGGTACGAAATCGTTCTCAAAGTCTCATGATGCCTTACCCAGCCATCCTACCTGTGATTATGGAGCCCGTTGCTGAGAGAGACACTCCTTAAACTCTTCTTCATCCTGACATACCTACCGATTTCAAGTAATTTCAAAGATATTAGATTCAACTCAGAGGGGAACGAGATACCTTTGAAGCACAGTTTTACGAAAGGGAGAAGAAGGTTTTGGAGCTCATGAGGCAACTTCATGAAGAGCGAGGTTTGAATGCCTACATTACACCAAAGAGGATGTGCTCATGGAAAGCTTGAGTCCTTTCTGTATTAGGAGTTTATTTTGTATCATTTATGTTTCTTCCATTGTAAGCCCAAGAGAAGTTTGTAATTCATGAACTTATTAATGCAATTAATGTTTGTTGTCTTCTCGTTGTTTAGAAAATTTAAATTTCTTAAAATCGTTGAAAACATTGCATTTGAACAACATGCATCATATCATAAGTAGGTTTTCCGACAAATCTTTCCTCATCCTTTTACTGTTTATTTCATTACAAGATGGATCTTGAGAAAACTGTCAAGGACTTGCAGACTCAAAACTCTCAGTTTCAAGAAACTCTACTCAACTTAGCAAAGGGGCAGCAAGAAATGATTGCTTTTCTTGTTACAAAGAAGAAGACAAAGAAGAAATCTTTAATCAACATGGGGAAGAGGTTTAAAGGGCCCTCCGGATAAGTCCAAGTTGAAGAGGATTCTTACAAAGAGGATGAAAATCAAGGTGAAGATGCTAGGAGCACCTGTGTTGGGGGTGGAAACAATTAAATCTCTGAAAACGAAGATTACTTTGACGAGCAATATCCACCGGCAGAAGACAAGTATAAGCAACTAGAAGACCGATTGAAGGCTATAGAAATCCAAGTTGTGCCTTGCTTGGACATTGGTTACTTGGGTTTGGTTCCTGTGGTAGTCATTCCCCACAAATTCAAGATCCCTAATTTTTCCAAGTACGATGGTATATCATGCCCGAAGCTTCACTTGAGGTCTTGCGCCCGCAAAATTCAACCACATACCACTGATAAGAAACTGTGGGTGCACTTTTTCAAGAAAGTTTGTCTGGGACGCAATTGGAGTGGTTTTACCAATTGGAAGGGACTGTCATCCATACTTGGGAAGATTTGGCCACTGCCTTCTACCGCCAATATCAATATAACGCTGATCTTGCACCAACTAGGGTGAAATTGCAAGGAATGACAATGGGTTCCAAAGAAGTCTTTAAAGAATACGCACAAAAATGGAGAGATTTGGCTGGAAGGGTGCAATCATCTTTAACTGATAGGGAGTTGGTAGACATGTTTATGGGAACATTGACTGGACCATTTTTCAACTTATTGATTGGAAGTTCATCATCCGGATTCACTGAATTAATCTTAACTGGTGAGAGGATTGAAAGCGGGATTAAAAGATGGAAGATACCTATGGCATTTACCTCAAAAACCGTGAAAAAATATTTACTGGCAAAAAGGAAACTAATGTTGTATACGGGTCAAGGGGCCATGTCAAGAAGGACTATCGTCAAACACTAAATTTAGTTCTAATCTCCAATCCAACTTCTACTCAAAGACCACAACAATAAGCTAATCACCCAAGGCCTGACATCCCGAGAAGATAATTTACTAGAATCAACATGTCGCCATCTCAAGCTCTGCAACACCTATTGAAACTGATTTGGTGACCTTGAGAAATCCCCCTTCCAACCTTAATACCTCCTCTCCTAAATACAATTCCAACGCCAAATGTGCCTACCACTTAAACAGCCCCGGACATTATACCAATGATTGTTGGGTGCTAAAGAACAAAATCCAAGACCTGATCGATAACAAGATAATTGAATTTGACCCTCCTCCAACTCCTAATGTAATCACCGCACCCATGCAAAATCATGGTAAGGGTGTCAATGCTATTGAAGATGCTCCTTTTTTTTCCTCCGTCAATAACTTGTCCACCCCTCTGAAGACTGTAAAAAAGAATTTGTTAAAAGCGGGGATATTCTCTGGTTGTCTCGAAGAATGTTGCTATTGTGCTATACAAATTAATGGTTGTGAATGTCTAAAGAAAGGTGTCCAACACTTGATGGATAGCCATGATATTCTATTTGAAAGAACTCCACCCGTGAAAAGTTTAATCCAAGTTATATCTCAAGACATATCCATCATCACTATCTCAAACAAACCTATTAGGATCACCTCCAATGTCCTATTAGGATTCCCATTGAACCAAGGATAGCTCCACTAATAATCACCGCACCAGGTCCAGTCCCCTATTCTTCCGATAAGGATGTGCCCTAGAATTATGGGGCAGAAGTATACTACCATGGTATCAAACAAGACTCCTTGATTGACGAAGATGAAACTTCCGACGTTACCAACATTATTGGATCTAGAAAAGTTACAAGAACAAGGAGAATCTTTTCTCCTGAAATTTCATCTCCAACCACTATAACTACACCCATTCGCATTACTGATGTTAAACTTGTTGTTGACACCAGAGAAAAGGAAAAAATGACTGAGTCTGCCAGGACGGAGGCACCTGCAAAAGATATCACCATTGAGGACCCATCTACCCAAGAGATGGAGGAGATTTTAAAAATTATCAGAAAAAGTGATTACAATATAGTGAAACAATTGGGGACAACACATATGTTATGTTTGTTGTTATGCTTCGATATGCATGCTCAATCACTTATAAAACTCTTGAAAAATGCACATGTCCCTCAAGAAACTACGACTGACCAATTTGAAAACTGTGTAGCAAGCTTGAATGCCGACAATGGTTTAGGGTTCTCTGATACAGATCTGGCCCCGATGGGGAAAAATCACAATAAAGCTTTGCATGTGTCCATCGAGTGTAAGGGAACCACTTTGGCCCATGTGTTTGTGGACATTAGGTCCTCTCTAAATGTCTTGCCTAATGGTGCTCTAGATAGGTTACATTGTGAAGATTTGGTACTAAAGCCTAGCGACATCGTAGTGAGATCTTTTGACAGATCCAAGAGGATGGTCCATGGAGAGGTTGATCTCCCTATCAAAGTTGGGTCTCAAGTCTTCAATTCAACATTCTATGTGATGGATATCCGTCCTGATTACTCTTTCCTGCTTGGACACTCATGGATACATGGGGCAGGTGTAGTGACTTCCACACTACATCAAAAGTTGAAATATCCGGTCAAAAGGAAAATTGTTACCGTCTGTGGTGAAGAAGAGTTTATGATTAATCCTTTAAATTCATTCAAATATGGGGAAATGGATGTTGAGTTCATTGAAACTCCTTGTCAATCCTTTAGAGTGGTCTCTCCCATGGTTGATGTTGCCAAGACCACTACTGACATTCCTGAAGCTGCTAAAGATACACCAAGGATGGCTTCTCTCAAAGATGCTTGTGCTGTTATTGAAAAAGGAGGTTGCACCATTTGGGGACAACTCCCTAGTTTCCCTTTTAAGACAGACAAATTTGTGTTGGGCTTCACCTTCCAAGATCAAAAGGAGGTTTGACGTGCTCGCATAGGGAAACCACCTCTCCGAATTAGTAACCATCAAGTAAATGCTCTTGAAGACTCCAACGATGATTATGACTTTGATGATTAGATCTACATGACTGCCAATGAAGGACTCAACAACTGGCGTACCAAAGACTTCATTCTGATCTCCTTTAGCCAAGAGTAATTACCATTTACTGTTTATTAATTTGAAGAAATTTGTCTGTAAGTTTTATTGAAACAATGACTTTAAACCATATGCCTTGCCCGAGGCGCAGTGGTCCATTTGTTAAGGGTTTGTCATTTTCATATGCCATATGCTCATTTTAATGAAAAACATTGGACTATTTTGCATTCAAATTTTGCGCTCTTTTCCTTTCTTTACTTTATTGCATTTTCAAAATATCCATGTGACCTTACATGCACACACACACACACACATATGAAGATGCAAATCCACTATGGATCTCATTGACAACGACTCTGCTATTGCCATCCATGACTTTGAACATCCAATCTACCAAGCCGAAGACGAAGGTGAAGAAGATTGTGAAATACCTGGGGAATTAGCCAGAATTCTGATGCAAGAGGAAAAGGCCATTCAACCGCACGAAGAACTAGTTGAAGTGATCAACCTAGGTACTGAAGCAGACAAGAGGGAAGTCAAGATCAACGCCTACTTGGAAGACAGTGTCAAGGGCAGATTGGTCCAGATGTTGCACGACTATGTTGAAGTGTTCGCTTGGTCATACGAAGATATGCTGGGGCTTGATACTGACATTGTATTTCATCATCTACCAATGAAGGAAAGTTGTCCTACAGTCAAGCAAAAGGTTCTTCGCATGCGGCCAGACTTCTCTGAGAAAATAAAAGTTGAGGTAATGAAACAGTTCGATGCAGGTTTCCTGGCAGTAACGTCATATCCCCAATGGATGGAAAATGCGGTTCTGGTATCGAAGAAGGATGAAAAAGTCCGTATGTTCATAGACTATAGGGATTTGAATAGGGCAAGCCCCAAATATGATTTCCCACCTCCGCATATTAATGTCTGGGTCGACAATACTACTCAACATAAAGTGTTATCCTTTATGGATGGATTCTCTGATTACAATCAGATCAAAATGGCGCTCGAAGACATGGAAAAGACCACTTTTGTCACACAGTGGGGAACTTTTTGTTACAAGGTCATGGCTTTAGGTTTGAAGAATACATGGGAAACCTATCAACGAGTTATGGTAGCTCTATTTTATGACATGATCCATCATGAGATAGAATTCTACGTTGATGACATGATTGCAAGATCTCCAACTGAGGAACAACACCTTGCTCATCTTCATAAGCTGTTTGAGAGGTTGAAGAAATACAAGATGAGGTTGAATCCCAACAAGTGTATCTTCAAGGTGAGATCTGGAAAACTTTTGGGCATTGTCGTCAGTGGCAAATACATTAAAGTCGGTCTGGCGAAAGTCAAAGCCATACAAGAAATGCCAGCTCCCTATACTAAGAAGGAAGTCAGGGGTTTCTTAGGTCGACTCAACTACATTCCTTGATTCATATCTCACTTAACTGCTACTTGTGAGCCAATCATTAAATTATTGAAGAAATATCAAGTAGTCAGATGGAATGACGACTGCCAAGCAGCTTTTGACAAAATCAAAGAATACCTGTAAGAACCTCCAATCCTGATGCCTCCAGTTGAAGGAAGACCTCTGATTATGTACTTGACTATATTAGAGAATTCAACAGGGTGTGTGTTGGGCCAACATGACGAGTCTTTCCGAAAAGAGCATGCAATATACTACCTGAGCAAAAAGTTTACCGACTGTGAAACAAGACATTCATTGCTCGAGAAAACTTGTTGTGCTCTGGCATGGGCTTCTCGCCGGCTAAGAGAGTATATGTTGACTCACACCACTTTATTGATTTCTAATATGGATCCCATTAAGTATATCTTCGAGAAGCCAGCTCTCTCCGGATGAATAGCTAGATGGCAAATGATCTTGACTGAATATGATATCCAGTACACTACATAAAAAGCAATCAAAGGAACTGTATTGGAAGATCATTTGGCCCATCAACCTATTGATGACTACCAATCCATGAACTTTGAATTCTTGGACGAGAATATCATGTTGATAACTGATTGTGAAGAGCCTGGACCATATGACGGACCTGAACAAGGATCCTGATGGACTATGGTTTTTTATGGAGCTTCCAATGCTTTGGGTAACGGAATTGGTGCAGTAATCACCTCTCCGGAAGGTTGCCATACACCTTTCACTGTCAGGCTTTGCTTCGAATGCACAAAAAACATGGCTGAGTATGAAGTATGCATCTTGGGTCTAAAAGCTGCCATCGACCTAAGAATCAAGTTTTTGAATGTTGCGGAGATTCGACCTTAGTAATCAGTCAAGTTAAAGGGGAGTGGGATACCAAGCATCCAAATCTGATTCCCTACAAGGAGCTTGTGCTATCCTTGATCCCATACTTTGAGGAGGTCACCTTTGAACACTTTCCAAGGGAAGAAAATCAGTTGGAAGATGCCTTAGCAACTATGTCGTCTATATTCAAGGCCACTTGGGACACTGAAGCTCCCAGAATTACAATCGAAAGATTTGGCAAACCTGCGCACTATTACGAGATCGACATTGATAAAGAAAAGCCTTAGTATCATGAAGTGAGGAGGTACCTTGAAGCACAAGAGTATCCTGAAGGAGCTTCAATCAATGACAAAAAATTCTTGCGAAGATTCTCAGCCAAATTCTTCCTAAACAACAAGATCATGTACAAACGCAACCATGATCCTACTCTGCTATGTTGTGTGGACAATAAAGAAGCAGAAAAGATCATGGAAGACATGCATGAAGGTATCTTTGGAACTTACTCTAGTGGGAACACTATGGCCAAGAATATTCTGAGGGTTGGTTACTATTGGTCAACTATGGAAACTGATTATCACCATCACTCAAGGACTTGCCACAAATGTCAAATCTATGTCGACAAGGTTTATTTGCCTCTAATTCCTTTGAATGTCATGACTGCACTGTTAGAACACAATTTGATTCTACAACCGTTAATTAGAGTTTTGATGATAACAAACACAAAGAACAAATATGCACTCTAAAATTGCGTTACTGTGTATGCAGAAGTTCTGACCAAAGCAGCACCAGAAGTTAAAGCTATATAAGCTTTCATGCTGAGGTAATCAGAATTTGCACCGAAGAATGATGACCAGAACATGCACTAAAGTGAAGAATACTCTGATTCTAAATAGAAGGTTCAGATACAATAAGATTCTCACAACTCTAAGTCATCAATGTCCTGAAGCAATTGCAGCATACAAGATTGTAAGATTCTGAAACGTTACTATTCAATCAAGACAACATCACTTATAACAGCTTCATTTCAGACAAGATCTTCTCAATATGGAAACAGCTTAAATGTCCACTATCACGCTTAATGTTGGACATGATTCCTTTGCCTATATAAAAAAGCTAAGAGATCAAATCGTTCACGATTTTTCTACGCTACTACAATTCATCTCAAAAGGATGCAAGCTTACATACTTATTTGTTACGCTCTAAATTGTGTAGAATATCACAGTTGTGGTAACTGTTTTTGTAACGAAAAATAATTATACACAGAATTCCTGTATCTTGATTAAGACAGTTTTTCCTTGAGATTAACCGGATTATGGTTGTACTCAAGAGGACTTTGACAGTTGTCAAAGTAGTGATTGTAATAAGTTTTTGACTAGTGGATTAAGTCCTCATTGGAGAGAGGCAAAATCACCTTGGCGAGTGAACTAGAGTAGTTTGAGATCAAATGAACCAAGATAAAAATATTGTGTCATTGCGCATTTGATTTTAAGTTTTCAATTCAACCCCCCCCCCCCCCCTTTATTGTGTTTTTTACTTCTTCAATTGACATCAGAGCGCCTGGTTCTAAGTTAATACACTTAACCGTGTCAGTAGAAGATCCAAGCTTTAGAAAAACACTATGGTGGGACCAAGCCAAAACATCAGCAATGACTATCATGAAGACAAGGACATAATCAATGGCAAACCTCCAGTCTTTGATGGAGAAAATTTTGACTACTGGAAAGACAAAATTGAGAGCTTCTTTTTGGCCCATGATTCTGATCTATGGGACATGGTAACTGATGGATACACACATCCAGTGGATGGAAGTGGTTAGAAGATAGACAAAAAGATGATGTTTGACCAGCAAAAACGTGAATTCAGAAACCATCATAAAGCTAGAATAATACTCCTCAGTGTCATCTCATACTCAGAATATGAGAAAATCTCAAATAGAGAGACAGCCAAAAACATGTTTGACTCTCTGAGAATGACGCATGAAGGCAACATACAAGTCAAAGAAACCAAGGCCCTTGCGCTCATTCAGAAGTATGAGGCATTTAAGATGGAAGATAGTGAATCCATAGAAGCAATGTTCTCAAGATTCCAGATCCTTGTTGTTGTGCTAAAGGTTCTTGACAAAGGATATTCTACTGCTAATCACGTAAAGAAGATCATCAGAAGTATACCCGAGAAATGGAGGCCAATGGTCACAACACTTAAGCTAGCCAAAGATCTCAACAAGATATCTCTGGAGGAACTAGTCAGCTCCCTCAGAAGTCACGAGATAGAGCTAGAAGAAGATGAGCCTCAAAAGCAAGGTAAGCCACTAGCATTAAAATCTAACAGAAAATATGATTCTAAGGTTTTGCAGGCTATGGAAGAAACCTCTGATGGATCCTCATCAAAAGAATATGAATTGTATCTCCTCTCCAGAAGGGTGAATCAACTGTGGAAGCAGAGACAAAGGAAATTCAGAAATCCTAGAAGATCAGAGAATCAAAATGAATCCTCCTCCAGATACAGAAAGTCTGAGTCTTCCTATGGACATAGAAGATCTGAAGGTTCTTCAGGACATAGAAAGTCAAATAACAAGGACATCATCTGCTATGAGTGTAATGAGCAAGGGCACTACAAGAGTTATTATCCAAGGCTTCAGAAGGAGAAGCCCAAAAAGAAGTTCTTCAAGGAGAAGAAGAAAAGCCTCATGGCAACATGGGATGATTCAAACACTTTTGATGCTGACTCAGAGTTAGATGATGAAAGAGAAAACATAGCTCTCATGGAAAACGTGTCAGAAGACAGTGGAGCTTCTGGTTCAGACTCAGAATCAGACACTGAAGAGGTATTCCCTGACTTCACTATTAATTTTACTAAGGCTAAACTTGCAGAAAGTCTAAATGAAATTCTGGAAAGGTATTAGCAAATCAGAGTCAAATTCAAGAACCTAAAAAGGCATTTTGTCTCTAACTCTGAAAAGACTAAGAGTCTCAAATTAGAGAATTCTGAGTTAAAAGAAAAGGTTTCAAAATTAGAAAACGATTTGCAAAACTCTCAGAAGGAAATAATCTCAGAGACTTCCAGTAATGCTGATGAGATCATCAAAGAGTATGATCACAACTTTCAGAAGTTTCTGGCTAAAACCATAGGTAGAAGCAAGATGGCTTCAATGATCTATGGAGTTAGCAGGAATGGCAGAAAAGGGATAGGATATTAAGGTAAGGCATCTACACCTAAGAAAGTCATGGACTTAGTCATAAAACGCACACCACTTAAATCACACCTCATATATGGGCACACACACGACCTAAAATACACTAGTAATGATTACTCTGTCAAAACAAAATTCAACCAGAATTTTGGTAAAACTAACAAACCAGTACCCAAGAAGATATGGGTACCTAAGGACAAAATTATATATATATAGCTGATATCTTTAGTAGCAAGGATAAAACACCAGTCATGGTACCTGGACTCTGGATGCTCTCGACACATGACGGGAAGAAAGCATATCTTCCAAAGCCTGGAACTTAAACCTGGAGGTTACATGGGCTTTGGAGGAAACCAAAGAGGAAAGATCATTGGCTATAGAACAGTAGGTAATAGAAATCTTCCCTCTATAAATAATGTGCTATTAGTTTATGGATTAATGTATAACCTGTTATCCATAAGCCAATTAAGTGATAAAGGTTATGATATAATCTTTAATCAAAATTCATGCAAAGCTGTTAGTCAGAAAGATGGAACTATCCTTTTTAATGGAAAGAGGAAAAAAACATCTATAAGATAAAACTCTCTGAACTAAAGAGTCAGAATGTAAAATGTCTTCTCTCTATTAACAACGAGCAATGGGTCTGGCACAGAAGATTAGGGCATGTTAGTATGAGAAGAATATCTCAGATTAACAAACTCAATCTGGACAGAGGACTTCCTAATTTGAAGTTCATCTCAGATGCTCTGTGTGAAGCATGTCAGAAAGGAAAATTTTCAAAACCTGCTTTTAAATCAAAAAATGTTGTTTCCACCTCTAAGCCATTAGAACTTCTACACATAGACTTATTTGGACCAGTAAAAACTGCATCTGTTAGTGGCAATAAGTATGGGTTAGTGATCGTAGATGACTATAGCAGATGGACATGGGTAAAGTTCTTAAGACACAAGGATAAGTCATATTCTGTGTTCGTTGCATTCTGTAACCAAGTTCAGAATGAAAAGGATCTTAGAATTGTCAAAGTCAGAAGTGATCATGGTGGAGAATTTGAAAATAAATATTTTGAATCATTTTTTAATGAAAAAGGCATCTTGTATGACTTCTCTTGTCCTAGAACTCCCCAACAAAATGGAGTTGTAGAATGAAAGACGAGAACATTGCAAGAAATGGCCAGAACCATGATCAATGAGACTAACATTGCTAAGATCTTCTGGGCAGAAGCAATTAACACAGCGTGTTACATTCAGAATAGAATCTCTATAAGACCTATTCTGAAAAAGACTTCATATGAACTGTGGAAGAACAGAAAGCCCGACATTTCTTATCTCCATCCGTTTGGATGCACCTGTTTCATTCTAAATACTAAAAATTATCTTAAGAAGTTTGACTCTAAAGCATAAAAGTGTATTATGTTAGGATACTCTGAACGCTCAAGAGGGTACAGAGTATACAATACAGAAACACAGATTGTTTAAGAGTCAATCAGTGTTATATTTGATGATAAGCTTAACCCTCAAAAGTCAAAGCAGAATGAATTCTTTGAAGATATAGAAGTTGAATTCACAGGTACTGAAAACAACTCATCAGAAGTTCTCAACAGAAATGCTCCAACAACTTCAGAAAGAAATGTTACAAGCGATCCAGTACCTTCTATTGATGAACTCCATAAAAGGTTATCCAGAAGCAGCATAGCTCACCCATAAGATAAGATCCTGGGAAAGAAGGATGATCCAATCAGAACAAGATCAACATTTAGAAACTGTGAAGAATCCCTCATGGGACTGGTCTTTCTAATTGAACCAACAACATTTGATGAAGCTCTTCTAGACAATGACTGGATTCTGGGAATGCAGGAGGAATTAAATCAGTTCACCAGAAATGGCGTATGGGATCTGGTTCCCAAACCAAAAGGACTCTACATCATTGGAACAAAGTGGGTGTTCAGAAACAAACTAAACGAGCAAGGAGAAGTCGTCAAAAACAAAGCACGATTGGTGGCACAAGGTTATAGTTAGAAAGAGGGGATAGACTATACAGAAACCGTTGCTCCAGTTTCCAAGTTAGAATCTATCAGACTCTTAATCTCATTTGCTATAAACAATTGGATCACTCTGTATTATATGGATGTCAAAAGTGCATTCCTAAATGGCTACATATATGAAGAGGTATATGTGCACCAACCCCCTGGGTTTGAGAATTCCAAACACCCAGAATATGTTTTCAAACAAAAGAAGTCACTTTATGGTCTGAAACAAGCTCCCAAAGCTTGGTATGAAACACTAAGTAACTTCCTGTTAGAAAAGGAATTTACCAGAGGGAAAGTGGACACAACCTTGTTTTGTAAGACATTTAAGAATGAAATTTTAGTGTGTCAGATTTATGTAGATGAAATCATCTTTGGATCCACTAAACTTTCTCTGGGAAGAGAGTTTGCTAAGTGCATGCAGGCAGAGTTTGAGATGAGCTTAATGGGGGAACTCAAAATCTTTTTAGGTATTTAGATAAACCAAACCTCAGAAGGAACTTACATTCATCAGAGAAAATATGTCAGAGAACTTCTGAAGAAATTCGACCTCTCAGAATGTAAGCCCTCAAAGACTCCAATGCACCCCACGTGCATTTTGGAAAAGGAACAAGTAAGTAAAAAGGTAGAACAGAAAATATATTGAGGTATGATTGGCTCTCTCCTTTATCTGACAGCTTCAAGGCCTGATATTTTATTCACTGTTTGCTTATGTGCTAGATTCCAATCAGATCCTAGAGAATCTCACTTAACAGCAGTTAAGTGAATTTTCAAGTATCTGAAAGGTACTACTAATCTGGGTTTATTTTATAGAAAATCCAATGAATACAGCTTAGTAGGATACTGTGATGCTGATTATGCTGGAGATAGAGTAAAGCATAAAAGCACTTCTGGAAGCTGCCAGTTTCTGGGAGACAGTCTGATCTCATAGACCAGCAAGAGAAAGTCCACAATAGCACTATCAACAGCAGAATCTGAATACATAGCAGCTGATGGATGTAGCACTCAAATTCTTTGGATGAAAAGTCAACTTGAATACTTCAACATATTTGAGAGTAACATTCCTATCTTCTGTGATAACACTTCAGCTATATGTCTCAGCAAGAATCCTATTTTGCATTCTAGGGCAAAGCATATAGAAATAAAACATCACTTTATTAGGGACTATATTCAGAATGGAATTCTTATCTTAAAATTTATTGACATGGGCCATCAATGAGTTGATGTATTTACAAAACCTCTTTCTGAAGATAGATTCAGTTTCATTTTGAAACATCTCAGCATGAAGTTATGCCCAGAATAAAATGTTTTATTTGCATATCTTAACCCTCTGAACTTTATTGTTTTCTGTGAACATCTGATCAACTTGTCTTGAGAAGTTAGAAGTACAGTTGCCTCATAATCTATCTATGAAGATCTGAACGTTTCATTTCAAGGATAGGGGCGTGCAATTCACATCATCAAACATCTGTCATCCTCTCACAAGCCACCTTCTGAGGCTGAACACGTGTTCAAGTTCTGAAGGGTCCAAGACTCTGATTGGATGCATTGAGACACTTGTCAGTGGTAACCGTTCAAATATCTTTCTAAATCCCCTAATTTCAGGTTTCATTAATGCATATAATCATTACTTATTTTCTTGCTTACTATTTAAATTTTCAAAAACATATTTAAACTCAATTTACTATTTCATTCATTCACTTTTACTATCTTCTATATTCTCTCTTGTTTCAAGTTTCGTTTTCAAAAACCCTTTCCATCTTCTTCAACGAACCCGTGTGAACAATAGCATCATCGTCAAGCCTCAAGAATCTCAGTGCTCCTGAATCTTCATCAACAGAACAATATGAAGAACCCATTAGAATGCTTATCACTCCTGTTGACAACTTGGAAGTTCTCTCTGTGTTGATCATTGATTTTGAAAGTTTACAAGAAAATGGGTTTAATCTATATGAAGACGTAACTGCATAGGGTTGGAACATATGTTTTGACCGTCTGTTGGGTCCAACGTTTCCCATTCTCGTCAAAGTGTTATGGATTCATGCTACCTCATCCAACCACCAGGTTACTTCATATGTTATGGGAAAGAAAATAGTGATAACAGAAGATCTTATTGGGAAACTCATTAGATACAATGGTGGGGGAGTCAGGTGCATTAATATGGCTGATAGGTGTTCTGACCTAAAATCTATTGCCAAGGAAATTTTCACTTCTGGACAGCCATCCAGCAAGATCAGAGACTTGAAGGATCATCACAGAATCTGGGCTAGAATAATTATGGGATGTATCAACCACAGGAAGCCTACAAGCTCTCCTGATTACATCAATATTGATCAGCAATTTCTGATTTACTTCATTGCAAAGAAGACCAAGATAAACCTTCCACACTTTCTCTTCAACCATCTCAGAACAAGTGTGAAAGAGACAAGAGAAGAAGAAAGAACTAAGACGGATTCGATTCCTCTAGGAAGATTGATTTCAGATATTCTAACAGAAAACAAGCTGATAGAACATCTGACAGAGGCTCAAGAAATAAGCACTCTGGAAGCAACCGCTGGGAAACCTCTGAACGCCAAAAATCTGAAGAAAATGAAGATTATTGAGAACATTAAGAAGGAGCCAACTATTGCTTCTCATGAGACCATTACTTCTAGGAGAATCCCTCTGAAGGATTTTCAACTATTTTTTGAAATAGATGCCTCCCCAGAAATCATAGTCAGATACCTTGAAGCTTGCAAGGCTGATGGGACTGTTCTAGAAATCAACATTCAAGATCTGCACAGGCCAGCTCCAGAGGTTGTGCTAAAGAAATCCAAAAAGAGGAAAGCAGCAGGAGAAGGATCCTCTCAGAAGGCACCTAAAGATGCGAAAAATAAAGGTAACCCATCTTCTGTTTCTGTTATATAATCAATAGTTGTTACAACGTCTGAGACCATTCCCCCTCAACCAACAGAAAATCCTTCACCCCAAACTTTTGAAGATTTTGACATAGAGTTTGATCCATCTGTAACTCTAAGAAACTTTTTGAATGAACCTCACTTCCCCAAACCCAGAACATTATCAACCAGAACTTGCCAAAGTTCTATCTGACACTGAACTGTTTGATCAAGACTTTTCCTCTCCAATACCAGAAAAAACAAACACTCAACAACAACCAGAAAATCCACAACCACACTCTCCTCAACTAGAACATCTGAACCACAACTCACCGCAACCAGAAAATAAACACTCTCTCTCTCCACCTTCTGAAAACCCATCTTCTGAAATTCCTGAACCAGAAACTCAACATGCTACCACAAACCAATCTGAAGACTCTCCTTCAGATTTTGATACCACTATCCCAATCCCTAGAATAAGAGAACCCCTTACTATTCGCTTACCTCTCACTATTCATGATATTCCAGAAATCGCCTCACCTTATGAATTTACACCACAAAACACCCCTAACACACCATTTCTAATTTCTGACTCTTCCACTCCTTCACCCATCAACCATCCAGCTGGCAACCTCAGAATTATCATTGATCCACTAGTGCTGGATCGACTAGCTTCCACCTCAAACAAAATTGCCATTCCTAAACCTAAACCAACCGCAACCAAATCAGATGTTGGTAAGAGTCTGTTGATTTTTGAAACAGAAATGCAGGAATGGATCAATTCTTTGAAGCAAGCAACCCTAGATATTTCTAATCCTGCTGCTTCTGATTCTCTATGGAAAAGATTCAGAAAATGGCTCAACGCTGAAACTCTGAAGCTGAAAGAATTGAGCTATGAAAGCGCTCAGCAGAACATCAGTGATCAGCTGAAAGCCTTCCAAGATAAAGTTATGAGCCAATGGTGCAAGAAAGAAATTCTTCCGCTGGATACTACTCCCTAGAAAGAGCACCATCCTTCAGAAGTTACTGAACCAGATTCTAATAGTCTCTCTCTGACTACTGCTCCAGAAGACATGATTGTAGCAGAAGTAGTGGTTCACTCAGAAAAGGCTGCAGAATGTTTTGAATAACATGCCACCCCTGAAGATACACCAGCTTCGTCTGTAGTTATGTAAACTCAGGAAGAGTTGAAGAAAGAGAATGCATTAATCCATGCCAGACTGGATAAGCAAGAGGATACAAACAAAGAAATCAAGGGTATTATGGATAAACAAGAAGATACTACAAAAGAAATCAAAGACATTCTGGGAAAGCAGGAAGAGTCAAGCACTCATATCAAGAGCTTGTTGGAAGCATTATTCACACGTCTTCCCCCTCCTTCTTAGATTTTCTTTAAAACTGTTTATCTGTAATTTTTATCTTTATCTCCTTGTTTCTGAAACTTGTCATTGCATTCTGTTTTCAATATAATTCATGTTTTTTGACTCTGATTATATTGCTTTTTGATACCTGACAAAAAGGGGGAGAAAGTAAGATATTTTCAATAACAGTATACCAGGATAAAGTCTCAAACATTCTGAATATTTTAATCTCTACTTTCTGAAAAGTTTGAACAAGAACACATTCTGATAGGAGATGCATCAAAAGCTCTGACGAGAAGGAACTTCAGGGAATTAATCAACTCAGGGGGACTCTCTCTTAAGCTTTTTTGTTCTATATTTTTCATTGAAAATTCTAGTTTTTGTCATCATCAAAAAGGGGGAGATTGTTAGAACATAGTTTGATTCTACAACCCTTAATTAGATTTTTGATGATAACAAACATAAAGAACAAATATGCACTCTAAAATTGTGTTATTGTGTATGCAGAAGTTCTGACTAAAGCAGCATCAGAAGTTAAAGCTATAGAAGCTTTCACGCTGAGGTAATTAGAATCTGCGCTGAAGAATAATGGTCAGAACATGCGCTGAAGTGAAGAATACTCTGATTCTGAACAGAAGGTTCAGATACAATCAGATTCTCACAAATCTAAGTCATCAATGTTCTGAAGCAATTGCATCATACAAGATTGTAAGATTCTGAAGCGTTACTATTCAATCAAGACAACATCACTTGTAACGGCTTCATTTCAGACAAGATCTTCTCAATATGGAAACTACTTAAATGTCCATTATCACGCTTAATGTTGGACATGATTCCTTTTCCTATATAAACAAGCTAAGAGATCAAATCGTTCACGATTTTTCTACGCTACTGCAATTCATCTCAAAAGGATGCAAGCTTACATATTTATTTTCTACGCTCTAAGTTGTGTATAATATCACAGTTGTGGTAAGTGTTTTTGTAACGAAAAACAATTATACACAAAATTCTTGTATCTTGATTAAGACAGTTTTTCCTTGAGATTAACCGGATTGTGGTTGTACTCAAGAGGACTTTTACAGTTGTCAAATAGGTGATTGTAATCAGTTTTTGATTAGTGGATTAATTCCTCGTTGGAGAGAGGAGAAATCACCTTGACGGGTGGACTGCAGTAGTTTGAGATCAAATGAACTAGGATAAAAATATTGTGTCATTGCGCATTTGATTTTAAGTTTTCAATTCAACCCCCCCCTTCTTGTGTTTTTCACTTCTTCATACACCATGGTCGTTTGCAATGTGGGGCATTAACATGATTGGAGAGATAAAACCCACTGCCTCTAATGGACATCGTTTCATCCTCGTTGTAGCGGTAGAAATGTTCAAGACTAAACCATTAGATTGACTAGACTTTATACAAATCAAAATTAAAATCACCACCGCGCTTTATTGTTTCCAAAGGAATGGGAAAAGAGAGAATAACCCAAAAAGGGGAAAAGATTCAAGGTAAGGGGGTTGGTTATGCAAAGGGAAGGTATTAGCACCCTAAACATCTACGGTACTCCGCGGGAGCGTCTTTGAAAAATCTGTATATTTTGGCTATATAAAATGTGTTGTATATAAAATGGATGGTGGAGGTGAGAAAATAAATATTTTTTATGATTTTTGCACCCGCCGCAGTTGCGAACCTTTAGTGCCTATGTACCGCCTTTCGTGCAATAGGGGATCATGGTACATGTAGTTCCTCTTTAAAAATCTTGAAACACAAGTGTGTTGGTTAATTTTAAGAGATAAGACATCATCGTCATTGTCCGTGTGGAAAACATGCTTACTACCCACAATCATGAGAAAGGAGAATTTGCATCATCTCAAAGTGGAGGATATGGCCTGGATTTTAAAATCAACAATGTCTCACTCAACACCCAAGTGGAAAATATCTCTCTTCACTACATATTGTAGAAGTATAGTTGTTTGCATCACTACAAGGATTGACAAGAGTCTAACCTTTTGAGAAAAAGTTTTAAAGATAAAAACCAAAGTGGCAAAATGGTTTGAAATGATATTGATTGACTTTTAGTCTTCTCACAAAAAGTGTCAAAGTATTATTAAATTGATTAAAGTTTATTGATGAAAATGTTTTTTTTTTTAAAATGCATGGACCTAAGTCCAAGTTTATTATGAAAAGTGTTTCAAGTTTAGAAACAAGAAGAGTTTAAACAGGAGGGAGAAGATTTTTGAAATTAAAGAAGATGGGAGGAGTAGAAGAGGCTATCTTAAAGCATAAGGTAAAAGCTAAGGATAAGGACCATCTAACCAACAAGAAGCCAAAGCTTGACATTATGAGTCAATATAGAATTCCCATTCTTTGGATTAAAACCAAGCAAGCAAAGATACTAGACCTCTTCAAATGTACTAAGTCTTCATAAAAATTGGGCAGAGTAACGACTGTATACGGGTGAATTCCAGATTACAAACAGAGGATGTAATCGCAAAAACCTGCACACAAAAAAAAACAAACAAGCAACCCAATGTCTTGAGGTAAACCTCAAGAACTCCAGACAAAATAATCAGATAAAATCAAAAGGTATCCAAGATAGGCCAAGGTTTCTAATCCTAAGTCCAAGAAAAGTCCACTGCTCCACCATGCCAAGGATAGTAACCAAATAGTCCAATTACCATTAAGAGTTTTTTAGGGTTTATGTTGATTATTAAGTATTTTGAGAAATAAAAAGAAAAGCTCAAGTGAGCAAAGTAAAAATGACAAGGAAATAAATGCTCAAATGAGCAAAGATAAAAATGGCATGAAATGAAAAATGCTAAAAGTAAATAGTACATAAAGCATAAAAAAATGAAAGCATAAGGTAAAACAAGTCAATAATTAGTGGTTAGTTGGATGGTCATATTGAATCTTGCATTTGGAACTCATTATAAGATTGGTAGAACCAAAGCCTCCACACAACAAGTTGCATTTGCTTTTTGTCAAGTATATCATCCATTTGGAATTCTCATAAGTACCATTTAATGATCAACGATGTTTAAGTGATCCGTGTTGACCAAAAGTGTTGTAGATCCATTACAGGATTGATAGAACCAAAGCCTCCACACAATGAATCTCAAGATCAATTGATTGATAGTTGAAATTCAGTCAACTGATAAAAAGTCAAGTGATACACCAAAAGTCAAACTTTGACTTTTTGGTCAAATTTTAGTTTCAAAGATCACAATTCATCAATATATTCAAAAATATGAATCTTAATCATATAGAAATCAAGAAAGTAAAAAAATTCTTTGAAAAAGTCAAACTTTTCAAGACTTAGAAAATTTCTAAGTGTTTTAAACCTTATTATTTCCTAACTCCATGACATTTTTTCACCATGATGCAAGATGATTCAAAGAAAACTTTCAACATGAAAGTTATAGATATTTATGATATCTACAACTTTTCTTTACTGATCAAGTCCTATAAGTGCTGGATTTTGAGTTATAAATTCATGAAGTCATGCACTTTTTCTAAAACAAAATAAAAATTTGACCTAGTTTAGGCTAATTTTTGACCTAACTTCTTGGCCAATTTTCACCAAGCTCAAAGAGGATTTTGTCAAAATGGCCAACATTAAAGTTGTAGATAATTCTTGAAGTTGGAAAAAAGGGCCAATCGAAGGCAAGAAGTTGGACATTAATTCTTGAATTATAGGTCATTTTTATGATGAACAAGAATTCAAACCTCATAGCCATGCTGCATAATCTTGCTTTATTCAAGTTTTCCAAATTATCTCAATATCCAATTTTAGAAACTTATGTACAGTTGGAGATCAAATCAATTGTTCTAGATTAAATCTTCTTGACCTGCATAAAAAATTGTGATATATTTAAAAGGAATGTCACAAAATCTCATTAAACTTGTCAAGAATAAAAACTGCCTTTACTGATGTTCTGGTACAACATGTCATAATATTTGTCAAAACATATGCCAGAACATCTATATTCAATGTAGACTGACCAACATGTTGAACATCTCACACAAAATCTTGCTGTGAACCATGTTTTAGCAAAATTGTTGCCAATCCTAAAACCATGGCTCTAACAATCTCCCCTTTTGGCAAATTTTGGCTAAAACAGCCTTAGTAAAATTAAACTTGAGAGAGGAATAAAACCGCAATCATAAAACTCTAGCTATATAAAAACATGTAAACTTTGTACAAACTGCAAACATAGAAATATATCAGAGATAACATACAGTTATTGAATATCTTCAAAAACTCCAGGAGTCTGACATCAGACCAACACAACTCCATGTTCAGACAGGACCGATACCCCCCCCCCCCTATCACACATAATGAATCCTCCCCCTCAAGGGGAAAACCCAAATCACCAGAAAAACAATCTTGAACTATCCAAGTTCACACGTTAGAAGAACATGCAACAGAAGCCTCACAAATAACTCAGAGCACTAGAGTAATAAATTACCAGAGAGTAACTAGGGTTCTCCATAAACACATCAGACAAGATGTCAAAACATGTGGTTTAGCATTATTCCACACATATAACTAGCAGCAGCAGAAGCACCAACAAGCATGACAAACAATCATACTCCCCTAGTAGCAGAAGCACCAACAAGCGTGACAAACAACCATACTCCCCCTAAATTATTTCATACAAAAAGCAATCATAATAGACTACTCATCCCTTAGAAGTAGTACCGTCCTATCAACATGTCAAGACATTTATCGTGACATCAAGACAAACTAAAACACTAATAATTTACTCCCCCTTTTTAGCCAAAAATGGACAACAATAGAGTAAATGTAAAAACACTTATATTGCACACAAGCAATAAACATAAATGGAAACACACACTAGTAATGGAAACAAAGGGATGGAAACAAAAACTAATTAAAGTAAACAAAAATAAAAATCGATGGAAAGAAACCAATGTTAGGAAATTATTACAAATTCAAACAGCAAAAACAAAAATTTTCTCTTTAAAATCAGCTATTCAAACGAACCACTGAGTCAATGTAAGCAACCTAATCTTGACCAACCTCCGAGTCAGGGTCATGTAATTGAACATGAATTTTATTGTACGACTTCATCTTTGACACAAAAATTTTCTCTGTCATAGAGGCTCCAGTAGATAATCCAACAAATGTTTCCACCTTGTATTCAACCTTCTCTAGATCAATACTCTTATCCTTCTTTCCTGACTTGACTTCCAGCAAATCCATCTTTTTAGCAACAACATTCTTGGAATATTGACTCATGTTGAAACACAACTTGAGAGAATGGAGAGGCAGTAAGGTTTTGAATTTTAATAGTGAAGGAGGACCTTGTTAGTAACGCCCGACCATTCTAAAAGAAAGTGATTGAAAGAAGAGAAATCATCCTTATTAACAATGCACCACTCACCATAGGAGATAGACACTCTTTTGTTATTCTTCCTTACTTCCCAAGCTTTGAATGTTGAGAATTCTTATAAATTTGAATTGACATTCCCTTTTGGTCAGAGATAACCACATATGGTTTGAACATAGACCAATATATTTTATTAGATTTGCATGCAACATTAGATGAAAGGAAGAGAAAATATGGTTAGCACGTTTCCCACCATATAATAACTTTTCAGCAGTACAAATTCCCAATCACCCCTCAAATTCTCAAAATGGTTTGCCTCCAAAGTCTTAAGAAAAATATATCTTCCAGTAGATTCTCAGAAGTCCAAAGCTTAGGAGAAACACTATTTCCTGTAGAAAGACCCCACAATATAATGTCATGCCATCCTGTTGGACATTGTATTCTTTTAACATTCAAATCAATTGAGAGTAACAACTTCCTTCAGCATTATACTTAGCTTTAGAGAAGGACATAAATTAACTTATTGTTTATCCAAGAGACAAGATTGTTTCCCAAAGAAAAACTTTCATTAACATAAACTCTAACATACTTGTTCTTGAAAATTAATTTTGTGGCAATAGATTTATTCCACATATCATCAGTCATGGTCTCCTTTAATTTGAATATAAAACTTGACATAAAACCAGAATTAGACATTACATCTCTGATTCTAGAGAATTTATCATAAACAAATAATGAATTCTTTTTAAAAAATTTAAGACTCAAGAGAGAACTTTGAACTTTGTAGGCTTGAGAGCTCTCTAAACCAGTGCCTATAGCTCTTCAGAGTCAACCTTATTTTCTGAAGTGTCAGTCTGCTAAGTTGATGTTCCAACATCTTCTTAGACATCAATTCCCTTCTTAATGATTGGACCATTGGCTTTGGTTCTGGAGTTAATATCCATAAGTTCTGTTATCAGTAGAGTAACCCAGAAACATCCCTTATTATCTTTTAAGGAGTTGATAAAGGCCTTTGATTGACTTCATATATGATTTTTATTTGCTAAAGTATACCCAGGTATAGTGGTAAAATTTTGAGACTAAGCCATTGATTAACGTAACTCATAAAGTAAAAATCGCCACCGCACTTTAATTTTATCCAAAGGAAATGGGAAAAAGAGCAAATAAAACCCAAAGTAAAAGAGATATCTAGGTAAGGGGGTTAGTTATGCAAATGGAAGATATTAGAACCCTAAACATCTACGGTACTACAAAAAAACCTCTTTGAAAATCTGTGTATTTGACTATAAAAGAAATATTTACAAAATAGATCGTGGGGGTGAGAAAAGAAATGTTTTAATTAATTTTGATTTGGAGAAACTACAATGAGCTTCATTCCTACGTACCACCAATGTGCAATGATGAAATCAGAAGCACATAGTTCTTCCAAATTTTTTTGAAAGTTTTTTGTGTTGATTATTTTTAAGAGAAGAGACATTTCGTCATATTCGAGTGGAAAACATACTTACTATCCATAATTATGAGAAAGGAGAATTTGCATCATCTCATAGTGGAGGACATAGCTTGGATTTAAAATCAACAAGATATCAACTAACACCTAAGTGTAAAATGTCTCACTTCACTACACATTGTAGAAGTATATTAGCTTGCATCAATACAAGATCAACAAGAGTCTAATCTTTTGAGAAATTTTTTAAAGTAAAAATCCAAAGTGGAAAAATAGTTCAAATGAGGTTAATGACTTTTGGTCTTCTAGAAATATATCAAAGTATGATTAAATTTATTAGGTATTTGATTAAGAAAGGAATTTTGAAAAAATGCATGGACCTAAGTCCAAGTTTATTACGAAAACGATTCAAGTTTAAAAACAAGAAGAGTTTTGAAAAGGAAGGAGAAGATTTTGAAATTAAAGAAGATGGTAGGAGATGAAGAGACTATCCTAAATAATAAAGTAAAAGAAAAGGTAAGGAAAGGTCTAACAGACAAGAAGCCAACACCTGACATAAAGAATTCAATCTAGAATTCTCATCTTTTGGATTAAAAACCAAGCAAGCATAATACTCAAATAAAAACCAAGCCTCATATGAATTAGGAATTAAGCAAAGTCTTCATTTTTATTTCACAGCTTCAATGTATCAGATGAACCTTTTTTTTTTGGTTCAAAATAACACCTACATATGTATAACTTGCAACCCAATACCTTGGAGTGAACCCTAAGGATTTCAGACAAAAATTGGCCAAAGTAACATTTATACACAGAGGAATTCTCAATCACCCCAAGGACTTCAGAATAACAACATGGTACCAAGGTCCCATTAGTATCAAGGAAAGGCTTCTAATCCTAAGTCCAAGAGATCCATAACTCCAATATGCCAAGGATAGTAACCAATAGTCCAATCAATTTAAGTCTTTTAATGTTCAAGTTGGTTATTGGGTGTCTTTAAAAGAAAAAGCAAGCTCAAGTGAGCAAAATAAAAAATAAAAAATTAATGCTCAAGTGAGCAAAAGGCAACTAACATGAGATGTAAATGCTAAATATAAAAGTGTGTAATACGGTGGGAGAACTGACTTGGGTGTTTTGCATTTTATCGCAAATGTTGCGGATAACAAGAGTCGCCACCGTCTTTTCTTTTATCCAATAAAGAAAGGATGACAAAAACACCTTTTGAGAATTTTTTTTTAGTTCGGGGGGTAGGTTATGAAAAGGGAAGGTGTTAGCACCCTTTTCATCCGTAGTTATCTACGGGATCTTAATTGCTAGCTCACTTTTAAAATACTTTCTGTTTGTGTATGTTTGAAAATGTTTGAATATGTTTTGAAAGTGTTTTGAAAGTGGTGATTTTTTAATGATTCTCGTATAGTTTAAGAATGTATGCAAAATGTTTGTTTTAGATATATTTTGAAAACGCCTTAGTACGGTAATTTTGCAATGATTCTCGTATCGTTGAGAAT
The DNA here is from genome assembly GCA_948472305.1 of Vicia faba. Classification (NCBI taxonomy): domain Eukaryota; kingdom Viridiplantae; phylum Streptophyta; class Magnoliopsida; order Fabales; family Fabaceae; genus Vicia; species Vicia faba. Next base: position 168,721,250 of record OX451739.1, read on the forward strand.
GTATACAAAATATTTGTTTTGAAAATATTTGTTTGAAAATAGAGTGTTTGAAAAGATGTTTGTTTTTGAAAGTGTGAGGTGTGGAAATGGTTTTAGTTTGTGAGCAAGAAATTACGAGCAACCTACCTACTCAAAAAGTATTTGTACTTTTCCTCCTACTTTAGATAGTGTTATTTTATCATTGGTTGGTAGAGAGTCATATCATTGGATTGAGGGACATGCGTGGGTTGTCATACAGTCATAGAAGGCAACTTGTAAGATGTTTTAGACATTTTTCGTAAGGGTATAAGATCGTTTTCCGAAGGCAATATTGAAGGGTCATCGAGGGACTACGATCTTTTAACTGAGGGTCTTTGCTAAAACATCCCACATTCGAGGGACATAATTATTTTTCATCTGAGACAACAAGTGTGGATTACCCTAGAGGTGCATGTGTGCAAAGTGTATTGATTTCAAGTATTTTATCTTGAATTAGAGTTTTTGCTATGGTTGATTTTAATTTTGTCATACACACCCTAATTACTAACAATAATAAGGAAAGCGATAAATTGTGAAAATTAAATGTCCTACGCTATTACAGTGCCTTGGGAATGGGGAGGGGTACAAGTTTTGTGAATAGGGGGAAGAAAGAAATAAATCCCTAATTATCTATTATAAACCATTGAACATGAATAATGATAGAATGTAAAGATGTAAGGAAGAAGAAGGAAATTGTTTTTAGGGCTTTTTTTATGGAAAAGGTTTTTATAATTAATCTAATCAAACTAACTAATTTTAATTACAAGAGAAATTAATTCATTATTTAAAAAAAAACCTAAAATCTAAGTTAATTAAAATAAAACCTAAATCTAATTTAATTGTCTAAGATATAATTTTTGGGGTTTTATTTGTTTGAAAAAAATGAAGTAAATAAAATATAATAAAAAGAATTGAATTAAAATATTTTAAATCTAATTATTCAAGAAAAAATACATTTTATATTTTTGGTTTAAATAAAATAAATAGATAAATAAAAATAATGAAAATATAAAAATAAATAAAAATACATGGGCTAGGTGTCAAAAAAGTGAAAGAGAGGTAAAAAGTAGCAAAAAGGATCCAAGTATGTTTTTTGTTTGAAACAGAAAGAAAATAAAAATGGAAAATGGGACTCTGTTGAAACGTAAATTAGGGGGTGAGAAAGCAAAAACAAAAGGGAAAAGGGCCTAAATCAAGGAGGACCAGTGCTGCTTTGTGATTCAGTGTTGCTGGCTTTTGAGGATGCATCATGGTCTTACTCATGTGGAGCGTTGGATCTGATTGTCTAATGATCAGGTGGTGTGGATGAGAGGAGCATGGTGCACACACATGCTTGGCTTTTATTGAGTCTGTAATGGAAATGTTAGAAAATAAAAGGGCCTCAAGCCTGGAACGAACCCGGGACAAGGCATAGGAATGACTTATACTCGCGCGCTCTTCCACTGGGGTGGCTGTTACATCTGCTAATAATGCAACTTGCGCTAAACTTAAAATAAACTCAATTCTGAATACACTTCATCTTCTTCCTCACGCCAGCCTCTTTAACACCATTTTTGAATTTTTAAACTTGCTCATTTCTCAACCATTTTAAAAAATGTAAACATGAAAGTTGCTCCATTTTTCAGCATGAATTCAACCATATAAATAACTTAGGCTATAAATCAAATATAAACATGAATTTCGTTGGTACCAAATAAACCCTAATTTTTTCAGAAAGTTCAACTTGGAAATTCGCATTACTCAGGCAACATAAATGAAAACTAAAGGCATGGTTGGCTTCAGAGTAATGATGTCTACATTTTATCTTCACAATGCAACCACTAATGATGCTTGTATAGAGAGTTCAAAATTGAGAAAACATACCTCAAAACTGGAAATCATGTTTGGAGTTTGAGCACTCCTGGAGGTGTAGTGATGATCTGGATAGCTTTACTGAACTTCTAGGAAGATATTGCAATGCTTACTTTGGATTGAGAGTGGCTGAATCTTTCTAGAGAAGTCAAGTTGCAGGTTTGAGTTTTTGGAAATGGAGGATGGTGCAAATAATGTTACAGTCGTGTAGAAAATGTTTGGATAGTTTCTAAGTGAGGTATGGAAACTTTGTGATTGATTTAGAGTGAAAACGCACGAGTGAATTGTGAGTTTGAAGATCAAGGTCTGAAATGACAAATTATAGAGGCTTTGATGCAAATTCTGGTTTTAAGGAGTATGAGGGGGTTAGAGGGCTCTTGAACTCGTGTGTTAGCTTGCAAACAACATCTCTATTTATAGAGGAAAGGTTTGAAGGTTTAAAATAATCATATTCACAAGATCAAATGTTATGGTTTTGAAACTTGATTTTGAAGCAACTTTGACAAACATTGTTCCAATCCAATGGTACAAGGGCTCATAAGGTAGGAACTTTAAACATGTTGCTTCTGAGCATACATGTTGAGTGTGATAAAAAAATAATTTAGAGGCTCAAGACAAGTTGACTTTGTGATTAAAGTCACTTTTCCAATATGGAAGTGTGAACTTTGTTCCTTAAATGGTAAGGTAACTTTGATAATGCTTGAATCACTTGGAAAATGGCTCAAAATTTTGTGTAATCAACTGATTATGGATAGATTTAGAGGTTAAGGGGCCTGCAAAGCAAGATTATGCAGCATACTTGAAGATTGGATCATAAGGTTCATCACAAAATGACCTAAAATTCAAGAATGAATGCTCAACTTCTTCTCTTCGATTCTCCCAGCTCAAGAATGATTTTTTCAAGTTCTTAGACATTTTGGAAATATTGAAACATTATCTACAACTTACATGTTGACCACTTTTGCTAAATAAACTTGGAACTTGATGAAAATTGGCGAAGAAGTTAGGACAAAAATCTGCCTAAACTTGTTGGAAATTTCACTAAGTGTTTTATAAAAATGTCATGACTTCATGAGCCTATATCTTCAAATCTAAGCATTTTTTGGACATCAACCCTAAGCGTCAAAGTTGTAGAATTCATCATGATCTACAACTTTCATGTTGAAATTTTTCCTTGAATCATCTTGCATCTTGGTTAAAAATTGTCATGAAGAAGTGAAACTCTCAAGGATAAAAACACTTAGAAATTTTCTAAGTATTATAAATCTTGACTTTTTGTTGAATTTCTTGATTCTTGATAATCAAGTTTTATATTTTTGAATGTCTTAATGAATTTTGATCTTTGAAATTTAATGTTGACCAAAAAGTTAAAGTTTGATTTTTTTGTCAGTTGACTTTTCATCAGTTGATCCAAATTTCAACTATCAATCCTTTGATCTTGAAAAATTATTTGAGCTATGAAATTAGGTCAAGACATTGTGTTTGAATCTTTAAGATCATGCTTTAAGCCAATAGGTCATGTACTAGGTCAAAAGTCAATGATCAGTCATTCTCAGTCAAAACCCTAATTTTGTCAATTTTTCCACATTGATGATTTGAATACTTTTCTTGAGGAATTGTGATAAATCCTTGATCAACTGATGAATATGACTTCAAAATGTGGATGTTGGCCAAAAATATTGAAGTTTGACTGTATATTGATCACAGTTGAATTTTTACCCAATACTAAACCAACATAACTAGATACAAACAACATTTGGTTGTAGTATCACGGTGTTGGAACATAGGTTCAAAGACAACACCCTATATTCTCAGTTGGTTGGTAATTTGTCTCGAGAAGCTCTAAATTATATTTTTCACTAAGTCAAACGAGTTCTAATGTTGGTTCCGATAGCTCAAAGTATGGTTGTATAATTGTGAAAACATATGGTCTCCCTTGTGCTTGTGTCATATCTAAGAAGATGAAAGTTGATTGTCCGATAAGTATGGAGTAGGTCTCTAGTCATTGGAAGAGACTATGTTTTGAAGATGACAATAAAATGAAAGATGATAAATCAAGTATTTCCATCTTGGTTGAATGGGAAGCGATATAAGAAAGATTTTTGAAAGTCGGTGATGCCATCAAACTTCACATCAAAGAGAACTTGAGGAAGATTGCGTTCCCGGATACCACAGACTGGAAACCACCATCTTAACCTGTAAAAACTAAAGGGGCACCTAAGAAGGTGAAACAGACACCAGGAGAAAGTTTAACTACGAGGAATCCTTCATATTTTAAGCACGTTGACAAAAAATTCCCTGATTCACCCACTCGAAAATCTCATAAAAGTTATTTCAGAGGTTCTTGTATTAGAAAACCACCTCCTACCCCGACTCCACCCAAAATACCATTCATCGATCACATGTCAGTTTTTATGCACACGTACATTAAATGGATCGTCAATGTCGGGGGTGACGGTAATTGTGGTTTTCGAGTTGTCTTTGATTTGCTCAGTTAATGAGAAGAGGCTCACCAACTTGTTCGCGATACTCTTATTAGAGAGTTTAGGGGAAATAGATATTTATATACATATGTGTTTGAGAGTAAAGAGAAAGTTGAATATATATATATATATATATATATATATATATATATATATATATATATATATATATATATATATATATATATATATATATATATATATATATATATATATATATATATATATATATATATATATATATATATATATATATATATATATATATATATATATATATATATATATATATATATATATATATATATATATATATATATATATATATATATATAACGATCTTGTACCTTGTGCGAATGGATTTACGCCGGAGGATAAATGGATGTGCTTCCCTGAAATGGGTCATCTAATAGCAAGTGTGTATGAGAGGATGTGTGTTAATCTTACAAGATATAATATTTGAAAATACATGAGGTTTTTTTGAATGAGTTGTTGTTTCTGTTCTGTTTCTGGTTTTTCACCCCCAGGGGACTAACCGAAAATATATTTCTAGTTCCATTTTATATAAAACTGGAGGTGGAATTCTGATTTCAAATCTGATATAGGGATAGGATTTATATGGTTCATGTTTGCCTCCAACTACTACAAGTAACTTCACTTGTCATATTGTTTAACACCACAACACGAAAAACCAAAAATGAACATCAAAATCAACATCAAATGGAACGTTGGAGTAGTTCACTTTGCCGGTGCTACACCATCACGCGAACTTAAGGTCACCAAGTATACCCCAATTGAAGATGTGCGTGAAATATTGCATGAACTTGTACCTTATGGCGACAATCGCAAAGTTATGAAGATCGAGTACCACTCGCCATATATTGACAATGCGAAGCTTGCGTTCATCAACTGTAAGCTAAAGAACAGCGATGATCTACGGGTCATATGGAATACTTTTACTAGTTTAGAGGAGAAAGTTCTGATCGAGCTAGATGCGATAATTTCAAGATCGGTCAATGATGTTATCATGATGTTGCAACATCCACGTGGAGGTTGATTTGTAATGTTTGATTAATGTTAAAATCCTTAATGTATTTCCTATGTTTATGTTATGAATTGTATTTTGAGTTTGTCATATTGGTGTTATTCAATGATGGTTTCTGGTTTCTGTGCAACACAATACCAGAAATACTTCTCCGGGTCAAAACCGGAAATTAAATTCGGTTCCAATGTATAGTTTATCAAACTTTTGTGCGCACCGAAAATATACTTCCGCTTGTTAGGGGTGTTTAAGGAATTTTACATGGTGCGTAAGAAAAGCATGGGCTGAAATAAGAAATTTCCTATTTCCTTCATATGATGGTCTCTTGTCTATGAGGTTGTAGAGGAGTTTGGCCCTATTCATTATTGGGCCAATGTAAGTAATTACATTGAGGATTTCGTAGAACACTCTTATATGGGTTAAAAAACCTCTGAAAACCCCAAAAATACCCTTGGATATGCATATCTGAATGAACCCCTAAATCAATTTTTAAGGTGTTTTGAATATGCATATCTGAAAACCCCATGTCTATACATTATAATTATTTAAACGTTTGATTTAAACATTTAGTGGTATTTTCAAATATGCATATCCGAAATCACCAAATAGAATTTTCGGATATGCATCTCCGAAACCTTGGGCAAAATGTGTTTATGGCGTAGTTTTGTATAATAAATCAATATCGGTACCTAATAAGCACAACAATTTGAAACGTAGTTTATTTAAATAATATAAAAGCTGAAATAACAAAAGCCAAAAATGATATTATTCTTGTGTAGGAACAATATATGGTTGACTTTCCTATAGGTATAAGGAGAGCCTAAAAGGTAGATTATTGTCGTATATGTGGGGACATGGGAGCTACACTAGTAGTACGTATTGCCCAAGAAAAGTGTCTTGCTTATCCCTTTGGTAGGAGCCCCTTATATAGTATTCATTTTAGAATCATTTAAGATCCTCAATCAAGGTATGACCCTTGGGCTCTGTAACTACATAATAGTCATCGTCACCATAAATGAAGGTGTTCAAAGCTGCATAACATTGGCTTTAATGCACCGACAACAATTACAATCATTAACATGTCGGATTACTCTCCGGTTTATGGGTAAGTAGGCTCTGGTTACTAATGTCATCCGAGCAGGTAACACATACGGGCTGCTACACAGAGATCATGATCACGTAAACACTAAAGCCGAGTTGAACATCCCCCGGGTACCTCATCCCCATTATGGGATGGTTTACTAATCTTTTCCTCTTTTCAGACGACTTCATAACTTGGTTAGGGTTAATATTTCCGGGATATACATAAGCCCCCCGAATTCAAATCCGTTATGTAGGGATGTATTGTTCGGTCACGAAAGACACAGAAAGCATTAAGGTTGACATCGGGTTGTAACCCGACTCTAACCTTACGTACGTGTCACAGATTGAAGAGTCACACATATTCTCTCTCATATAGTAATGATGATTTTCACTTATGTATCTGCTTAATGGGTGGCGTTTCCTTTACCAACGCACTATTCATTGTACCTTATTTAAGGCTCTATATCTAACTTTCCTTTTTCATCTCAACATTAAAAAAATGTTTCAACATCCAGAGAAGAGCGTATACATTTTTAAGCGCTCATCATCTCCCGCTATTCCTCTATTCTCCTCGTCTTATTTTTGGCTTTTCCTTGTTTTTATCTTTAGAAAATGGTCACAATAAGAGAATGTGATGAAGAGGGAAATATTCTGAAACCCTAGAATGCCAAAGAGAGAAGGTAGTTATAGGATCAACGCATGTGAGAAGTTAAGGGTACCATAGGTCAGGAGGATTTTGACTGAATCACGAAGGAGGTTTATGGTTGTACCTTCACTTTTTTGAGCGATTTTGATTTCGATTCTTCCTCATCAAGTTCCGTAGAAGTTCTAATGGAAATGTAGGCCCCCTTCGATCTTGAAGTCATGTGATACAAGAAAAGTTCGCTTGATGATGATGAGATCTCCAAGATCTTGTCTCTAATGAACATTTCATCAACTGGGGAGGAAGACGAGGTTATTCTAGAGTCCTGTTGTCCCGGAGAACTCGTATGTATTCTTCGTCAGAAGGTTACTGATGATGAGTTCTTCTACTTATACTCTAAGGTTTTAGAGGACTTCAAGGTCCGAATATCCTTTACTGATTTTGAGGAAGACATTTTGAAGATTATGAACATCGCTCCCTCTCAACTTCTCTCTAACAGTTCGGGCTTTATAAAGATCATTTAAGTGTTCTATAAGGTGGTGAACATCATCCCCAAAGTGGGCATGCTTTTCTCTTTATTTGAGGTCAATAGGGTTGAGAAGCTGTCTTGGGTTCAAATTAGTGGTCTTCCCTATAAGAGCTTTCTCCAAGTTTACACCTTCAACTATAAAGGTTTCAAAGACCGGTTTCTAAAGGTGAAGTGTGGGCTAAGATGCCCTCATGTGCTTTATGGTATGGACAAGCATCCACATTTCCCTTTCAACTGCTCCCGACATCTTTCTTCTATCTCCGACTTCAATTATAAACTGAGTGACCTAGAGGTTCAAGCCCTGAACGTGCTTGACTTCTTTCAGATGATGAAGATTAAGGATATGTTACCTCTAACTTCCAAATAGATCACCGATTTTCTTGGTAATAGTTTCTTCTTCTGTTTATACATGTGTTCATCTATTAATGATGCTTATATTTTCTTTTTCCTTTATTTTGTAGATGAAATGGCAGACATTTCTGTAACCGAGCAGAAGAAATTGATGTTGGAGCCAGGGCTTCCTAGAAAGGGGCAGGTGGGTCTTTGGTAATTAAGTTTGATTTTTCTAGGTTGGAGACCTGAACCTTGAAGAGGGGGAAGGTGGAGGGCACCAAGGCAACTTCGAGCATGGCTGAACCACAACCTTCCACTCCCTCCATTCAGGAGGAGGTGCAGTAGAGTACTCCGAAGAAGCTGAAGACTCTTATGAGTGATGATGCATGCCGAGCCGACCTGGAGATAAATTCTTTAATAAGGGATCCCAGAGACAATCAGGCATCTGGGGAGTTTATGTTCTGGTTCAACAATTTTGATGGACTCCGCTTCCTTTACGACCATCTCAATGCAACTGAAGACATCAACGAGGTTAAGACCATAGGTCGTCAGAAGATGACACATAACCTTAGTTCTTACCTTATGAGGTATGTCATTCTGACTCGTGGCCTTTTTTAGTCCAATGATAATTCTAATAAGATGAAGTTGAAGCTTAAGAAGGAGATAACTCGGATAAAGGAATTCCATAAAACTTAATCCGAGAAGATAACCGACTTGGAGAAGAGTCTAGCCAAAGAGAAAGAGCGAATGGAGACTTTGAAGACCAAGATAAAGGCTTCTCTTGCCTAACTTAATGAGATATTTAATGTAGAGAAGACCACTAATGATGAGTTAAAGGTCACTACCGACGAGCTAAAAGAGGCTCTCAAGAAATATCAAGTGAGTTCCTCTTTGCTGGTGATGAAGCCTTCGAACGGTCTAATGACCAAATATTGTGCCTTCAACTCGGCTTGGATTTGGAAAAGATGGATTACTTCAAGGTGGTGTAGGATGGCCTCCTTGTGAATCTTGAGGAGGTAGACAAGACTCTCTCTCCTTCGTCGAACCTTGAAGATCCTTCTGACAGGAAGAACAACAATGATGGTGACGAGAAGGAGACCCTGATCGTATGATGTTGTTTTTTTATCTGTGTTTCTATTAGTCATTCGATAAGGATGTATTTATGTAGTTTTGTGTAGAAAGTGGTAAATCCCCCCCCCCCTTTTTGTTTAAAATCATGACTTCTACCATCGGGTGGTGTGTTTTTAATAGCTCTTTGTGGATTATATAATCATTTTTTTTGCTTTTACTTGCTCGCATTTTTATTCCTGCTCGCATATTTAGCTTTAAAATAATTCATGCATATATCTAAGCCCCTCGAACATAAATTCCACCAGGCTGTATGTGTATGATCCTGTAGTACCGAGCATTATTTTAATATCGCAAGCCCCGACAAATTTCCTTTACTTTTAGCCCCAAGAGGTAACTCCTTCCAGAATCATTTAGAATCCTTTGGGATTTTAATGGCGGACAGAGGCCCTAATGAGTAACCAGCTTAGTGGCCGACATAGACCCTAAGATATAACTGGATTAGTTGGCAGACAAAAGCCCTAAGGCGTAACTGACTTAGTTGGTGTACGTCGGCTTTGTTGGAGGACATAGGCCCAAAGGAGTAACCGAATTAGTTGGCAGACAGTGGCCCTAAGGTATAACCAGCTAAGTGGCAGACAGAGGGCCTAAGGAGTAACCGACTTTGTTGGCGGATATAGTCGTTAAGGCGTAACCGACTTAGTGGTGGACAGAGACCCTAAGGTGTAACCAGCTTAGCTGGAGGACAGAGGCCCTAAGGTATAACCGGCTTAGTCACGGGCAGAGACCCTAAGGCTCAACCGGCTTAGTGGCGGACAAAATCCCTAAGGTGTAAACAACTCAGTTGGCGGATAGAAGCCCTAAGGTGTAACTGTCTTAGTGGCGGATAAAGGCCCTAAAGTGTAATTGTTAGAACATAGTTTTATTCTACAACCCTTAATTAGAGTTTTGATGATAACAAACACAAAGAACAAATATGCACTCTAAATTTTTGTTATTTTGTATGCAGAAGTTCTGACTGAAACATCATTAGAAATTAAGCTACATAAGCTTTCAAGCTGAGGTAATCAGAATCTGCGCTGAAGAATGATGATCAAAATCTGCACTGAAGAATGATGATCAGAATCTGCGCTAAAGTGAAGAATACTCTGATTCTGAACAGAAGTTTAATATACCATCAGATTCTCACATCTTTGAGTCGTCAATGTTCTGAAGAAATTGCAGCATGCAAGATTCTAAGTTTTGAAGTGTTACTTTTCAATTAAGACATCATCATATGCAACGGCTTCATTCAGACAAGAATCTTCTCAATATGGAAACAACATTGAATGTCCATTATCACGCTTTATGTTGGACAAGATTTCCATGCCTATATAAATAAGCTTAGAGGACAAATCATTCACGATTTTTGACGACTACTGCAATATACCTCTCAAACATTGCAATCTTACATATTCATATATACGCTCAAAGTTGTGTAAAATATCACACTTGTGATACAGTTTTTGTAAGTAAAAACAACAGTACACAATATATTATTTCATTTTAATTAAACTAGTTTTCCTTGAGATAAATCGGGTTGTGGTTGTACTCAAGAAGACTTTGGAAGTTGTCAAAGTTGTATTGTAATCAGTTTTGATTAGTGAATTAAGTCCTCGTTGGAGAGAGGAGAAATAACCTTGGCGGATGGACTGGAGTAGTTTAAGATCAAACGAACCAGGATAAAAATATCGTGTCTACTACGCTTTTGATTTTAAGTTTCAATTCACCCCCTTCTTGTGTTTTTCACTTCTTCAATTGGTATCAGAGCGCCTGGTTCTGAGTTTATACACTTAACCGTGTAAAACAACACGGCTGGAACCTGTCATCTGGATGTAATGAAACATCAATGAAGTCGCCACTGAACGCCTTTTATCCCGCCGAGGGAAAGGTAAACATGGAGAAAACCTAAAAAGGGAGAAATGACGGTCTTTCGACCGAGAGATCAGGTAAGGGAGTCTGTTACGCGAGGAGAAGGTGTTAGCACCCCACACGCCCGTAGTACTCTACAGTATCCACTCTTGTTGTCTAATCTAATGGGTGTGGTCAAATCCTATGTCTATGGCTTAAAATTGAAAAGGTAATGCAATGCGAAAGAAAAAAAAAGAAAACAATGTAGGGAAAATAAAAAGATGTGCTTGATCGGGCCCTACCCCAATGCCTACGTTATCCCTTTTAAGGAATCAGAGCAGTTGTAGTTCGGCTTACATATTTTGGTTGGTTTGTGTTTTTTAGTTAAGACAAAGAAAACAGGCAAGATGGAAAAACATCAAATAAAACAAAAAACAAATGAGATGGTCAAACATCGACTTAATAATAACAAGGTAACATGTCAAAGATAGCGAAACATCAAATGATAAAACAGATAACAAAAACATCGATAAAACAGACGACAAAATATCACACCTAACAATGATATTGAGAATCAAAATAGGATAACAAACATGTGCGATGGCGAAACATCGGCTTCAAGATAACAAGATATCATGGCAAAGATGGTGAAACATTAATAAAACGGATGACAAAACATCACATCTAACAATGATATTGAGAATAAAAGTAGGATAACAAACATGTGCGATGGCGAAACATCGGCTTCAAGATAACAAGATATCATGGAAAAGATGGAGAAACATCAATAAAATGGATGAAAAACATCACACCTAACAATGATAGTGAGAATCAAAGTAGGATAACAAACATGTGTGATGGCGAAACATCGGCTTCAAGATAATAAGATATCATGGAAAAGATGGCGAAACATCAATAAAACGGATGACAAAACATCACACCTAACAATGATATTGAGAATCAAAGTAGGATAACAAACATGTGTGATGGCGAAACATCGGCTTCAAGATAACAAGATATCATGGCAAAGATGGTGAAACATCAATAAAACGGATGACAAAACATCACACCTAACAATGATATTGAGAATCAAAGTAGGATAACAAACATGTGCGATGGCGAAACATCGGCTTCAAGATAACATGATATCATGGCAAAGATGGCGAAACATCAATAAAACGGGTGACAAAACATCACACCTAACAATGATATTGTGAATCAAAGTAGGATAACAAACATGTGCGATGGCGAAACATCGGCTTCAAGATAACAAGATATCATGGCAAAGATGGCGAAACATCAATAAAACGGATGACAAAATATCACACCTAACAATGATATTGAGAATAAAAGTAGGATAACAAACATGTGCGATGGCAAAACATTGGCTACAATATAACGAGATATCATGGCAAAGATGGTGAAACATCAATAAAACGGATGACAAAACATCACACCTAACAATGATATTGATAATCAAAGTAGGATAACAAACATGTGAGATGGCGAAACATCGGCTTCAAGATAACAAGATATCATGGCAAAGATGACGAAACATCAATAAAACAGATGACAAAACATCACACTTAACAATGATATTGAGAATCAAAGTAGGATAACAAACATGTGCGATGGCAAAATATCGGCTTCAAGATAACAAGATATCATGGCAATGATGGCGAAACATCAATAAAACGGATGACAAAATATCACACCTAACAATGATATTGAGAATCAAAGTAGGATAACAAACATGTGCGTTGGCGAAACATCGGCTTCAAGATAACAACATATCATGGCAAAGATGGCGAAACATCAATAAAAAGGATGACAAAAGATCACGCCCAACCATGATATTGAGAATCAAAGTAGGATAACAAACATGTGCGATGGAGAAACATCGGCTTCAAGATAACAAGATAAAGCAAGATTGGTTTGTATCTTTTACTTTGAAGAAGGGTTTTAGTTCATTAGAAATGTCTTATGATTTGCCAAGAAACAAATTTTTGTTTTAAGATGCAGAATGCATAGAAAAGGGAAAACAACTAAAGGAAACTAACCTAGTACTATCCCTAGTGTTATCATACAGTGGTTGACCCTAATATTGAGGATAAAGGAAAACCCGACCATAATTAACATTCTAAAGTAAGCTTAAGAAAACTATCCTATAGGGAGCATGCAATGAGAGCGAAGTCGTGATCTCAATTTCTAAATTGAGTGACTCATCGATCAACAATTAAAGAAGAAAATAAATAAACATCCTATAGGGAACATGCAATGAGAGCGAAGTCGTGATCTCAATTTCTAAATTGAGTAACTCATCGATCAACAATTAAAGAAGAAAAGAAATAAACATCATATAGGGAACATGCAATGAGAGCGAAGTCGTGATCTCAATTTCAGAATTGAGTGACTCATCGATCAACAACAAACACAACATATGTATTAGACAAAAACCAGAGGGCCTCCTGACATATATCAGCAACAGAGGTCCCATCATGCAATCAGAGAACTATGCAAAATGAAAATGGTAGAAAGGAGATAGTGCAATACCAAACGGATAACTATCCATAGCAACTGAGCAAGAATAAAAAGAAACCCAGAGAACTTCAGGCAAGTTGGCATCAGTAGACAAATCAAGTCAGAAATTACGCCATAAGGATGTAAGTAATGAGATTATCAGATATGAACAGATCCCCATGGGTAATGTATAGTATTCACAAACTCATGTATATATCCTGCATGGAATATCAAACATGCCAAATACAATAGCAGTGCCAGTGTAATAAGTTGTGTTCCACAAATAAAGTGAAACACAGTAGCCTCAGGCCAAAAGTGGAATACTATACATTGTCACAAAGTCTCCAAGATAGGCCAAGGTCTCTAATCCTAAGTCCAAGAAAAAGTCTCATGCTCCATAATGCCAAGGATAGTAACCAAATAGTCCAAGTATCATTAAAGTTTTTTATGGTTCATGTTGATTATTAGGTGTCTTTAAAAGGAAAAGAAAAGCTCAAGTGAGCAAAATAAAAATGACATAAAAGTAAATGCTTAAGTGAGCAAAGATGAAAATAGCATGAAATGTAAAATGCTAAAAGTAAATGGTACATAAAGCATAAAAAATAAAAGCATAAAGTAAAGTCAATTGTTAGAAATTAGTGGTTAGTTGGATGACCATCTTGAAACTTGAATTTGGAACTCATTAGAGGATTGGTAGAACCAAATCCTCCATACAACAAGTTGCATTTTCTTTTTGTCAAGTATATCATCCATTTTGGAATCCTCAAAAGTAACATTTCATGATCAACGATGTTTAAGTGATCCGCGTTGACCAAAGGTGTTGTAGATCCATTAGAGGATTGGTAGAACCAAAGCCTCCACACAATGAATCTCAAGGTTATTGGATAAAAGAGATCAAATTAACATAATTGGGCTTAAAATCATAAGTTTGGGCCACGAATGATCCTTCATTCGAATCGGGACAAAATTTAGCTCTATGTTAAGCAATTGTAAGTGGACTTATGTAGAAGTCGCACCTATTTTGAGGTCGGTCAATAGAAATCTATGTACTTCATGTTTGGATAAATGATATAGAGATCACCATCCCTTAACATGTAACACAATTAAAAAAGAAAGGGATAAGATGAAGAGGGAGGGGAATGATAAGCTAATTTGGATCACCATCTTAAAATTCTTTCATCTTTAAATTCAACCACTCCTCTAGATGGATTAAAGGACTAAACATATCATTAATCCAAAGCACCAAAAATGAATTAAATAATTCACTCTTAGGTAGATTTAAATTGATGAACATTTATCCAACTTCATCTACATCACAAAGTCCATTGAGTTTAAAGAGAAATTGGACATTTAAAATTGCAATCCAAACCAACAATCAAAAGGAGTGAGTAGAAAAAACATTTTGGATCAAAGCTGCCCCAAAACAAGGCAAAAAATGCATTTTGTCCCTGTGTAAATCGATTGCACTACTGTGTAAATCAATTTACACAGTACAGTTTTCAAAAATCTGCGCGAAATTGCTTATGTGCAATCGATTGCACACTGTTACAGGTAGCAAAACAACATTTTAAAAGGCCAATTTCTTGTTCAAACTTTCCATCAAACACCTTATGATCATGGATCTAATTGAGAACAAAAATTCCATCAACAAAATAATGAGAAAATAACACCATTAGAATCACAAAATAATGCTCAAAGAATCAAACCCAAAGATCAACAAGAGATCACATTATGAAAGATGAATTATCCAACTTACCAAAGGTAGATCTAGAGAATTATCAACACAACTTCAAGAATTTGCTTCAATTCAACCACAAGAATCAATTGCCAAGCTTGGATATAGAGAATTGATAAAGAAAAAGTGTTTGGATGAAGGTTTAGCTCAAAGATTAGTAAGCTTCAATGCAAAGCTTACTACCTTTTTGAAAATGGAGCTTTGAGTGAATTTGGTAGATGGAGAGAATTGAGAGATTTTTTAGCAAGGTGGATTTGGCTATCAAAAGCTTGAAATTTGAATGAAATGAGGGCTCTATTTATAGAGTTTTAAGATTGGGATTACTGGTAATTTGGTAATTGATTCTTTGAGCCAAAATTTGAATTAATGATAATTCTTTCAAATATTAGGCCAAAATTTGAATTAATGATAATTCTTCTTAAAAATGAAAGATTGGCACTAAAATTTGAATTAATGGTACATCTTTCAAAAATGAAGGAAAATTGGAGCCAAAATTTGACAAGTTTAAAATTGCTGATTTTTTTCAAATTTTCACGTTGTGCAATCGATTTGCACAGTGTCTTTTTCAAAAATGGTGCAAAATACACTATGTGCAATCAATTGCACTCTAAGAGAAATCGATTGCATCAGTGAAAAAAATGATTTTTTGTTAATTTTCTTTTGCAAAAAAGAGATTTTAGGAGAATAATACCAGGAATATTTATTTGTCAGATGCTTCGACTTGGTACCTACAAAACACAAATATGCAAAGACAAAGACAAATATTTTTTGTATTTTGATTAGAAGTTAGTCAATAACACATATACAAAATACACAACTAAGGTGCTTGGAGATTCCTCAAGAGCAAACTTAAAGATAGGAGATAGCTGATCACCCTTCAAAACCCTAAATTGACTGGTGAATCAAAGGAGTGGTTCCTTCATATAATCAATCATAAAATTCAATCCTCTGATGGTCTAAAGAGATGGATAAAACATCTTGAGATATGCAATAACTTTTGGCTTGAAAGATCCATAGGTTTAGATGATAAGGTTCTACTTGAGCAACTTGTCAATGCAAACAACTTTAAAAGCTTGAGGGAGACTTGATAACCAAAGTACTTTGATCCCATCACCATGTATGAATGCAATGCAATATGATATTCATGATGAAACATAAGCCAAAAATCAAGAGGGTAAATTTTGGGGTGCAACAGCTGCCCCTATTCAAATATCTTCAACATGATAAGTGAGAAAAGTGACAACTTTCGAGCGTACAAGGTTGAAGATGTTTGAATACGAAAGAACCCGAAAATTTACACTCTTGAAGAAGAAAGAAACAGAAATAGAAAACTCCCAAGACGTGCGTCAGAGTGAAGCTATGATGCAGGTTGAAACAGAACAAAAATAATAAAGAAGAGTAGACGTATCTAAACTTCCGGAAAAAAGTGCCAGGGCAAAACTGGGCTTCAAAAAAAAGGGTGAGATAAAACTCAAACTACAGAGTATAGGCGAAACTAAGCTCTGGAAAAGAAAACGTACGCGGGTGAGGAGGCGAAACTCTGAGCTCGACCCAAAGCAAAAGTGGCTAGAGTGTGCGATTCTAGGAGCACTTTCTAATCTCAACTAAGATAGGCAGTATGAAGGAACTGAAAGAATCTCAGAAATGAGGAACGAAAGCGAGACGATCTCGACTCAATAACCAGTTAGACGAAACTAAACTAGATGAGTACTAGGACGAAACTGGATTTCACGCATGGGTAACGAGGTGAAACTCGACCCAAAGCAAAGTGATGAGAGCGCATGTTTCTTAGAGCACATTCTGGTCTCAGATTGATGGATAAACAATGACGAAAACTGATGAAAGAATCCAAGGAACAAACGAGACTGATTTCAAACCAGGGACGCAATGCGAACACTGCACTCTGTAAATGAACACTGTCAGAGGGTCCAAGGTATGAAAGCAAAAACGAGACGAAACTCGACTCAATATCTAGTTAGGCGAAACTACACTAGATGAGTACCAGGACGAAACTGGATTTCATGCACAGGGTGAGGAGACAAAACTCGAGCTCAATCCAAAGCAAGGAGATTAAGGCGTACACCTAAAAACCTGCTGAAAGCGAATATCAGGACGAAACTGGTATTCGGAAGGTGCATCAATAGACATTGGAATGAACCGCAGAGGGTAGTGAAAACTAAACCCGAGAAGACCGCGCCAGGGTAAAATTGAACTATAGTCAAGAATAGTCACTCAAACAAACAAATGATTAATGTCAAAAGATAATGGTATGGGGAGGAAACCGAGGTGATGAGGACAAAGACCTCGCTGGGGATTTAATCCAAAGTATTAGCAAATCACTAGGGATGACATAAATAATAATGGCTTATGTTCCGATGCCTGTTTGAATTCTTTTTATATAGCGTAATGCTCCATATAATGGAAATGCTACGCTTTCGGTAGATGCAATATAATGATGCATATTTAAAAGTTTCACTGGGGAATGGCCAACTTAGAAGCCAATAGCCAAGAAGTCAGAATCTGACAAAACTTGCAAAAATAAATTGCAAAATCCAAAGGAGAGGAGAAAATACGGGGAACCGTTAAAGAGGGAACCTCAAAGAGATGAAGCTTTACGGGGAATAAAAACCGAGCAACCAGTAGAAACGAGCCACAAACATTGAGAGGAGCTGCAAAAATAAATTTCAAACTCCTAGAGAAGATCAGATTGACACTGTAGCTTCTGGAGAAGATTAGACATTGAGGGAGAAGATCAGGGCAAGACTGTAATCTCTGGAAAAGACGGCGCGCGGCCGTGTTGAAGATGATATCAAGACAACAAACCCGACGTGAGGGGTGAAAACCTTTGCTGGGGGAACAAAGCTCTTCTGAGGAAACGGGACTTCATCAGGGATACAGAACTCTGTTGAAGATTGGTTGGAGAGATTTCTTAGAATGCAACATTGGACGGATCATGCAGATGGTCACACAGTATCGACCTGACTGGGGATAAGGAAAGATCTTAACATAAGGATGCACCAATCAGCAGATCGGCTGGGAAATGAGAGGTCAAGGCGAGGGATCCCTGTCGGCAATTCCGTTAGGGAGTTGAAACTCCTCCAAAGTGGTAGTTCCCATTTAAACGATTCCACTGGGGATGTGCGACATATCCGGACTTGAAGTCTTAAAATAAAGCTTTTGAAAGAAGATTCCTGGGGCAATAAAACTTTGCTGCGGAAACGAAACTTCACTGGGAAACGAAATTTCACTGGGAAACGAAATTTCACTGGGGAATAGGTAAAGTCCTATTCATGCAAGGGCTCTGTCTTAACAGAAGAAAACCAAATTTTCCTTTCTTGACAATCATTATGCTCTTTACTGGTGTTCAACGTGTAAACTCTTTTTGATGTCAAACAAATGTTTTGCATGCAGGAAGATGTTTATTTTGGGAATGACAGACCTGATGCGGCAATTATTTAAACCTTGAAGTTGAAAATCTTAACAAAGTGTCGCACCTCTGTTGTGAATGAATCATTGGCTATAGTGCAAAAAAATTCAAAACTTTTCTTTTTCCAACAAAAATGAGTCAACATGCAGGTGATAGGATACCAACATGGATATTCAACACATATTTGGGAGTTTAGGAAACGTCATCCTGTTGCAGTATGCTTTCGAGTTAAACCCTTGTTTCAGTTAGGACTTTTAGAGGTTGTAACGTGGCCTGGTTCGAGGTTTTTAGAAGAAAAAAAAGTTTTTCAAGGCTCAAGTTATTTGGTGCCCACCCCCTTCGTGATGTTCTCCTATCCTAAGTTCAGCTGACTTATCACAAGCACTCATCTTTCAAAAGGATTCAAAATGGTTGAGTGATCACGACAAATTCTTCAACATGATTGTCACTTAACTTCTGCTACTTTTGTTATTGATATTATTGTTCCTCTTCTTTTGATGAAAATTTTATTGAATAATCTTTCTCTTTTTTTGTTGCCCCTTTAGGCTCTCTTTTCCCTAACTTTTGCCTCGACAAAATATTTTGAATTTCAAATTTGGGAGTCCAGCGGGATGCCTTAACTTTTACCTAAGCGACTTGTTTTCAAGTTTCGACTTAGCAGGGCTTTTTTGTTTTTTTTCTTTTTCTTATTCATACATTCCACTTCGAACAAGTCAACATGACTTTAGGTTTTTGAACTTTTTTTTCTCCTTTTTTTGACGAAAACAAATGCCCCATTCCTTGGTCGGCGAGGGATAGCCATTATTGTATCGATTCGATCTCGACCTCAGGACTTTGTGAGGAAATGAACATCGTGGTTTTGACATTTTTCCTGCTCTCATGATGCGAAAGATAAAATGTGGTGATCCTCATATGGGACGTTCCTTCTGAAATTTGAATGCTTGGCCAAATCAACTGAACATCTACCCTGCCCCGGGTTAAAAAAGGTTTTTTTTAACGGAAAAGAAACTTCTACTTCGAAGGCTCAGAGGGGTTAACGAGGGTCTAACTCCCTTATATCTCTAGTGTTTGGGGGTTGAAACAATGCTTGTACATCATCAACGGGGTTCTACTCAAAAGCATACCACTACAGTCATCGTTTTTATCTAAACTCCTTCCTCCAAACTCTTGGATAAGCAAAAGAATTGGCACAGTTGGTATCAAAATGCCCGAAAAAATCGATTAAAGAGTGATACTAGATGGATTAAGTAAAATGAAACAATTTTTTTTCAAAGCAAAAATATTCAACGCATCAAAACTGACATTCGGCTATAAACAAAATCCTATATGCAGACGATGCTTTAAAACAATCAATCAAGATAACACATGAAAGTGCGGCAAAGAAACGTAATAAAAGCCATTATAGGGAAGAAATAACTCCAACTAGGTTCTCTGATCTCGCTGACCTGCCGTAATCTTGACAATACCTTGGCCCATGACCTTTACCAATAACACGGAGTTGTGAAACAAAATGGCAAGGCATCCGCCAGAAAAGTGAATGAGAATCCTATCAAACAGAGAAACAAACATGCCCCTGCTCTATGAATCCATGGACGCCCCAACAAACAACAATATGATGGCTGTATATCTATCACAAAAAAATTAGCCGTGAAGGTGCGAGGACCGACCTTGATTGGTAACTCCACCTCCCCAAACATTGACCTTCGAGACCCATCAAACGCCTTCACCATCAAATCACTAGGGCGCAGCTCCAGTCCAGAATAATCAATTTTCATCAATGCTGACTTAGGCAATACATTCAAAGACGACCCTGTGTCCATCAAAACCCGGG
This sequence comes from Vicia faba, assembly GCA_948472305.1. Taxonomy (NCBI): domain Eukaryota; kingdom Viridiplantae; phylum Streptophyta; class Magnoliopsida; order Fabales; family Fabaceae; genus Vicia; species Vicia faba. Next base: position 168,741,703 of record OX451739.1, read on the forward strand.
ATAAAGTAGTGCCCCTGCACTCCATCGAAATATACAACGCTTTGTTATGGTCTGGTCCCTCCGGAGGAAGATCAAAATTTGTGAAGCCCAAACCATTCTCGGTAGATATGTTAGCACATACATTTTCAAACTAATTGACTGTTATCTCATGTGGCACAGACGCATTCTTTAACAACTTCAGCAAAGAATTTCTGTGAGGTTCTGAATAAATCAACAGAGACAAGATAGACATCTAGGAAGGAGTATGGCTCAGATGATCCATTATGCTATAATCACTCTTTCTGATAATTCGCATTATGTCTTCAACCTCATCGGGAACTGAAGAAGTTTCTCGTATCGGATTTGGCTGAGTCACATTGGATGGCGTAAGCCTTGGATTACCAATCATCGCCTGCTTTTTTCCTTTTTCTCTTGCGGAAGCATCTTCCGCATCTTGCATATTGGAAGGACCAAAAACTCTCCCGCTTCTAGTCATTTGACCCACACCAGAAAAGTTATGATCTTCCTCTTCATTACCTCCAGCACGTTATTCCTCAGACACACGGGTACTAACGTCCTGCTTCACCCCATGGTAATAGACATCAGCCCCGTAATGCCATGGGATGGCCTTCTCACTGGTGTACAACATGGGACCACGTACCGTAATCATCAAAGGAGGCGCCCTAGATGGGTAGGAATATGCACATGGGTGTAAGGAATAAATATCACAACAACATCTTCTCTGGTAACCTTACGGTAGCTCGGTTTTCTATCGAACTGCAGGGAACCCTCTTTTATCATCAACTGGATACCGACTTTTAAATCATCACAGCCCTTCGGTTTCTCTCTACACTTGGCACACTCTAAAGTATAACCCGGGAAAATAGAATTGTCAAGCAAATACCTCTAAACATACCACAGCGGAGTAGTTACTTGTTCCACATTCATGATTAAATTCAACATTTCACCATTATCATCAATCATATTAACAACACCCCCTCCATGCCTAGGCATTGGGTTCTGAGTAACATTCGGACCAGTCACTGGAGTAAACTCAATTGCCTTAGCATCCAACAAGTCTTGTACTTTGCACTTCAACGCAAAGCAATTGTCAGTAGAATGGCCAACTCCGCCTGAATGGAATTCACATCTTGCGTTAGCATCATAGTTAGGAGGAAGTCTTGCGGGTGGTGGTGGCATATTTCTCAAACCGATCAACTTCAAATTGAGCAAATGGTGGAGTGCTTCAGTAAAAGATACTGGAAAGGGATCGAATTTTCTGGGTTGTCTTTGCTATTGATTATTATACTGATGGGGAGCATATTGTTGTCTCTGTTGTTAAGGCACTGCATTCGGTCTCTGCTGCGGAGGAACATTAACAGGAATAGAAACAACATTGATTTGTTGGTGCTGATGATCCTCTTTTCTTCCTCTATGAGAGTAAACTGCACTTGCGTTCCCTTTTCTTAGGGTAAGTGGTGAATGGTTTCTTACTGCCCCCGGATGAGCCACTAGAACCTCCAATCTGAATTTTCCCCAATTTCAAACCTACCTCAATCCTTTCACCAGCCATAACCAAGTCTGCAAATCCTGTCGAAGTACTTCCTATCATGTGCTCATAGAACGACCCTTGCAGGGTACTCATAAACATATCAATGAGTTCTCTCTCCATGAGTGGATGTTGAACCCTCGCAACCAACTCACGCCACTTCTGAGCGTATTCCTTGAAAGATTCTTTTGGTCCCTATGACATATTCTGTAATTGAGTGTGATTAGGCGCCATATCCACATTGTACTGATAATGTTTGACAAAAGCCCGAGCAAGATCATTCCAGCAACGAATATGAGCTTTCTCCAACTTCATGTACCACTCCAGGGATGCCCCAGATAGGCTATCCTGGAAAAAGTGAATCAAAAGCTTCTGATCCTCTGTATGCACCAACATCTTTCCGAAATAAGCAGTGGCATGAGTAATAGGACATGATGTTCCGTTGTACTTTTCAAACGTAGGAGGTTTGAACTTTGGAGGAACTTTCACCCTAGACACTAACCCGAGATCATTAGCATCCATACCAAGGACTCCTTGCCCTTCCACAGCCTTCAAATGTTCTTCCAACAACCGATACTTCATATCCTCAACCTGAACTTCCGGCTCTGAACGCCAAACAGAAAACTGATCTTCATCCTGGTCAAAGTCATAATCCTGGTCCTGATAATTCCTTACACCGCCTTGATTATCACTTATGTTCCCCACAAGACGAGGTCCTGGTGATAGGGGAAACTGTCCTACGTTGCGCACAAAAGGGTTTCCGGGCATCCCGTGAAAATTTCCAGCAGGCTGATCTTGCACTTCCCCCAATCCTACAGAAATATCCTAATAGAGCCCTTGATTTCCACCATCGCCTAGATGGCAACGCTGGTTGTTGACAATGGCAGCCAGTTCCTCATGTCGGCGATTCACATTGGTGATGAGCTCCATGAACTGAGTCATCTGAGTAGCCATCTGAGCCCTCATCTCAGCGAGTTCAGCTTGAACTTGTTCCATCTGTCTTGGCAAATTATTTCTGGTGGAATACCAATGAGTAGTCATCTTGAATTATGAATAAGAAAATCAGAAGAATAAGAATACCGTCTTGAAGGGAACATGCAATGAGAGCGAAGTCGTGATCTCAATTTCTAAATTGAGTGACTCATCGATCAACAATTAAAGAAGAAAAGCAATAAACATCCTATAGGGAACATGCAATGAGAGTGAAGTCGTGATCTTAATTTCTAAATTGAGTGACTCATCGATCAACAACAAACACAACATATGTATTAGATAAAAACCAGAGGGCCTCCTGACATATATCAGCAACAGAGGTCCCATCATGCAATCAGAGAACTATGCAAAATGAAAATGGTAGAAAGGAGATAGTGCAATACCAAACGGATAACTATCCGTAGCAACTGAGCAAGAATAAAAAGAAACCCAGAGAACTTCAAGCAAGCTGGCATCAGTAGACAAATCAAGTCAGAAATTACGCCATAAGGATGTAAGTAATGAGATTATCATATATGAACAGATCCCCATGGGTAATGTATAGTATTCACAATCTCATGTATATGTCCTGCATGGAATATCAAACATGCCAAATATAATAGCAGTGCCAGTGTAATAAGTTGTGTTCCATAAATAAAGTGAAACACAGTTGCCTTAGGCCAAAAGTGGAATACTATACATTGTCACAAAGTCTCCAAGATAGGCCAAGCTCTCTAATCCTAAGTCCAAGAAAAAGTCTCATGCTCCATAATGCCAAGGATAGTAACCAAATAGTCCAAGTATCATTAAAGTTTTTTATGGTTCATGTTGATTATTAGGTGTCTTTAAAAGGAAAAGAAAAGCTAAAGTGAGCAAAATAAAAATGACATAAAAGTAAATGCTCAAGTGAGCATAGATGAAAATAGCATGAAATGTAAAATGCTAAAAGTAAATGGTACATAAAGCATAAAAAATAAAAGCATAAAGTAAAGTCAATTGTTAGAAATTAGTGGTTAGTTGGATGACCATCTTGAAACTTGAATTTATAACTCATTAGAGGATTGGTAGAACCAAAGCCTCCCCACAACAAGTTGCATTTGCTTTTTGTCAAGTATATCATCCATTTTGGAATCCTCAAAAGTAACATTTAATGATCAACGATGTTTAAGTGATCCGCGTTGACCAAAAGTTTTGTAGATCCATTAGAGGATTGGTAGAACCAAAGCCTCCACACAATGAATCTCAAGGTTATTGGATCAAAGAGATCAAATTAACATACTTGGGCTTGCAATCATAAATTTGGGCCACGAATGATCATTTATTCGAATCGGAACAAAATTTAGCGCTATGTTAAGCAATCGTAAGTGGACTTATGTAGAAGTCGCACCTATTTTGAGGTCGGTCAATAGAAATTTATGTACTTCATGTTTGGATAAATGATATAGAGATCACCATCCATTAACATGTAACACAATTAAAAAAGAAAGGGATAAGATGAAGAGGGAGGGGAATGATAAGCTAATTTGGATCACCATTTTAAAATTCTTTCATCTTTAAATTCAACCACTCCTCTAGATGGATTAAAGAACTAAAAATATCATTAATCCAAAGCACCAAAAATGAATTAAATAATTCACTCTTAGGTAGATTTGAATTGATGAACATTTATCCAACTTCATCTACATCACAAAGTCCATTGAGTTTAAAGAGAAATTAGACATTTAAAATTGCAATTCAAACCAACAATCAAAAGGAGTGAGTAGAAAAAACATTTTGGATCAAAGCTGCCCTAAAATAAGGCAAAAAAATGCATTTTGTCCCTGTGTAAATCGATTGCACTACTGTGTAAATCGATTTACATAGTACATGTTTCATAAATCTACGCGAAATTGCTTCTGTGAAATCGATTGCACTGTTACTGCAATCGATTGCACACTATTACAGGCAGCAAAACAACATTTTAAAAGGCATATTTCTTGGTTAAACTTTCCATCAAACACCTTATAATCATGGATCCAATTGATCATGAAAATTCCATAAAATTATGAGAAAATAACACCATTAGAATCACAAAATAATGCTCAAAGAATCAAACCCAAAGATCAACAAGAGATCACATTGTGAAAGTTGAATTATCCAACTGACCAAAGGTAGATCTAGAGAATTATCAACACAACTTCAAGAATTTGCTTCAATTCAACCACAAGAATCAACTGCCAAGCTTGGATGTAGAGATTTATAAAGAAAAAGTGTTTGGATGAAGGTTTAGCTCAAAGATTAGTAAGCTTCAATGCAAAGCTTACTACCTTTTTGAAAATGGAGCTTTTAGTGAATTTGGTAGATGGAGAGAATTGAGAGATTTTTTAGCAAGGTGGATTTGGCTATCAAAAGCTTGAAATTTGAATAAAATGAGGGCTCATTTATAGAGTTTTAGGATTGGGATTAGTGATAATTTGGTAATTGATTCTTGGAGCCAAAATTTGAATTAATGATAATTCTTTCAAATATTAGAGCCAAAATTTGAATTAATGATAATTCTTCTTAAAAATGAAAGATTGGCACTAAAATTTGAATTAATGGTACATCTTTCAAAAATGAAGGAAAATTGGAGCAAAAATTTGACAAGTTTAAAATTGCTGATTTTTTTCAAATTTTCACGTTGTGCAATCGATTGCACTATAGTGCAAATCGATTTGCACGGTGTCTTTTTTCAAAAATGGCACAAAATACACTATGTGCAATCGATTGCACTCTAAGAGTAATAGATTGCATCAGTGAAAAAATGAATTTTTGTTAATTTTCTTTTGCAAAAAAGAGATTTTAGGAGAATAATACCAGGAATCTTTATTTGTAAGATGCTTCGACTTGGTACCTACAAAACACAAATACACAAAGACAAAGACAAATATTTTTTGTATTTTGATTAGAAGTTAGTCAACAACACATATACAAAATACACAACTAAGGTGCTTGGAGATTCCTCAAGAGCAAACTTAAAGATATGAGATAGCTAATCACGCTTCAAAACCCTAAATTGACTGGTGAATCAAAGGAGTGGTTCCTTCACATAATCAATCATAAACTTCAATCCTCTGATGGTCCAAAGAGATGGATAAAACATCTTGAGATATGCAATAACTTTTGGCTTGAAAGATCCAGAGGTTTAGATGATAAGGTTCTACTTGAGCAACTTGTCAATGCAAACAACTTTCAAAGCTTGAGGGAGACTTGATAACCAAAGTACTTTGATCCCATCACCATGTATGAATGCAATGCGATATGATATTCATGGTGAAACATAAGCCAAAAATCAAGAGGGTAAATTTTGGGGTGCAACACCGTGCCAGTACAGATCCAAGCTTTAGAAAAACACTATGGTGGGACCAAGCCAAAACATCGGCAATGACTATCATGAGGACAAGGACAGAATCAGCGGCAAACCTCCAGTCTTTGATGGAGAAAATTTTGACTATTGGAAAGATAGAATTGAGAGCTTCTTTCTGGCTCGTGATGCTGATCTATTGGACATGGTAATTGATGGATACACATATCCAGTGGATGAAAGTGGTCAGAAGATAGTCATAAAAAGGATATTTGATCAGCAAAAACGTGATTTCAGAAACCATCATAGAGCCAGAACAATACTTCTCAGTACTATCTCATACTCAGAATATGAGAAAATATCAAACAGAGAGACAGTCAAAAACATGTTTGACTCTCTGAGAATGACGCATGAAGGTAACATACAAGTCAAAGAAACCAAGGCCCCTGCGCTCATTCAGAAATATGAAGCATTCAAGATGGAAGACAATGAATCCATAGAAGCAATGTTCTTAAAATTTTAGATTCTTGTTGTTGGGCTGAAAGTTCTTGACAAAGGATATTCTACTGCTGATCACGTAAAGAAGATCATCAGAAGTCTACCCAAGCAATGGAGGCCAATGGTCACTACACTTAAGCTGGCTAAAGATATCAACAAGATATCTCTGGAGGAACTTGTCAGCTCCCTCAAAAGTCATGAGATAGAGCTAGAAGAAGACGAGCCTCAAAAGCAAGGTAAGCCTCTAACATTAAAATTTAACAAAAAATCTGATTCTAATGTTTTGCAGGCTATGGAAGAAACCTCTGATGGATCCTCATCAGAAGAAGATGAATTGTCTCTTCTCTCCAAAAGAGTCAATCAACTATGGAAGCAGAGACAAAGAAAATTCAGAAACCCAAGAAGATCAGAGAATCAAAATGAATCCTCCTCCAGATATAGAATGTCTGAGTCCTCCTCTGGACACAAGATCTGAAGCTTCTTTAGGAAACAGAAATTCAAATAAAAAACACATCATCTCTTATGAGTGAAATGAACAAGGGCACTACAAAAGTGATTGTCCAAGGCTTCAGAAGGAGAATCCTAAAAAGAAGTTCTTCAAGGAGAAGAAGAAAAGCCTCATGGCAACATGGGATGATTCAGACACTTCTGATGCTGACTCAGAGTTAGATGATGAAAGATCCAACATAGCTCTCATGGAAAATGTATCAGAATACAGTGAAGCTTCTGGTTCAGACTCAGAATCAGACACAGAAGAGGTATTCCCTGATTTCACTGTTAATTTTACTAAGGATGAACTTGCAGAAAGTCTGAATGAAATTCTAGAAAGGTATCAGCAAATCAGAGTCAAATTCAAGAACCCGAAAAGGGATCTTGTCTATGACTCTGAAAAGGCTGAGAGTCTTAGATTAGAGAATTCTGAGTTAAAAGAAAATATTTTAAAATTAGAAAACAATTTACAAAGATCTCAGAAAGAAATAATCTCAGAGACTCCCAGTAATTCTAATAAGATCATCAATGAGTATGATCACAGCTTTCAGAAGTTTCTGGCTAAAAACATAGATAGAAGAAAAATGGCTTCAATGATTTATGAAGTTAGCAGGAATGGCAGAAAAGGAATAGGATACCAAGGTAAGGTATCTCCAACTAAGAAAGTCATGGACCTTGTTATAAACACACACCACTAAAATCACACTTCACATATGGGCACACACATGACCTAAAATACACTAGTAGTGATTACTATGTCAAACCAAAATTCAACCAGAATTTTGGTAAAACTAACAAACCAGGACCCAACAAGATATGGGAACCAAAGGACAAAATTATATATGTAGCGAATATCTTTAGCAACAAGGCTAAAACACCAGTCATGGTACCTGGACTCTGGATGCTCTCGACACATGACGGGAAGAAAGCATATGTTCCAAAGCCTGGATCTTAAACCTAGAGGCTACGTGGGCTTTGGAGGCAACCAAAGAGGGAAGATCATTGGCTCTGGAACAGTAGGTAATGATAATCTTCCTTCTATAAATAATGTGCTTTTAGTTGATGGATTAATGCATAACCTGTTATCCACAAGTCAATTAAGTGATAACGGTTATGATATAAACTTTAATCAAAATTCATGCAAAGTTGTTAGTCAGAAATATGGAACTATCCTTTTTAATGGAAAGAGGAAAAACAACATTTATAAGATAAAACTTTTTGAACTAAAAAGTCAGAATGTAAAATGTCTTCTCTCTATTAACAATAGACAATGGGTCTGGCACAGAAGATTGGGGCACATTAGTATGAGAAGAATATCTCAGATTAACAAACTCAATCTGGTCAGAGGACTTCCTAACCTGAAGTTCAGCTCAGATGCTCTGTGTGAAGCATGTCAGAAAGGCAAATTTGCAAAACCTGCTTTTAAATCTAAAAATGTTGTTTCCAGCTCTAAGCCATTAGAACTTCTGCACATAGACTTATTTGGACAAGTGAAAAATGCGTCTGTTAGTGGCAAGAAGTATGGCTTAGTGATCATAGATGACTATAGCAGATGGACATGGGTAAAGTTCTTAAGATACAAGGACGAGTCACATTCTATGTTCGTTGCATTCTGTAACCAAGTTCAAACTGAAAAGGATCTTACAATTGTCAAAGTCAGAAGTGATCATGGTGGAGAATTTGAAAATAAAAAATTTGAAACATTTTTTAATGAAAAAGGAATCTTGCATGACTTCTCTTGTCCTAGAACTCTCCAACAAAATGGAGTTGTAGAATGAAAGAACAGAACATTGCAAGAAATGGCCAGAACCATGATCAATGAGACTAACATTGCTAAGATCTTCTGGGCAGAAGCAATTAACACAGCGTGTTACATTCAGAATAGAATCTCTATAAGACCTATTCTGGAAAAGACTCCATATGAATTATGGAAGAACAGAAAGCCCAACATTTCTTATTTCCATCCATTTGGATGCACATGTTTTATTCTGAATACTGAAGATCATTTGAACAAGTTTGACTCTAAAGCACAAAAGTGTATTATGTTAGGATACTCTGAATGCTCAATTGGATACAGAGTATACAATACGGAAACCCAAATTTTTGAAGAGTCAATCAGTGTTAGATTTGATGGTAAGCTTGACCCTTAAAAGTCAAAGCAGAATAATCTTTTGCAGGTATAGAAGTTGAATTCACAGGTACTGAAGACAACCCATCAGAAGTTCCCAACAGAGACGCTCCAACAACTTCATAAAGAAATATTACAAGTGATCCTGTACCATCTGTTGATCAACTCCATAAAAGGTTATCCAGAAGCAGCATAGCTCACCCAGAAGATAATATCCTGGGAAAGAAGGATGATCCAATCAGAACAAGATCAACATTCAGAAACTCTGAAGAATCCCTCATGGGACTGGTCTCTCTGATTGAACCAACATCTATTGATGAAGCTCTTCTGGATAATGACTGGATTCTAGCAATGCAGGAGGAATTAAACCAGTTCACCAAAAATGACGTATGGGATCTGGTTCCCAAACCAAAAGGATTCAACGTAATTGGAACAGAGTGGGTGTTCAGAAACAAACTGAATGAGCAAGGAGAAGTCATCAGAAACAAAGCACAACTGGTGGCACAAGGTTATAGTCAGCAAGAGGGGATAGACTACACAGAAACCTTTGCTCCATTTTCCAGGTTAGAATCTAGCAGACTCTTAATCTCATTTGCTGTAAACAATGGCATCACTCTGTATTAGATGGATGTCAAAAGTGCATTCTTAAATTGTTACATAGATGAAGAGGTATATGTGCACCAACCCCCTTGGTTTGAAAATTCCAAACACCCAGAATATGTTTTCAAACTAAAGAAGTCAGTCTATGGTCTGAAACAAGCTCCCAGAGCTTGGTATGAAAGACTAAGTAACTTTCTGTTAGAAAAGGAATTCACCAGAGGGAAAGTGGACACAACCTTGTTCAGTAAGACATTTAAGAATGACATTTTATTTTGTTATATTTACGTAGATGATATCATTTTTGTATCCACTAAACCTTCTCTGGGAAGAGAGTTTTCTAAGTGCATGCAGGCAGAGTTTGAGATGAGCTTAATGGGGGAACTCAAATTCTTTTTGGGCATTCAGATAAACCAAACTCCAAAAGGAACTTACATTCATCAGAGAAAATATGTCAGAGAACTTCTGAAGAAATTTGACCTCTCAGAATGTAAGCCATCAAGACTTTAATGCATCCCACATGCATTCTAGAAAAGGAAGAGGTAAGTAAAAAGGTAGAATAGAAAATCTACAAAGGTATGGTTGGATCTCTCCTTTATATGACGGCTTCAAGTCCTGATATTTTATTCAGTGTTTTCTTATGTGCTAGATTCCAATCAGATCCTAGAGAATCTCACTTAACAGCAGTTAAGTGAATTTTCAAGTATCTGAAAGGTACTACTAATCTGGGTTTGTTTTATAGAAAATCCAATGAATACAGCTTAGTAGGATATTGTGATGCTGACTTTGCTGGAGACAGAGTAGAGCATAAAAGCACTTCTAGAAGCTGCCAGTTTCTGGGAGACAATCTGATCTCATGGACCAGCAAGAGACAGTCCACAATAGCTTTGTCAACAGCAGAAGCTGAATACATAGCAGCTGCTGGATGTAGCACTCAAATGCTCTGGATGAAAAGTCAACTTGAAGACTTCAACATATTTGAGAGTAACATTCCTATCTTCTGCGATAACACTTCTGCCATATGTCTCTCTAGAAATCCCATTTTGCAGTCCAGGGCTAAGCATATAGAAATAAAACATCACTTTATTAGGGATTATATTCAGAAAGGAATTCTTACCTTGAAATTTATTGACACAGACCATCAATGGGCTGGTGTATTTACTAAACCCCTTTCTGAAGATAGATTCAATTTCATTCTGAAACATCTCAGCATGAAACTGTGCCCAGAATAAAATGTTTTATTTTCATATCCTAACCCTCAGAACTTTATTGTGTTCTATGAACATCTGATCAACTTGTCTTCAGAAGTTCGAAGTACAGTTGCCTCATAATCTATCTATGAAGATCTGAACATTTCATTTCAAGGATAGAGGCGTGCAGTTCACACCATGAAACATCTGTCATCCTCTCACAAGCTACCTTCTGAGGCTGAACATGCATTCAAATTCTGAAGGGTCCAAGGCTCTGATTGGATGCATTGAGGCACTTGTCATTGGTAATTGTTCAATATCGCTCTAAATCCCCTAATTTCAGGTTTCATTAATGCATATAATCATTACTTACTTTCTTTCTTACTGATTACGTTTTCTAAAAGGACCTATATAAACTCAATTTACTATTTCATTCATTCACGTTTTACCATCTTCAATATTCACTCATGTTCTAGTTTATTTTTCAAAAAACCCTTTGTCAATTTTCTTCAAAGAATTTGTGTGAACAATGGCATCATCATGAAGTCTCAAGAATCTCAACAGTGCTCCTGAATCTTCATCTACTGAACAATATGAGGAGCCCATTAGAACGCTACTCACTCTGGTTGACAACCTTGAAGTTCTATGTGAATTGATCGTTGATTTTGAAAGCTTACAAGAAAATGGGTTTAATATGTATGAAGATGTAACTGCACAGGGATGGAACATATACTTTGATCGTCTATTGGGTCCAACCTTTCCCATTCTTGTTAAAGAGTTTTGAATTCATGCTACGTCATCCAACCCCCAGGTCACATCATATGTTATGGGGAAGAAGATAGTGATTACGGAAGATTTGATTGGGAAACTCATTGGATATAATGGCGGTGGAGTCAGATGCATTGATATGGCTGATAAGTGATCTGACCTAAAATCTATTACTAGGGAAATCTTCACTTCTGGACAGCCATCCAGCAAGATCAGAGACTTGAAGGACCATTACTGAATTTGGGTCAGAATAATTATGGGATGTATCAATCACAGGAAGCCTACAAGCTCCCTTAATTACATCAATATTGATCAGCAGTTTCTGATTTACTTCATTGCAAAGAAGACCAAGATAAACCTTCCACATTTTCTCTTCAACCATCTCAGAATAAGTGTGAAAGAGACAAGAGAAGAAGAAAGAACTAAGAGGGATTGGATTCCTCTAGGAAGATTGATTTCAGATATTCTAACAGAAAACAGGCTGATAGAACATCTGACAGATGCTCAAGAAATCAATACTCTGGAAGCAACTGCTGGGAAACCTTTAAATGCCAAGAATCTGAAGAAAATGAAGATTATTGAGAACATTAAGAGGGAACCAACAATTGCTTCTCATGAGGTCATCACTTCTAGGAGATTACCTCTGAATGATTTTCCACTATTTTCTGAGATAGATGCCTTTCCAGAGATCATAATCAGATACCTTGAAGCTTGCAAGGCCTATGGGACTATTCCAGAAATCAACATCCAAGATCTGTACAAGCCAGCTCCAGAGGTTGTGCTAAAGAAATCCAGAAAGAGGAAGGCAGTAGGAGAAGGATCCTCTCAGAGGACACCCAAAGCTACGAAAAATAAAGGTAACCCTTCTTTTATTTCTATTTTAGAATCAATAGTTATTCCAACATCTGAAACCATTCCCCCTCAACAAATAGAAAATTCTTCACCCCAAACATTTGAGGATTTTGACATAGAGTTTGACCCATCTATAACCCTTGGAAATTTATTGAATGAACCTCACTCCCCCAATCCAAATCCAAATCTAGAACAACATCAACTAGAACTTGCTAGAGTTCTATCTGATATTGAACTGTTTGATCAAGACTTTTCCTCACCACTCCCAGAAAATCCACAACCATACTCTCCTCAACCAGAAAATCCACAACCACACTCTCCTCAACCAGAACATCTAAACCTCAACTCACCCCAACCAGAAAATGAAAACCCTCTCACTCCCCAATCTGAAACCCATCTTCTGAAATACCTGAACCAGAAATTCAACACGCTACCGTAAACCAATCAAAAGACTCCCTTTCAGACTCTGATACCACCCCGATTCTTGGGATAACAGAACCTCTTACGGTTCGTTTACCTCTCTCCATTCATGATATTTCAAAAATCCCTTCACCATATGAATCTACACCACTAAACACCCCTCACTCACCAATCCTGATTTCAGACTCTTCCACTCCCTCACATATCAACCGTCTAGCTGACCAACTCAGACTTGTCATTGATCTACAAGTGCTGGACCAACTATCTTCCACCTCAGATCCTCACATCTCTGAGTCATCAATGTTCTGAAGAAATTGCAGCATGCAAGATTCTAAGTTCTGAAGCGTTACTTTTCAATCAAGACAGCATCATATGCAACAGCTTCATTCAGACAAGAATCTTCTCAATATGGAAACAACATTGAATGTCCATTATCACGCTTTATGTTGGACAAGATTTCCATGCCTATATAAACAAGCTTATAGGACAAATTGTTCACGATTTTGACGACTACTGCAATATACCTCTCAAACGCTGCAATCTTACATATTCATATATACGCTCAAAATTGTGTAAAATATCACAGTTGTAATACAATTTTTGTAAGGAAAAACAATAGTACACCATATATTATTTCATTATAATTAAGCTTGTTTTCCTTGAGATAAATCGCGTTGTGGTTGTACTCAAGAAGACTTTTTCAGTTGTCAAAGTTGTGTTGTAATCAGTTTTGATTAGTGAATTAAGTCCTCGTTGGAGAGATGCGAAATCACCTTGGCAGTTAGACTGGAGTAGTTTGAGATCAAACGAACCAGGATAAAAATATTGTGTCTATTGCGCTTTTGATTTTAAGTTTCAATTCAACACCCCTTTCTTGTGTTTTTCACTTCTTTAGTAACCAACTTAGTGGCGGATAGAGGCCCTAAGGCGTAACCGACTTAGTGGCGAACAGAGGTCCTAAGGCATAACCGACTTAGTTGGAGGACAGTGGCTCTAAGGCATAACTGAAACAACCTGTCCGAACTGTCATCTTGTAATGAAACATCAATGAAGTCACCACCGAACAACTTTTATCCCTCCAAAATGGAAAGGTGAACATCGAGAAAACCTGAAGAGGTAGAAATCACGGTCTTTCGACCGAGAGATCGGATAAGGGAGTCTGTTACGCGAGGCGAAGGTATTAACACCCCACACGCCCGTAGTACTCTACGGTATCCACTCTTGTTGTCTAATCTAACGGGTTTGGTCAAAACCTATGTCTATGGCTTAAAGCTAAAAAAGGGAATGCATGTGAAAGAAAAAAAAGAAAACAATGTAGGGAAAATAAAAGTTGTGCTCGGTTGGGCCCTACAACAATGCCTAAGTATCCCTTTTAAGGAATCAGAGCAGCCATAGTTCGGCTCATATATTCTGGTTGGTTTGTGTTTTTTAGTTAAGACAACAAAAACAGTCAAGATGGAAAAACATCAAATAAAACAACAAACTAATGAGATGGTAAAACATCGACTAAATAATAACAAAGTAACATGTCAAAGATAGTGAAACACCAAATGGTAAAACATCACACCTAACAATGACATTAAGAATCAAAGTAGGATAACAAACATGTGCGATGGCGAAACATCGGCTTCAAACAAGTATGCAATGGTGAAACATCAGCTAAAAGATAACAAGGTAACATGTCAAAGATGGCGAAACACCAAATGATAAAACATCACACCTAACAATGATATTGAGAATCAAAGTAGGATAACAAACATGTGCGATGGCGAAACATCGGCTTCAAACAAGTATGCAATGGTGAAACATCGGCTAAAAGATAACAAGGTATTGTGGCAAAGATGGAGAAACATCAATAAACCAGATGACAAAACATCACACCTAACAATGATATTGAGAATAAAAGTAGGATACAAACATGTGCGATGGCGAAACATCAGCTTCAAACAAATGTGCGATGGTGAATCATCGACTATAAGATAACAAGGTATCGTGCCAAAGATCAAAGCCAAGAGGCGCACAAACAAATAAAATTGGTTTATATCTTTTACCTTGAAGAAGGGTTTGAGTTTAGTAGAAGTGTTTTAGGATTTGCCAAGAAAACAATTTCTTGTTTTAAGATGCAAAATGCAAAGGAAGGAAAAAACAACTAAGGGCAACTAGCCTAGCACTATCCCTAGTGTTATCATACAATGATTAATCCTAAGGTTGAGGATAAAGGAAAATCCTAACCTATGCTAGCATACATGGATTCCTACCTTAATCAACATGTCAAAGGAAGCTTAACAAAACTATCCTATAGGGAACATGCAATGAGAGCGAAGTCGTGATCTCAATTTCTAAATTGAGTGACTCATCGATCAATAATTGAAGAAAAAAACAATAAATATCCTATAGGGAACATGCACTGAGAGAGAAGTCGTGATCTCAATTTCTAAATTGATTGACTCATCGATCAACAATTGAAGAAAAAACAATAAATATCCTATAGGGAACATGCACTGAGAGCGAAGTCGTGATCTCAATTTCTAAATTGATTGACTCATCGATCAACAATTGAAGAAAAAACAATAAATATCCTATAGGGAACATGCACTGAGAGCGAAGTCGTGATCTCAATTTCTAAATTGAGTGACTCATCGATCAATAGTTAAAGAAACAAACACAAACACAACATACATATCAAACAAAACAGAGGGCCTTCTGACATATATCAGCAACAGAGGTCACATCATGCAACATAGAACTATACAAAAGGAAAATAGAAGAAAGGAAATAGTGCAATATCAAACGGATAACTATCCGTAGCAACTGAGCAAGAATAAAAGAAATCCAGAGAACTTCAAGCAAGCTGGCATCAGCAGACAAACCAAGTCAGAATTTACGCCATCGGGATGTAAGTATTGAGGTTTTCATATATGAATAGATCCCATGGGCAATGTATAGCATTCATAATCACATATATATGTATCTTTCATAGACTATCAAATATTCCAAGAACAAGAGCAGTACCAATATAATAAATTATGTTCCACAAATAAAGTGAAACACAGTAGCCTCAAGTCAAAAATGGAAAACTTTTCTCAGAGTACCTCGCGCATTCAACAACCAAGTTAGTATTCCCATAAATAGAATGATGACTCTCATAAGGGATGGATAATGACAACATAATTAAGTGAGAAAACATGATATCAACTATCAAAAAATTAGATATGATAGACAAAAAGAAACAGGCATGTGGACAATTTGGTCAAAAGTTAGAGGAATTTGCTCCTTTCTATCACCATATTGAATTGACAATTGAATATCAATCAAGGATCATAGGAGCTTGAGAAGAATACAATCAAAGACCATGAAGGTAATTAGCAACCACAAATCAATCATACTCAATTACTTCATCACAGCTCATAAGCATAATGAAAGAGGAATCCCACACAATGCATCAAAGACTTAGATTTCAAGCTAACCATGGAAGAAAGTCAAACAAGGCCAAAATTAGAGAGTTTGTAACAGTCAAAGATCTGAAGTAAAGCTTCCAAAACATAATTAGGACATGACCAAAAGGTTAAAGTGTTGATTTTAAACATGCTGCACAAGTGCATTCAAAATTCCTCACAAATTCAACAAGGATAAAAGAAAGAAGTCAAACTCCATTCATGATTATAACTAACTTAAGTAATAGGGATCAATTACTTTCAAGTCTTTATGAGACTATCATTGAAGTATAATTTCCCTTCATGTTATCATTGGCCATCTAATGACCTCAAACTCAAATTGAAAACTCAAGTTTCAAAGTGAAGATCAACAAGAAAGCAAAAAGTCATAAAACATGCATCAAAAGGTTCAATCATTCAAACATGGGGCATTAAGTGGAATGACTTGAGTTTATATGGATAAACAAAACCAACATGACCATTAGGTGCCAAATTATAAGCCTCACTCAAGTTCATTGGCCATCAAGCAAATTGCAATAAGATATACAACATTAGTTAGGTACCTTCACTTCAAAAATACATCAAAAAAAAAAAAGAAAAGGGCTCCCATAATTCAAACAAAAAATTTATTAGCATCCTTAAGATGTATAAGAGTCAGCAAACATGTTTTAAGTTCATGGATGGATGAGGAAAGGATCAATCAAACTTCAAATATCAAAAACTAGTTGGCAAAAACCACCAAACTAGACAAATTTTCAAAATATTTTGTGGAAAATACCAGACCTTATCAATTAATTCAAGAAAAATCTTTTTAAGGACCTCAATCTATATATGAACCTTAAACAAGAACCAAATTCAATTGAAACTCAAGGCCAATTCCTTTTTGGAATCAAAACAAACAAGGGAATTAGCAAAACCCTAATTATTTAGAAAATGAACTCAATTATTGATTAATCAAGTTCCAATTCTAAACAAATCAAACTAAAATCATACAAAAATAAAGAAATCTCCAAAGATCAGAGAACTTATTTTTCAAATTTTTAGAATTAAAGAAAAGTCAAAAATAAAATCAAAATTCAAACCTTTAAACAATTAAACAAAAAATTAACATCTCAAAATAAAATTCCAATCAAAAGTCAGAAAAATATCCAACCAAAATTATATTCAAATATTGGAATTAAAAACCAGCATCCATGATTTTTTGTGGAATTTTTGAATTAAAGGAAATATTAAAACAAAAATTATGAAGCAAACATTTCAAATAAACTTCTCAAATTAAATTTCTAATCAAAAATAGGAAAAATGCTAAACCAAAATCAGAATCAATTTCTAAATTATTTTATGAGTCAAAGGTAATTTTTGTGGAATTTTTAGATCAAAAGAGCTATTAAAATAAAAATAATCATTGAACAAACAATTAATTAAACTTATGAAATTTTAAACCAATCAAAACATTTTTTAAAAATTCCAATAAAATTTCACAAGATAGTAGAATTTGTTTTGGACTTGTGATAATTTTTTCAGAATTTTTTTAAATGGTTTTGATCAAGAAACAAAAATCAGAAAATTAATTGAAATCAAAATATAAACTAATATTCAAAAATTCAAATGGGTCGTTCATATGATGACACCTCATCATCCCTAACCTCCAACCAAACCAGAAAACGCGCGCGCCCATCAGTGTTGCACCCCAACTTCAGTCCCTCCAAACAAACTCGTTTCTCAACCATTTTTCATCAAATTAAATGCAAATTAAAGTCATCATGACAAGGAATTCAATGCAATTTGAATCACATCAAGTAGTCAAACATGGATTTAGAAATTTATGCATAAAAACATCAAAAACTCACTGAAACCTAGAGTTGTAGAGATCTCAAACAAGCATTGTATACCAAATGAAATCTCAAATTGCTTCGGAATCATTCATATAAGATCCACAAACAGTTATTCATGCTTAATTTCAACAATAAACGGCTACATTTTAAAAATCAAAGTTGAATGAACCTACCTCAATTCAAAATCCAAATGCTTGATTCTCTCACTCCAGATGCGATTCCAGGCTTGCTTTAGCTTCCTTAGCACTTGAGGATGAAGAGCCAAGAAGATAAACTCCCAATGCACCACTAAAACTTGAGATTCGAAGAAAAGTGCAGCAATGGAAATTCTGAGTTCAGATCTGGAATATGGAAGTTATGACCTCTCCCACCCGCCTTCAGTGCTTGCTTCTTATTATATATGACTGTAGAGTAGGTTTTCCGAGAGAAATGGGCTTCAAAGTGAGTGCATTGCCCAATTGGAATTTTTTCTATATTGAAAAATGAAATTCTGACCATGCCATCCGCTCATGCATTTTTTCTCATTTCAATTGCTTCTGAGGCCTTTCTTACTCAGATTTTGATCCACCAAATCTTGGCCCTTGATTCCTCGTAATAAGATCATGCTAGTGTTTTTGCAAATTTGGCAAGTTTTGTCAATTTTTGAGTCATGGTGGTACAGCTGCACATGGGGCACGATTTTGATGCCATTATGGGCTTCCTCAAATCACAAATGGGTCATGGGCCTGATTATAAGTTAAAATAATGATTGAAAATGAAGTTCTCAAGTTTTAGCATTTTGCTTGCATGGCTAAAGTTCAATAAAATGGCATGTAATTCAAAAGACCATAACTTGTTCATACTTTTGAATTTAGAGACAAATGAATAAAATTTGGAAAGGTCTTGAAAAGATCTACAATCCCTTAGTTTTGAGTTTTGGTAATTGAATCCATTAAGGTCCTCAAAATTTGACATGAAATTCACTACTTCTGGAAAATGACCTATAATTTTAACTTGAGGCATGAACTTCCACAGACCATAACTCCTGACTCTTTGCCAATTTGGACATGAGACTAAAAGGAGATGAAATATCACCCTCTTATCTTTCCAAGCATATTTCATTTGCATTTTTTTGATCAAAGGTGAATAAAATATGAATTTTTGAATTTAAGTCCTCATTTTCCAAAATTAGAAACTTTTAGGGTTTCTTCATGAACAAGTTTCAACCCAAACCTCAATCTTTTTTATCCAATGATCAAAATGGACTTGAGATATGAAAAGTACACCCTTGAATTGATGGTTGACCAAAAGGTCACTTGGTCAACCTTGACTTTGACTGATTTTGACCAAAATGACCATTTTGCCCCTTTGAATTAATTGGTCCACTTCTCTTCAAAATTGAAGGTAAAAAATTCAAACATATTATCTCCCAAATATATAGAGGCCATGTACAAAGTTTCACTTCAAAATTCTCAATAAATCTTGATAAAATCCCAAACCCTAGTTTTGGTTAACACCTTAGGAGACTGATGAATCATCTCCAAAATTTCAAATCCTCTGGGCATCTTGACCAATTTCTTATACAAAGAATTTTCAAATACCAATGAGATGTTGTAGCTTCCAAATCAAGACTTGTACATTGATCAATAGCCTTGATCAAGCAAAACCCTGATTTTGACTGGTGAATCAAAAGAGTGATTCTTCTTATAATCAATCACAAACTTCAATCCTTTGATGATCCAAGGAGATGGATAAAATATCTTGAGATATGCAATAACTTTTGAGCTTGAAAGATCCAGAGGTTTAGATGATAAGATTCTACTTGAGCAACTTGTCAATGCAAACAACCTTCAAAGCTTGAGGAAGACTTGATAACCAAGGTATTTTGATCCCATCACAATGTATGAATGCAATGCAATATGGTATTCATGATGAAACATAAGCCTAAATCAAGAGGGTAAATTTTGGGGTGCAACAGCTGCCCCTATTTAAATATCTTCAACCTGATAAGTGAGAAAAGTGACAACTTTCGAGCGTTCAGAGTTGAAGATGATTGAATACAAAAGAACCCGAAAATTTACACTCTTGAAGAAGAAAGAAAAAGAAGCAGAAAAACCCCAAGACATGCGTCAGAATGAAGTTGTAACGCAGGTTGAAACAGACCAAAAACAAAGAAGAATAGACGCAACTAAACTTCCGGACAAATGTGCCAGGGCAAAACTGGGCTTCAAAAAGAAGAGGTGAGATAAAACTCAAACCACAAAGTATAGGCGAAACCCTAGCTCTGGAAAAGAAAACGTACGCGGGTGAGGAGACGAAACTCTGAGCTCGACCCAAAGCAAAGTGGCTAGAGTGTGTGATTCTAGGAGAACTTGCTAATCTCAAACTAAGATAGACAGTATGAAGGAACTGAAAGCATCCCAGAAATGAGGAACAAAAGCGAGACGAAACTTGACTCAATAACCAGTTAGACGAAACTAAACTAGATGGGTACTAGGATGAACTGGATTTCACGCACGGGTAACGAGGAGAAACTCGATCGATAGAAAAGTGATGAGAGTGCATGTTTCTAAGAGCACCTGCTGGTCTCAGACTAATGGATAAACAGTGACGAAAACTGATAGAAGAATCCAAGGAACAAAAGAGACTGATTTCAATCCAAGGACGCGATACGAACACTGCACTCGGTAAACAAACACCGTCAAAGGGTCTAAGGTATGAAAGCAAAAAACGAGATGAAACTCGACTCAATAACTAGTTAGGAGAAACTAAACTCGATGAGTACCAGGACGAAATTGGATTTCATGCACAGGCGACGAGGCGAAACTCGACCCAAAGCGAGAGTGATGAGAGCGCATGTTTCTCAAAGCACCTGTCGGTCTCAGATCAATGGATAAACAGTGACGAAAACTGATAGAAGAATCCAAGGAACAAAAAGAGACTGATTTCAATCCAGGGACACAGTACGAACACTGCACTCGATAAACGAACACCGTCAAAGGGTCTAAGGTATGAAAACAAAAACGAGATGAAACTCAACTCAATAACTAGTTAGGCGAAACTAAACTAGATGAGTACTAGGACGAAACTGGATTTCATGCGCAAGGTGAGGAGACGAAACACTGAGATCAACCCAAAGCAAGGAGGTTAGGGCGTACACCTAAAAACTTGCTGAAAGCGAATATCAGGACAAAATTGGTGTTCGAAAAGGTGCATCAATAGACATTGGAATGAACCGGAGAGGGTAGTGAAGACTAAACCCGAGAAGACCGCGCCAAGGCGAAACTAAACTACAGTCAAGAGTAGACACTCAAACAAACCAATGATTGACGTCAAAAGGATATTGGTATGGGGAGCAAACTTAGATAATGAGGACGAAGACCTCGCTGGGGATTTAATCTGAAGTATATGCAAATTCACAGGGGACAACATAAACAATAATGGCTTATGTTCCCATGCATGTTTGAATTTTATCTATATAGCGTGATGTTCCATATATTGGAAATGCTACGCGTTTTGATAGATGCAATGTAATGATGCATGTTTAAAAGTTTCACTGGGGAATGGCCAATTGAGAAGCCAATAACCAAGAAGTCAGAATCTGACATGACTTACAAAAATAAATTGCAAAATCCAAATGATAGGAGAAAATATGGGGAACCGCTAGAGAGGGAACCTCGAAGAGATGAAGCTTCGCGGGGAATAACATCTGGGCAACTAGTAGAAACGGGCAATAAACATTGAGAGGAGCTGCATAAATAAATTGTAAACTCCTAGAGAAGATCGGATCGACACTGTAGCTTCTGGAGAGGCACGCCATCTGAAGATTAGACATTGAGGGAGAAGATCAGGGTAAGACTGTAATCTCTGGAAAAGACAGCGCACGGCCGTGTTGAGGATGACACCAAGACAACAAACTCGACGTGAGGGGTGAAAACCTTTGATGGGGGAACAAAGCTCTGTTGAGGAAACAGGACTTCACCGGGGATACAGAACTTTGTTGAAGATTTTTGTTGGAGAGACTTTTTTGGAATGCAGCCATTGGATGGATCATGCAGATAGTCACACAGTATCGACTTTATTGGGGATAAGGAAAGATCTTAATATAAGGATGCCCCAATCAATAGACCGACTGGGAAATGAGAGGTCACGACGAGGGATCTCTGTTGGCAACTCCATTTGCGATATCCTCAAATCTAGAGTCTCAGAATGAAGCCTTTAAAAGAAGATTCCTGGGGCAACAAAACTTCACTGCGGAAATGAAACTTCACTGGGGATAGGTAAAGTCTTATTCATACATGGGCTCTGTCTAACATAAGAAAAACCAAATATTCCCTTTTTGACAATCATTAAGCCCTTTATAGGTGTTCAACGTGTAAACTCTTTTTTTGATGTCAAACAAATGTTTTACATGCAGAAAGATGTTTATTTTGGGTATGACAGATTTGATGCAACGATTATTTAAGCCTTGAAGTTGAAAACCTTAACAAAGTGTCGCATCTCTGTCGTGAATGAATCACTGGCTAGAGTGCAAAAAAATTCAAAACATTCCTTCCCCCCCTTTTTTTTTTTAAAAAACAAGTCAAGATGCGGGTGATAAGATACTAACATGAATATGAAACACATATTTGGGAGTTTAGGAAAAGTTATCCTATTTTAGTATGTTTCGAGTTAAACCCTCGTTTTAGTTAGGACTTTTAGAGGTTGTAACGTGGCCTGGTTCGAGGTTTTTTAGAAAAAAAATTTCAAGGCTCAAGTTATTTGGTGCCCACCCCCTTCGTGATATTCTCCTGTCCTAAGTTCAGCTAACTTATCACAAGCATTCATCTTTCAAAAGGAATTATAATGGTTGAGTGATCACGTCAAGTTCTCCAACGTGATTGTCACTTAACTTTTATTGCTTTTGTCTTTGATACTATTGTTCCTCTTCTTTTGATGAAAATTTTATTGAATAATATTTTTTCGGCCTTTTAGGCTCTCTTTTCCCTAACTTATGCCTGGACAAAATATTTTGAATTTCAATTTTGGGAGTCCAGTGGGACACCCTAACTTTTGCCTAAGCGACTTGTTTTCAAGTTTCGACTTTGTGGGGCTTTTTGTTTCTTTCTTATTCATACTTTCCACTTCGAACAAGTCAATGTGACTTTAGGTCTTTGGATTTTTTCTTTCTTTCTTTCTCTCTCTTTTTTTTAAGAAAACAAATGCCTCATTCTTTGGTCAGCGAGGGATAGACATTATTGTATCGATTCGATCTCGGCCTCAGGACTTTGTAAGGAAATGAACATCGTGTTTTTGACATGATCTCATGATGCGAAAGATAAAATATGGTGATCCTCAGTTGGGACATTCCTTTTGAAATTTGAATGCTTGGTCAAATTAACTGAACATCTACCCTGCCCCTGGTTTAAAAAAAATAAGGTTTTTTTAACGGAAAAGAAACTCCTACTTCGAAGGCTCAGAGGGGTTAACGAGGGTCTAACTCTGTTATATGTCCGGTGTTCGGGGATTGAAACAATGCATGTACATCGTCAACGGGGTTCTACTCAAAAGCATACCACTACAATTATCGTTTTTAGCTAAACTCCTTCCTCCAAACTCTTGGCTAAGCAAAAGAATTGGCACAATTGGTATCAAAATTCCCAAAAAATCTATTAAAGAGTGATACTGGATGGATTAAGTAAAATGAAACTATTTCTTCAAGGCAAAAATATTCAACGCATCAAGACTGACATTCGACCATAAACAAAATCCTATATGCAGACAATGCTAAAACATTCAATCAAGATAACACATGAAAGTGCGGCAAAGAAACGTAATAAAAGCCGTTATGGGGAAGAAATATCTCCAACTAGGTTCGCCGAACTCGCCGACCTGCCGTAATCTTGATATTACCCTGACCCATGACCTTTACCAACAACACGAAGCTGTGAAACAAATTGGCAAGGCATCCACCAGTAAAGTGAATGAGAATCCTATCAATCATAGAACCAAACACACCCCTTGCACAATAGTAGTTGTGTTTGTTATCCGTATTTCAAGCGATCAACTAACCATGACTTAGATTACCATTTCCGTGTAAGGCCCACGAAGTTTATATGCACATGCTTATCAAAATATTGGACGTTTTTGCAAACAAAATAGTAAAAAGGGAGAAAAGAAACGTATACGTGTACTTGAAAGAAGATATTCTATTGATTTTGAGAAATCAACCTGTGAAAAAAGGTATTTACATTTGGAAGCAAGTAATTAAAAAATCAAAGCAAACAAGTGTTTACAAATGGCAATGTGAATGTGAATATCCATCAAGTCCCGACTCTGCTATGACTCTTATGACTCTTACGCTTTCATCTTCCTGCTTTCAGACAGATCATTCTTGGATTAGCTTAGAGCTTATGCCAGGTGACGGAATGAAGGAAAGGAACAAAGGATCTCATGCCGAGCGTAGTCATTTGCTTTAAGTCCCTAACTTTTGCCTGAATCACCCTTTCGGGTTTTCGATTCACCAGGACACCCTCTTTTTGCCTAAACCTCCCTTTCGGGTTTTCAGTTTAGCGGGTATTTTTGTTATTATTTTTTTTATGCAAAGTATTTTTTAACTACGTCAGCATTCACAGGGAGAGGGAAGTACTCTCCATCCATAGTCGTGAGCATCATCGCTCCTCCAGAGAAAATTTTTCTGACCACAAAAGGACCTTCATAAGTCGGAACCCACTTGCCCCTGGGATCTCCCTGGGGGAGTATTATCCTTTTTAGCACAAGGTCACCTGGCTTGTAACACTGAGGTCGTACCCTCTTATCAAAAGCTTTCCTTATCCTTTACTGATATACCTGACCATGACATACAACCGTCAACCTCTTCTCGTCAATAAGTTCCAACTGATCCAGCCAATTCTGTACCCATTCATTTTCATACAACTCAACATCCCTCATGATTCTAAGAGAAGTAATCTCGACTTCTACTGGCAATATTGCTTCCATGCTGTAAACCAATGAAAATGGGGTTGCCCCAGTCGAAGTACGCACAATGGTGTGATAACCATGCAAAGCGAAAGACAGCATCTCATGCCAATCTTTATAGGTTACCACCATCTTCTGTACGATCTTCTTAATATTCTTATTGTTCGCTTCGACATCACTATTCATCTTTGGTCGGTATGGGGAAAAGTTATGATGCTTGATTTTGAAGGACTCACAAAGCTCCTTCATCATTTTGTTGTTCAAATTAGACCCATTATCGGTAATGATCTTTTCAGGCACTTCGTAGCGACAAATAATATTGTGCTTAATGAACCGAGTTACCACCTGCTTGGTGACATTGGCATAGTGTTGTACCCCAAAATTTGCCCTCCCATATTTCTCAAAACATTTCAAGAAAAATTCACAAGTCCAACCCGGCGCGTCATATTCAGGTATTCTTTCGCCAAGATATCTCTGATAACGTATTCTCAAATTCAGGTTCGGCTCAAGAGTCAATTCTTTAAAGAAGGTATCCGAATGTGTGAGTTTTCTCGAAGAAATATGGTGAAAAAGTGTGCTGAAAGTGCAGTTTTTACGCGCTAAAAAATTCATAACTTGAAGATCGTGGCTCGTTTTGAACCCGTTCCGGTGGCCAAAATTCCGTATTGACATTATCTATGTTTTCCTCTCTCACGGCTGGAAGCCAATTTCGATCATAAGGTCTTCAAAAATGTGGATTTATCAAGTATTTTCATACAGAAAATTTGTGACAGAAGTTTATTTGCGTCATGTTCAGAAAATCATAACTTGGTCAATTTTCATCGTATCGAGCTGGTTCCGGTGCCAAAATTTCACAAATTGAGTTGGCTACATTTTCACAGAAGGTATTGAGTTCAAACGGTATTCAAAAGGCCTTCGTTTTTTGCTCAGAGTGCGTGACACGCTGAAAATCCTGAATGCTGAATATTATTTCATCTGGGCCGAAACTTCGAAAATTCATAACTCGGTCAATTTTTATCGGATTGGACTCATATTTTTAAACAAGGTCACTGACTCATAGATCTACAACTTTGCTTCAAAAGTCGAGACCAAATTATGCACCGATCAATACCAGTTTTTTATTGAAGAACGTGTCAGAGTCGACACTGGAGCCCAAAATAAGTTTGTCTGAGCTGAAACTTCAAAAATTCATAATTAATTCACCGTTTATCCGATTGAGCCGATTTTCGGACAGGAGTTAGTTCTCGATGCCGGCTACATTTTGTTTTCACATTTCAACTTCAAAAATTGCACTTAAGTCCCTGCGATTTAGCCTGGAAAGTGACGAACTCAAGTGAACATGGGAGGCCCAATTGCACATTCAAAGCCCATTTTCTTTACCCTAATTTCCATTATATAATCACCTTCTTTTCACACAAACCAAAGGGGAGGAGGAAAAGAGAGAAAAAAACCTTGCCACAACACTGTTAGAATATCAAATTCTTTCAAGAACCCTAAAACCTTGAAATCCTTATTACAAATCCCTCTTTCACTACAAACAAGCCATCTCAGTTACAAACCAACATCTTATTACTTCTTCAGTAAGGGTAAGGCTGACTTGATCTCCATGATCCAAAGGGCATAAAAGCATTCATGTCACTACTTTTCCAGTAAGGGTAAGGTTGATTTGATCTCCATGATCAAAAGGGTATAATCATTCATACATGTCATATTGTGCCTAAACATTAAATTTCTTCATATATTGACTTTATTTGCATTTTATGATTTTATTTAATGTGTTCGTGAGATTCAACACTGCAGATTTAGACAGGATCCCATGCAGGTTCATTAAGGAACGTTGAGGCCAAAAGCCAAATGGCCAAAAGCCAAATGGCCAAAAGCCAAAAGCCAAATGGCCAAAGTAGAAAAACTTATGCTTGAAACTAATACATGGCGAGACAGACATCCTAGAAGATTAAGGAACATTGAGGCTAAAAGCCAAATGGCCAACAGGCAGAACACAAATGGCCATGAAACCCAATCCAATGGCCAAAGAATGCAGACCACGGTACTCAGGAGTCAATGAACACGCACGTGATGCCAGAAAGTCAAACAAGGCTTTTTGTCTAATGGGCCAGATTTCTCACAAAAAACCTCCCTTTGGGTCTGAATACCCTCCATGGTTTGCACATTTTTATTTTTTTATTTGATTTTCCTTTTTATTCTTTTAATTGTTTTCAATTGTTTTCTTTAGATTCATAAATTAATTTTCATAAGATAAAAAATCAGAAACTAAAATATATTTAATTATTATTATTTCACTATTAATTTATTTTGTAAATAAAACCTTTATTAATTAATTAGTTTTTTATTCTAGGGTTAACTTTAACATTTTTCTTAATAAACTTAAAATTTGTAGAATTAGGTTTTAATCAATTTTCATCCTTTTTCTTTTCTTTTCACTAATAATTAATTATTTATTTTTATAAATCAAATTGCCATTAATTAATTAATTTAATTTTAGGTTTAATTTTAACATTTTTTTTCTTAATAAATAAAAGTTGTAGAATTAGGGTTAATTAGTTAATTTCATTTAATTCATATAAAAAACCATAAATCCAAAAAAATACCAAAATAATTTCTTTTTTTCATTTTTATTTAATTTAATAATTTAATTTAATTTCATTAAAAAGGGTCCAACACCCTCGCTTCCAATTTTAATTCCAATTCGCGCATTTTATTTATTCCTTCTTTTAAATATTAATGTAATTCTCCCAAAGCCGTGTAAATTTATATTTCTCGCACTTTCTTTATTTTCTGTCAAATCGGGTCCTGGATTAAATTTGGCGATGTGGACCCGCGCCTTTGTAATAGTTTAGAACTTTTTAATTCCGCATCTTTTTAACTGTTAATAAATGTATGCAAGAATGAATGACGAAAATAAAAACAAACGCGTAGAGCACATATGACATGACAAGATAAATGCAAATGAACATGACACACAAATCACACACCAGCCCTAGGGTACGCCTCACTGTTGCCTTGCCTCGAAAGGTGATCGTCGAGTAGAGGATGTTTTAGTAAGTCCTCATGATCCGGGAACCTGGCATGAGGGTAGCTTCTAAGGTATCTTCCTATTGCTCCGGTGATCACCATGTCCCGAACCCTCGAATTGACCCGAACACCTCCAACGATGGTGCTACCTACCTCTCAATGGTGGGATGGCACTGTCTTAAGGACATTTACACAGACGAATTCCTTAGGGTAGGTAGAGAAATCGTAGATACTTGCTCTAATTTCAAAACAAATTAAAAAAAAACTTCTTTTCACACCGACACCTTTCAAAATGCTTTCAAAAGCAATTTTTCAAACACTCTTGAGGACTGATACAAGAGTTGAACTGAAACTTTCAAAGAAACTTTTTCAAACCCACTCACCTTGAAAAGCAAACAAACCTTTTGAAAGCACAAATGAGCAAGTATCTAAGAGCCCATGGATAACCATGGATAGAAAGGGTGCTAACACCTTCCCTTTCTATAATCTACCTCCCGAACCGAGAGCAATCTCTATAAGGAATTTTTCTGTGCTTTTGTCCTTTCCATTTGGAGAAAATAAAAGACGGTGGCGACTCTTGCTTCCGCGACATTTCGCGAACCAGCATTAACAGTCAGTTCCAGATCCACCGATCACAGAACTGGCGACTCTGCTGGGGACTTAACTTAAAGTGAGGTGTACCTTAGGACTAAGATCATTGTGTTTTCAATTGTATTGACTTGCTTGCTTTATTATTGTGGGACTGTCTTGGGAGTTCTATAGATCCTAACCCGGATCTGGGGGATACCTTCTTAGAAAGTAGCAAAAAGGTTGTAAGGGAACTGTGCGGGGTATATCGACATGGTTGAAACAGTCTGCTACGTTGATGTGGCACTTGGTGTGTACCGGTAACCCTTGAGTTCAGTCAAGGAGAGTACGGGGCCTCCGCGTGGTGTCGTGAAGCATCAACAGACCTTAGGAACCTTAATTGAACTATCTTGGCCTCTTTAGGGTAGTGAGATAACTGACTTTTGTGCAGTCCGAGGTTGGTTGATACTCGATACTACACTCAATTGAGGGTTTCTTTCCTGGAATATTTCGGTCGCCAATTCAGTGGCTAAATCGAAACGATGAACAATGAAAGCAATCCCGTGATATTGGGACCCTTAGAACCCGGTTACTTCTAATAGGACAGGTTGAGCCCACCAACTTCAAGAGGGTAATACCTAGACCTCATGCTGGCCTAAACTCTAAGGGCTTCTCTTGTGTGACTTGTGTGCCTTCGTACTTGACTACTTGCATGCTTGTTATCTGACACATGAACTACTTGCAGGTTTTGTTTATAGTCCTTAATTGGGACTCATAACAGGGTTTACTAAGTTTCTTGCAGGTTTTGTTTATAGTCCTTAATTGGGACTCATAACAAGAGTGTACTAAGTTTCTTGCAGGTTTTGTTTATAGTCCTTAATTTGGACTCATAACAGGGTTACTAAGTTTCTTGCAGGTTTTGTTTACAGTCCTTAGTTGGGACTCATAACAGGGTTTACCTACATTACCCCCATGCATAGCATAACATCATACCATTGCATACATCCTAACCCATTTCAAGGATCTCAAGGGCTTGTGATGCAGGTCATGATAAATCAAACATCTAGCAAGGGGCAAAGAGGATTTATCTTCCTCTAGCCAAGGTTGTCAGAGGCTATGACCCACTTGATATGGTGAGCTTTGACACTTGAAGAAGATTCCCCTAGCCAAGGTTGTCAGAGGCTATGACCCACTGGATATGCTGAGCCTTTGACCCTTTGAAGAAGGACTCCCAATAATATGCAGTTCCTTCAATCAAGCTACCGGGTCTAAATTCTAACAATTTTCTCGTTTACCCCGCGAGATCCTTGAAAACATTGCATACATACATACATACCATTGCATAACAGGTACCCTTCTGACAGGTCACTTACCTTTCTCGCTGCTTATTTCAGCAATGGCTTCCCAACAAGATAACCAGGACCTTCTTGCTTAAGAGACTCGGTTCGGGGAAATCCTCCTGAATATATCCAAGGGGCAGGAGGAGATAAGGACACTTCTCATGGAGACTTTGGTCAGGAACAGCGCTCAGGACGAACGGCTGAAACATCTGCAAGCTGAAGTGGATGCAATGAGAGCCCAGATGCTGGGGCAGGTGACTATCATCCAGGACTTAGCTCAAAGGCAAGATGAGCTCGGGGTTCTCGTCAACCAACTGCTTCGGGGTAACCAACTGGGGCAAACATCTAAGGGCAAAGAGCCAATCATCATTCAACCACCTTTGAGACAAGGAGATAAGGGGAGAGCTCTTCAAATGGCTCCAATGTCACAAATTCAGCATCAACCTCACCAGCTTCAGCCAAGCAAGCCCAGGAGGCAATTCACCCCGCTCAACATGTCGTTGTTTCAAGCTTTACAACGCCTGTTGAGATTGAATCTGATCACATTAAGGGCTCATCCCCGGAACCCCAACACAGCATCTCCTATCTATAATCCCAATAAAAGGTGTGCCTACCACTCTGCCAGTCCAGGACATGATACAAATGAGTGTTGGGCTCTGAAGAACAAGATCCAGGACCTGATTGATGTAGGAGCATTGGAGTTCACACAAGATGGTCAGGCTGAGTTTTTCTACCATCCCTCCAAGGCTCACCATTTGAATAACAAGCCCTGAAGATGAAAAGACTTTTGTTCATTAGAATCTTCCAAGTTGTAATTTTCCTTTGTTCAAACATTTACTCATGTTAAACGTCGTTATTTCATTAATGCATCGCATATGTCTGTTTTGAAGCAATATATTCGTATTCACTATATGCAAATTATTTTCATATTTTTTCTGATGATCAACGCTCGATTAATAATTCTAAGCCTCTTGAGGGAGGATGACGAAAACGATACCATAATCTACAGTATGCTTTTAAACGGACCCCGCTGATGAGGTACATGCATTGTTTCAATTCCTAAACACTGGAGTTATAAGGAAGATAATCCCTCGTCAACCCCTCTGAGCCAAAGAAGTAGGAGTTTTTCTTTTTGAAATTTAAAACCCTTAATCATGACCTGGGGCAGGGTAGTCTCTCAGTTGATCCAAGTGCATAATGAATGGCACTAAAGAGGTCCTTACAAAACAAAAGATAGTGATGGTTCCGAATAATCAATAAAGGCAGTCATTATCTTTCAAAATAAGAACCCATTAAGTCAAAACCTATGAAGGAGACTTACAAAACTGGGGCATCCCGCTGACTGTAATTCCAAAAAGGAAACAGCTCAGGCAAAAAAAAAATAGGGATAATGATAGCAAAAATCAGAAAAAGAAAGAGGTCTTACAAACCCTCGACAAAAATGACTACCTATTCGAAATAAACTATCGGTATCCGAACCATCGCTGGGATATCAAAGTAAAGACTCAAACAAGGTCTAACGTACGATCAACTGAGTTTAGGTTTGAAGAACATCACGAAGAGTGGGTGGGTACAAATATTTTGAGCCTTTATCCTTTGTTTCTTAAACCATGAACCAGGCCACGTTATAACCCTTAAAAGTCCTAGCTGAAGCATGGGTTAGTTCGAAAGCATACTGGTACGAAAGGTATCCTGACTCCTTAAGGCTTACGGTAAATACGGAGTTGACATCACGTTTACAAATATTCACTTGTTTTATGAAAAAAGAATGCATTTTCAAAAAAATCTTCAAGACAGACATAAGCTTTGCATTTTTAACATAACTTTGTTTGCATATGACTTTTTGTTTGAACATCATAGAAATTCGCACGACAAAGGCCTAATGAACAAAAGCACTTCCAATCAAGGGGCATGATATAATCATGGTCTATTATCTGGGGCAGTCCAATCAAGATTCGGAGAATCTCTCAAAGGCCAAATAGCCTGGGGAAAATCTCCGCCTGAGTCACTTGGGGCATTCTAACAACGAATCTCGCCTGATCAAACACCTTCTGGTGACATGACAAAACACTTCTAACAGGGGCAACTCCCTACATTCTGAAAGCACGGACATAGTCGAAACAAATACGCATAATCAAAGACCCGCTAGGTTGACGTACCTAGGCAAAAAGTAGGGCTTCCCGGCGAACCAAAAGGGTTCGGGCAAAATAAGGGATGAAATGAAAAAAAATTTGTACACCCGGCAAGTCGAAAACCTGAAAAGGCGGCTTGGGAAAAAATGGGTATCCCGGTGGACTAAAAACCCGAAAGGGCGGTCCAGGCAAAAGTTAGGGATCAAAGCGTATGACTATGTCCTGGCATCTCGTCACCTGTCTACCAGAAGATTTGTCAATTACCCCCCACAGGTGCCTTCTCCCACTGAAACAGGGGCAATGATGAGTTGTCTAAGCAATCTAATTGTCCTGTCCATCAGGGTACCAAAGTAAGTTCGGCAGAAGAACACAACCAGTATGTCTTAATTCCCCAGAGAGTGAGCCAGCAAGTCAATACACTCTCCCCAAGCAAAGCTATTACCATCCTTAAGGAAGTTGGGTACCTCCGCAGGTCTCAACATTCCCCAGCACGATATACAGACATTCTTAAACAAGCATCCCCGGCAGTCTTGACCTAAAGATTGTTCCCCGGCGGTATATCAAACATGCAATTGAGTCACTTCCCCGATACAGTTCAAAACTTCCCCAGGAGAGTCCAATCAAGATTTCCCCAGGAAAGTTGAATCATCTCCCCAGCAGTAAGCTTATCCCCAGTAGATTCTGGAAGCTTATCCTCGCAGAGCTCGAACGCGTCTCCCGGCTTTATTCAAAGAGTTATTTCCCTACCAGGATATAACTGGGTTATCCTCAGCCAAAAGCCATGAGAAGATCGTCCTCGACAAAGTCTTCTTATCCCCAGCGAAGTCTATTAACACTTCCAACATAACAATGGTATCCCCAGCTAAGTTACCATCAACATTCCAGCAAAGTACCTCTCTCCCCACAGAGTATTGCTCCCCAACAAGATCGTTAGAGTACTTTTCTCCCCGCAGAGTAATCCATTCGCCAAGTTTATTCCCCAACGGAGTTGTCTTCTCCTACCGGTATTCTTGCAACTATCATCCTCAGCGGAAGCAAAAATCTATTCTTCAACATCAGCCCAGGATGTGACTTCCCGGCACCCGTCAAGGATTTATTTTCCTAGACAAAAAGATACATTCATAAACATCGCACTTCCATACATTATGGCATGCATATATGCATCATATCTTACAAATCTCATTTGTGTTGAGAACATCATTACTTGATCCATCTCATGCATTGCATATGACTGACCTTTACTTTTCAGGAAAGATCCAGTCAAATTCTCAGCTATATTTCAAGACCTAGACCGGTTCAGTTAAATCGACCCTAAGATTTTTCTGTTTCTTATCCAGTCAAAGGCCTTCTCTGGTTCAGTTAGATCGACCCTAAGATCTCCCTGTTTCTTATCCAATTGAAGATTTCAAGACCTAGACCGGTTCAGTTAAATCGACCCTAAGATTTTTCTGTTTCTTATCCAGTCAAAGGCCTTCTCTGGTTCAGTCGGATCGACCCTAAGATCTCCCTGTTTCTTATCCAGTTGAAGATTTCAAGACCTAGACCGGTTCAGTTAAATCGACCCTAAGATTTTTTTGTTTCTTATCCAGTCAAAGGCCTTCTCTGGTTCAGTCAGATCGACCCTAAGATCTCCCTGTTTCTTATCCAGTTGAAGATTTCAAGACCTAGACCGGTTCAGTTAAATCGACCCTAAGATTTTTCTGTTTCTTATCCAGTCAAAGGCCTTCTCTGGTTCAGTCAGATCGACCCTAAGATCTCCCTGTTTCTTATCCAGTTGAAGATTTCAAGACCTTGACCGGTTTAGTTAAATCGACCCTAAGATTTTCCTGTTTCTTATCCAGTCAAAGGCCTTCTCTGGTTCAGTTAGATCGACCCTAAGATCTCCCTGTTTCTTATCCAGTTGAAGATTTCAAGACCTTGTCCGGTTCAGTTAAATCGACCCTAAGATTTTCCTGTTTCTTATCCAGTCAAAGGCCTTCTCTAGTCCAGTTAAATCGACCCCTAAAAGATTTTCCTGATAAAGACTCAGTAGAAGACATCCAAGATTCTCTCAATGATACTGTTGAGGTTGAAGTCGCCCAAGACTCTCTCAGCGTTCCTGTTGAGGTAGTAATCATCCCCAGATTCTCTCAGCGTTCCTGTTGAGGTAGTAATCGTCCAAGGTTCTCTCACCGTCCCGTTGAGGTAGTAACCATCCCTGGTTCATTCATCGCCGTTTGAAGCTCCAGATTCAATTCCTGTAACCAGTCAGGACACATTTATATAAAGAAATTGAAGATCAACTCCTGTAACAGGCCAGGTAATTATCTTTCTTTTCTCAGGTACGCAAGTTCTCGCTAAGGAATCTCTTACGCGATCGACACCTAGATGGCATCTATAAGCCCATCCATATACCGACAGTCTCCAAATGGCATCTATAAGCCCATTCCCGACAAAGTTCTGTCACACTTCCAGATGGCATCTATAAGCCCATCCTCCTATCCATCAGTCTCCAAATGGCATCTATAATCCCATTCCCGACAAAGTTCTGTCACACTTCCAGATGGCATCTATAAGCCCATCCTCCTATCCATCAGTCTTCAAATGGCATCTGTAAGCCCATTCCCGCCATCATGTTGCTGATACTCTACTATGCGAGGGCAAATTTCTGGGCACTCTAGTGTTCAATCATCTTCCACCTTCGGATCACGAAAGGCACGCAAGCCAATCTACATCCTCAGGTTTAAGAAGATTGAACAGGGGCAACTGTTGTACCCCAAAATTTGCCCTCCCATATTTCTCAAAACATTTCAAGAAAAATTCACAAGTCCAACCCGGCGCGTCATATTCAGGTATTCTTTCGCCAAGATATCTCTGATAACGTATTCTCAAATTCAGGTTCGGCTCAAGAGTCAATTTTTTAAAGAAGGTATCCGAATGTGTGAGTTTTCTCGAAGAAATATGGTGAAAAAGTGTGCTGAAAGTGCAGTTTTTACGCGCTAAAAAATTCATAACTTGAAGATCGTGGCTCGTTTTGAACCCGTTCCGGTGGCCAAAATTCCGTCTTGACATTATCTACGTTTTCATCTCTCACGGCTGGAAGCCAATTTCGATCATAAGGTCTTCAAAAATGTGGATTTATCAAGTATTTTCATACAGAAAATTTGTGACAGAAGTTTATTTGCGTCATGTTCAGAAAATCATAACTTTGTCGGTTTTCATCGTATCGAGCTGGTTCCGGTGCCAAAATTTCACAAATTGAGTTGGCTACATTTTCACAGAAGGTATTGAGTTCAAACGGTATTCAAAAGGCCTTCGTGTTTTGCTCAGAGTGCGTGACACGCTGAAAATCCTGAATGCTGAATATTATTTCATCTGGGCCGAAACTTCGAAAATTCATAACTCGGTCAATTTTTATCGGATTGGACTCATATTTTTACACAAGGTCACTGACTCATAGATCTACAACTTTGCTTCAAAAGTCGAGACCAAATTATGCACCGATCAATACCAGTTTTTTATTGAAGAACGTGTCAGAGTCGACACTGGAGCCCAAAATAAGTTTGTCTGAGCTGAAACTTCAAAAATTCATAATTAATTCACCGTTTATCCGATTGAGCCGATTTTCGGACAGGAGTTAGTTCTCGATGCCGGCTACATTTTGTTTTCACATTTCAACTTCAAAAATTGCACTTAAGTCCCTGCGATTTAGCCTGGAAAGTGACGAACTCAAGTGAACATGGGAGGCCCAATTGCACATTCAAAGCCCATTTTCTTTACCCTAATTTCCATTATATAATCACCTTCTTTTCACACAAACCAAAGGGGAGGAGGAAAAGAGAGAAAAAAACATTGCCACAACACTGTTAGAATATCAAATTCTTTCAAGAACCCTAAAACCTTGAAATCCTTATTACAAATCCCTCTCTCACTACAAACAAGTCATCTCAGTTACAAACCAACATCTTATTACTTCTTCAGTAAGGGTAAGGCTGGCTTGATCTCCATGATCCAAAGGGAATAAAAGCATTCATGTCACTATAGATTTCTTCATATATTGGCTTTATTTGCATTTTATGATTTTATTTAATGTGTTCGTGAGATTCAACAATGCAGATTTAGACAGGATCCCATGCAGGTTCATTAAGGAACGTTGAGGCCAAAAGCCAAATGGCCAAAGTAGAAAAACTTATGCATGACACTAATACATGGCGAGACAGACATCCTAGAAGATTAAGGAACGTTGAGGCCAAAAGCCAAATGGCCAACAGCCAGAACACAAATGACCATGAAACCCAATCCAATGGCCAAAGAATGCAGACCACGGTACTCAGGAGTCAATGAACACGCACGTGATGCCAGAAAGTCAAACAAGGCTTTTTGTCTAATGGGCCAGATTTCTCACAAAAAACCTCCCTTTGGGTCTGAATACCCTCCATGGTTTGCACATTTTTATTTTTTTATTTGATTTTCCTTTTTATTCTTTTAATTGTTTTCAATTGTTTTCTTTAATTTCATAAATTAATTTTCATAAGATAAAAAATCAGAAACTAAAATATATTTAATTATTATTTCACTATTAATTTATTTTGTAAATAAAACCTTTATTAATTAATTAGTTTTTTATTCTAAGGTTAACTTAAACATTTTTCTTAATAAACTTAAAATTTGTAGAATTAGGTTTTAATCAATTTTCATCCTTTTTCTTTTCTTTTCACTAATAATTAATTATTTATTTTTATAAATCAAATTGCCATTAATTAATTAATTTAATTTTAGGTTTAATTTTAACATTTTTTTCTTAATAAATAAAAGTTGTAGAATTAGGGTTAATTAGTTAATTTCATTTAATTCATATAAAAAACCATAAATCCAAAAAAATACCAAAATAATTTCTTTTTTTCATTTTTATTTAATTTAATAATTTAATTTAATTTCATTAAAAAGGGTCCAACGCCCTCGCTTCCAATTTTAATTCCAATTCGCGCATTTTATTTATTCCTTCTTTTAAATATTAATGTAATTCTCCCAAAGCCGTGTAAATTTATATTTCTCGCACTTTCTTTATTTTCTGTCAAATCGGATCCTGGATTAAATTTGGCGATGTGGACCCGCGCCTTTGTAATAGTTTAGAACTTTTTAATTCCGCATCTTTTTAACTGTTAATAAATGCATGCAAGAATGAATGACGAAAATAAAAACAAACGCGTAGATCACCTATGACATGACAAGATAAATGCAAATGAACATGACACACAAATCACACACCACCCCTAGGGTACGCCTCACTGTTGCCTTGCCTCGAAAGGTGATCGTCGAGTAGAGGATGTTTTAGTAAGTCCTCATGATCCGGGAACCTGGCATGAGGGTAGCTTCTAAGGTATCTTCCTATTGCTCCGGTGATCACCATGTCCCGAACCCTCGAATTGACCCGAACACCTCCAACGATGGTGCTACCTACCTCTCAATGGTGGGATGGCACTGTCTTAAGGACATTTACAAAGACGAATTCCTTAGGGTAGGTAGAGAAATCGTAGATACTTGCTCTAATTTCAAAACAAATAAAAAAAAACTTCTTTTCACACCGACACCTTTCAAAAAGCTTTCAAAAGCAATTTTTCAAACACTCTTGAGGACTGATACAAGAGTTGAACTGAAACTTTCAAAGAAACTTTTTCAAACCCACTCACCTTGAAAAGCAAACAAACCTTTTGAAAACACAAATGAGAAAGTATATAAGAGCCCATGGATAACCATGGATAGAAAGGGTGCTAACACCTTCCCTTTCTATAATCTACCTCCCGAACCGAGAGCAATCTCTATAAGGAATTTTTCTGTGCTTTTGTCCTTTCCATTTGGAGAAAATAAAAGACGGTGGCGACTCTTGCTTCCGCGACATTTCGCGAACCAGCGTTAACAGTCAGTTCCAGATCCACCGATCACACATAGGATGCAGCTTCGACCTATTTTGTAAAATAATCGATGGAAACTAGAATGAAACGGTGCCCGTTGGATGCAGTCGGTTCAATTTTACCGATTATAACAATTCCCCACATCGCAAACGGCCAAGGGGAAGTCAAGACATTCAAAGGTACTGGCGACACATGCACCTTATCAGCATAGACTTGACATTTGTGTCAAACCCGTGCATGATTGTAACAGTAAGTCTCCATGGTGGACCAATAATAACCTGCTCGCAAAATCTTTTTAGCCATGGTATGCCCACTGGAATGGGTCCCAAAATCACCTTCATGTATCTCCTCAATGATTCTAGTTGCTTCTTTCTTGTCAACACATCTGAGCAGTAAACCGTCATGATGCCTTCTATACAACACACCACCAATGAGAAAGAACTTGGCTGAAAATCTTCTCAAGAACTTCTTTTCTGTGACAGATGCCTCTTCAGGGTACTCTTGTGTTTCAAGAAATCGTTTAATATCATAAAACCAAGGATTACCATTTGATTCCAAACTAGCCTCAAAACAGAAAGCTGGCTCACTCAAACTTCTGATGGTAATGGAAGGTGCCTCATTAGCCCACTTAACCTTGAACATGGAGGACAAAGTTTCCAGTGCATCAGCTAGATTGTTTTCTTCTCTGGGAATGTGCTCAAATGTGATCTCTTCGAAGTATGGAATCAGCTTCATAACATGCCCACGATAGGGAATTAGGTTCTGATGGCGAGTCTCCCAATCTCCATTAATCTGGCTGATAACAAGATTGGAATCCCCGTAAAATTTCAAAATTTGATGTGCAGGTCGATCGCCGCTTCAATGCCATAAATGCAAGCCTCATATTCGGCCCCGTTGTTAGTGCAATTGAAACAAATATGAGTCGTGAAAGGAATGTGGTATCCCTCAGGGGAAGTGATAATAGCTCCGACGCTGTTGCCCATGGCATTAGAGGAACCATCAAAAACAAGCGTCCAACGTGATCCCAGATCGGGTCCTTCGTCTGGGTCTGGCATATTACAATCCCGAATATACACAATTTCCTCATCTGGAAAATCAAACTTCATAGGTTCATAATCGTTCATGGGTTGATGAGCAAGATGGTCGGCCAGTAAACTACCCTTAATTGCTTTTTAAGTAGTGTATTGGATATCATATTCGGTGAGTATCATCTGCCAACAGGCTATCCTGCCTGTAAGAGCTGGCTTCTCGAAAATGTACTTGATTGGATCCATTTTGGATATCAAGTAGGTGGTGTGAGTTAACATGTATTGCCTCAAACGTTTGGCGGACCAGGAAAGCGCACAACAAGTCTTTTCCAGCAATGAGTACCTCGACTCGCATTCCGTAAACTTCTTACTCAAGCAGTAAATAGCCTGCTCTTTCTTCCCTATCTCGTCGTGCTGACTGATGACACAACCCATTGAGCTCTCCAACACATTTAGATACATGATTAGTGGCCTTCCTTCCAATGGCGACATGAGTATCGGAGGTTCCTGCAAATACTCCTGTATTTTGTCAAAGGCCTTCTGACAATCCTCATTCCATTTCACTATCTGACTTTTCTTCAACAACTTGAACAAAGGTTCACAGGTGGCTGTGAGATAAGAAATAAATCTAGAAATGTAGTTTAACCTTCCCAAGAAACCACGTACTTCCTTCTTTATCCTTGGTTCAGGAATTTCCTGTATCGCTTTTTCCTTGGCTGGGTCCACCTCGATACCTTTTTCACTTACAATAAAACCCAACAGCTTGTCAGATCTCACCCCGAAGGTGCACTTATTCGGATTCAACCTAAGCAAGAACTGCCTCAGTCTCTCGAACAATTTTTCTAGATGAACAAGATGTTCCTCTTCCGTGTCAGACTTAGAAATCATATCATCCATATAAACCTCAATCTCTTTGTGAATCAAATCATGAAAGAGAGTGACCATGGCGCGCTGATATGTTGCCCCGGCCTTTTTCAAACCAAACAGCATCACTTTATAGCAGAAAGTTCCCCAAGGCGTGATAAATGTTATCTTCTCCATATCCTCCGGAGACATCTTAATTTGATTGTAACCCGAAAAACCATCCATGAACGAAAACACTTTGGAATGAGCAGTATTATCGACCAACACATCAATATGTGGAAGAGGGAAATCATCTTTAGGGATGTCCCTGTTCAAATCCCTATTATCCAT
Source organism: Vicia faba (assembly GCA_948472305.1). Lineage (NCBI taxonomy): Eukaryota > Viridiplantae > Streptophyta > Magnoliopsida > Fabales > Fabaceae > Vicia > Vicia faba. The sequence goes on from OX451739.1 coordinate 168,781,857, forward strand.
GCACATCCTGACCTTACCATCCTTCTTGGGACCAGGAACAATATTTGCAATCCATGACGGATAATTGATGACTTTTAAGAAATTCGCGTCCAACTACTTCTGGAGCTCCTCCTTAATCTTCTTGGACATCTCAGGATGAGTTCTTCGGAGCTTTTGCTTGACAGGGGAACAACCTTCTTTGAGTGGTAGTCGATGCACCACTATGTCTGTATCCAACCCAGGCATATCCTCATAAGACAAAGCGAAGATATCAGAATACTCACAGAGTAGCTCAATGAATCTGACCTTTATACTTTCTTCGAGATCTGCCCCTATCTTGACTTCTCTTCTTACCTCTTATGTGCCAATATTCACCACCTCAATCGATTCCTGATTCGGCCGGATAACCTTCTCCTCTTGTTTTAACAATCTTGCTAATTCCTCAGGAAGATTACAATCCTCATATGCTTCTTCTTCTTCAGCTTAATAAATAGGAGTATCAAAGTCATAATGAGCCATAGCAGAGTCGTTATCAATATAATCAGTGGTAGAAGTGCATCTGCATGAACGATATTTTGGCATTTTTTAGTGACAGTGTGTGAAAAGAGAAACATTGTCATTCAAATAAAAATAAATAAATGGAGCAAAATTTTGAATGCAAAAATGTCCTTTATTTCATGATAAACTTTTTGAAAATAAACATGGTGGCCTTACACAGATGATCCACCATGCCTTGGGCAGAGCGTAGGAATTATGATATGATAATAAAATAAAACAAGAAAATTACTCCTCAATGCTTGAAACTTGGATAACATCCACAAAAGTCCAATTGTTGAGTGTTTGGCCTGGAATACTCGTATGAATCCAATCTTTGATATTGTAGCCATCAACCCTATCGTCGCCAACTGTATTGACGTGTCCTTCTTGAGTAGCACAAGGACGGGAAAACTTCACAGGAGTAGATAAACCAGATGCTCTGGGACTTGTACTATGCTGACCTGGGCTAAGACCAAGACCAAATTTATTAAATTTTGGGGTAACTTCCAGCACCCGACCCCAAACTTCAGGGTTACCATTTTCCACCACAGCTCTCACATCCTTGAGAGAAGACATAACAGTTTCGGGCTTCCTTTTCTGCTCTGGAGGAGGAAAATTGACAGCATGAACTGTCTCAAACGCTTGAAACGGAGTCTCGTGTATCTCGCCTTTAACTTCAACATAGATAAATGATGTCAAATGACTCACGATGTACTCTTCCTCGCCGCACACAGTTATCACCTTTCCCTCTATAGGATACTTGAGTTTCTGATGAAGAGTAGAAGTGATTGCCCCTGCTTTATGAATCCACGACTGCCCCAACAAACAACAATACGCTGGTTGTATCTCCATCACAAAAAATGTAGTCGTGAAGGTGCGAGGACCAACCTTGATTGGTAACTTCACCTCCCCAAACACTGACCTTCGAGACCCATCAAACGTCTTCACCATTAAATCATTAGGGCGCAGCTCTAGTCCAGAATAATCAATGTTCATCAATGCTGACTTAGGCAATACATTTAAAGATAACCCTGTGTCCACCAAAACAAGGGACAGAGTAGTGCCCCTGCATTCCATTGAAATATGCAACGCTTTGTTATGGTCTCACCCATCCGGAGGAAGATCAAAATCTGTGAAGCCCAGACCGTTCCCGGCAGATATGTTAGCACAAACATTCTCAAACTAATTGACTGTTATCTCGTATGGCACGAACGCATTCTTTAACAACTTCATCAAAGCATTTCTGTGAGGTTATGAATAAATCAACAGATACAAGATAGACATCTTAGAAGGAGTATGGCTCAGATGATCAAATATGCTATAATCACTCTTTCTGATAATTCGCATTAACTATTTAACCTCATCAGGAACTGAAGAAGCTTCTGGTATCGGAATTGGTTGAGTCACATTGGCTGGCGTAACCCTTGGATTACCAATCATCTCCTGTTGTTTTCCTTTTTCTCTTGCAGAAGCATATTCCGCATCTTGCACATTAGAAGGACCAAATACTCTCCCGCTTCTAGTCATTCGACCCACACCAGAAAAATTATGAACTTCCCCTTCATTATCTTCAGCACGTTCTTCCTCAAACAAACGAGTACTTACCTCCTGCTTCACCCCATGGTAATAAACATCAGCACCATAATGCCATGGGATGGCCTTCTCACTGGTATACGGCATGGGACCAGGTACCATAATCATCAAAGGAGGTGCCCTTGATGGGGTAGGAATGCGCACAGGGGTGTAAAGAATAGATACAACAACAACATCTTCTTCGGTAACCTTACGGTAGCTCGGTTTTCTATCGAACCGCAGGGAACCCTCCTTTATCATCAACTGGATATCGGCTTTTAAATCATCACAGCCCTTCGATTGCTCTCTACACTTGGCACACTCTGAAGTACAACCTGAAAAATAGAATTGTCAAGCAAATACCTCTTAACATACCACAACGGAGTAGTTACTTGTTACACATTCATGATTAAATTCAACACTTCACCATTATCATCAATCATATTAACAACACCCCCTCCATGCCTACGCACTGGGTTATGAGTAACATTCGGACCAGTCACTGGAGTAAACTCAATTGCCTTAGCATCCAACAAGTCTTGTATTTTGCACTTCAACGCAAAGCAATTGTCAGTAGAATGACCAACTCCGCCTGAATGGAATTCACATCTCGCGTTAGCATCATAGTTATGAGGAAGTCTTGCGGGGGGTGGTGGCATATTTCTCAAATCGATCAACTTCAAATCGAGCAAATGGTGGAGTGCTTCAGTAAGAGATACTGGCAAGGGATTGAATTATCTCAACTGTCTCTGTTGTTGATTATTATACTGACGGGGAGCATCTTGCTGTCTTTGTTGTTGAGGCACTGTATTCGGTCTCTACTGCGGAAGAGCATTAACAGGAATAGAAACATCATTGATTTGTTGGTGCTGACGATCTTCTCCTCTTCCTCTATGAGAGTAAACCGCACTTGTGTCGCCTTCCTTTTTCTTAGGGTAAGTGTTGAATGGTTTCTTACGGTCCCCTGATGAGCCACTAGAACCTCCAATCTGAATTTTCCCCAATTTCAAACCTACCTCAATTCTTTCACCCGCCATAACCAAGTTTGCAAATTCTGCCGAAGTACTTCCTATCATATGCTCATAGAATGGCCCTTGCAGGGTACTCATAAATATATCAATGAGTTCTCTCTCCATGAGTGGAGGTTGAACCATCGCAGCCAACTCACGCCACCACTGAGCGTATTCCTTGAAAGATTCTCTTGGTCCTTGTGACAAGTTCTATAACTGAGTGCGATTAGGAATTATATCCATATTGTACTGATAATGTTTGACAAAAGCCCGAGCAAGATCATTCCAGCAACGAATATGGGTTTTCTCCAACTTCATGTACCACTCCAGGGATGCCCCAGATAGGCTATCCTAGAAAAAGTGAATCAAAAGCCCCTGATCCTCAGTATGCACCGACATCTTTCGAAAATAAGCAATTGCATGAGTAACAGGACACGATGTTCCGTTGTAATTTTCAAATACAGGAGGCTTGAACTTTGGAGGAACTTTCACCACAGACACCAACCCCAGATCATTAGCATCCATACCAAAGGCTCCTTGCCCTTCCACAACCTTCAAACGTTCTTCCAACAACTTATACTTCCTATCCTCAACCTGGACTTCCGTCTCTGAATGCCGAACAGAAAACTGATCTTTATCCTGGTCAAAGTCATAATCCTTCCCCTGATAGTTCCTTACACCGCCCTGATTATCTCTTCTGTTCCCCACAAGACGAGGTCCCAGAGACGGGGGAAACTGCCCTACATTGCACACAAAAGGGTTTTTGGGAATCCCGTGAAATTTTCCAACATGCTGATCTTGCACATCCCCTAATCCTACGGAAATGTCCTGGTAGAGCCCTTGATTTCCACCATCCCCCGGATAGCGGCGCTGGTTGTTGACAATGGCAGCCAGTTCCTCCTGTCGGCGATTCACATTGGTGATGACCTCCATGAACTGGGTCATTTGAGTAGCCATTCGGGCCCTTATTTCAGCGAGTTCAGCTTGAACTTGTTCCATCCGTCTTGGAAAATTGTTTCTCGTGGAATACCGATGAGTAGTTGTCTTGAATTCTGAATAAGAAAAGAAGAAGAATAAGATTACCGTCTTGAGATAACCTGTAATGTTATGAAATGCATGATGTGCATGATATGTTTGTCATTTCCCGGTATCCAAGAGTCCTTTTATTCATCAATCACGGCGCACAACCAAAAATAATCAAGCATACAATCAAAGGAAAAAAAAAACAATAAGACAAACACTTTAATTATTTACAAACAAAAGAAACGATGTTTGAGTGACTTCAGACGTTTAAGAGTGTAATGATAAACAACAAAATACGTGTTTCAAAGTAAACTTAACAAAAACTGAATAATAGAAACAAACAATGGTCCCTTCCAACAATCCTGGGGGTGACCAAATACACCAAAGGTAAGTAACAAAAACTAAATCTCTGGAACAAGACACGCTTCAAGGTGTTGACAATACTCTTCAAGCCTGGCTTTCTCCTTTAAAAGTTGTGATGCGACTACTTTACTTTCTTGAAACCGATCCTCTGCAACACGCCTCTGGGCTACTTCCTTCTTAAGCTGAGCATCTTTGTCTTTGAGCTGTTTCTCCAAGTTTTGAATCTTCTTCCTGCAGCTATTCTCAGATGCCTAAAGCTTCTAACACTCTTGCTGGGTCTTACTCAACTCTTCTTCCATTTCAGCATGAGACCTCTTCCTAAAACTGGTTGCATCAAAAGTTTCCCCTTGATCTTCTCTGAGTTTGCGAGCTAAGTTGGCCCTTTCTTGATCTACCCAATAAAGTTTCATCCCTGCCTCACGGTCTTTGGCACGAAGTTGAATGTTCTCAACATGAACCTGTGTGAACACCTCGGTAGGCATCGTGTTACTCAGAACAGTAGGAGGTTGCTCACATATAGGATCCGACCTTGCAAATGGTAACCATAAAATCTTAACCTTGTCTCTAATCCATTCCAGGTAAGGAACTCTAGCAATAGGAACCTTCTTTCCCAAAGTAGTTCTATCCTTCTTGTGAATTCCCTTCCAAACACTTGTCACTCTTTTCAACATCACAGGATCACTTCCTCTAACAAAATACACTGATTCAGACACCTCCTCAACCTTTGGCGGTCCATCCATTGCATATCCCAATTGACGATAAGAAAGCACAGGATTATAGTTGATACACCCCTTAGTTCCTATGAGGGGAACATTAGGGAAACCTCCGCAGCTAGTGATAATACTTTGTACTTCCCCCATGTCATAATTCCACCAGATATCAAATGAAGTATGGTTGACAAGTCTTGATGACCATCAGAGAGAATGTCTGGTATCCATGAAAGGGCCACTTGTCGGTAGGTGCAACTTAAACCATTGATACAACATCGAATGACATAAACTTACATTACCTCCTTTTCCATGCCTGAAATGAATGGTGTAAAGAGTATCTTCCAATCATATTTCTAAAAACACAAATAGCCGTCAAATCCATAAAATTTGTCTTGTAAGGAAAGAGGATGATCCCGTATATCATGAGAGAAAACAGAGAGCTGAAGTCACTCCAATTCCCTTTCTTTGCCCAGTCTTCAGATTTCTTCACTAAGAAATCCAAATAAAACCCCGTAGTATCCTCACTTGATTTCCAATTGTCTTTCACCTCTTTCCAATTCAAATGAAGAATTTCAGCAATAACTTCGAACTTCGGCTTCTCCGGCACTTGGACAAAAGGAACTTCATCGGACAACTTGATATTAAGTAGGTACGCGTACTCTTCTAGTGTGGGAACCAGTTGGTAATCTTGAAAAGTAAAACACCACAATTCCTTGTCATAGAACTGGAAGAGGGTGATCAAAGCCATTGGATCAATTGGAGTGTTAAGGATTAGTAACAAATTGCCATAATTTTTGTTGAAATTATTCAGAACATCATTCTTCAGATAAGAACTCAACCTCTTCAATTCGGACACATCAACAATAGGAATCTGATAAGCGAATGTATGCCTGTTGGGCTCTTTAACACGAACTGAATCAAACTCATCTGACAGGAGGCCACCCATTTCTGATGGAAAGAAGACTCTTGAATGTCCCTGGAAGATGACATGCGCATGCTAGTTATTTTTTATACATCATTTTTTTAGAAATAAATATGCTATGATGCAACATGACAGGATCAAAGTTTCACACTAGATAATGGTTGGACCATTGCAGAACAACACCACTCAAGATCAAAAGAAAATCCCAAAGCTTCAAAACTAACATGGGAACCTGAGTCACCTTCGCAACACAAAGTCACCAACAGTACCTGTACCTATAAGAAAAGTTTTTCCGCCCCTCTCACGGGTGTAGTCTAGGTCAAGGTAAGGTTAAAAGCCAAATCAGAGTACAAGAGCTCGACTGCCGGTATCATCATACGATAACACCTATCTGAACTACCTCTGAAGTCATGGGTCTCATGGCCAGGTCTACAAAGCATCCGCCTCATAGCTGCCATGGCCACTCTATTCCTAGTTCATATGGAATTCACTCATAGCCTGGGTATGAGGCCTTTTACAACATGGAACAACCCACCCACCAAGAAATCCAGAATCCAAACAGTCCAGCAAAATCCAGTATGCAGAAAGTAAAGCGCACATAGGATGCAATGCAAACAGATAAATATGCAAAGCGGTAAAATAAACACCCAAAAAGAAAATAAACAAGATCTAGGATCGACTCCAGGATGGACCAACAAGAGGTCAATCTGTCCCCAGTGAAGTCGCCACCTGAATCAACCTGGCAAAATCGTCATCTTGTAATGAAACATCAATGAAGTCACCACCGAACGTCTTTTATCCCGCCAAAAGGGAAAGGTGAACATAGAGAAAACCTGAAGAGGGAGAAATCATGGTCTTTCGACCGAGAGATCGGGTAAGGGAGTCTGTTATGCGAGGGGAAGGTATTAGCACCCCACACGCCCGTAATACTCTACGGTATCCACTCTTGTTGTCTAATCTAATGGGTGTGGTCAAAACCTATGTCTATGGCTTAAAGCTAAAAAAGAGAATGCATGTGAAAGAAAAAAAAAGAAAACAATGTAGGGAAAATAAAAGTTGTGCTCGGTTGGGCCCTACCCCAATGCCTACTGTGATCGGTGGAAATAGAACTGACTGTTTTTTAGCTGGTTTCGCGAAATGTCGCGGTAAGCAAGAGTCGCCACCGTCTTTTATTTTCTCCAACATGGACAGGACAAAAGCACAGCAAAATCCCTTATGAGAACGTTTCTCGGTTCGGGAGGTAGATTTATAGAAAGGGAAGGTGTTAGCACCCTTTCTATCCATGTTTATCCATGGGCTCTTAGATACTTGCTCTTATGTTTTCAAAATGTTTGCTTTTCAAAATGTGAGTGGGTTTGAAAAAAGTTTCATTGAAAGATTTCTGAATGACTCTTGTATCTGTCCTTAAGAGTGTTTGAAAAACTTGTTTTGAAAGCTTTTGAAAGTGTCAGTGTGAAAAGATTTTGATTTGTTTTTGAAGAGAGCAAGTATCCATGAGTCATCTACCTACCCTAAGGAATTAGGCTGTGTAAAAGTCCTTAAGGTAGTGCCATCCCACCATTGAGAGGTAGGTAACACCACCGTTGGAGGTGTTCGGGTCAATTCGATTTTAGGGACAGTGTGGTCACCGAAGCAATAGTAGGACACCTTAGAAGTTACCCTAATGTCCTAGATCCTTTTTATCCGAGGCAACCGTTTCGAGGCAACTGTTTCGAGGAAACTGGATCTTGGACATAAGAGCGACCGCTAAAACGTCCTATACTTGACGACCACGTTTCGAAGGCAACGAGTGAGGCGTACCCTAGAAGTGGTGTGTGTATTGTGTGTTGTTTTCATGTTATGTTTTATCTTTGATCATGGCATTGTGAGCTACGAGTTATTTTTAATTACCATACATTCTTTCATGCAATTTAGAATTTAGGAGTGCGGAAAATTAAAAGACGGAAAGATAAAAGCTACGCTATTACAAGGCGCGGGTCTATACATCGCCAAAATACAAAGACCCGTTTTTGATAAAGATGCGGAAAGTAAAAAATACCTAATTACTATTACATCCGGAAAGCAGTTACATAATAATCAATAAGAAAATAATGCGCGAAAAGAATTAAACTCAGGACGTCCGAGGGTTTTGACCCTTTGCTTGAAATTAAATTAAATTAGGACCTAATTATTATTTAATTAAAGAAAAGAAAGTGTGTTTTTATGTTTTTTTGTATTTATGAAAATAAAGAAAAGAATTAAAATTTTAGTTAGTGAAACCCTAGTTCTAAATTATTTTAATTATTAATAAAACGTCAAAGTTGACCTAATTTAGACTAATTAATTAATTTACATATTATTTACAAAAATAATGGTAATTAATAATGATAATAATAATGATGAAAATAATTAATTAAGAAAAAGACAAAAATGCCAAAAAAACCTAATTCTATATATTTTTTATTTATTAAGAAAAGAGATTAAAATATAAACCTAAATTAAACTAAAGTTAATTGTTAATATTTATTTACAAAAAAATAGGTTAATGATGCAATTAATAAATAATTAAAAATATTTACAATTTTTAGTTTCTGATTTTTATTAGGAAAATTAATTTGAGGTGAAATAATAATAATAATTAAAGTAATTAAAAGAGATTCAAAAGAAAAGAAAATTAAATTGAATATGCAAACCAAGGGGGGTGTCAGGCCCAAAGTGGAGGTTTGTTTGAGGAATTCTGGCCCATTAAGACAATGCCTCGTTGACTCTCAAGAATCATGCACATGCTGTCTGACTGGGGTACACCATGGGCTTCATTCTGTAACCACTGGATTGATCATCATGAGCGCGTGGCAAGCTTAGGCGTGAGGATGCATGGTGGGATATTGAACGAATGCTGCACTAGAACATGTTAAAACAAAAATTATCAATTATATGGGGGGACCTGGGAATCGAACCCAGGTCCCAGCATTTGCCAAGCGTGTCATCCACCATCAAGCCATTCAAGCGCGTTTGTAATATAAGTGGAGAACAATTATTATATAAAAAAAATGCCAATTATGCTGAGATATAAAAAAAACGCGCTAAGATTTGAATGCTCCAGTAGCATGATGCCACGCCCGTCTTCTTCCTCGTTTACCTGTAATAACATGAACAAGATAGCGGGGGTTTTAAACCCCCACTAACAATAATAGTGAAAAATAGCGAATAGAAGAGGAGACCATATAAAAAAGGCGCGATAGGTCCATCTTGTTCGTACTGAGCTTCTGAATTTAACTGTATAGGTCTCAAGGTCTGATTTTTGCTCAATAAGAAAGCCCTAATTTTCAAGCTTCTAAACCCTAGATTTTGTCCATGGTGGATTTCGATTCAGGCAGCCTTAGCACAATTAAGCTATCTCAAACGCTTCAGGAAGGTGTCAGTAATACAAATCGAAAAGCAAAACATGTTAATGATGCATGTAAATTAGATTTCGATTAAGAAAATATTTGATCAAACCATGACTTTGTTTTATCGTTTCCTTGAGCTATGAGGTTGGAAAGTGTTTGCAATATGTTCAGGAGACTCTCAGCAAGGGATTAGAATCCTTTTTAGGCTTTGAAACACGCTGCAAGTATGAAATCAGTTTCACAATTTTCTTGAGTTTTTGCAAATTGGCTATGGAGTTTTCAGCATCTTTCACGTGTGTCCTTGAGTAGGGTTTGCTCTTGCATATGTATGTGATCAGAATTAGGTCAAAACCTTGGCCCAAAAGTCCATGAATTAATGTTTGCAATCTTTGATTTTTAATCATGAAATTTTCAATCTTTTTCAATGAAAACCTTGCCAAATATGGATGATTTTCCTTGTTTGATCGAGAAACGACTTTTCCAGCTTGCCCTGATCAGATTTGCTCCACCAAAAGATCCAAAACATATCTTTTTTTAATTTTCCTATAATTAAAACCAATTAAATGAATTAATATAAATTTAAATTCAATTAATTAATTAAAAATAATAAAATAATTTATTTTGAGCTTAATGGGTCGTGCATAGGCTTTGGGTAATGATTCAAGAAAGAATTTGAGGCCCATTAGCAAATTTGAAGTTTTTTAGGCAAAGTTGACTTTTGAAAGTTCCCAAAAATTTCCCAACTTCTCCAATGCATATCTTGCTCAATTTTGAAGCTATGAACATGTTCTTGGACATTTTGGAAAGGTCTTGAAGTCTTATAACCAATGCCTTTGGTCCCATGTCATTTTGATTTACCAATCTCAAGTTATGGTCTTTGACTTAAAGTGCCTTTTTGTTGACTTTTTGAAAATGACCTATAATGTTGAAATTGATAACTTTTTGTGAGAGAATTTCTTGGACTTGGAGTGTGAAGATGAGTTGTAGGAAATGTAATCCCCTTCAAAATGAGCTTTGGATGGGATTTTTCTGATAAACCATGAAAAAGTTATGCCTTGGTCAATTTGCAGTTGACTTTTCAACTGTCCAAAAATAGAAACTTTTGCATCTTGAGACTTTTTGAGCCATGCTTGTGGAATCATGATCAAGAATTGATCAAATGATGATTGTGGCCTCAAAATAAGATGTTGACCAAAAATTTTGACTTTTGACTGCCAAATGACCATTTTGCCCGTGTAGTTGACTGTGAAGCAATTAGGGTTTTTGACTGTGCAACTTGATGCTGTGAGTCTTGAAACTTGACATATGGATGCTTGACAATGTATATAGGCATGTGGGGCTTGATTGGACCCTTGAAAATCTTAATTCCTTTGCAAGAACCAAAACCCTAATTTTGACTGTGTTAGGAGGCAATTGGACTGTGCAACCCTTGAGAGATTTTGAAGCTTGATCTTGACACATCTTGAAGAATATGGGAGGGCAAATTTTGGGGTACAACAGTTGCCCCTGTTCAATCTTCTTAGACTTGAGGATGTAGATTGGCTGGCTTGCCTTTCGTGATCCAAAGGTGGAAGATGATTGAACACTAGAGTGCCCAGAAATTTGCACTCACATAGTAGAGCGTCAGCAGGGTGATGTCGGGAATGGGCTTACAGATGCCATTTGGAAAGATGATGGATAGGAGGATGGGCTTATAGATGCCATCTGGAGCTGTAACAGAATCTTGCCGGGAATGGGCTTATGGATACCATTTGGAGACTGTTGGTATGTGGATGGGCTTATAGATGCCATCTAGGTGTCGATCGCGTAAGAGATTCCTTAGCGAGAACTTGCGTACCGGAGAAATAAAATAATTACCTGGCCTGTTATCGGGGTTGATCTTCAAACTCTTTATGTAGATGTGCCCTGGCTGGATGCAGGCGTCGAATCTACAATTAGTTGCTCACAGACGTGCCCTGGCTAGTTACAGGTATCGAATCTTCCAACTCTTCAGACGTGCCCTGGAAGGATACAGGAATCGAGTCCGGAAATAGTCGTCAACAGATACACCCTGGCAGGATACAGGAATCGGATCTTCAAACTCTTCAGACGTGCCCTGGCAGGATACAGGAATCGAGTCTAGAAAATAGTCATCAACAGATACACCCTGGCAGGATACAGGAATCGGATCTTCAAACTCCTCAGACGTGCCCTGGCAGGATACAGAAATCGAGTCCGAAAAATAGTCGTCAACAGATACACCCTGGCACGATACAGGAATCGGATCTTCATATTCTTCAGACGTGCCCTGGCAGGATACAGGAATCGAGTCCGGAAAATAGTCGTCAACAGATACACCCTGGCAGGATATAGGAATCGGATCTTCAAACTCTTCAGACGTGCCCTGGCAGGATACAGGAATCGAGTCCAGAAAATAGTCGTCAACAGATACACCCTGGCAGGATATAGGAATCAAATCTTCAAACTCCTCAGACGTGCCCTGGCAGGATACAGGAATCGAGTCTGGAAAATAGTCGTCAACAGATACACCCTGGCAGGATACAGGAATCAGATCTTCAAACTCTTCAGACATGCCCTGGTAAGATACAGGAATCGAGTCCGAAAAATAGTCGTCAACAGATACACCCTGGCAGGATACAGGAATCGGATCTTCAAATTCTTCAGACGTGCCCTGGTAGGATACAGGAATCGAGTCCAGAAAATAGTCGTCAACAGATACACCCTGGCAGGATACAGGAATCGGATCTTCAAACTCTTCAGACGTGCCCTGGCAGGATACAGGAATTGAGTCTGGAAAATAGTCGTCAACAGATACACCCTGGCAGGATACAGGAATCGGATCTTCAAACTCTTCAGACGTGCCCTGGCAGGATACAGGAATCGAGTCCGGAAAATAGTCGTCGACAGATACACCCTGGCAGGATACAGGAATCAGATCTTCAAACTCTTCAGACGTGCCCTGGCTGGATACAGGAATCGAGTCTGGAAAATAGTCGTCAACAGATATGCCCTGGCTAGATACAGGTATCGAATCTGGAATTGCGACAGTTGATAGTAATCATCTTTGTATTGATCTTGGTCCTGAAAAGACAAAACGTTAGTTGTATGCAATGTCATGATGTATGACATGCGTGATGTTCTCAGAATAAATGAGATTGTATGTCCATGATGCGTGTGTGCATGCTATAATGTATGATGATGTGATGTTTATGACTATATTTTTGTCTAGGAAAATAAATCTTGGACGAATGCCGGGAGCTTGAATCCTGGGCTGATGTTTGAGGAGAAGAGTTCTTCGTTTCCTCTGGGGATGATGGTTGCAAGCATAAACCGGTAGGAGAAGATGACTCCGTTGGGGAATAAACTTGTTGGAGAGATACTCTGCAGGGAATTCTCTGTGGGAAGAGAGGCACTTTGCTGAGATGTTGATGATAACTCCGCTGGGGATACCATTGTTGAGCTCTGTTGGAAGATTTGATGAACTCCGCTGGGGATAGGAAGACTTCGCCGAGGACGATCTTTCTGTGGTTTTTAGCTGAGGATAACCCAATTATACCCTGGGGGGGAAATAACCTTTGAATAAAGTCCGGGAGACGTGTTCGTGCTCTGCAGGGGTAAGCCTCCAGAATCTACTGGGGATAAGCTTCTTACTGGGGAGATGGATTCAACTCTCCTGGGGAGACTTTGAGACTGCACTGGGGAAGTGGCTCCACTGGGATGTCTGTATTCCGCGGGGAACAATCTTATATTAAGATTGCGGGGGATGCTTGCTGAGGAACATCTGTATACTCCGCTGGGGAATATTGAGATTTTCTGGGGATAATCCAACTTCCTTAAGGCTGACTGAGGATAACTCTGCTCGGGGAGAGTATTACTAACTTGCTGGAGATACGACGCCTTGTTAGGGTTGATTGGAGACCAACTGCTTGGGGAGAATTGTTGATTCTTATCTTACTCGACGGGGAGTGAAAGTATCTGGGTTACATTCTTCAGCTGAACCTACCTAAGTGCCTTATGGACAGAGCAGCTAGTACAGTTTGGACCATTTCTATTGCCCCAGCTCCTGCGGGAGAAGATACCTGTAGAGGTGCTTGATGACTGTCGTTTTGACAAATCTTCTTCGGATATGCAAGTGACGAGATGACGGGACATAGTCGTACGCTTTGATCCCTAATTTTTGCCTGGACTGCTGTTGTACCCCAAAATTTGCCCTCCCATATCCTTCAAGAATTGCAAAGAGCATGCTTCAAAATCTCCCAAGGGTTGCACAGTTCAAGGGCCTCCTAACAGTCAAAAATTAGGGTTTTGGTTCTGGAAAAGAAATTGAAGTTTCCAAGGGTCTAAACAAGCCCCACATGCCTACAAACATGGTCAAGCATCCACATGCCAAGTTTCAAGACTTACAGCACAAAATTGCACAGTCAAAAACCCTAATTGCTCAACAGTCAACTGTAGGGGCAAAATGGTCATTTGACAGTCAAAAGTCCAAATTTTTGGTCAACATCTTATTTTGAAGCCACAAACATCATTTGATCAATTCTTGATCATGATTCTCAAGGCATGGCTCAAAAAGTCTCAAGATGCAAAAGTTTCCATATTTGGACAGTTGAAAAAGTCAACTGTAACTTGACCAAGGCATAACTTCCACATGGTTTATCAGAAAAGTTCCATCCAAAGCTCATTTTGAAGAGAAAGACATTTCCTACAACTCCTCTTCACACTTCAAGTCCAAACAATGCTCTCACAAAAAGTTATCAATTTCAACATTATAGGTCATTTTCAAAAGTCAACAAAAAGGGACTTTAAGTCAAAGACCATAACTTGAGATTGGTAAATCAAAATGACATGGGACCAACGGCATTGGTAGGAGGACTTCAAGACCTTTCCAAAATGTCCAAGAACATGAGCAAAGCTTAAAAATTGAGCAAGATATGCCTTGTGGAAGTTGGGAAATGTTTGGGAATTTTGAAAAGTCAACTTTACTTCAAATGCCTCAAAATTGCTAATGGGCCACATTTTCTTCCAAGAATCATCATCCAAAGGCTATGCACGACCACTTGGCCCAAAGGGGATTTATTTCATCATTTTTTATTATTTATTTGAATTTTTAATCACCATTAATTCATTTAATTAAATAAAATATGAAAGAAATACTAAACAAATGTGTTTGAATCTTTTTATGCAGTATAATCATTCATCAAAACCTCAAGATCTCGTGCACATCAAAAAAGGAAATATTTGGCCATGATTTGTACCAAAAGACATGAAAAAGATTGAAAAAATATGCCATTAAAATCAAATATTTGATTCATGATTACAAGGGTTTTTGGACTCAAATTTCAACCCCAATCCATTGGCATACATATACAGATGCAAAACCTAATTCTAAGAACCTTGAAGCTGCGCCCAAACCTAAGAACACACTTTGCAATTTTTGAAAAAAAAGTGAAAACTGAAAACTGCATTAGAGTTGGTTTCAAGGCAAAATATTGATTCCAATAGCTTGCTAAGGCCTCAAGGAACGTTTCTGGATCAAAACCACTGCTTCTAACGTAAAGGATTGGTAACACGATGCCGTCCTGTTCTTAATTTTTCTCATGTTCGTGTTTTGATTTATAGGACATATTCATACATTCTAATGCTTGTTTTACACTAATATGGACTTACTAAACCTCATGGTATCATTGAATTGAATTAATAATGCTTGTATAGAAAAATGCCATTGATGCTTTTTAGGTTTTC
This sequence comes from Vicia faba, assembly GCA_948472305.1. Taxonomy (NCBI): domain Eukaryota; kingdom Viridiplantae; phylum Streptophyta; class Magnoliopsida; order Fabales; family Fabaceae; genus Vicia; species Vicia faba. Next base: position 168,797,083 of record OX451739.1, read on the forward strand.
AGAGGTTTAAATTTAGGGCTTCCTTATTCTGGAAAAATTGAGACACGAGACCAGGGCCATTAGAACCAGAAGCTTCACACGAACTCAATCCACAGGTCGCGCTCAATTTATGAGCAACCAGGGCCTATTCGCTATTTTCACGTTTGCCACTTAGTGGGGGTTTAAAACCCCCGCTATCTCTTTTTATTTTGCAGGCAGCATGAGGAAGATGGAGGACGTGTCCATGGCTTACAGGCGCGTTTGAATTTCGCGCGAAATACACCACTAACTATTGTTTTGCATTATGTTATTTATTTGTCATATTATGTTACAAACGCGCAAATGGCACAGTTGGTGGACAAAGCACTTGGTAAGTATTGGGACCTGGGTTCGATTCCCAGGTCCCCCCATTCCTTCAATGTTATTTTTCCTAATATCTTCCCATGCAACGCTTTATCTGAAGACCACTATGGACGCCTATGCTTGAGCGTGCCACATGTCTCAGAACGTCAATCCAATGGCCTTGATCTGGAGAACTCCATACGCCTTGGTCAATGGAGCCACACGTCTCCCAGAAAAGTCAACCAGGCCTCCAACCAGTGGGCCTAACTGCTGTCCAAAAACCTCCAATTTGGGTCAACAAACCCCCTCCTGTTTGCATTTCTCTCTTTCATTCTTTTATTTATTTATTTGTTTTAATTTATTTGTTTTCATTTAATTCCTCCAAATTAATTTTTATAATATAATAAAAATACAAAAAAAATCAGAAAAGACAAAAAAATATAAATATATTTTATTTAAATGTTTTGTAAATAAATCTTATTAATTAATTTAGTTTTAATTCTAGGTTTAATTCTAATATTTTTCTTAATAAACTAAAAAATGTAGAATTAGGGTTTTAAATGCTTTTATTCTTTTTCTTTTCTTTTATCATTATTAAATATTAATTATTTTTGTAAATAAAATTTGCCATGTAAATAATTAATGTAAATTAGGTCAAACTAAAAACATTTTCTTAATAAATAAAAAACAATTTAGAATTAGGGTTAATTAACTTTTCTTTCTAATTCCATTAATTCTCATTAAAATCCATAAATACAAAAAACTCAAAAATAACTTCCTTTCTCATTTAATTTAATTAATTTCGTAATTTTAATTCAATTTCTTTAAAAGGGTCCAACGCCCTCGCATTCCCGACTTTACTTCTTCGCGCATTTTATTCTTATTTCTTTTTTTGTGAATATAAATGTAATTGCCCAAAAGCCATGTAATAGATTAATTAGACATTTATCTTTCCGCATTATATTTTATTCAAATCGGGTCCTGGATTAATTTGGCGATGTGGACCCGCGCCTTTGTAATAGCGTAGGACTTTTAATTCCGCACCTTTTAATTGTTAATTAATTCGCATGAAACACTACGCCAAAAATGATTTTTTGTATCACCTAATTTAATAGCACTTTTAAAAAAAATGCTATTGAAATGGAAAAAACACATTTATAATAGCACTTTTTAATCGGGCGCTATTATATAATACAGACTATGTAATTTTGATAGCACTTTGTACCAAAACGCTATTATTAAACTTCTTTAAGATAGCATTTTGTATAAAACGCTATTATTTGACTACCTATATAATAGCATTTATTAAAAAGCGCTATGTTATATATAATAATGAATTAATTAATTAATTGATAAAAAAAAAACATTGGTATTATTGGTATAAATTGAGGATTTGGCGCAGAAGAGAAGAGAAAAAGAAGAAGAAGTTTGGAAAGTGAAAATCGAAAAGAATGGACGATTACACGAGAGAGATGATGGACCTCAAAACCCTCGTGACTCGCACTCTTGAGAAGAAAGGCGTTCTCGCTAGGATCCGAGTATTTCATTGTTCTTCTCCCTTTTCTTCATTTTTAGGGTTTTCTTATTCAGATCCATAATTTTCAATTCTTCTTCATGTTTCAGGCTGAATTAAGAGCTAGTGTCATCCCTTTAAAAGCTCAAGTTCCTCCTTGTGACGTCTTTTCCAAAAAAGTAATGTCCAATTTTTTGGTAGCAGGAAGGTCACATCTCCTGATTATATCGATTATCGAATTAAAAGAGCAAAATGCTTACCACAATTTAAGAATATGGCTATTAGAGGACTTCAAGGAAATCTGATTGTTTCCAATGGTGCTATTGTGGGTCCTGATAGCTTAAATGGATCAGCTCATGTTGATTATCCATCTGGAGAGGCCGGATTTGGAGTCGGCGGCAATGGGAAGTTAGTGAATGGGAATACTTCTAGTTCTGGTAGCACAACAGTTAACGGATTTAGTCAAGGGGAATTGCATTACACGAGTAATGCCGATGTCTCCGGTATTGTAAATAATGATAATGTCACAACTAAAACTCAAATTGTTGAAGATGGTACAGTTAAGGCTCAGTTAAGTTTACATGATGAAGAATTGAGAACCATTGAAGGCGATATGTGTGCGTCGTCAACGGGAGTTGTAAGGGTGCAGTCAAGAAAAAAAGCAGAGATGTTCTTGGTTCGAACAGATGGATTTTCTTGTACCAGAGAAAAGGTCACTGAATCTTCTTTGGCTTTCACTCATCCTAGCACCCAGCAACAAATGCTTATGTGGAAGTCTACACCAAAGAATGTGCTATTATTAAAAAAACTGGGGGATGAACTTTTGGAAGAAGCAAAAATGGTAATGATTTTCTTTGACTCTAATTAATGTATACATTATAATTTTTTACATATTTTTCTTCTTTCTATTATATAGAATACTTTGCAATTGTATAATTATGTTGCAAATATATATATGATAGTTTTGTATAGGTTCTCATTCTCAATCCAGTTTCTATATCTAATCTGCAGGAAGCTATCGAAGAAGAAGATCGTGTCATCGAAAAGGATCAAGCTCTGCTTCCTGCATTGTTAGGTAGCTGTAACGATCGTGCTAAACAGCTTCACGCTTCTCCTTCTGGTAATTCACCTTTTTCATACTCATTTTCTGTTTATATGCTCTATAATTATGTTTTTTTTACCTAATTAGAATGTAATTTTGAGTTTGAATTACTTTAATTCAGTTATTTGCTACTATATATTCTCACACCTTTGTTGTATCCGATCCGACCTGTGCATTTTCATTCGCCTATTCTATTCTGCCTAATATGACTTATGTGTATTTATGTTTGGAGATGCTCCATTTTGAAATGTTTCTTTTTTGGTATTCACTATGCAGGTAGACTTCTTACTGCACTGGTATGTGAATACCTTGACTGGGCACAGCTTATTTGGCGTAGTGTAGGGACGCCATTCACCGCTACTACTGAAGCCGGTACTTCATCAGCTTCAAGCTCAGATCCTGGAACTTCACCGTTCTGTATTCCAGAGATGAATGGTGAGACGAAGAGAGAAGAAACCATTAAGGAAAGTCATGAACTTTGTGATACATCAGACACAGAAAGTGAAAGTCTGTCGACATCTTCGGCTAGCTTTAGATACCAACCGTGGATCACAGAATTGCTTTTACATCAACAATCATCTCAACGCAACGGAGAAAGATCAGAGGCGTATCATGGTATGCCTCAGGCAACTACAACCAAGGCTTTGCTAGAAAAGTATTCTAGGCTTGATAGAGGAGCTGGAATGGAAATGTCGGCAGCATATAGAAATGACTCGGATTTTAGTGGTAATTTAAGAGAAGCGATAGCATTATCAGGAAATGCTCCACTTGGTCCATCTCCATTGTGTTCGATATGTCAACACAAGGCACATGTTTTTGGAAAACCTCCAAGGTGGTTCAGCTATGCTGAGTTGGAACTCGCTACCGGGGGATTTTCACAAGCCAACTTCTTGGCAGAAGGAGGGTATGGATCGGTTCATCGAGGGGTTCTACCAGAAGGACAAGTCATTGCTGTCAAGCAACATAAATTGGCTAGTTCTCAAGGTGATGTCGAGTTTTGCTCTGAAGTAGAAGTCCTGAGCTGTGCTCAGCACCAAAATGTTGTTATGCTGATTGGATTCTGTATAGAGGATAAGAGAAGGCTTCTGGTTTACGAGTACATATGCAATGGATCATTGGATTCACATTTATATGGTAGTTGCAATATAATATTGAATTCATGGAACTGATACCATTTTGATTCTATATACTTTGTAATATTTCAGGGCGACAAAGAGATCCATTAGAATGGTCTGCGAGGCAGAAAATTGTTGTTGGAGCTGCTCGCGGGTTAAGGTATCTTCACGAAGAGTGCAGATTTGGTTGTATCATCCACCGCGACATGAGGCCGAACAACATTCTCATAACTCATGATTTTGAACCTCTGGTAGGGTAGTTCTTTGCCTTCATTTCTTACAACAAAAGACACCATTATCATTACTTCATTATTGCATAGTTCTTTGCACATTTCAAATTCTAACTGTATTGAATTGTGCTGAAATATGCAAGGTTGGTGATTTTGGATTGGCAAGGTGGCAACCTGATGGAGACATGGGTGTGGATACTAGAGTAATTGGAACATTTGGGTACGCTTTATATTGATCTTGATTCTGTTTCATTGTTTCATTGTCAAACATGTGTATGCGATAGGAGATTAAAACCAAGAATGTAGTGTTGTCTAACTTTTGTCTATAATAACTCATTTTTAATTTAGTATATCAATTTTTACACTTGATAAGTGCTCTGTGAGATATACTAATTTTATGTTCTGTTTTGTAACTGTGATATGTCCTATAACTTATAGCATGTCTATGTCATGTTGTATTATCATGCTTCTTAGATTGTAACTAAGCTGTTGTATGTGTAGGTATTTGGCTCCTGAATATGCTCAAAGCGGCCAAATCACCGAAAAAGCCGATGTTTATTCCTTTGGGGTGGTATTGGTGGAGCTTGTTACCGGTAGAAAAGCTGTCGATCTCACTCGGCCAAAGGGACAACAATGCCTAACTGAGTGGGTAAGTTAAGATTTCAGTGTGATATAGGTTCTCTTTGGATAAATAACCTAAGTATGCCGTTAATGTTCATGCTTAACCTTGAATAATTGTATAAATATTTTAACATTAAACAGGCCCGGCCACTGTTAGAAGAATATGCCATTGACGAACTGATTGACCCGAGACTTGGACGTCTCTATTTAGAACATGAAGTCTATTGCATGTTGCATGCTGCTTCATTATGCATAAGGAGAGATCCTCATTGTAGACCACGCATGTCACAGGTAAACAAAGTTCTCAACCTATCTTCTTTTTTTTTGTCACCATATTGTTTGTTTTCAAGAATCAATGGTTGCATAGCTTTTTCAAATTTTCCTAAAAAGATAAGACGGACATCCTACAGAGTCAATGGAAAAGTTCACGATAATTAAGAATTGGACCACTTCCACTTTAGTAACTTTTTTAGAGCGGATATTTCTAATAATATAAAAATTTTACAATCATGCACTCGGTGTAAATATTTTCACGGAATCATATCTCACATTGTAGATGTTTGTGTAAAACATTTATACGCTGTCAATGAATGACTAATAAATTTACGATATAATATGCTAACTACACTTGGTTGTTTATTCAAGGTTCTCCGAATTCTAGAGGGAGACATGGTGATGGACACAAATTACATTTCAACTCCGGGCTATGATGTCGGAAATAGAAGTGGTCGCATTTGGTCAGAGCCACTGCAGAGACAGCATCATTACAGCGGTCCCCTCTTAGAAGATTCATTAGAGTCATCATTCAGTGGAAAGCTATCTCGTGACAAGTACAAACCTTTCTATTGGGATAGGAGTAGGGACAAGCCTTAACAAGAGAACACAATCGAAGTTTTATACCGTGGCTAAAAGAACACATTTTTTCAGAATTTGCTAAAAATCCTGATTCAATTTCAGAAAGATTGAGATGGCTAGCAAATGGTCCAAATTCAAATGTTCTATCGTACTCTGGTTATATAATTAACAAGTATACATTTTATACAGAAGAACATGATCATCAAAGCACTGTGCAAAATAGCGGTGTCACACTCGTAGCTGAATCTGTGCATATCTCAAGTTCCAAAAATAGAAATCCTGCATTTTCCAAATTGTCATATTTTGGGGTCATTGAACGTATTTGGGAATTGGATTACTCATGCTTTCAAGTGCCCGTGTTTGGTTGCAAGTGGGTTGACAATAACAATGGCCTTCAAGTTGACCCTGGGTTCATGAAGGTCGATCTTAATAAAGTGGGTTGACAATAACAATGGCCTTCTATATGTTATGATATTTGGAAACAATAGGATTTGGTAATTTAAAATGTTATTTGGTATTTGATGGATCATAATATATATGCAATGAGTAACTTAAAGCGTTATTTGTGTTGAATTGAATATAGTTATTTTATATTTACACCAAAAAAAATGATTGTGTAAGAAAAAATATTGTACTGTACTTATTAAAAATATTGTACCAAATATGTACCATTTATTAGCACTTTATTTGAAAGCGCTATCAAACATATGTTATATATTAGCGCTTTTTGTTTAGAGTGCTATAAAAAAACAAACAAAAAACATGCAAAATACTGACTTTGATAGCACTTTAATTAAAACGCTATTATAAATTGGTACTTTAATAGCGCTTTTAAAGTGCTATTAAATAAGAAATATTTACAATAGTGGCGCGGTTAATAGCACTTTTAAGCGCTATCAAAAACAAAGAAAAGCGCTATTAAATAGCTTATTTGGCGTAGTGAAAGAATGAATGCCAAAATAAAAGCAACGCGTAGATCACCAATGCATAAACAAGATAAACATAAATGAACATGACACACGAATCACACACCACCCCTAGGGTACACCTCATTGTTGCCTTGCCCCTCGAAAGGTGGTCGTCGAGTAGAGGATGTTTTAGTAAGTCCTCATGTCCATGAACATGGCATGGGGGTAGCTTCTAAGGTGTGTTCCTATTGCTCTGGTGATCACCATGTCCCGAATCCTCGAATTGACCCGAACACCTCCAACGGTGGTGCTACCTACCTCTCAATGGTGGGATGGCACTACTTTAAGGACATTTACACAGACGAATTCCTTAGGGTAGGTAGAGAACTCGTAGATACTTGCTCTAATTTCAAAACAAAATCAAAAACTATTTTCACACCGACACTTTCAAAACGCTTTCGAAAGCAACTTTTCAAACACTCTTGAGGACAGATACAAGAGTCGAACTAAAATTTTCAAAGAAACTTTTTTAAACCCACAGTTGAAAAGCAAACAAACAATTTTGAAAACACAATGAGCAAGTATCTAAGAGCCCATGGATAACCATGGATAAAAAGGGTGCTAACACCTTCCCTTTCTATAAATCTACCTCCCGAACCGAGAGCAATCTCAATAAGGAATTTTTCTGTGCTTTTGTCCTTTCCATTTGGAGAAAATAAAAGACGGTGGCGACTCTTGCTTCCGCGACATTTCGCGAGCCAGCGTTAAATAGTCAGTTCCAGATCCAGCGATCACAGAACTGGCGACTCTGCTGGGGACTTTTACTTAAAGTGAGGTGTACCTTAGGATAGTTCATAACTGTGTTTTCAATTGTATGGATTTGCTTGCTTTAAATTGTGGGTTGCATGGGAGTTACATAGATCCTAACCCGGATCTGGGGATACCCTGTTTAGGTAGCATAAGTTGTGAGGGACCTGTCCGGCGTAGACCGACACGGGTGAAGCAGTGGCTACGTTGGTGTGACACCTTGGTCTGTACCGATATCCCTTGTGTTGCAACGAGGAGAATATGGGTCTTCTGAGGAATCATTAAGCACCAACTGACCTTAGCACCCTAAATTGACCCAACTTGGACATAGAACAGTAGCAGTATGCTACACTCATTGAGGCTAAACTCTCACAATGGTTCTGGCCGCAAGAAAAGATTGCGATGCTGGAGTTATGACCGATTGAGGGTAGTCAGTGATATTGAGATCCTCTAGAACCCGGTTACTATTTTCTAGGACAGGTCTTAACCAACGAAACTGAAAGAGGGTAGTACCTAAACTTCATGCTGGCCTAAACTCTAAGGGTTTCTCTTGTGTGACTTGTGTGCCTTCCAACTTGACTATTTGCATGCTTGTTATCTGACACTTGAGTTCCCTGCAGGTTTTGTTTATAGTCCTTAATTGGGACTCATAACAGGGTTTACTAAGTTTCTTGCAGGTTTTGGTTTGCAGTCCTTAATTGAGACTCATAACAGGGTTACTTACATTACCCCATGCATAGCATAACATCATACCATTTCATACATCCTACATAAGGACTAACCCATTTCAAGGATCTCAAGGGGCTTGTGATGCAGGTCATGATGAACCAACTGTCCAGCAAGGGGCAAAAGGGGATTTATTTTCCTTTAGACAAGGTTGTCAGGGGCTATGACCCACTGGATATGGTGAGCCTTTGACCCTTGAAGAAGGACTCTCAACAAACATGAAGTTCCTTCAAGCTACTGGATCCTAACTCTAACAAATTTTCTTGTTTATCCCGCGAGGTCCTTGAAAACATTACATGCATATCATACACATCATTGCATAACAGGTACCCTTGTTGCAGGTCACGTACGTTTCTCGCTGTCTATTTCAGCAATGGTTTCCTAACAAGATAACCAGGACCTTTTGGCTCAAGAGACTCGGTTCGGGGAAATCCTCCTGAATCTATCCAAGGGGCAGGAGGAGCTAAGAACATTTCTCATGGGGACTTTGGTCAGGAACAGTGCTGAGGACGAACGACTGAAACATCTGCAAGCTGAAGTGGATGCAATGAAAGCCCAGATGCAGGGGCAGGTGACTGCCATTCAAGGTTTAGCTCAAAGACAAGAAGAGCTCGGAGTCCTCATCAACCAACTGCTTCAGGGTAACCAATTGGGGCAAACGTCTAAGGGTAAAGAGCCAGTCATCATTCAACCACCTTTGAGGCAAGAGGATAAGAGAGCTCCTCAAATGGCTCCAGCGTCACAAATTCAGCATCAACCTCACCAGCTTCAGCCAGACAAGCCCAGGAGGCAGTTCACCCAGCTCAACATGTCGTTGTTTCAAGCTTTACAACGCATGTTGAGGTTGAATCTGATCACATTAAGGGCTCATCCCCGGAACCCCAATACAGCATCTCCTATCTATGATCCCAATAAAAGGTGTGCCTACCACTCTGCCAGTCCAGGACATGATACAAATGAGTGTTGGGCTCTGAAGAACAAGATCTAGGACCTAATTGATGAAGGAGCATTGGAGTTCACACAAGATGGTCAGGCTGAGTTTTTCTACCATCCCTCCAAGGCTCACCATTTGAAGTAACAAGCCCTGAAGATGAAAAGACTTTTGTTCATTAGGATTTTCAAGTTGTAATTTTCTTTTGTTCAAACATTTACTCATGTTAAAACGTTGTTATTCCATTAATGCATCGCATACGTCTGTTTTGAAGCAATATATTCGTATTCACTATATGCAAATTATTTCCATATTTTTTCTGATGATCAACTCTCAATTAATAATTCTAAGCCTCTTGAGGGAGGATGACGAAAACGATACCACAATCTACAGTATGCTTTTGAACAGACCCCGCTGATGAGGTACAGGCATTGTTTCAATCCCTAAACACTGGAGTTATAAGGAAGATAATCCCTCCTCAACCCCTTTGAGCCAAAGAAGTAGGAGTTTTTTCTTTTCGAAATTTAAAACCCTTAATCATAACCTGGGGCAGGGTAGTCTCTCAGCTGATCCAAGTGCATAACAAATGGCACCAAAGAGGTCCTCACAAAAAAAAAAAAAGAAGACAATGATGATTCCGAATAATCATAAGGATAGGCAGTCATTATATCTCAAAAAATAAAAACCCATTAAGTCAAAACCTATGAAGGAGACTTACAAAACTGGGGCATCCCGCTGACTGTAATCACAAAAGAAACAGTTCAGGCAAAAAAAATAGGGATAACGAAATCAAAAAGAAAGAGGTCATACAAACCCTCAACAAAGACAAAAAATGACTGCCTACTCAGAATAAATCATCAACATCCGGACCATCATTGGAAAATCAGAGCAAAGACTCAAACAAGGTCTAACGTATGATCAACTGAGTTTAGGTTTGAAGAGCATCACGAAGAGCGGGTGGGTACAAATAAAATTTGAGCCTTTATCCTTTGTTTCTTAAACCGTGAACCAGGCCACGTTATAACCCTTAAAAGTCCTAGCTGAAGCATGGGTTAGTTCGAAAGCATACTGTTACGAAAGGTATCCTGACTCCTTAAGGCTTACGGTAAATACGGAGTTGACATCACGTTTTACAAACATTCACTTGTTTTATGAAAAAGAATGCATTTTCAAAATCTTCAAGACAGACATAAGCTTTGCATTTTTGATATAACATTGTTTACATATGGCTATTTGTTCGAACAGCAGGGAAATTCGCACGATGAATACCTAATGAACAAAAGCATTTCCAATCAAGGGGCATGGCATGACTATTGTCCATCATCTAGGGCAGTTAAGTCAAGATTTGGAGAATCTCTCAAAAGGCCAACCAGCTTGGGACAAATCTTCGCCTAAGTCACTTGGGGCATTCCAGCAACGAATCTTGCCTGATCAAACACCTTCTGGGGGGGCATGACAAAACACTTCTAACAGGGGCACCTCCCTACATCCTGAGAGCATGGACATAGTTGAAAAAAATACGCATAATCAAATACCCACTAGGTTGACGTACCTAGGCAAAAATTAGGGCTTCCCGGCGAACCAAAAGGGTATGGGCAAAAATAAGGGATGAAATGAAAAAAATCTGTACACCCGGCAAGTCGAAAACCTGAAAAGGCGGCTTGGGCAAAAATGGGTATCCCGGTGGACTGAAAACCCGAAAGGGCGGTCCAGGCAAAAGTTAGGGATTAAAGCATACGACTATGTCCTGTCATCCTGTCACCTGTCTACCAGAAGAAGGTTTGTCTATCAACAACTATCAGCACCTCACAGGTCTTCCTCTCCCACCTCAGAAACAGGGGCAGTAATGAGTCGTCCAAACGGTCTAATTGCTCTGTCCATCAAGGTATCAAGGTAGGTTCAGCTGAAGAACCCAACCAGTATATCTTAACCCCCCAGAGAGTGAGCCAGCAAGTCAGTGCACTCCCCCCAAGCAGAGCTACAGTCAGCCTTAAGGAAGTTGAGTATCCTCCAGCAGATCGCAACATTCCCCAGCAATATACGAACATTCTTAACAAGCAGCCCCGGCAGTCTTGACCTAAAGATTGTTCCCCGGCGGCATATCAAACATTCAATGGAGTCACTTCCCCAATATAGTTCAAGTTCTCCCCAGGAGAGTCCAATCCAGTTTCCCCAGGAAAGTTGGGATCCATCTCCCTAAGCAGTAAGCTTATCCCCAGTAGATTCTGGAAGCTTATCCCCGCAGAGCACGAACGCGTCTCCCGGTTTTATTCAAAGAGTTATTTCCCTACCAGGATATAACTAGGTTATCCTCAGCCAAAAGCCATGAGAAGATCGTCCTCGGAAAAGTCTTCTTATCCCCAGCGAAGTCTATTAGCACTCCCAACAAAACAACGGTATCCCCAGCGAAGTTACCATCAACATCTCAACAAAGTACCTCTCCCCCCATAGAGTATTGCTCCCCAGCAAGATAGTTAGAGTACTTTTCTCCCCGCAGAGTAATCCATTCGCCAAGTTTATTCCCCAACAGAGTTATCTTCTCCTACCGGTATTCTTGCAACTATCATCCCCAGCGGAAGCAAAGATCTATTCTTCAACATCAGCCCAGGAGTGACTTCCCGGCACCCGTCAAGGATTTATTTTCCTAAGACAAAAAGATACATTCGTAAACATCACATTTTCATACATTATAGCATGCATATATGCATCATATCTTACAAATCTCATTTATGTTGAGAACATCATCGCTTGATTCATATCATGCCTTGCATATGACTGACCTTTACCTTTCAGGAAAGATCCAGTTGAGTTCTCAGCTACATTTCAAGACCTTGTCTGGTTCAGTTAAATCGACCCTAAGATTTTCCTGTTTCTTATCCAGTTAAAGGCCTTCTCTGGTTCAGTCAGATCGACCCTAAGATCTCCCTGTTTCTTATCCAGTTGAAGACATTTCAAGACCTTGTCCGGTTCAGTTAAATCGACCCTAAGATTTTCCTGTTTCTTATCCAGTCAAAGGCCTTCTCTGGTTCAGTCAGATCGACCCTAAGATCTCCCTGTTTCTTATCCAGTTGAAGATTTCAAGACCTTGTCCGGTTCAGTTAAATCGACCCTAAGATTTTCCTGTTTCTTATCCAGTCAAAGGCCTTCTCTGGTTCAGTCAGATCGACCCTAAGATCTCCCTGTTTCTTATCCAGTTGAAGATTTCAAGACCTTGTCCGGTTCAGTTAAATCGACCCTAAGATTTTCCTGTTTCTTATCCAGTCAAAGGCCTTCTCTGGTTCAGTCAGATCGACCCTAAGATCTCCCTGATTTTTATCCCAGTAGAATACATCCAAGATTCTCTCAACATTACTGTTGAGGTTGAAGTCGCCCAAGATTCTCTCAGCGTTACTGTTGAGTTTGAAGTCGTCCAAGATTCTCTCAGCGTTACTGTTGAGGTTGAAGTCGCCCAAGATTCTCTCAGCGTTACTGTTGAGGTTGAAGTCGCCCAAGATTCTCTCAGCGTTACTGTTGAGGTTGAAGTCGCCCAAGATTCTCTCAGCGTTACTGTTGAGGTAGTAATCACCCCAGATTCTCTCCCCGTTACTGTGGAGGTAGTAATCGCCCCAGGTTCTCTCAGCGTTCCTGTTGAGGTAGTAATCGTCCAAGGTTCTCTCACCGTCCCGTTGAGGTAGTAACCATCCCTGGTTCATTCATCACCTTTTGAAGCTCCAGATTCAATTCCTGTAACCAGTCAGGGCACATCTATACAAAAAGTTTGAAGACCAGCTCCTGTAACAGGTCAGGTAATCATCTTTCTTTTTCAGGTACGCAAGTTCTCGCTAAGGAATCTCTTATGTGATTGATACCCAGATAGCATCTATAAGCCCATCCACTCATCTATCACCTCTCAGCATGGCATCTATAAGCCCATCATCCTATCCATCAATCTCCAAATGGCATCTGTAAGCCCATTCCCCACATCACACTACTATGTGAGCGCAAATTTCTGGGCACTCTAGTGTTCAATCATCTTCCACCTTCAGATTACGAAAGGCACGTCAGCCAATCTACATCCTCAGGTCTAAGAAGATTGAACAGGGGCAACTGTTGTACCCCAAAATTTGCCCTCCCATATCCTTCAAGAATTGCAAAGAGCATGCTTCAAAATCTCCCAAGGGTTGCACAGTTCAAGGGCCTCCTAACAGTCAAAAATTAGGGTTTTGGTTCTGGCAAAGAAATTGAAGTTTCCAAGGGTCTAAACATTCCCCACATGCCTACAAACATGGTCAAGCATCCACATGCCAAGTTTCAAGACTTACAGCACAAAATTGCACAGTCAAAAACCCTAATTGCTCAACAGTCAACTGTAGGGGCAAAATGGTCATTTGACAGTCAAAAGTCCAAATTTTTGGTCAACATCTTATTTTGAAGCCACAAACATCATTTGATCAATTCTTGATCATGATTCTCAAGGCATGGCTCAAAAAGTCTCAAGATGCAAAAGTTTCCATATTTGGACAGTTGAAAAAGTCAACTGTAACTTGACCAAGGCATAACTTCCACATGGTTTATCAGAAAAATTCCATCCAAAGCTCATTTTGAAGAGAAAGAGATTTCCTACAACTCCTCTTCACACTTCAAGTCCAAAAAATTCTCTCACAAAAAGTTATCAATTTCAACATTATAGGTCATTTTCAAAAGTCAACAAAAAGGGACTTTAAGTCAAAGACCATAACTTGAGATTGGTAAATCAAAATGACATGGTACCAAAGGCATTGGTTATAGGACTTCAATACCTTTCCAAAATGTCCAAGAACATGAGCAAAGCTTAAAAATTGAGCAAGATATGCCTTGTGGAAGTTGGGAAATTTTTGGGAATTTTGAAAAGTCAACTTTACTTCAAATGCCTCAAAATTGCTAATGGGCCACATTTTCTTCCAAGAATCATCATCCAAAGGCTATGCACGACCATTTGGCCCAAAGGGGATTTATTTCATCATTTTTTATTATTTATTTGAATTTTTAATCACCATTAATTCATTTAATTAAATAAAATATGAAAGAAATACTAAACAAATGTGTTTGAATCTTTTTATGCAGTATAATCATTCATCAAAACCTCAAGATCTCGTGCACATTAAAAAAGGAAAGATTTGGCCATGATTGGTACCAAAAGACATGAAAAAGATTGAAAAAATATGCCATTAAAATCAAATATTTGATTCATGATTACAAGGGTTTTTGGACTCAAATTTCAACCCTAATCCATTAGCATACATATACAGATGCAAAACCTAATGCTAAGAACCTTGAAGCTGCGCCCAAACCTAAGAACACACTTTGCAATTTTTGAAAAAAAAGTCAAAACTGAAAACTGCATTAGAGTTGGTTTCAAGGCAAAATATTGATTCCAATAGCTTGCTAAGGCCTCAAGGAACGTTTCTGGATCAAAACCACTGCTTCTAACGCAAAGGATTGGTAACACGATGTCGTCCTGTTCTTAATTTTTCTCATGTTCGTGTTTTGATTTATAGGACATATTCATACATTCTAATGCTTGTTTTACACTAATATGGACTTACTGAACCTCATGGTATCATTGAATTGAATTAATAATGCTTGTATAGAAAAATGCCATTGATGCTTTTTAGGTTTTCAGAGGTTTAAATTTAGGGCTTCCTTATTCTGGAAAAATTGAGACACGACACCAGGGCCATTAGAACCAGAAGCTTCACACGAACTCAATCCACAGGTCGCGCTCAATTTATGAGCAACCAGGGCCTATTCGCTATTTTCACGTTTGCCACTTAGTGGGGGTTTAAAACCCCCGCTATCTCTTTTTATTTTGCAGGCAGCATGAGGAAGATGGAGGACGTGTCCATGGCTTACAGGCGCGTTTGAATTTTGCGCGAAATACACCACTAACTATTGTTTTACATTATGTTATTTATTTGTCAGATTATGTTACAAACGCGCAAATGGCACAGTTGGTGGACAAAGCACTTGGTAAGTATTGGGACCTGGGTTCGATTCCCAGGTCCCCCCATTCCTTCAATGTTATTTTTCCTAATATCTTCCCATGCAGCGCTTTATCTCAAGACCACCATGGACGCCTATGCTTGAGCGTGCCACATGTCTCAGAACGTCAATCCAATGGCCTTGATCTGGAGAACTCCATACGCCTTGGTCAATGGAGCCACACGTCTCCCAGAAAAGTCAACCAGGCCTCCAATCAGTGGGCCTAACTGTTGTCCAAAAACCTCCAATTTGGGTCAACAAACCCCCTCCTGTTTGCATTTCTCTCTTTCATTCTTTTTTTTTATTTGTTTTAATTTATTTGTTTTCATTTAATTCCTCCAAATTAATTTTTATAATATAATAAAAATACAAAAAAATCAGAAAAGACAAAAAAATATAAATATATTTTATTTAAATGTTTTGTAAATAAATCTTATTAATTAATTTAGTTTTAATTCTAGGTTTAATTCTATTATTTTTCTTAATAAACTAAAAAATGTAGAATTAGGGTTTTAAATGCTTTTATTCTTTTTCTTTTCTTTTATCATTATTAAATATTAATTATTTTTGTAAATAAAATTTGCCATGTAAATAATTAATGTAAATTAGGTCAAACTAAAAACATTTTCTTAATAAATAAAAAACAATTTAGAATTAGGGTTAATTAACTTTTCTTTCTAATTCCATTAATTCTCATTAAAATCCATAAATACAAAAAACTCAAAAATAACTTCCTTTCTCATTTAATTTAATAAATTTCGTAATTTTAATTCAATTTCTTTAAAAGGGTCCAACGCCCTCGCATTCCCGACTTTACTTCTTCGCGCATTTTATTCTTATTTCTTTTTTTGTGAATATAAATGTAATTGCCCAAAAGCCATGTAATAGATTAATTAGACATTTATCTTTCCGCATTATATTTTATTCAAATCGGGTCCTGGATTAATTTGGCGATGTGGACGCGCGCCTTTGTAATAGCGTAGGACTTTTAATTCCGCACCTTTTAACTGTTAATTAATTCGCATGAAAGAATGAATGCCTAAATAAAAGCAACGCGTAGATCACAAATGCATAAACAAGATAAACATAAATGAACATGACACACGAATCACACACCACCCCTAGGGTACGCCTCATTCTTGCCTTGCCCCTCGAAAGGTGGTCGTCGAGTAGAGGATGTTTTAGTAAGTCCTCATGTCCATGAACATGGCATGGGGGTAGCTTCTAAGGTGTCTTCCTATTGCTCTGGTGATCACCATGTCCCAAATCCTCGAATTGACCCGAACACCTCCAACGGTGGTGCTACCTACCTCTCAATAGTGGGATGGCACTACTTTAAGGACATTTACACAGACGAATTCCTTAGGGTAGGTAGAGAACTCGTAGATACTTGCTCTAATTTCAAAACAAAATCAAAAACTCTTTTCACACCGACACTTTCAAAAAGCTTTCGAAAGCAACTTTTCAAACACTCTTGAGGACAGATACAAGAGTCGAACTGAAAGTTTCAAAGAAACTTTTTTAAACCCACAGTTGAAAAGCAAACAAACAATTTTGAAAACACAATGAGCAAGTATCTAAGAGCCCATGGATAACCATGGATAGAAAGGGTGCTAACACCTTCCCTTTCTATAAATCTACCTCCCGAACCGAGAGCAATCTCTATAAGGAATTTTTCTGTGCTTTTGTCCTTTCCATTTGGAGAAAATAAAAGACGGTGGCGACTCTTGCTTCCGCGACATTTCGCGAACCAGCGTTAAACAGTCAGTTCCAGATCCACCGATCACAACTGCCCTTTCGGGTTTTCAGTCCATCGGGATACCCTTTTTTGCCCAAGCCGCCTTTTCAGGTTTTCGACTTGCCGGGTGTACAGATTTTTTTCCTTTTCATTCCTTATTTTTGCCCGAACCCTTTTGGTTCGCCGGGAAGCCCTTATTTTTGCCTAGGTGTGTCAACCTAGCGGGTCTTTAGTCATGCGTAGTATTTTTTCGACTATGTACATGCTCTCAGAATGCAGGGAGTTGTCACTGTCAGTAGTGTTGTGTTGTCATACCACCAGGAGATTTTCGTTTGATCGTCCAATGCCCAAAGTGATCCAGATGGAGATTTGCCCCAAGTTGGTTAACCTTCTGAGAGATTCTCCGAATCTTGACTTAACTGCCCCAGATGATGGACAATGATCATGCCATGCCCCTTGGTTGGAAGTGCTTTTCCACTTGAGGTGACCCTTTTTATTGAGAAGGTTTTTGTTCACTAGATATTCGTCGTGCGAACTTCTATGTTGTTCAAACAAATAGTCATATGCAAACAATGTTATATTAAAAATGCGAAGCTTATGTCTGTCTTGAAGTTTTTTGAAAATGCAGTTTTTAAGCAAATTTTGTAAAATGTGATGTCAACTCGTTATTTTACCGTAAGCCTTAAGGAGTCAGGATACCTTTGGTAATAGTATGCTTTCGAACTAACCCATGCTTCAGCTAGGACTTTTAAGGGTTGTAGCGTGGCCTGGTTCACGGTGTAAGAAACAAAGGATAAAGGCTCAAATTATTTGTACCCACCCGCTCTTCCTGATGTTCTTTAAACCTAAACTCAACTGATCGTGCGTTAGACCTTCTTTGTCCTGATATTCTGGCGATGGTTCGGATATTGACAGTTTATTTTGAATAGGCAGTTATTTCCTTTTTTGTTGAGGGTTTGTAGGACCTCTTTCTTTTTGATTTTTTGTTATCCCTGTTTTTTGCCTGAACTGTTTTTTTGTGATTACAGTCAGCGGAATGCCCCAGTTTTGTAAGTCTCCTTCATAGGTTTTGACTTGTTGGGCTTTTGGTTTTGAGAGATAATGACTGCCTGTCCTTATGATTATTCGGAACCATCACTGTCTTTTGCTTTGAAAGGACTCCTTTGATGCCGTTCGTTGTGCACCTGGATCAACTGAGAAACTACTCTGCCCCAGGTTATGATTAAGGGTTTTAATTTTTTGTGAAAAGAAAAACTCCGACTTCTTTGGCTCAAAGGGGTTGACGAGGGATTATCTTCCTTATAACTCCAGTGTTTAGGAATTGAAACAATGCTTGTACCTCATCAGTGGGGTCTGTTCAAAAGCATACTGTAAGGATCGTGGTATCGTTTTCGTCATCCTCCCTCAAGAGGCTTAGAATTTGCAATTGAGAATTGAACATCACAGAAACATGAAAGCAATTTTGAATATAATGAATACGAATAGATTAATTCAAACAGACATATGCGATGCATTAATGAAATAAAAGAGTTTGCTATGACATTAATCGTTTGTATAAGCAAAGAAAAATACAACTCGGAAATTCAAATAAAACAAAAGCCTTCAATGATTTGGTAAAGGGGAAGTGATTATGTTTGGAGCCTCTGGTGCTTCATACTGGACTTTCTTGGCGTCAATCATGTCTTGGACCTTGTTCTTCAGAGCCCAACAGTTGTCCGTAGTATGCCCCAGGCTATCAGAGTGGTATGCGCACCTTTCGTTGGGATGATAGTTAGGAGCAGAGATGTTGGGATTCCGGGGAGGAGCCCTTAGTGTAATCAAATTCAATCTCAACAGGTGTTGTAAAGCTTGAAACAACGACACGTTGAGCTGGGTGAATTGCCTCCTGGGCTTGTTCGGCTTATTCTGATCAACCTGTTGCTTTGGGCGAGGTTGTGGTTGGACCTGTGAAGTGGTAGCAATTTGGAGAGGTCTATTCCTCACCATACCGAACTCTTGTCCTCTTGGAAGCTGATCAATGACCTGGTCCCTGACTTGGACTGGTTGCTTCATGTCTTGATGAAGCTGACTGATCATGGTCCTCAACTCTTCTTGCTCCCGAGCTAAACCTTTGATGAGAGCCATCTGCCCTAGCATCTGGGTTCTCATTGTATCAACCTCAGCTTGCAGACGTTTCAGCCGTTCGTCCTTATCATCTTCGGGACTTTTCTTGGCCAAATTCCCCATGAGGAGTGTCCTCAACTCTTCCTTCCCCTTGGATAGGCTTAGGAAGATCTCCCTAAACTGAGTCTCTTGAGCATGAAGACCCTGGTTATCTTGTTGGGAAGCCATTGCTGAAATAAACAGCGAAAAAGGTAAGTGACATGCAACAAGGGTACCTGTCATGCAATGATGTGTATGTATGCATGCAATGTTTTCAGGGACCTCGCGGGGTAAACAAGAAAATTGTTAGAATCTGGATCCGGTAGTTTGATTGAAGGAACTTCACGTTGCTGAGAGTCCTTCTTCAAGACTCAAGGCTCACCATATCGAGTGGGTCATAGCCCCTGACTCAAGTCATTAACCTTGGCTAGAGGAAATAAATCCCCTTTACCCCTTGCTGGACATTTGATTCATCATGACCTGCATCACAAAACCCTTGAGGTCCTTGAAATGGATTAGTCCTTATGTAGGATGCATGCAATGGTATGATGGTATGATGTTATGCTATGCGTGGAGTAATGTAGATAAACCCTGTTATGAGTCCAGATTAAGGACTGTAAACAAAACCTGCAAGAAACTCAAGTGTCAGATAACAAGTATGCAAGTAGTCAAGTTTGAAGGCACACAAGTCACACAAAGAGCCCTTAGAGTTTAGGCCAGCATGAAGTTTGAGATACTACCCTCTTGAAGTTGGTGGGCTCAAAACCTGTCCTATCAAAAGTAACCGGGTTCTAAGGAGCTCAATATCATAGGGTTGTTTTCTGTGTTCATTGTTTTGATTTAGCCACTGAACTGGCGATCAAAATATTCCAAGAAAACAACCCTCAATGAGTGTAGTATCGAGTATCAACCAACTTCAGACTGCACCAAAGTCAGTTATCTCACTACCCCTAAAGAGGCCAGGATGGTTTAATTAAGGTTCCTAAGGTCAGTTGATGCTTTACGACACCACGCGGCGGCCCCGTACTCTCCTTGACTTGACTCAAGGGTTACCGGTACTCACCAAAGTGCCACATCAACGTAGCAGACTGCTTCAACCGTGTCAGTATACCCCGCACAATTCCCTCACAGCCTTGTTGCTACTTTCTAAGAGGTATCCCCCAGATCCGGGTTAGGATCTATAGAACTCCCAAGACAGTGCCCACAATAATAAAGCAAACAAAACAAAGCAATTGAAAACACAAGTATGAGTTATCCTAAGGTACACCTCACTTTTAAAATCTCCCCAGCAGAGTCGCCAGTTCTATGATCGGTGGAAATAGAACTGACTGTTTTTTAGCTGGTTTCGTGAAATGTCGCGGTAAGCAAGAGTCGCCACCGTCTTTTATTTTCTCCAACATGGACAGGACAAAAGCACAGCAAAATCCCTTATGAGAACGTTTCTCGGTTCGGGAGGTAGATTTATAGAAAGGGAAGGTGTTAGCACCCTTTCTATCCATGGTTATCCATGGGCTCTTAGATACTTGCTCTTATGTTTTCAAAATGTTTGCTTTTCAAAATGTGAGTGGGTTTGAAAAAAGTTTCATTGAAAGATTTCTGAATGACTCTTGTATCTGTCCTCAAGAGTGTTTGAAAAACTTGTTTTGAAAGCTTTTGAAAGTGTCAGTGTGAAAAGATTTTGATTTGTTTTTGAAGAGAGCAAGTATCCATGAGTCATCTACCTACCCTAAGGAATTAGGCTGTGTAAAAGTCCTTAAGGTAGTGCCATCCCACCATTGAGAGGTAGGTAGCACCACCATTGGAGGTGTTCGGGTCAATTCGATTTTAGGGACAGTGTGGTCACCGAAGCAATAGTAGGACACCTTATAAGTTACCCTAATGTCCTAGATCCTTTTTATCTGAGGCAACCGTTTCGAGGCAACTGTTTCGAGGCAACTGGATCTTGGACATAAGAGCGACCACTAAAACGTCCTATACTTGACGACCACGTTTCGAAGGCAACGAGTGAGGCGTACCCTAGAAGTGGTGTGTGTATTGTGTGTTGTTTTCATGTTATGTTTTATCTTTGATCATGGCATTGTGAGCTACGAGTTATTTTTAATTACCATACATTCTTTCATGCAATTTAGAATTTAGGAGTGCGGAAAATTAAAAGACGGAAAGATAAAAGCTATGCTATTACAAGGCGCGGGTCTATACATCGCCAAAATACAAAGACCCGTTTTTGATAAAGATGCGGAAAGTAAAAAAATACCTAATTACTATTACATCCGAAAAGCAGTTACATAATAATCAATAAGAAAATAATGCGCGAAAAGAATTAAACTCAGGACGTCCGAGGGTTTTGACCCTTTGCTTGAAATTAAATTAAATTAGGACCTAATTATTATTTAATTAAATAAAAGAAAGTGTGTTTTTATGTTTTTTTGTATTTATGAAAATAAAGAAAAGAATTAAAATTTTAGTTAGTGAAACCCTAGTTCTAAATTATTTTAATTATTAATAAAACGTCAAAGTTGACCTAATTTAGACTAATTAATTAATTTACATGTTATTTACAAAAATAATGGTAATTAATAATGATAATAATAATGATGAAAATAATTAATTAAGAAAAAGACAAAAATGTCAAAAAAACCTAATTCTATATATTTTTTATTTATTAAGAAAAGAGATTAAAATATAAACCTAAATTAAACTAAAGTTAATTGTTAATATTTATTTACAAAAAAATAGGTTAATGATGCAATTAATAAATAATTAAAAATATTTACAGTTTTTAGTTTCTGATTTTTATTAGGAAAATTAATTTGAGGTGAAATAATAATAATAATTAAAGTAATTAAAAGAGATTCAAAAGAAAAGAAAATTAAATTGAATATGCAAACCAAGGGGGTGTCAGGCCCAAAGTGGAGGTTTGTTTGAGGAATTCTGGCCCATTAAGACAAGGCCTCGTTGACTCTCAAGAATCATGCACATGCTGTCTGACTGGGGTACACCATGGGCTTCATTCTGTAACCACTGGATTGATCATCATGAGCGCGTGGCAAGCTTAGGCGTGAGGATGCATGGTGGGATATTGAACGAATGCTGCACTAGAACATGTTAAAACAAAAATCATCAATTATATGGGGGGACCTGGGAATCGAACCCAGGTCCCAGCGTTTGCCAAGCGTGTCATCCACCATCCAGCCATTCAAGCGCGTTTGTAATATAAGTGGAGAACAATTATTATATAAAAAAATGCCAATTATGCTGAGATATAAAAAAAAACGCGTTAAGATTTGAATGCTCCAGTAGCATGATGCCACGCCCGTCTTCTTCCTTGTTTACCTGCAATAACATGAACAAGATAGCGGGGGTTTTAAACCCCCACTAACCATAATAGTGAAAAATAGCGAATAGAAGAGGAGACCATATAAAAAAGGCGCGATAGGTCCATCTTGTTCGTACTGAGCTTCTGAATTTAACTGTATGGGTCTCAAGGTCTGATTTTTGCTCAGTAAGAAAGCCCTAATTTTCAAGCTTCTAAACCCTAGATTTTGTCCATGGTGGATTTCGATTCAGGCAGCCTTAGCACAATTAAGCTATCTCAAACGCTTCAGGAAGGTGTCAGTAATACAAATCGACAAGCAAAACATGTTAATGATGCATGTAAATTAGATTTCGATTAAGAAAATATTTGATCAAACCATGACTTTTTTTTAGCGTTTCCTTGAGCTATGAGGTTGGAAAGTGTTTGCAATACGTTCAGGAGACTCTCAGAAAGGGATTAGAATGCTTTTTAGGCTTTGAAACGCGCTGCAAGTATGAAATCAGTTTCACAATTTTCTTAAGTTTTTGCAAATTGGCTATGGAGTTTTCAGCAGCTTTCACGTGTGTCCTTGAGTAGGGTTAGCTCTTGCATATGTATGTGATCAGAATTAGGTCAAAACCTTGGCCCAAAAGTCCATGAATTAATGTTTGCAATCTTTGATTTTTAATCATGAAATTTTCAATCTTTTTCAATGAAAACCTTGCCAAATATGGATGATTTTCCTTGTTTGATCGAGAAACGACTTTGCCAGCTTGCCCTGATCAGATTTGCTCCACCAAAAGATCCAAAACATATCTTTTTTTTAATTTTCCTATAATTAAAACCAATTAAATGAATTAATATAAATATAAATTCAATTAATTAATTAAAAATAATAAAATAAATTATTTTGACCTTAATGGGTCGTGCATAGGCTTTGGGTAATGATTCAAGAAAGAATTTGAGGCCCATTAGCAAATTTGAAGTTTTTAAGGCAAAGTTGACTTTTGAAAGTTCCCAAAAATTTCCCAACTTCTCCAATGCATATCTTGCTCAATTTTGAAGCTTTGCTCATGTTCTTGGACATTTTGGAAAGGTCCTGAAGTCCTATAACCAATGCCTTTGGTCCCATGTCATTTTGATTTACCAATATCAAGTTATGGTCTTTGACTTAAAGTGCCTTTTTGTTGACTTTTGAAAATGACCTATAATGTTGAAATTGATAACTTTTTGTGAGAGCATTTCTTGGACTTGGAGTGTGAAGATGAGTTGTAGGAAATGTCATCCCCTTCAAAATGAGATTTGGATGGGATTTTTCTGATAAACCATGAAGAAGTTATGCCTTGGTCAATTTGCAGTTGACTTTTCAGTTGTCCAAAAATAAAAACTTTTGCATCTTGAGACTTTTTGAGCCATGCTTGTGGAATCATGATCAAGAATTGATCAAATGATGATTTTGGCCTCAAAATAATATGTTGACCAAAATTTTTGACTTTTGACTGCCAAATGACCATTTTGCCCTTGCAGTTGACTGTGAAGCAATTAGGGTTTTTGACTGTGCAACTTGATGCTGTGAGTCTTGAAACTTGACATATGGATGCTTGACAATGTATATAGGCATGTGGGGCTTGATTGGACCCTTGAAAATCTTAATTCCTTTGCAAGAACCAAAACCCTAATTTTGACTGTGTTAGGAGGCAATTGGACTGTGCAACCCTTGAGAGATTTTGAAGCTTGATCTTGACACATCTTGAAGAATATGGGAGGGCAAATTTTGGGGTACAACACCTACATATCCCTTTTAAGGAATCAGAGCAGTCGTAGTTCGGCTCATATATTCTGGTTGGTTTGTGTTTTTTAGTTAAGACAACAAAAACAGTCAAGATGGCAAAACATCAAATAAAACAACAATCTAATGAGATGGTAAAACATTGGCTAAATAATAACAAAGTAACATGTCAAAGATGGCGAAACACCAAATGGTAAAACATCACACCTAAAAATGATATTGAGAATCAAAGTAGGATAACAAACATGTGCGATGGCGAAACATCGGCTTCAAACAAGTATGTGATGGCGAAACATCGGCTAAAAGATAACAAGGTATCATGGCAAAGATGGAGAAACAACAATAAACCAGGTGACAAAACATCACACCGAACAATGATATTGAGAATCAAAGTAGGATAACAAACATGTGTGATGGCGAAACATCGGCTTCAAACAAGAATGTGATGGTGAAACATCAGCTAAAAGATAACAAGGTAACATGTCAAAGATGGCGAAACACCAAATGATAAAACATCACACCTAACAATGATATTGAGAATCAAAGTAGGATAACAAACATGTGCGATGGCGAAACATCGGCTTCAAACAAGTATGCGATGGCGAAACATCGGCTAAAAGATAACAAGGTATCGTGGTAAAGATGGCGAAACATCAATAAACCGGATGACAAAACATCACACCTAACAATGATATTGAGAATCAAAGTAGGATAACAAACATGTGTGATGGCGAAACATCGGCTTCAAACAAATGTGCGATGGCGAAACATCGGCTATAAGATAACAAGGTATCGTGGCAAAGATGGTGAAACATCAATAAACTGGGTTTTAAAACAAAGCCAAGAGGCGCACAAACAAATAAAATTGGTTTATATATTTTACCTTTAAGAAAGGTTTGAGTTTATTAGAAGTGTTTTAGGATTTGCCAAGAAAACAAATTTTTGTTTTAAGATACAAAATGCAAAGGAAGGAAAAAACAACTAAGGGAAACTAGCCTAGCATTATCCCTAGTGTTATCATACAAAGATTAACCCTAAGGTTGAGGATAAAGGAAAATTCTAACCTACGCTAGCATACATGGATTCATACCTTAATCAACATATCAAAGGAAGCTTAACAAAACTATCCTATAGGGAACAGGCAATAAGAGCGAAGTCGTGATATCAATTTCTAAATTGAGTGACTCATCGATCAATAATTGAAGAAAAAAAACAATAAATATCCTATAGGGAACATGCACTGAGAGCGAAGTCGTGATCTCAATTTATAAATTGAGTGACTCATCGATCAACAATTGAAGAAAAAAATAATAAATATCCTATAGGGAACATGCACTGAGAGCGAAGTCGTGATCTCAATTTCTAAATTGAGTGACTCATCGATCAATATTAAAGAAACAAACACAAACACAACACACGTATCAAACAAAACAGAGGGCCTCCTGACATATATCAGCAACAGAGGTCCCATCATGCAACATAGAACTATACAAAATGAAAATAGAAGAAAGGAAATAGTGCAATACCAAACGGATAACTATCCGTAGCAACTGAGCAAGAATAAAAGAAACCCAGAGAAATTCAAGCAAGTTGGCATCAGCAGACAAACCAAGTCAGAAATTACGCCATCGGGATGTAAGTATTGAGGTTTTCAGATATGAACAGATCCCATGGGCAATGTATAGCATTCATAATCACACACACACACACACACACACACACACACACACACACAATATATATATATATATATATATATATATATATATATATATATATATATATATATATATATATATATATATATATATATATATATATATATATATATATATATATATATATATATATATATATATATATATATATATATATATATCCTATGTAGATTATCAAATATGCCAAGCACAAGAGTAGTACCAATATAATAAATTGTATTCCACAAATAAAGTGAAACACAGTAGCCTCAAGTCAAAAATGGAAAAAAAATTTCAGAGTACCTCACGCATTCAACAACCAAGTTAGTATTCCCATAAATAGAATGATGACTCTCAGAAGGGATGGATAATGACACCATAATGAAGTGAGAAAACATGATAGCAACTATCAAAACATTAGATATGGTAGACAAAAAGAAACAGGCATGTGCACAATTTGGTCAAAAGTTAGAGGAATGTTGCTCCTTTCTATCACCACATTGAATTGACAATTAAATATCAATCAAGGATCATGGGAGTTTGAGAAGAATACAATCAAAGACCATGAAGTTCAGTAGCAACCACAAATCAATCATACTCAATTACTTCATCACAACTCATAAGCATAATGAAAAAGGAATCCCACACAATGCATCAAAGACTTAGATTTCAAGCTAACCATGGAAGAAAGTCAAACAAGGACAAAATTAGAGAGTTTGTAACAATCAAAGACCTGAATTAAAGCTTCCAAAACATGATTAGGACATGATCAAAATGTTAAAGTGTTGATTCTAAAACATGTTGCACAAGTGCATTCAAAATGCCTCACAAATTCAACAAGGATAAAAGAAAGAAGTTAAACTCCATTCATGATTAGAACTAACTTAAGTAATAGGGATCAATTACTTTCAAGTCCTTATGAGACTATCATTGAAGTATAATTTCCCTTCATGTTATCATTGGCCATCTAATGACCTCAAACTCAAATTGAAAACTCAAGTTTCAAAGTGAAGATCAACAAGAAAGCAAAAAGTCATAAAACATGCATCAAAAGGTTCAATCATTCAAACATGGGGCATTAAGTGAAATGACTTGAGTTTATATGGATAAACAAAACCAACATGATCATTAGGTGCCCAATTATAGGCCTCACTCAAGTTCATTGGCCATCAAGCAAATTGCAATAAGATATACAACATTAGTTGGGTACCTTCACTTCAAAAATACATCCAAAAAAAAAAGAAAAGGGCTCCCATAATTCAAAAAAAAAATTTATTAGCATCCTTAAGATGTATAAGAGTCAGCAAACATGTTTTAAGTTCATGGATGGATGAGGAAAGGATCAATCAAACTTCAAATATCAAAAACTAGTTGGCAAAAACCACCAAACTATACAAATTTTCAAAATATTTTGTGGAAAATACCAAACCTTATCAATTAATTCAAGAAAAATCTTTTTAAGGACCTCAATCTATCCATGAACCTTAAACAAGAACCAAATTCAATTGAAACTCAAGGCCAATTCCTTTTTGGAATCAAAACAAACAAGGGAATTAGCAAAACCCTAATTATTTAGAAAATGAACTCAACTATTGATTAATCAAGTTCCAATTCTAAACAAATCAAACTAAAATCATACAAAAATAAAGAAAACTCCAAAGATCAGAGAACTTATTTTTTCAAATTTTTAGAATTAAAGAAAAGTCAAAAATAAAATCAAAATTCAAACCTTTAAACAATTAAACAAAAAATTCACATCTCAAAATAAAATTCCAATCAAAAGTCAGAAAAATATCCAACCAAAATTATATTCAAATATTAGAATTAAAAACTAGCATCCATGATTTTTTGTGGAATTTTTGAATTAAAGGAAATATTTAAACAAAAATTATGAAGCAAACATTTCAAATAAACTTCTCAAATTAAATTTCTAATCAAAAATAGGAAAAATGCTAAACCAAAATCAAAATCAATTTCTAAATTATTTTATGAGTCAAAGATAATTTTTGTGGAATTTTTAGATCAAAAGAGCTATTAAAATAAAAATAATCATTGAACAAACAATTAATTAAACTTATGAAATTTTAAACAAATCAAAACATTTTTTAAAAATTCCAATAAAATTTCACAAGATATTAGAATTTTTTTTGGACTTGTGATAATTTTTCAGAATTTTTATAAATTGTTTTTATCAAGAAACAAAAATCAGAAAATCAATTGAAATCAAAATATAAACTAATATTCAAAAATTCAAATGGGCCGTTCAGATGATGAAACCTCATCATCCCTAACCTCCAGCCAAACCAGAAAACGCGCGCGCCCATCAGTGTTGCACCCCAACTTCAGTCCCTCCAAACAAACTCGTTTCTCAACCATTTTTCATCAAATCAAGTGCAAATTAAAGTCATCATGACAAGGAATTCAATGCAATTCGAATCACATCAAGTAGTCAAAAATGGATTTAGAATTTTATGCACGAAAACATCAAAAACTCACTGAAACCTAGAGTTGCAGAGATCTCAAACAAGCATTGTATACCAAATGAAACCTCAAATTGCTTCAGAATCATTCATATAACATCCACAAACAGATATTCATGCTTAATTTCAACAATAAACAACTACATTTCAAAAATCAAAGTTGAATGAACCTACCTCAATTCAAAATACGAATGCTTGATTCTCTCACTCCAGATGCGATTCCAGGCTTGCTTTAGCTTCCTTAGCACTTGAGGATGAAGAGCCAAGAAGGAAAACTCCTAACGCACCACTGAAACTTGAGATTCGAAGAAAAGTGCAGCTATGGAAATTCTGAGTTCAGATCTGGAATATGGGAGTTGTGAGCTCTCCCCCCACCTTCAGTGCCTGCTTCTTATTATATATGACATGTATAGTAGGTTTTCCGAGAGAAATGGGCTTCAAAGTAAGTGCATTGCCCAATTGGAATTTTTGCTATATTGAAAAATGAAATTCTGACCATGCCATCCGCTCGTGCGTTTTTCCTCCTTTCAATTGCTTTTGAGGCCTTTCTTACTCAGATTTTGATCCACCAAATCTTGGCCCTTGATTCCTCGTGATGAGATCATGCTAGTGTTTTTGCAAATTTGGCAAGTTTTGTCAATTTTTGAGTCATGGTGGTACAGCTGCACATGGGGCATGATTTTGCTGCCATTATGGGCTTCCTCAAATCACCAATGGATCATGGGCCTAATTAGAAGTGAAAAGAATGACTGAAAATGAAGTTCTCAAGTTTTGGCATTTTGCTTGCATGGCTAAAGTTCAATAAAATGGCATGAAATTCAAAAGACCATAACTTGCCCATACTTTTGAATTTGGACACAACTGAGTACAATTTGGAAAGGTATTGAAAATATATACAATCCCTTAGTGTTGGGTTTTTGTAATTGAATCCATTAAGGTCCTCTAAATTTGACATAAAATTCACTACTTTTGGAAAATGACCTATAATTTTAACTTGAGGCATGAACTTCCAAAGACCATAACTCTTGACTCTTTTCCAATTTGGACATGAGACCAAAGGGAGATGAAATATAACCCTCTTATATTTCCAAACATATTTCATTTGCATTTTTTTGATCAAAGGTGAATAAAATATGAATTTTTGAAGTTAAGTCCTCATTTTCCAAAATTAGAAACTTTTAGGGTTTCTTCATGAACAAGTTTCAACCCAAACCTCAATCTTTTTGATCCAATGATCAAAGTGGAATTGAAATATTAAAAGTACACCCTTGAATTGATGGTTGACCAAAAGTTCACTTGGTCAACCTTGACTTTGACTGATTTTGACCAAAATGACCATTTTGCCCCTTTAAATTAATTGGTCCACTTCTCTTCAAAATTGATGGTCAAAACTTCAAACATACTATCTCCCAAATATATAGAGGCCATGTACAAAGTTTCACTTCAAAATTCTCAAGAAATCTTGATAAAATTCCAAACCCTAGTTTTGGTTAACACCTTAGGAGACTGATGAATCATCTCCAAAATTTCAAATCCTCTGGGCATCTTGACCAATGTCTTGTACAAAGACTTTTCAAATACCCATGACATGTTATAGCTTCCATATCAAGACTTGTACATTGATCAGTAGCCTTGATTAAGCAAAACCCTAATTTTGACTGGTGAATCAAAAGAGGGATTCTTCTTATAATCAATCACAAACTTCAATCCTCTGATGATCCAAGGAGATGGATAAAATATCTTGAGATATACAATAACTTTTGAGCTTGAAAGATCCATAGGTTTAGATGATAAGATTCTACTTGAGCAACTTGTAAATGCAAACAACCTTCAAAGCTTGAGGAAGACTTGATAACCAAGGTATTTTGATCCCATCACAATGTATGAATGCAATGCAATATGATATTCATGATGAAACATAAGCCTAAACCAAGAGGGTAAATTTTGGGGTGCAACAATAACTAGCTTAGTGGCCGACATAGGCCCTAAGGTGTAACCAACTTAGTGGCGGACAGAGGCCTTAAGGTGTAATCGGCTTAGTGGTGGACAGAGGCCCTAAGGTATAATCGGCTTAGTGGCGGACAGATGCCCTAAGGTGTAACCAGCTTAGTTGGCGGATAGAGGCCCTAAGGCATATCTGGCTTAATGGAAGACAGAGACCCTAAGGTGTAATTGGCTTAGTGGCAGACTGGGGCCCTAAGGCGTAACTGACTTAGTTGGCGGACAGTGGCCCTAAGGCATAATTGGCTTAGTGTCGGACAGAGACCCTAAGGAATAATAAGCTTAGTTGGCGGACAAAGGCCCTAAGGCGTAACCGACTTAGTGGCAGAAAGAGGCCCTAAGGCATAACAAGCTTAGTGGTGGACATAGGCCCTAAGGCGTAACCGTCTTAGTTGAGGACAGAGGCTCTAAGGGGTATTGGTCTCCACGTGTATCATGGTGTCATCCCCATATACCATTGGCAAAGGTGTTTCCCGGGAAGTGGAATAAGGTGTTTTATGGTACGACCGAAGGATCTCCGGAAAGTACTCGGACCATAGGCCTTTTTCATCATCCAGCTTCTTCTTAATCACGACTAGGATGGTCTTGTTTTCTACTTCAGCTTGTTCATTGGCTTGAGGGTGCTCTAGTGATGTGTATCTGTTTTGAATGCCCAAGTCTTTGCAGAATTTAACCACAGATGCACTTGCAAACTTGGTTTCATTGCCAGACACTATAACCCTGGGTAAGCTAAACCTGTAGATGATATTTTTCCAATAAAAATGTTAAACCTTCTCAGTGGTTATTTGTGTCCCAGCCTCGGCTCCTACCGATTTTGTAAAGTAATCAACGACTACTATTAAGAATTTTAGTTTCCCGAGCACGGTGGGAAATGGTCCTAGTATGTGTGCTCCCCACTGGTAGAATGATGACGGAGAATAGATGGAGTGCAGAAATTCATTTGGTGAATGTATGAATGGAGAGTACACCTGGCATTTGTCACACTTGGTTACAAACTCAGCACAATCTTGTATCAACTGAGGCCTGTAGTACCGCGACTCTGAGGATCTTCCTGGTTAGATCTCTTTCTCTGATATGGCTACCGCATGCCCCTTTGTGGACTTCTCTCATTATCAAGGTGATTTATATTTCTATCACGCATCTTAGCATGGGTGTGGACCTTTCCCATCTTATATAGCTTATCTGACACTATAAGGTAGCGGGTGGATACCTTTTTTATATGCCTTGCTTCATTTATGTCTTCAGGAAGAACCCCCTGCATCAAGTATTGTATTATCAAGTCCATTCACCCAGTCGTATGTTCAATTGACATGGTTTCTTCATGATCGGTACTCGGTCTTTCCAAGATTTCCTGTATCACCATTTTGTTTAGCCCCAACCCTTTAATGCTAGAAAGCTGGGCTAACACGTCAGCTCGTACATTTTCTTCCCTTGGGATATGATTGATTTCAAACTTTGTGAAGGCTTTTGACAGCCCCTGTGCTATTTGGAGGTATTTCAATAATGTCGAGTCCCTGGTCTGGCATTATCCCCTCATCTGTCCTGAAACCAACTGTGAATCAGTTATTATGACTAGATGAGTTACTCCAACTTCTTTATCTAATTTAATTCCTGCTATTAGAGATTCATACTCCGTCTGGTTATTGATGGCTTGAAAGTTGAAACCCACAGAGTACTCTAGTATAAAGTCCCCTGGCCCCTCCAAGACGATCTCGGCTCCGCTCCCCTTAAGATTGGAGGAAACATCAACCGGGGAGGAAGATGAGGTTACTTTAGAGTCTTGTTGTCCCAGAGAACGCGTATATATTCTTTGTCAGAAGGTTACCGATGATGAGTTCTTCTACTTCTACTCTGAGGTTTTAGAGGACTTCAAGGTCCAAATACCCTTTACTTATTTTGAGACGGGCATTCTGAAGACTATGAATGTCTCTCCCTCTCAACTTCTCCCTAATAGTTGGCGTTTTATAAAGACCATTTAAGTGTTCCATAAGGCAGTGAACATCATCCCCAGAGTGGGCATGTTTTTCTCTTTCTTTGAGGTCAAAGGGGCCGAGAAGTTGTCTTGGGTTAAAATTAGTGGTCTTCCCCGTAAGAGCTTTCTCCAAGTTTACACCTCCAACTACAAAGGTTTCAAAGACCGGTTTCTAAAGGTGAAGTGTAGGCTGAGATGCCCTCAGGTGCTGTACGGTTTGGACAAGCATCCACACTTCCCTTTCAACTGGTCCTGGGATCCTTCTCCTACCTCCGACTTCAATTATGATAAATTGAGTGACCTAGAGGTTTAATCCCTGAACATGCTTTACTCATTTCAGATGATGAAGATTAAGGATCTGTTACGTCTAACTGACAAATAGATCTCGATTTTATTGGTAATAGTTTCTTCTTATGATTATTAAACGTGTACATCTATTAATGGTGCTTATATTTTCTTTTTTCTCTATTTTGCAAATAAGATGGCAGACCTTTCCGTAGCCGAGCAGAAGAAATTGATGTTGGATGCCAGGGTTGCCCGGAAATGGGCAGGTGAGTCTTTGTTGATTAAGTTTAATTTTTCTGGGTTGGAGACCCAAACCCTGAAGAGGCAGACGGTGGCAGGCACCAAGTCCACTTTGAGCATGGATGAACCACATACTTCTGCTCCCTCCATTCAGGAGGAGGTGCAGTAGAGTACTCCGAAGAAGCTGGAGACTCTTATGAGTGATGACGCATGCTGAGCCGACCTAGAGATAACTTCTTAATTTAGGGATCTTGGAGACAATCAGGCGTCTGGGAATTTTAAGTTCTGGTCCAATAATTTCGATGGACTCCTCTTCCTCTACGACCATCTCAATGATACTGAAGACGTCAACGAGGTTAAGACCATAGGTTGTCAGAAGATGACACATAACCTTAGTTCTTACCTTATGAGGTATGTTATTATGACTCGTGGACTTTTTTGGTCCAGTGATGATTATGAGAAGACAGAGTTGAATCTTAATAAGGAGATAACTCGGATAAAGGAATTCCAGAAAACTCAATCCGAGAAGCTAACCGATTTAGAGAAGAGTATAGCCAAAGAGAAAGAGAGAATGTAGACTTTAGAGACCGAGAGCAAAGCTTATCTTACCAAACTTAATGAGATATTGAATATGGACAAGACCACTAATGATGAGCTGAAGGTCACTACTGATGAGCTAAAAGAGGATCTTAAGAAATCTCAAGTGAGTTTCCTCCCTGCTGGTGATGAAGCCTTCGAACGGGCTAAGGACCAAATATTGTGCCTTCAACTTGGCTTAGATTTGGCAAAGATGGATTACTTCAAGGTGGTGTAGGATGACCTCCTTTTGAATCTTGGGGAGGTAGACAAGACTCCCTCTCCTCCGTCGAACCTTGAAGATCCTTCTGGCAGGAAGAACAACAATGATGGTGACGAGAATGAGACCCTGACGTATGATGTTGTTTTTTAATCTGTGTTTCTATTAGTCATCAGATAAGGATGGATTTATGTAGTTTTGTGTAGGGAGTGGTTAGTCCCTTTTTTTTTAAAATCATGATTCTACCTCCGGATGATGTGTTTTTAACAGCTCTGTGTGGCTTATGTAATCATTTTTTTTTGCTTTTACTTGCTTGCATTTTTAATCCTTCTCACATATTTAGCTTTAAAATAATTCGGTGCATATATCTAAGCCCCTTGAACATAAATTCCACCAGGTTGTATATGTCTGATCATGTAGTACCGAGCATTATTTTAATTTCACAATCCCCGACAACTTTCCATTACTTTTAGCCCCAAGAGGTAATTCCTTCAAGAATCATTTAGAAGCCTTTAGGATTTTAATGGTGGACAGAGGTCCTAAGGAGTAACCATCTTAGTGGAGGACAGAGGCCCTAAAGCATAACCAGCTTAGTTTCCAGAAAATAGCCCTAAGGTGTAACCAACTTAGTTGGTGTACACCGGCTTATTTGGCAGACAAATTCCCTAAGGGGTAATCGGCTAAGTTGGCAGACAAACGCCTTAAGGCGTAACCGGCTTAGTGGCAGACAGAGACCCTAAGGCATAACCAGCTTCGTTGGCGGACATAGTCCTTAAGGCGTAACTGACTTAGTGGCAGACAGAGGCCCTAAGGTGTAACCGGCTTAGTGGCGGATAGAGGCTCTAAGGCGTAACCGGCTTAGTCGTAGACAGAGGACCTAAGGCTCAACTGACTTAGTGGCAGACAAAATCTCTAAGGCGTAAACGACTTAGTTTGCAGACATAAGCCCTAAGGCGTAACTGGCTTAGTGGAGGACAGAGGCCCTAAAGTCTAACCAGCTTAGTGGCGAGTAGAGACCCTAAGGCGTAATCGTCTTAGTGGCGGACAGAGGTCCCAAGGCATAACCGACTTAGTTGGCGGACAGTGGCCCCAAGGTGTAACCGACTTAGTGGCCTACATAGGCCCTAAGGCGTAACTAGCTTAGTGGCGGACAGAGGCCCAAAGGTGTAATCGGCTTAGTGGTGGATAGAGTCCCTAAGGTATAATCGGCTTACTAGAGGACATATGCCCTAAGGTGTAACCAACTTAGTTGGCGGACAGAGGCCTAAGGCATATCCGGCTTAGTGGCGGACAGAGACCCTAAGGTGTAATTGGCTTAGTGGCAGACAGAGGCCCTAAGGCGTAATTGGCTTAGTTGGAGGAAAGAGGCCCTAAGGTGTAATTGGCTTAGTGGCGGACAGAGACCCTAAGGCATAATTGGCTTAGTTGGCGGACAGAGACCCTAAGGCATAATTGGCTTAGTTGGCGGACAAAGGCCCTAAGGCGTAACCGACTCAGTGGCAGACAAAGGCCCTAAGGCATAACCAGCTTAGTGGCGGACATAGGCCGTAAGGCGTAACCGTCTTAGTGGTGGACAGAGGCCCTAAGGGGTGTTGATCTCCACTAGTAACATGGCGTTATCTCCATATACCATCTATAAAGGTGTTTCCTGGGTAGTGGAATAAGGTGTTGTATGTTACAACCAAAGGATCTCCAACAAGTACTCGGGCCATAGGCCTTTTGCATCATCCTGCTTCTTCTTAATCCCAGATAGGATGATCTTGTTTTCTATTTCATCTTGTTCATTTTCTTGAGGGTGCTCTACTGATGTGCATCTATTTTTAATGCGTAAGTCTTTGCAGAATTCCACCATTAATGCACTTGCAAACTAGGTTCCATTGTCAGACACTATAACCTTTGGTAAGTCATACCTGTAGATGATATTTTTCCAATAAAAATGTCAAACCTTCTCAGTGGTGATTTGTGCCACAACCTCAACTTCTACCCATTTTATAAAGTAATCAATGACTACTATTAGGAATTTAAGTTACCCAAGCACGGTGAGAAATGGTCCTAGTATGTCTGCTCCCCACTGGTGGAATGACGACGGAGAATAGATGGAGTGCAGTAATTCATCTGGTGAAAGTATGAATAGGAGTACACCTGGCATTTATCACACTTGCTTACAAACTCGACACAATCTTATAGCATTTGAGGCTAGTAGTACCTGACTCTGAGGATCTTCCCGATTAGAGCTCTTTCTCTGATATGGCTACCGCATGCCCCTTCGTGGACTTATCTCATTATCAAGGTGATTTTTGTTTTTGTCAGGCATCTTAGCATGGGTGTGAACCTTCCCATCTTATATAGCTTATCAAACACTATAAGGTAGCGGGTGGATACCTTTTTTATATGCCTTGCTTCATTGATATCTTCAGGAAAAACCCCCTACATCAAGTATTATATTATCGAGGCCATCCACCCAGTCGTATGTTCGATTAACATGGTTTCTTCATGATCGGTACTCAGTCGTTCCAAGATTTCCTGTATCACGGTTTTGTTTAGCCCTGGCCCTTTGGTGCTGGCAAGCTGGGCTAACACGTCAGCTCGTACATTTTATTCCCTTGGGATATGATTGATTTTGAACTCTGTGAAGGCTTTTGACAGCCCCTATGCTATTTGGAGGTATTTCAATAATGCCAAGTCCCTGGTCTGGTATTCTCCCCTCATATGTCCTGAAACTAACTACGAATTAGGTATTATGACCAGATGGGTGACTCCAACTTCTTTATCTAATTTCATTGCTGCTATTAGAGCTTCATACTCCTCCTGGTTATTGCTGGCTTGAAAGTTGAAACCCATGGAGTATTCTAGTATAAAGTCCCATGCCCCCTCCAAGACGGTCTCAGATCCGCTCCTCTTAAGATTGGAGGAACCATCCACATGAAGGGTATATCTAATTGCACTTTCTACTAGTATAGGGTTACTTAACCCAACTATAAAGTCAGCTAACACTTTTGACTTGATGCTTGTTCTCAGAGTGAATTCAATGCCATACTTAGACAACTCCATAGCCCACATGACCATTCTCCTAGTTAGGTCCGACTTCTTCAGTATCTGTTTGATGGAATAATTGGTCCTCATGATTATCGAGTGACCTTGAAAGTAATGTCTCAGTATCTGGGATGTTGTTACCAATGCCAATGCTAACTTTTAAATCTTCTGGTATCGCTGCTCATCCCCTTTTAAGACTTTGCTAACAAAGTAAATCAGCTTTTCCTCGTCTTCTCCATCTTGCACAAGAATTGAGCTCATGGATTTGTCGGACAGCGTTAAATACAAGGTCAAAGGTGCAAGTGTTAGCCTCATATCATATCTTCTTACTGATGCAAGTGTTTCCTTTAGATCTATTACATGTCATTGCTCCAAGGTGGTTTTGACGACTATTTCATCCACACATACTTCCATTTTCCTCCTTATTTGAGTGGAGAATACCTTATCCATTAGCCGCTAATAAGTGGCTCCAGCATTTTTGATGCCAAATGGCATCACCTCGTAATAGTAATTTCTCTGATCCATCATGAAATCCATTTTTGATACGTCGAACGGGCTCATTCGAATTTGGTTGTACCCGGAGTAGGCAACCATGAAGCTAAGAAACATGTAACCCGAGGTCTCATCAATAAGCCAATCTATTTATGGAAATGGATATGGATCTTTGGGACACACTTTATTAAGGTCTGTGAAGTTGGAACACATACGTCACTTCCTTGTCTTTTTCTTGACCATGACCACATTGGCCAGCCAAGTTGGATATTTAATCTCTTTGATAAAACTGACGTCAAACTCTTCATTTATGGCCTTTTTCTTTTTTTCTCCACCTTTCCTCTTTTCTGGGATATTGGCTTTGTGTCGGGATTCAATGCTAAATGATGACACATGAAATTTGGATATATCCCAGGCATATTTGATGGCTTCCAAGCGAACAAGTCAACATTTTCTCTTAGCAGCGTCACAATTTCTTCTCCTTCTTCCTGAGAGAGGTTGACATCGATATAGTTTATCTTAAAGGATGCTCCGCCGATCTAGACTATCTTCATTTCATCATGGGGAGATAGACTTTCCCCTGACGAATCATCGCACGAGTCTATATCAACCATGTTGACTTTAAGATCATTGGGATACTCGTCTTTTCTGGATTGGACCTTCTTCTTTAGCTTCAAACTGTCCTTGTAACATTTCCTTGCTAAACCTTGATCGCCCTTGACCATCCCAACCTGGCCATCCCCCAAGGGATGTTTAATTGTGAGGTATATGGTGGAGAGAACGACTTTCAAGAAATTAAAATATTATGTTCCTACAATGATGTTATTGGGTGAAGCAACATTGACAATCATGTATCTCACTTTTATTGTTTTTCTGTTTGCACCGCTTCCGAAAGTATTCAATACTGGTAGGTGCCACAATACTTGCACTTGTTCTTCATAGAATCCGAATAAGGTACCTGTTATAAGGTGAGAGAACTGACTTGGTTTTTCATTTTATCTCAAATGTTGCAGATAGCAAGATTTGCCATCGACTTTTCTTTTATCCAATAAGGAAAGGGTGAAAAGAATAGGAAAGACCTTGAAGATTTTGAGTTCGGGGGTACATTATAAAAAGGGAAGGTGTTATCACCCTTTTCATCTGTAGTTATCAACGGGCTCTTAATCGCTTAGCTCACTTTTTGAAAATTTATTTGTGCGTGTGTTTGAAAATATTTCATAAAAACAAAAATATTGCCAATGTAAGGCGAAACTTTGTAATGATTCTCGTATTTGTCCTCGAGAATGCATACCGAGTGTTTTCAAAAACATTTGGAAAGTGTTTGTGAGAAATGTTTTGAGAAAAGTTTGTGAGCAAGCAATTAGGAGTTCTTACCCACTAAACTCTTTCTTTTTATTTTCCTTCTCCTTTAGAGATAGTAATATCCATACCATCAGTTGGTAGGTAGCCCTATCTATTGGATGTGAAGGGAAAGGCGTAGGGTCATCGTACAGTCATCGACGACAACTATTAAGGACGCTTTAGCAATTTTTGCTAAGGAACTAGATCATTTACCTAAACGAAACATCGAAGGATCATCGGGGGACTATGATCTTTTTAATCGAGGAACTTTGCTAAAACGTCCCCATATTCGAGGGACATGAATTTTTATTTTCCAAAGACAACAAGGGAGGTTACCCCTGAGGTTTAAGTATGCAAGTGATTTGTATTCAGTTATTTTATCCTTGAAGTTAGGGTTTTATAACGATTCTTTTAGTCTTTTCATACAAACCCTAATTACTAACAGCAATATAGTAAAATAATAGCATGAAAAGTAAAATGCGGAAAATAAAATTCCTACACTGTTACATGGCCTTGGGGCAGTTACATAATAGTAGAGCGCAGAAAGTAAATCTAACTATTACAATCCATAAACAGTTACATAATAATGAGAAAAAGAAATGCGAGAAATAAAAAATTACATTCACGAAAGCATAGTCGATGTGAAAATGCAAAATAAAAATAGAATCGAGGGAAAAAGAAATTTTTTTATGAAAAAAGTTTGTTTTATGATGACTAAATAAACCTAAAATGTCTAATTAATTTTAATTAAAAAAAATTAAAAAAAAGTTTAATGATAGAAAATCTAAAAATACTAATTAAATTTAGGGTTTGTAAAAAGGTTAATTAAAAAATAAAACTAAAACCTAACTAGGATTTATGAAAAAGTTTTGTAGTTAAGTGAATTTAGGTTTTTTAAGGAAAAAGAAAAACAAGGTTAAAAAATAGGGAAAACCACAAAATGTCAAGGGTGGGTGTTGAATCCATGCACTCAGCTCTTTTGCCCAGCATGCTCACCACTGTGCCAAGCGCGTGCTTTTGTAAGGGGAATGGAATCAGCATGCCTTGTATCATAACCTGCAAAATATGAAAAAAGTGAAAAAATACCTTAAAACATCAAAAGGCAGGGATAAAACCCACGCCATATCATAGTAAAGCTTTAACGCGCGCGCTTCTACCACTAGGGTGGTGATACACTCATTATTATCAGCGAAACAAAATAAATATAAATTGAAACCAAACAACTTGACCGAAAAAGCGCCAGATTCCTAGCTCTGGTTGTCTTCTCTAGTGACTATTTTTTTTTGTTTCTACAAAATAACAAATATTAGAGATCCAAAGGGACCATTATTTTTTATTGATTCACACTGGTTTATGATATATAAAAAAAATAGCATGGATCGAAATGAACATGATAGTTCATGGTCCAACCATCATGGGGCTCATGCTTTGGGTTACTCCTGCACTATCAAACCTGATGAACATGTTAGCAAAGTTAGTATGCATAAAAACACGAAGAAAACGAATGTATGAAAATCATGCAATAACAAAACTGGTGAATCACGTATATGAGTTTTTTTTCCCTTTTGATCATTGCAATCGATCCAACCTTATCCTATAATGTTACTGGAAGTGAATGGAAAGGTTGATTTTCCTTGAGAGTGGCTAAAATTAGGGTTTACAAGTTGCCCTAGTTCTTTGATATTTTTAGGAAATTTCGAGAGGTGTTTTTGTGAAAGGTTTCATCCCTTCTTGTCTAGGATAGCGAGGCTTTAAATAAGGATGAATTAGGTCAAACCAGTTGGGCTTGGTCCTTTGTAAGAAGAGCTTTTATATTATTTCATTTATTTTGAATTTTAAATAAATAAAATCAAAAATAAATAAAATAAAAACCCAAGGGGTGTATGAACAAGTCCTGAGGTTCACTATAAGTTGCAAAGCACTTTCGGACCTTGAAACAATAGCCCATTAGCCCAAAAATTCAAATTTGGT
Organism: Vicia faba; assembly: GCA_948472305.1. Lineage (NCBI taxonomy): Eukaryota > Viridiplantae > Streptophyta > Magnoliopsida > Fabales > Fabaceae > Vicia > Vicia faba. The sequence continues at coordinate 168,837,484 of OX451739.1, forward strand.
CACTTTTGGTTTCATGCATTTGCTCAAGATTTCCCAACTTACACTAGTCATAACTCTCTCAATTTTCATCATTTGAAGGTGATCTTTGACTTTTTGGAAAGCTTAAGATATCCTCTACAATCCCTATATTGAGCATTTTTACATTTGATGAATTTATCTTCATGTAAGTTTCCTTGACAAAAAGTGTCTTTTTGTTGACTTTTGAAATGACCTATAATGTATTGGCTCATATCTCTCAAATGAATCTCTTTTTGGACTTGAGCTTATATTTAAAAGTTTGTAGTGAATTTAATTTCGTTCAAAATGAGCTTTGGTTAAGGAAAGTCTAATGAAACATGTGAAAGTTATGCTTGGTCAAAGATTAGTTGACTTCTCCTAAAGAAAACCCTAATTTGGCAACTTTTGAGTTTTGATGAATCATGATTAACCCTTCATAAAATGATGAATATGACTTAGAAATGTTGATGTTGACCAAAAATATTGAAGTTTGACTATATGTTGACCACAATTGACTTTTTGTCCAATATAATTGATTTTCAATCATCTGAGCAATTGACTGAGCAAACTTGTGATGCAAGGCATGAAACTTGGTATGAGCATTCTTGGATACCTATAAGAAACCATGAAATCTACTTGAGATCTTAGAAACTCAATCTTCCTTGAGAAAAGTGAAACCCTAGTTGTAGGTCAACTTTGAGCAATTGAAAAACCCTAGGAGAATGAGGAGATGCCTTGAAGAAAATGGGTGAGAAAATTTTGGGGTACAACAGTTTCCCATGTTCAATCTTCTTAAACCTGAAGAGTTATATTGGCATATCCGGCATTCTTGATCTGCAGGTGGAAGGGGATTGAACACCTAAGTGCCCAGAAATGTGCACTCGTCGGTGCATGAAGTAACACTGTTGATTGATAGTATTGCTGGAATGGGCTTAAAGATGCCATTATGAGAGGTGATAGAATGTAAGAGATGGCCTTATAGATGCAATCTAAAGTAATTATTGATGAGAGTATCAAATTGAGTACACGTTTGATTGCATTTGAAGAATGCTTTTCAGGATGACTCTCTGGGGAAAGTGCTTAAGTAACTACTTATAAGATTTAGTCTCTGAGGGAAATGCTTGTCAGATTTAGTCTCTGGGGTAAATTCTCGTCAGATTTAGTCTCTGAGGTAAAGGCTCGTCGTGTAGATAGTCTCCCCGTCCTGTTTCGGGAATTGATCCACAATATTTTTTTGTTGGTAAACATGTTTTGTTTCAGGAGTTCATACCACCTGGTCATATTGATAGCTGCCCCATCCTATTTCGAGAATTAATCTTTGCTTGGTTATACAGATAGTTTCCTCATCCTGTTTCGGGAATTAATCTTTTCCTGGTCATATAGATAGTTTCCCCGTCTTATTTCGGGAATTAATCTAGGACTTGCTTTGTATCGGCTGTATAGATAGTTGCCCTATTTTGTTTCGGGAATTAATATCTGACCCGTTTTTGTTGGTAAACCTGCCCTATTTTGGGAATTCATACCGCATGGTCATATAGATAGTTTCCTCTTCCTATTTCAGTAATTAATCTTTGACCCATTTGAAAATTGTTAATGATATTCGTTGGTTTGTAGACTTTACCTGAAAAGATAGAGTTAGTCTTTATGCAATGTCATGATGTATGTAATGCATTGTGTAATGATTTTCTCAAAGAAAATGAGTGTGTGTCATAAGCTTTTTGTATGCATATGCTATGATATTTGTAAATGATGTATGGATGCAATATATCATTGAAGCGTATTGGTAGCTTCGTGTAACATCTTGGATGGGGAAAATAAATCCCTGGCTGTTGGGGGTGAAGAATGTAAATATTAAATCTTGTTTAGAACGTATCCGTTGGGGATTCCTGCTTTTGGTTTTGAGGTTACTCCACTGGGAATGTTTGACTTCTTCTTGGGGATAGAAGGGTTCAGGAACATTGGTCGTTCATCACTCTATTGGGAATTTAGTTCTTATATACCCTGACTGGGGATAAAAGAGATAGATAACATTCTGAGGCCTTGTCTGGCCGAGTTTCAGATATGGATACCAACTCTTCTAGGGAGGACAGAGTTAAATGATATATGGCCCAGTTTCAGATTCTGTAGCAACTCTCTGGGGATAGCAACATTGTCTATACTTTGCCGGAGAAGAGAATCTTGTCGGGGATTTGCAGTAATCGGAGAAATGGACTTGTTGGGGAAATAAACCCTACTGGGAAAATAAACCCTGCTAGAGAAATAAACCCTGCTGGAGAAGAGAATTCAGCAGGGGATTTTATGGTCTTGGAGAAATAAACTCCACTGGAAGATTAAGCTCCTATGAGTTATGCCGAGGGAATCATTTCTGATGGGAATTGATATTTCATAGGCTGTGCGGAGGAAGTTTCCACTATCTGTTGAGGAAATGATCAAACTTCCTTATATGTTATGGGACTTACTGGGGGAGATGATTATGTGAACTGCTGGAAGATGCCCCAATTCATATTTGAAGGCATATTAGGCTTGTTGGGGAATGTATATCCATTGGGGACGAAGATAGCCTTGTAGAGATAGCTTCATAGAGGTTGCTCTGTGGAGATGAGCTTGTGAACACAAAGTCTGTGGGGATTCCTCTGTGAGGCATTATGGACGACTTGAACATTATCCCAACTCTTAGAGTCTTTAGTAAATGCTTATTAATGTTTTTATGCACGCATTTGTTAACAGTAATCATATTCAAATGCATATGTTCATTCAATTTAGTCATTGGATGTTTTTTACAAACAAAACAAAGAAACTAAAATAAATTTTAATTTTGAAATTGACTTTGTATTGGCGGTTTTCCTATAAAGAGACAGTTTTGTACAATGAGATAGAAATCGTCATAATAGAAAATCGTCATAAAATGAAAAGAGTACAAAGAAAAATAGCTATGTGGAAACGATCCCATCAAGTTTCGACTCTACTATTACCCATATATCTTCAAGCATCTCATCCCTTGCTGTCAAAAGAAATTGACGGAATTGATCTGTACCATTCAAACTTGATGTTGGTAACCAAGCTTGTTGTAAGTAGGTGATCCAACGGACATAGTCGTACGCTTTAATCCCTAACTTTTTCCTGGACCGCCCCTTTGGGTTTTCAATCCACCGAGATACCCTTTTTTGCCTAAGCCGCCTTTTCAGGTTTTCGACTTGTCGGGTGTATAATCTTTATATATATCTCTGATTTTTGTATGAACCCTTTTGGTTCACCGGGATGCCCTTATTTTTGCCTAGGCCAATCAACCTAGCGGGTCACTTTCATGTGTAGTATTTTTAACTATGTTTGCATTCACAGGATGCGAAAAATATTCACCGTCCATGGTGGTAAGTATCATTTCACCGCCTGAGAATATCTTCTTTATTAAAAATGTCCCTTCATAGGTGGGAGTCCATTTTTCCCTGGGATCACCTTGTGGTAGGATGATGCGCTTTATTACCAAGTCACCAGCCTGATATACCTGATGTTTGACTTTATTGTTGAAGGCTTTGATCATGCGTTTCTGATACATTTCACCGTGACAAACAGCCGCAAGCCTCTTCTCGTTAATTAAATTCATATTGTCTAGCCTAGTATGAATCCACTCATCTTCGTCTAAATTTTCATCTTTCATAATACTCAAAGAAGGGATATGGACTTCGACGGGTAGGACAACTTCCATTTTGTAGACTAGAGAGGATGAGGTTTCCCAAGTTGATGTATGTACTGAAGTACGATAGCCATGAAGAGAAATTGGTAACATCTCATGCCAATATTTGTATGTCACTATCATTTTCTATACAATCTTCTTGATGTTCTTATTGGCGGACTCCACTGCACCATTCATCTTCGGTCGATACTAAAAAGAGTTGTGGTACTTGATCCCTAACTACGTGCAAAGTTCCATGATCATAGTGTTGTTAAGATTAGTACCATTATCTTTGATAATTCTCTCGGGGATGCCATACCGATAGATAAGGTTGTTTCTAATAAACCGAGCCATAACATTTTTGGTGACGGAGGCAAAGGAGACCGCTTCAACCCACTTCGTAAAGTAATCAATAGCGACTAGGATAAAGTGATGTCCGTTGGAAGTAGTAGGCTTAATCTCTCCAATCATATCAGTGCCTCACATTGCAAATGGCCAAGGAGCAGTCAAGACATTCAGAGGGACCGGTGCCACATGTATTTTTTCAGCATAGATCTGGAATTTGTGATAGGTTCTGGAGTGATGATGGTAATCAGTTTCCATAATCGACCAATAATAACCTGCTCTCAGAATCTTCTTAGCCATCGTATGTCCACTGGAATGAGTACCAAAGATACCTTCATGCATATCTTCCATAATTTTCTCAGCTTCCTTCTTGTCACACAACGAAGCATAGTCGAATCATGGTTGCGCTTGTACAAAATTTTGTTGCTCGGGAAGAACTTAACAGAGAACCTCCATAGGAATTTCTTGTCATTGATAGATGCTCCTTCAGGATATTCTTGAGCCTCGGGGTATCTCTTTACTTTATGAAACCAAGGATTTTCCTCTACTCCATCAATATCAACCTCGTAGTAATGTGCTGGTTCATCCAGTCTATCAATAGTAATTTGAGGAGCCTTGTTGTCCAATCTGACTTTGAACATAGATGCCATGGTTGCCAATGCGTCTGCCAACTGATTCTCTTCTCGTGGGGTATGTTCAAAAGTGATTTCCTCGAAGGATGGAATTAATGTCAATACATGCTCCCTATAAGGAATGAGATTTGGATGCTTCGTATCCCATTCTCCCTTAATCTGACTGATCACCAGGGCTGAGTTCCCGTATACAATCAAAAACTTGATTCTCAGATCGATAGTAGCTTTGATGCCTATAATCCATGCTTCGTATTCGGCCATGTTGTTGGTACAATCAAAGCATAACCTGGCGGTAAACGGCATATGGTAACCTTTGGGAGATATGATCATAGCGCCAATTCCATTACCAAGTGCGTTGGAAGCTCCATCAAAAACCATAGTCCATTGGGATCCCAGCTCAGGTCCTTCATACGGTCCAGGTTCTTCACAATCTGTAACTAGCATAATTTTCTCATCCGGGAACTCAAAATTCATAAACTGATTGTCGTCTATGGCTTAATGAGCCAAATGATCTACCAGTACACTTCCTTTGATTGCATTCTGAGTGGTGTACTGAATGTCGTATTCTGTTAAGACCATTTTCCATCTGGCTAACCTTCCGGAGAGAGTGGGTTTCTCGAATATATACTTTATGGGATCCATTTTAGAAATCAACAAAGTGGTATGAGTCAATATATACTATCTTAGTCAGCGAGAAACCCATGCCAAAGCACAACAAGTTTTCTCGAGGTAGTATATTGCATGCTCTTTTTGACCAGACTCATCATGCTGCCCCAACACACACCCTATTGAGTTCTCTAACACTATTAAGTACATGATAAGAGGTCTTCCTTCAACTGGTGGCATCAGAATCGGAGGTTCTTGGAGGTACTCCTTGATTTTATTAAAAGTTTTTTGACAATCATCTTTCCATTTCACTACTTGATCTTTATTTAGTAACTTGAAGATTGGCTCACAAGTAGCGGTCAGATGAGAAATAAATTTGGCAATGCAGTTCAGTCATCCCAAGAAACCTCTGACTTCATTCTCAGTATAGGGAGTTGGCATTTCTTGAATGGCTTTGACCTTGGCAGGATCAACTTTGATTCCTTTACCACTGGCGACGAAACCTAGGAGTTTACCGGATCTCACCCCAAAAGTCAACTTGTTCGGATTCAATCTCAGCTTGTACTTCTTCAGTCTCTCAAACAGCTTGTGTTGGTGGTCGACATGTTCTTCTTCAGTCTGAGATCTAGCTATCATGTCATCAACATAAACTTCTATCTCATCATGGATCATGTCATGGAACAGAGCTACCATAGCACGTTGATGTGTTGCATCGGAATTCTTCAAACCAAATGGCATAACCTTGTAATAGAAAGTGCCACACTTTGTGACGAAGGTAGTTTTCTCCATGTCTTCAGGCACCATCTTGATCTGACTATAACCTGAGAAACCGTACAAGAAATAAAATACTTTATGCTAAGTGGTGTTGTCAACCAGAACGTTAATATGTGGAAGAAAAAAGTCACCCTTGGGGCTTTCCCTGTACAGATCCATGTAGTCTACATACATACGTACTTTGCCATCTTTATTAGGTACTGGCATAACAATTGCAACCCACTGAGGATAGGCCGTAACAACTAAGAAACATGCATTGAATTGCTTCATAATCTCAACCTTGATCTTCTGAGACATCTCAGGACACATACGACGAACCTTCTTCTTTATTGGAGAACAACCCTCTCTCATTAACAAACGGTGAACCACAATATCAGTATCGAGCCCTAGCATGTCTTCGTATGACCAAGCAAAGATCTAAACATAGTCGCGCAACATCTTAATTAATCTGTTCTTGACATTGTCTTCTAGATTGGCACCTATATTGACCTCTTTCTTGTCATCTTCAATACCCAAATTCATAACCTCGACTGGCTCTTCATGCAGTTGTATGGCTCTCTCTTTTTGCATTAACAGCCTAGAAAGCTCTCCAGGTACTTCACAATCTTCCTCACCTTCGTTCTCGACTCGGTAGATCGGATTTTCAAGGTCATAGGTGAAAATAGTAGAATTGTTATCAATGGGATCCAGAGTGGATGTGGATCTGCAATTTATCGTGTGGGTGTGTATAAGAACACATAGATATTTTGAAAGTAGTAAAATAAAAGAAAGACAAAGAGCACAAAATTTGAATGCAAAACGTCTATTGTACCCCAAAATTTTCCCTCTCAATTTCTCAAGAATTCTCTCACAAGATCTCTATTAATTCAAGATTGCACAAGGTTTGATCAGCTCAAGACACCTCCTCAAGCATTGATGACCCAAAATTAGGATTTGAGTTTATACAAGGACAATTGGACTTTTAATGCTTCATATGAATTTCATGGATCATTTTGGACTCTCATGATTGCTTATGTCAAGTTTCAAGCTTTGGATCATATTTTTGCTCAGTCAATTGATCAGTTGACCTAAAATCAACTATATTGGGCAAAAAGTCAACAGTTGTCAATTTACAGTCAAATTCCATAATTTTTTATCCATATAAACATTTTGAACTCCTATATGTCAATTGGTCAAGTTTGGATCATAATTCCTCAAGAAATTTTATCAGGTCACCAAAAGGGCAAAATGATCAAAATTAGGGTTTTGACTAAGCAGACTCAATTTTTGACTTTTGACCAAATAAATGACTTATTTGTTTGAGACATGATATCAAGGATTCAAATGAATCATTTTTACCTAATGGAATGGTTCAAAACATTTCTCATGGTCAATTGATTGATAGTGAAAATTTGGTCAACTCATGAAAAAGTCAACTGTACACTAAAAAGTCAAACTTTAACTTTTTGATCAAAAACAAGCTTCAAAAATCATATTTCATTAAGAAATGTCAAATATGAAGATTGTTCATCAAGAAATAAAAAAAGTCAAAATTATATTTGAAAAGTCAAAATTCTAAGACTTAGAAGTTTTTCTAAGTGTTGGAAAGTTAACATTTTTTCATGACTTTGTGCCAAATTTACACCATGATGCAAGACGATTCAAGGAAAACTTCCAACATGAAAGTTGTAGATCTCAATGAGATCTAAAACATTTTAGGACAGAACTTTTTCTAGAAATGCTTGGATCTCAAGTTATTAATTCATAAAGACGTGTCCATGAACCAAAAACACTTAGTGAAATTTTGCCCTAGTTAGGCAGATTTTTTACCTAACTTCTTGGCCAAGTTTCACATAGTTCCAAAGTGATTCTTAAAAAATATCCAACATAAAGGTTGTAGAGGATATTACAAGATTTCCAAAAATGTCAAAGAACTCATTGAGATCATTATTGAGCAAAGAGAATCGAAGGCAAGAAGTTAGGGTTTCTAACTTATTTTATAAGGCAGAATTTTGTGATGAACATGATCCAATCTTCAAGCATGTTGTACAAATCCCACTTTACAGGCTTCTAACTTGCATTTTACTCCTTAATTAAATGTTTACGCAGCTGTTAGAGATTTGATCCAAGCATTTGAGACATTTTCAAAGTGGTTATTCCATTTTTGGCACAAAGACACCATTTCCATTTTGGAAAAGTAACTTTAATCATAATGTCAACTCTTCTTGAGCCCATACATTGTTGCTTCTGACTCAAAAACACTTAGATGCAAAAAGCAACATATCTACAACCTGCTAACCACCCTACAAATCCTTGTACTTCACATTGAAAACATGTTTATCAACTTTGCTTCAAAATCAAGTAACCAAGCCATAACACGTGATTTCAAATTCTAAGTTGTTTCGAGTCTTCAAACCTCTTGCCCATAAATTAGGACATCATTTGCAACCTAAGACACGATTTTACAAGCCCTAAAACTCCCTCAAACTCTCTCAAACCAGAAATTTCAACACAAGCACAAAAACTTGCCATTTCTGATTTATGAATCCAATCTCTCAATCCACTCATGCGTTTCTTGGCCCTTTGCTTCCAAAAGTTTCTAAACATCATCCACAAACAATACTACACCTTGTTACAGTGCTGTAACATATCCATCACCATCCTCCATTTTCAAAAACAGCACCTTGCATCTTGACTTCTCCAGGACATTTCAGGCATCCATATTTCAAGCTAAGGTTTACATTAGCTTCCTAGGAACTTGAGGAAGCTAACTTGGTCCTCAAAGCAACTTGAATCAAGCTCTAATTCAAAACACAATCTCCAGCTGCAAGGTGAGTTTTCTGACTTTTCATCTCATTATGTAGGCATTGTTAGAATTGCATTTTCAAAGACACAATGTAGATATCATTATCTTGAAATTGTACATATCCATAGATTTCATTTATATGACTTAAGTAGGGAGAATTTTTGACCTGAACTTTTTGGAAAAATTAGGTTAAATTTGGTACCATTCAAAATTAATGCTTGTCTTTAATTTATAGTTTTAATGCTTTACATTTCTGGAATCATGATAAAATTTTCCACAAGTTTCATGTTCACATTTTTCATTTTGGTTGAGAGATGAATGGGATACAGGAGTTCAGGCTGGTGCGAGGTTGAAGATGAAGTTATCTTGGAGAAGGGTCTTAAAATATATATTTATGGTTTGATATAAGTAAATGGATGTATAGCCACCTCAGTGGTAGAGAGCGCGCGCGTTTATGCTAAGGTTCTGGGTTCGAGCCCCATTGCTGCCATTTTTCCTAACATTTCCACTTTTTTTTTGTTTCAGCCAAGTGTGCCTGGGCTTAAGGCCATTGAGCCTCCATTTTTTATGACTTCCCATCCCCCAGTTTCACTTATAACATGCACGCCCTTTACTTTTTTTTATTTACTGATTATACAAAAAAAAAAAACAGGCTTTTGGGCCAGGCTCCAAACAAAATTGTTTTTTCTAACAAACACCTCAAAATCCTTTTTCACCGCTTGACCAAAATTTTCTTATTTTTTTTTAATTTTATTTCCTTATTCTTTATTTTATTATTGTTGTAATTATTATTTTTATTAATAAAAAGACGAAAAAAAATATTTTATTTTATTTTTATAATATATTTATACTATTTTTCAAGACAAAAAAACACAAAAATATTTTCTTATTGCAAATTTAATTTATTTTCTTAAACAAATTAATATTAGACTTAGGTTTTAATTTCTTTTAATTAAATTAACTTAGAACTTAGGTTTTCTTCTAATTAATTTTCTCATACTAGTATAATTAAATTAAAACTATTTTCATGCAAAAAATCTAAAAATGCATCTTTGATTAATTTCATTTTAAACTTAGTTCAATTTTCCTATTTTAATTAATTATACTCATTTAGTTAATTAGGTCAAAATATTTTATTAACAAAACTCATTCCTTTGTCATTTATCTCTCGTACATTATATATTATTTACATTTTTTGTACATTATTATTCAATTCAATATGGTTGTAATAGTAACTTAGGTTTAAATTTACCTGTCATCCCCCATTTGTAAATTTGTATCCCCGATCCTCAAATGATGTAATAGCGTAGGATATTTACTTTCCTCAATTTACCACTTTCATATAAATGTTATTTAATTAGGGTTTGTATGGAAATATAAAATCAATACTTAGAAAACCCTAATCCAAGATAAATCAAGCATGAAATACAAAACACTTGCACACTTGCACCTATAGGGTTAACTCCACTTGTTGCCTTGAGAAAATGGTCATGATATGCATGTGAGACATCTTAGCAAAAGCAATAAAAAATACAAGATCATAGTCCCTCGACAATGCTACGATTGTTTCCTTACAAATGATCTTAGTCCCTTAAGAGAAATGCTAAGATATCTCACGACATTGTTATCCATGACTATACAAAGACCCACGCCCATCCCTTCACATCCAAAGATATGGCTTCTTACCAATCAATAGTAAGATATCAATATCAAAGGAAGGAAGAAATGAACAAAAGACTTTTTAGTAGGTAGAACATTCTTATTTGTTTCTCACAATCCATCTTCAAAAACATATTTTCAAACACACCAAGCACTTTCAAAACATAAAATATTTTCAAAAGTCCAACACTTTGTATGCATTCTTATAGAGACGATAATCATTATAAAGTTTTCCTAAATGAAGGCACTTTTTAAAAATACTTTCAAAACCCATCACAAAAACATTTCAAACAAAGTAATTTCAAAAGTGATCTAGCAAGCAACTAAGAGCCCATATATAACTATGGGTTAAAATGATGATAACACCTTCCCTTTTCATAACCTACCCCCCCCCCCCCCAAACTCAAGAAAATATCTCAAAGGTCTTTCCTGTTATTTTCACCCTTTCCTTATTAGATAAAAGAAAAGTCGGTGGCGACTCTTGCTATCTACAACAATTGCAATAAAACGCAAAACAACAAAGTCAGTTCTCCCACCTTATTATAGAACTGGTGACTCTGCTGGGGATTTACTTAAAAGTGGGGTTACCTTAGAGCTAGATCACCTTTAAATGCTTTCTTTTCTTGATTTGTTTGCTTTAAGTTTATGGATCCTTATGTGGGTTTATATAGGTCCTCTACCCGGATCTGGGAACACCATTAGGTAAATAGCAAAAATTATGGAGACTGTACAGCGTAAACCGACATGGTTGAAATAATAGCTATGTTAGTGTAACATGTTTGTGGGTACCAGTATCCCTTATGGCGAATTAAGGAGAATACGGGGCTGTTGAGTGATGTCATTAAGCACTAACGAACCTTAGAACTTTTAATTAAACAACTTGGCCATTAGGTAGTAGCGAGATAGCTGGCTTTGGTGCAGTCCAAAGTTGGTTGATACTCAATACTACACTCATTGAGATCTGACTCTTTGGATATTTCAGTCGCTAATAAAGAGGCTTGCGCTAAAATAATGCCCAATGGAGAAGGATCAATGATATTGAGATCCCCTAGAGCCCGATTACTTTCTAGGACATGTTGAACCAACTAAACTTTAAGAGGGTATTTACCTATGAATCCATGCAAGCCTAAACCTAAGGAATTGTGTGCCTTATGTGTATATGTTTACTTTTACATAACATTATAACATCATACCATTGCATTTTGGCACTAATCATTTCAAGGACTTTGGGATTTATCTTTGTGCTTTTTTGTAGGACATGGCTTCCATGAGACGAAAAACTATTTGAATCAACCTCATCAAAGTGCCTCCTCAACTTAAGGAATTTACATCAACGGTCCCCAATGATTCTCCCTTCACTAAAAAATACAACCGTCTCATCAACTTGGTTACAATAAACTTTGAAGAGGATATGATGCATGTACTATTCCAATTCTTTGACCCTAAACACTATTGCTTTACCTTTCCTGATTACCAACTTGTGCCCACTATGGAAGAATTTTCTCAACTCTTGGGAATCCCTATTATTGATCAACTACCCTTCAATGCTATTGAAAGAGACCCAAGACCTGAGGAGATTGCTCGAGCTCTACATTTGCAATGATCTGACGTTGTGGCCAATTGGGAAACGAGATGTGGTGTCAAAGGGTTCCTAGCCAACTTTTTGTTGGAGAAGGCTCAAGATTCTTGGGATGCTCTGGATCTACAAGCCTTTGAGGAAGTGTTGGCTCTTCTCATCTATGGGATGGTTCTATTTCCTAATTCTGACCAACTCATAGATGTGAACACAGTCAAAAAATTTCTATTTTCTATCTCGCAATTTGATGCCTACTTTACTTGGGGATATCTTGTATTCTCTTCACTCTCTCACCATGAAGAGAAGAGGACTTCATACGTGTTGCACTCCTCTGGTGGCTAGCTGGTTTATTTTCACCTTCCCCGATCTATTGTAAAGAACGAGCATGGCTTAATATGGTCTAGTAGGTTGATGTCACTCACACATTCTGATATTTATTGGTGTTCTCGATCCATGGAGGACATTACAATTATTGACCGTCGTGGAGAATTCCCTAATGTCACTCTACTTGGCATTAGGGGAGGTATTACCTACAATCCTTGTTTGTCTTTGTGACAGTTTGGGTATTCTAGGAGGGATGGCCCTCATGATGCACTTATCCAAGGAATTGCATTCGACTACGAGAACGATGTCCAAGGTTATCGTCAGAAATTCATACGAGCTTGGGGCATGGTTAACAAGGTTGATAGCAAGACGTTGGGGCATAAGAACCCCACTCCTTTGGAGCCTTATCTCAAGTGGGTGCGAACTCGCGCCAAAAACCTCATAATGCCTTATGAAGCCATACTACCCATCATCATGGAGCCTGTTGCTGAAAGAGATGTTCCATATACTGTCCTTTATCCTGATATGCCTACTTCTCTTGAAGATTTGCAAAGAGATTGGATTCAGCTAAAGGAGGAGCGAGACACCTTTGAAGCCCAGTTTTATGCAAGCCAGAAGAAGACATTGGAGCTCACGAGACAACTTCATGAGGAGAGGAGCATGAATTCCTATATCTCTCCAAAAAGGAAGCATCCATAGGAGACTTGAGCAATTTTTATTGTATTTTAGTTCATTTTGTTTCTTTTGTTTCAATGTAAGCCCAAGAGGCATGTTGTAGTCAATTTGAATTTATTAATACAATTAATGTTTGTTTCCTTTTTGTCTAAACAAATTTAAATCTTCTAAGACCTTGAAATCATTCGCATACGCATTTTCATACATCATAACATAAACAGGTTTTCCATAACAATTTTCCTTATCTTTCTATTATTTATTTCGGTAAGATGGATATCAAACAATCAGTGAAGGACTTGCAAGTGCAGAATTCCCAGTTTTAAGAAACCTTGTTGACCCTGGCTAAGGGGAAACAAGAGTTGATGACTTTGTTAGTAGCCAAGAAGAAAACCAAAAAGAAGGCCTTCATCAACATGAGTAAGAGGTTCAAAGGTCCGGCTCGTCAGGTATAGATAGTCGAAGAGTCATCTGAGGAGGACGATAATCAAGATAAAGAGGCAAGGAGCACCAATTCTGGGGGTACCAATAATCAAGCATCCGAAGAAGAAGATTACTTTGATGAGAAACATCCTCCCGCTGAGGATAAATACAAGCAATTGGAGGATAGACTAAAGGTTGTTGAAGTTCAAGCCGTGCCTGGCTTGGATTTTGGTGAGTTGGGTTTAGCACCTGGGGTTGTCATTCCCCATAAGTTCAAAATACTGGTCTTCACCAAGTATGACAGGGTTTTCTGCCTGAAACTTCATCTAAGGTCTTACGTGCGCATGATACAGTCGCACACTACCGACAAAAAGCTCTAGGTCGATTTCTTCCAAGACAGTCTGGCTGGGACTCAACTAGAATGGTTCTATCAATTTGAGGGTTCCTGTATCCACACATGGGAAGATCTAGCAACTGCTTTATATCATCAATATCAATCCAATGTCGATTTGGCACCAACCAGAGTCCAACTTCATGGTATGACAATGGGTACTAATGAGGGGTTTAAGGAGTACGCACAAAAATGGAGGGATCTTGTGGGTAGGGTCCAACCACCACTAACTGACAGAGAATTAGTTGACATGTTCATGGGTACATTAACTGGCCCATTTTTTAACCTATTGATTGGTAGTTTTTTGTCTGGTTTCACCAAGTTGATCCTAACTAGTGAAAGGGTAGAAAATGGCATTAAGAGTGGGAAAATTCTTGTGACATCTGCTTCCGCATCCAATATTGCAAAGAAGCCCTTCATTGGAAATAAGGAAACAAATGTTGTGTATGGGGAAAGGGCCCATATCAAGAAGGATCATCGACCTTCTGTTAGTGTTGTGTTAATCTCCAACCCTCCATTAGCTCAAAGGAAATCATCCAACAATCAACAATCCGAAGTTCCTTGGAGACAGTTCACGAGGATAAGCATGTCATTATCCCAAGCCTTACAACATTTGTTGAAGGCCAACTTGGTGACATTGCGTGATCCACCATCCAATCCAAACATTTCATCACCTAAGTACAATCCAAATGCCAAGTGCGCGTATCATTCCAACACCCCCAGGCATGAAATTGATTAATGCTGGGCTCTGAAGAATAAGATTCAAGATTTGATAGACAATAAAACAATGGAATTTGATCCACCTTCTACTCCAAATGTGATAACTGCACCAATGTCGAACCATGGCAAAGGTGTTAATGCAATCGATGATACTACTTTTGTCTCCTCCATTGAAGATTTAACAACTTCATTAACTATTGTGAAGGATAATTTACTGAGAGTTGTGGTGTTCCCTGGCTATTCTAAAGATTGTGTTTGCTATGATCAATAAGTAAATGGGTGCAAGCGGCTGAAGGAAGGTGTGCAACACCTGATAGATAGCTGCGAGATTCTTTTTGAGAAGATTCCTACCATCAAGAGTTTGACCAAAAAAGCTGAAGACCTGTCCATAATAATAATTTCCAACAAGCCTTTTAGGATCCCCTTAAAGGGTCCTATTAGAATTTCAAATGAACCAGCCATTGATCCTTTAATAATCACTGCTGTTGGGCCTATTCTCTATTCCTCTGATAAAGCGGTTCCATGGAACTATGGTGCCGAGGTTTATTATCAGGGGATAAAACAAGATTCTTGGATCGACAAAGACGAAGCTGATATTACTAATATTGCAGGTTCTACTAAAGTGACAAGAACAGGGAGGATCTTTTCCTCTGATATTTCACTGCCCACTGCAACAACTCTCGTCCGCATAACCAATGACAAGTCTAGCACCAACACTAGAGGCAAAGAGAAAGAAGGTTAGCCTGCTGGGATAAAGGCACCTACCAAAGATAATGATGCTAAAGAACCCTCCACTCGAGAGATGGAGGAAATCCTGAAAATCATAAAGAAGAGTGACTTCAAAATAGTTGAGCAACTAGGGAAAACCCCCTCCAAAATCTCCATGCTGTCATTGTTACTTTGTTCAGACGTTCATGCCCAGGCTCTTATCAAGTTCTTGAAGAAAGCCCATGTGCCCCAAGAAACCACAGTTGACCAGTTCGAGAACTGTGTAGCAAATTTAACGGCTGACAATGGATTAGGGTTCTCCGATGCTAATTTAACTCCTATGTGAAGGAACCACAACAAAGTCTTGCATATATCTATTAAATTCAAGGGGACCACCCTGGACCATGTCCTAATTGATATTGGATCTTCTTTAATGTGTTACCCAAAGGTGCTTTGGACCGGCTAGATTATGAAGGATTGGTATTAAAGCTAAGCGATATTATCATAAGGGCTTTCGATGGGTCTAAGAGAATGGTTCATTGAGAGGTGGATCTCCCAATTAAAGTTGGCTCACATATTTTCAACTCTACCTTTTATATAATGGACATACGTTCCTCCTACTCTTGTTTGCTTGGGCGTCCTTGGATCCATGGGGCAGGGGCAGTAACATCCACCCTTCATCAAAAATTAAAATACCCAGTCAAGGGGAAGATTGTCACTACTTTTGATGAAGAGGAATTCATGGTGAGCCACCTCAATTCCTTCATGTATATAGAAATGGATGGTGAAATAATAGAAACTCCATGCAAGGCTTTCGAAATTGTTCCTCATATAGTTGTCGCCGCCAAAATATCCTCCAACATGACAAAAGCTGACGAAGTTATACCAAGAATGGTTTCACTTAAGGATGCCTGTGTCGTGGTCGAAGATGGAAATTTTACTATTTGGGGACAACTTCCCGACATTCCATTTAAAACAGATAAATTTGGGTTAGGTTTCACCATCAAAGCTCAGAAAGAAGTCAGGCGTGCTCGCGTGGGAAAGCCACCTCTCCGCATCGGAAATCATGAAGTGAACGATGTGGAAGACTCTGATGATGAAAATACTTTTGAAGATTGGATCTACCCTACTGTCAAAGGAAAGCTCAACAACTGGCATGCAAAGGATTTCACTCCCATTTCCTTCATTGAGGAGTAATTACTGTTTACTGTTTTCTGTCAATTCAAGAACTTTTGTCTGTAATCTTAAATTCCAAACAATGACTTTTTAGCCATATGCCTTACCCGGGGCACTATGGTTCATTTTTTAAGGGTTTTGTTCATGTTCATTTATCATATGATCATTTAATATAAACCATTGGACCTTTTGCATTCAAATTTTTGTGTTTATTGTCTTTCTTTTCCTTTATTACATTTTTTCAATAGCCATGTATCTTACATGCACACACACACACACACTTGCAGATTTTCAGCCACTTCGGATTTCAATGTCAACAACTCTACTATTGCCAGTTATGACTTTGAACATCCGATTAACCAATCCTAAGACAAAGGCGAGGAAGATTGTGAAATACCAGGAGAACTAGTCAGACTGCTAATGCAAGAAGAGAAATCTATTCAACCTCATGAAGAGCCAGTCAAAATTATCAACTTAGGTATTGAGACAGATAAGAAAGAGGTCAAGATTGGTGCAAACCTAGAAGATGGTATCAAGAGAAGATTGGTTCAGATGTTACATGACTATGTTAAAGGGTTTGCCTGGTCGTATGAAGATATGCTCGGATTGGATATAGACATTGTGGTTCATTATCTACCAACAAAAGAATATTGCCTTCCTATTAAGAAAAAGGTCAGTCGTATATGGCCAAACATGTCTAAAAAGATAAAGGATGAGGTAATGAAGCAATTTGATATAGGTTTTCTGGCTGTCACATCTTATCCTCAATGGGTTGCGAACGTGGTCCCTATGCCAAAGAAAGATGGAAAGTTTCGCATATGTGTAGATCATAGGGATCTGAATAGGGAAAGCCCCAAAGATGATTTCCCTCTACCACATATTGACGTCTTGGTTGACAATACCGCTCAACATAAAGTCTTCTCCTTTATGGATGGATTCTCTGGCTACAACCAAATCAAGATGGCTCCCGAAGACATGGAAAAGACCACCTTTGTTACATAATAGGGCACCTTTTGCTACAGAGTCATGTCGTTCGGATTAAAGAATACAGGGGAAACATATCAAAGAGCTATGGTAGCTTTATGTCATGATATGATCCATCATGAAATAGAGGTCTATGTGGATGATATGATTGCAAAGTCGCAAACTAAAGAAGAGCATCTCGAACACCTACACAAGCTATTTGAGAGGTTAAAGTAGTACAAGTTGAGGTTGAACCCTAATAAGTGCACATTCGGAGTAAGATCTGGAAAGCTTCTAGGTTTTGTCGTCAATGGTAAAGGCATCGAAGTTGATCCTGCAAAGGTAAAAGCCATTCATGAAATGTCGGTTCCCGGCTCTGAAAAAGAGGTTAGAGGATTCTTGGGTCATCTTAACTACATTTCCCGCTTCATATCTCACTTAACTACTATTTATGAACCAATCTTTAAACTCTTGAAGAAAGATCAAGTAGTAAGATGGAATGATGATTGTCAAGCTTCCTTTTGAAGAAGTGAAAAACACAAGAAGGGGGGTTGAATTGAAACTTAAAAATCAAAAGCAATAGACATGATGATTTTTATCCTAGTTCGCTTGATCTCAAACTATTCCAGTCCACCCGCCAAGGTGATTTTGCCTCTCTCCAACGAGGACTTAATTCACTAATCAAATTGATTACAATTCTACTTTGACAACTGCCAAAGTCTTCTTGAGTACAACCACAACTTTGTTGATCTCAAGGAAATTCACTTAATCAAAAGAAGAAATTTACTGTGTACTATATGTTTTTCGTTACAAAAACTGTATCACTATTGTGATGTATTACACGAATTTGGAGTATAGTATGAATATAAATTTTGCAGCTTTTTGAGATTGTATGGAGCAGTGGTGTGAAAATCGTAAACGAGTTAGCCTTTGAGCTTGTTTATATAGGTGTGGCAATTTGTCCAAATGAAAACATGATAATTGACACTTAATGCTCTTTCCATAATGAGAAGATCCTTGTCTGATTGTAGCCGTTGTAAATGATACTTCCTTAATGGAAAAGTAACGCTTCAGAACTTAGGAATCTTGCATGCTACTTTGCTTCAGAACTTGGAAGTCAGAAACATAAGGTTTTGTTAGCGTGTTAGACTTCCGTTGAAAATCAGGATATCTTTCTCTTTAGCGCAGATTCTGATCATCATACTTCAGAACATTCTGATTACTCAGCTTGAGTGCTTCTGTGGCTTAACTTCTGATGAAGTTTCAGTCAGAACTTCTGTACGACATGGAGCATAAATTTAGAGTGCATATTTTTTCTTTGTGTTTGTTATCATCAAAACTCTTATGAGGGTTGTAGAATCAAACTATGTTCTAACAATCTCCCCCTTTTTGATGATGACAAAAACTAGGATTTTCAATAAAAAATATATAGAACAAAAATCTTAAGAGAGTCTCCCCCTGAGTTGAGTACTCAGATAGAGATGAAATACTTCCCTAAAGTTCCTTCCTATCAGAGCTTTTGATGCATCTCCTTCTGTCTTTATCAGAATTTGTTCCTGTTTGTGCTTTTAGGAAAAAAAATAAGAAGTTAAGATATTCAGAATGTTTGAAACTTAGTCCCGGTAAACTGTTATTGAAAATATCTTACGTTCTCCCCCTTTGTGTCAGGTATCAAAAAGCAATATAACCATAAATTATCAGAGTAAAAAAAATATTTGTATTAAAAACAAATTGTAATGACATCTTTCAGAAACAAAGAAGATAAGAGGAAGAATACTGAAATCAAGTTAAAAAGTCTAAGATGGAGGGGGAAGTCATGTGAACAACGCTTCCAGCAAGCTCTTAATCTGAGTGCTTGATTTTTCTTGCTTTCCCATCATATCCTTGATCTCTTTGGTTGTGTCTTCTTGCTTATCCAATATATCCCTGATTTATTTATTTGTGTCTTCTTGCTTATCCAATCTTGCGTGGATTATTGCATTCTCCTTCTTCAGCTCTTCCAGAGTTTGCATTACCAGAGACGTAGCTGGTGTTTACTAAGAGGTTGCAAGTTGTTAAGAACACTCTGTAGAATCTTCTGATTCAACTACTTCTTTATATTAAAATTCCTTTTCTTGAGCAGTTGCCAGAGGGTGACTATCAGAACATTGTTCAGTGGCTTCTGAAAGTTTGAGCTCTTTCCAGGGAGCATTTTCCTGCAGAAGAATTTCTTTCTTGTCCCAGTGACTTAGAACTTGGTCTTTGAAGGCTTTCAGCTGATCACTGAAGTTCTGTTGAGCCATTTCATAACTCAATTCTTTTAGCCTCTAGGATTCAGAGTTGAACCATTTTCTAAATCGATCCCAAAGAGAATAAGAAGCAGCAGGATTAGAATTCTCTTGACTTGCTTGCTACAAAGAATTAACCCATTCCTGTATTCCTGTTTCAAAAATCAACAAGTTCTTACCAACATCTGTTTTGGTTAAGGTTGATTTAGGTTTGGGAATGGCAATTTTATTTGTGGTTGAAGCTAGATGGTCCAGCACTTCTAAATCAATGACAGTTCTGAGATGATCATCTGGATGGTTAATTGGTGAGGGAGTAGGAGAATCATAAATTAGGATTGGTGAGCGAGGATTGTTTGTGACATTTCCTTCTGATGTTGTTGGACCGTCTCTGTTGGGAACTTCTGATGAGTTGCCTTCAGCACCTGTGAATTCAAATTCTATATCTGCAAAAGATTCATTCTACTTTGACTTTTGAGGGTCAATCTTATCATCAAATATAACACTAATTGACTCTTCAATAATATGTGTTTCTGTATTGTATACTCTGTACCCTCTTGAGTGTTCAGAGTATCCTAACATAATACACTTCTCTGCTTTAGAGTCAAACTAATTTAGATGTTCTTTAGTGTTCAGAATAAAACATGTACATCCAAAAGGATAGAAATAAGAAATGTTGGGCTTTCTGTTCTTCCGTAATTCATATGGAGTCTTTTCCAGAATAGGTCTTATAGAGATTCTATTCTGAATATAACACACTGTGTTAATTTCTTCTGCCCAAAAGATCTTAGCAATGTTAGTCTCATTGATCATGGTTCTGGCCATTTCTTGCAAAGTTCTGTTCTTTTGTTCTACAACTCCATTTTGTTAGGGAGTTATAGGACAAGATAAATCGTGCAACATGCCATTTTCATTGAAAAATATTTCAAATTTTTTGTTTTCAAACTCTCCACCATGATCACTTCTGACTTTGATAATTCTAGGATCTTTTTCATTTTGAACTTGGTTACAGAAAGCAACGAACACATAATGTGACTCACCTTGTGTCTTAATAACTTTACCCATGTCCATCTGCTATAGTCATCTATGATCACTAACCCATACTTCTTGCCACTAAGAGGCGCAGTTTTCACTAGTCCAAATAAATCTATGTGTAGAATTTCTAATGGCCTAGAGGTAGAAACAACATTTTTAGCTTTAAAAGCAGGTTTTGCAAATTTGCCTTTCTGACATGCTTCACACAAAGCATCTGAGCTGAACTTCAGATTAGGAAGTCCTCTGACCAGATTGAGTTTGTTAATCTGAGATATCCTTCTCATACTAACATGCCCCAATCTTCTGTGCCAGACCCATTGCTCTTTGTTAACAGAAAGAAGGCATTTTACATTCTGACTCTTTAGTTCAGAAAGTTTTATCTTATAAATGTTGTTTTTCCTCTTTCCATTAAACAGGATAGTTCCATCTTTCTGACTAACACTTTTGCATGAATTTTGATTAAAGATTATATCATAACCGTTATCACTTAATTGACTTATGGATAACAGGTTATGCATCAATCCATAAACTAACAACACATTATTAATAGAAGTAAGGTGACCATTACCTACTGTTCTAGAGCCAATGATCTTCCCTCTTTGATTGCATCCAAAACCCACGTAGCCTCCAGGTTTAAGTTCCAAGCTTTGGAACATATGCTTTCTTCCCGTCATGTGTCGAGAGCATCCAGAGTCCAGGTACCATGACTGGTGTTTTAACCTTGCTGCTAAAGATATCTTCTACATATATAATTTTGTCCTTAGGTACCCATATCTTTTAGGGTCCTGGTTTGTTAGTTTTACCAAAATTATGTTTGAATTTTGGTTTGGCAGAATAATCATTACTAGTGTATTTCAGATCATGTATGTGCCCATAAGTGAAGTGATATTTTAGTGGTGTGTGTTTAATTACTAGGTCCATGACTTTCTTAGGTGGAGATACCTTAGCTTGGTATCCTATTGCTTTTCTTCCATTTCTGCTAACTCCATAGATCATTGAAGCCATCTTGCTTCTATCTATGTTTTTAGCCAGAAATTTCTGAAAGTTGTGATCATATTCTTTTATGATCTTATCAGCATTACTGGGAGCCTGTGAGATTATTTCCTTCTGAGAGTTTTGTAAATCAATTCCTAGTTTTGAATTTTTTTCCTTTAACTCATAATTTTCTAATCTAAGACTCTCAGTTTCTTCAGAGTCAGAAACAAGATCCTTTTTCAGGTTCTTGAATTTGACTCTGAGTTGTTGATACCTTTCCAAAATTTCACTCAGATTTTCTCCTAGTTCAGCTTTGGTAAAATTAATAGTAAAGTCAGGAAATACCTCTTCTGTGTTTGATTCTGAGTCTGACCCAAATGCTTCGTTGTCTTCTGTCACATTTGCCATAAGAGCAATGTTGGCTCTTTCATCATCTGACTTTGTGTTTGCGTCAAAAGCATCTGAATCATCCCATGTTGCCATGATACTTTTATTCTTCTCCTTGAAGAACTTATTTTTGGGCTTCTCCTTTTGAAGCCTTGGATAATCACTTTTGTAGTGCCCTTGTTCATTGCACTCATAGCATATGACGTCTCTGTTGTTTTACTTTTTATGACAAGAAGAAGCTTCATACCTTCTGTGTCCAGAGGAGGGCTCAGACTTTCTGTATTCGGAGGAGGATTCATTCTGATTCCCTGATCTTCTGGAGTTTCTAGATTTTTTTTGCCTCTGCTTCCACAGCTGATTGACCCTTCTGGACAGAAGAGACAATTTGTCTTCTTCTGATGAGGATCCATCAGAGGTTTCTTCCATAGCCTGCAAAACTTTAGAATCAAGTATTTTGTTAGATTTTAATGCTAAAGGCTTACCTTGCTTCTGAGGCTCGTCATCTTCTAGCTCTATCTCATGGCTTCTGAGGGAGATAACAAGTTCCTCCAGAGATATCTTGTTGAGATCTTTTTCCAGCTTGAGAGCAGTGACCATTGGCCTTCATTGCTTTGTTAAACTTCTGATGATCTTCTTTACGTGATCAGCATTAGAATACCCTTTGTCAAGAACTCTCAGCCCAACAGCTAGAATCTGGAATCTTGAGAACATTGCTTCTATGGATTCACTTTCTTCCATCTTGAAGGCTTCGTATTTCTGAATGCGCGCAAGGGCCTTGGTTTCTTTAACTTGTATGTTGCCTTCATGCATCATTCTCAGAGAGTTAAACATGTTTTTGGTTGTGTGATCGGTGGATCTGAAACTGACTATTTAAAGCTAGTTCGTGAAATGTCGCGGAAGCAAGAGTCACCACCGTCTTTTATTTTCTCCAAATGGAAAGGACAAAAGCACAGAAAATTCCTTAAAGAGATTGCTCTCGGTTCGGGAGGTAGGTTATAGAAAGGGAAGGTGTTAGCACCCTTTCTATCCATGGTTATCCATGGGCTCTTAGATACTTGCTCATTTGTGTTTTCAAAAATGGTTTGTTTGCTTTTCAACTATGGGTTTTAAAAAAGTTTCTTTAAAAATTCCAGTTCGACTCTTGTATCGGTCCTCAAGAGTGTTTGAAAAATTGCTTTCGAAAGCTTTTGAAAAGGTGTCGGTGTGAAAAGTATTTTTTGAATTTGTTTGGAAATTAGAGTAAGTATCTACGAGAACCTACCTACCCTAAGGAATTCGTCTGTGTAAATGTCCTTTAAAGTAGTGCCATCCCACCATTGAGAGGTAGGTAGCACCACCGTTGGAGGTGTTCGGGTCAATTCAAGGTTCGGGACATGGTGATCACCAGAGCAATGGGAAGACACCTTAGAAGCTACCCTCATGCCAGGTTCCCGGATCATGAGGACTTACTAAGACATCCTCTACTCGACGATCACCTTTCGAGGCAAGGCAACAGTGAGGCGTACCCTAGGGATGGTGTGTGATTTGTGTGTCGTTTTCATTTATTTTTGTCTTTTGTCAAAGTGATCTATGCGTTTGTTTTTATTTTATCATTCATTCTTGCATGTCATTATTAATAGTTAAAAATTGCGAGAAATATAAAGTTCCTAAACTATTACAAAGGCGCGGGTCCACATCTCCAAATTAAACCAGGACCCGATTTGACATAAAATAAAGAAATAAAATGCGGGAAATATAAAATGTCCGAGTTACATGGCTTGAGCAATTACATAATATTTGAAAGAAAATAAATGTGCGAAAGAAATAAAAATAGAACGTTCGAGGGCGTTGGACCCTTTAAAGAAATTAAATGAAATTAAAAAGCTAATTAATTATTTAATAAAAGGAAAGAAATGTTTTTTAGTTTTTTTGTATTTATGAAATAAAGAAAATTAAAATTAAAAGAAACTCTAATTCTAAGTTTTTTTAATTATTAATGAAAATGTTAAAGTTTAACCTAATTTACTAAATATTTAATGTACATGTTTATTTACAAAAATATTTAATAATTAATAACAATAATAATAAGAAAAAATTATTTATTAAAAAGATGATGAAAAGTTAAAAACCCTAATTTCTACATATTTTAATTTGTTAAGAAAAAGACTTAAGTTTTAAAACCTAATTTAACTAAATTAATTATTTAACATTTATTTACAAAAATATTTAATAAGTAAATTAATTAACATATTCTTAGTTTTTGATTTTCTGGTTTTATATTATAAAAATTAATTCATGAATTTAAAGAAAACAATTAAAACAATTAAAAGAATGAAAAAGGAAAATCAAATAAAAAATAAAAATGATGCAAACCATGGGGGGTGTCTGGCCCTTTTTGGAGGTGAATTGGAGTGGTTTGACCATTTGTGTTCTGGCTGTTGGCCATTTGTGTTCTGGCCTCATCATGCATAAGTTGTTCTACTTTGGCCATTTGGCTTTTGGCTTTTGGCCATTTGTGTTTTGGCCTCAACGTTCCTTAATGAACCTGCATGGGATCTTGTCTAAATCTGCAGTGTTGAATCTCATGAACACATTAAATAAAATCATAAAATGAAAATAAAGCCAATATATGAAGAAATTTAATGTTTAGGCACAATATGGCATGTATGAATGATTATACCCTTTTGATCATGGGGATCAAATCAATCTTACCCTTACTGGAAAATTAGTGACCTGAATGCTTTTATGTCTTACTGGAAAATTAGGATCATGGAGATCAAGCCAGCCTTATCCTTACTAAAGAAGTAGTGAGGTATTGGTTTGTAACTGTGATGGTTTGTTTGTAGTGAGAGAGGGATTTGTAATAAGGATTTCATGGTTTTAGGGTTCTTGAAAGAGTTTGATATTCTAACAGTGTTGTGGCAAGGTTTTTTTTCTCTCTTCTTTTCTCCTCTTCTCTGGTTTGTGTGAAAAGAAGGTGATTATATAATGGAAATTAGGGTAAAGCAAATGGGCTTTGAATGTGCAATTGGGCCTCCAATATTCACTTGAATTCGTCACTTTCCAGGCTAAATCGTAGGGACTTAAGGGCATTTTTTGAAGTTGAAATGTGAAAACAAAATGTAGCTGACATCGATAACTAACTCCTGTCCGAAAATCGGCTCAATCGGATAAACGGTGAATTAGTTATGAATTTTTGAAGTTTCAGCTCAGACAAACTTATTTTGGGCTCCAGTGTCGACTCTGACACGTTCTTCAATAAAATACTGGTATTGATCGGAGCATAATCCGGTCTCAACTTTTGAAGCAAAGTTGTAGATCTATGAGTCAGTGACCTTGTGTAAAAATATGAGCCCAATCCGATAAAAATTGATCGAGTTATGAATTTTCGAAGTTTCGGCCCAGATGAAATAATATTCAGCATTCAGGATTTTCAGCGTGTCACGCACTCTGAGCAAAAAACGAAGGCCTTTTGAATACCGTTTGAACTCAATACCTTCTGTGAAAATGTATTCAACTCAATTTGTGAAATTTTGGCGCCGGAACCAGCTCGATACGATGAAAATCGACCAAGTTATGATTTTCTGAACATGACGCAAATAAACTTCTGTCACAAATTTTATGTGCAAAAATACTTGATAAATCCACATTTTTGAAGACCTTCTGATCGAAATTGGCTTCCAGCCGTGAGAGATGAAAACGTAGATAATGTCAAGACGGAATTTTGGCCACCGGAACGGGTTCAAAACGAGTCACGATCTTCAAGTTATGAATTTTTTAGCGCGTAAAAACTGCACTTTCAGCACACTTTTTCACTATATTTCTTCAAGAAAACTCACACATTCGGATACCTTCTTTAAAGAATTGACTCTTGAGGCGAACCTGAATTTGAGAATATGTTATCAGAGATATCTTGGCGAAAGAACACCTGAATATAACGCGCCGGGTTGGACTTGTGAATTTTCTTGAAATGTTTTGAGAAATATGGGAGGGCAAATTTTGGGGTACAACAGTTGCCCCTGTTCAATCTTCTTAGACCTGAGGATGCAGATTGGCTGACGTGCCTTTCGTAATCCGAAGGTGGAAGATGATTGAACACTAGAGTGCCCAGAAATTTGCGCTCACATAGTAGTGTGACGGGGGAATGGGCTTATAGATGCCATTTAGAGATTGATGGATAGGATGATGGGCTTACAGATGCCATGCTAAGAGATGATGGGTAGGTGGATGGGCTTATAGATGCCATCTGGGTGTCGATCGCGTAAGAGATTCCTTAGCGAGAACTTGCGTACCTGAAAAAGAAAATGATTACCTGGCCTGTTTACAGGAGCTGGTCTTCAAACTCTTTGTATAGATGCGCCCTGACTGGTTACAAGAGTCGAATCTGGAGCTTCAAAAGGCGATGAATGAACCAGGGATGGTTACTACCTCAACAGGAACGGTGAGAGAACCTTGGACGATTACTACCTCAACAGGAACGCTGAGAGAATCTTGGGCGACTTCAACCTCAACAGTAACGCTGAGAGAATCTGGGGACGATTACTACCTTCGCAGTAACGGGGAGAGAACCATATGCGACTTCAACCTCAACAGTATCATTGAGAGAATCTTGGACGACTTCTACCTCAACAGTAACGCTGAGAGAATCTGGGGACGATTACTACCTCCGCAGTAACGGGGAGAGAACCATAGGCGACTTCAACCTCAACAGTAATCATTGAGAGAATCTTGGGCGACTTCAACCTCAACAGTAATCATTGGGAGAATCTTGGGCGACTTCAACCTCAACAGTAATCATTGAGAGAATCTTGGGCGACTTCAACCTCAACAGTAATCATTGAGCGAATCTTGGGCGACTTCAACCTCAACAGTAATCATTGAGAAAGTCTTGGGCGACTTCAACCTCAACAGTAATCATTGAGAGAATCTTGGGTAACTTCTACTTCAACAGTAACGCTGAGAGAATCTTGGGGCGATTACTACCTCCGCAGTAACGGGGAGAGAACCACAGGCGACTACAACCTCAACAGTAATCATTGAGAGAATCTTGGATAACTTCTACTTCAACAGTAATGCTGAGAGAATCTTGGGGCGATTACTACCTCCGCAGTAACGGGGAGAGAACCACAGGCGACTACAACCTCAACAGTAATCATTGAGAGAATCTTGGATATCTTCTACTGAGTCTTTATCAGGAAAATCTGTTAGGGGTCGATTTATCTGGACTAGAGAAGGCCTTTGACTGGATAAGAAACAGAAAATCTTAGGGTCGATTAACTGAACTGGTCTAGGTCTTGAAATCTTCAACTGGATAAGCAACAGGGAGATCTTAGGGTCGATCTGACTGAACCAGAGAAGGCCTTGGACTAGATAAGAAACAGAAAAATCTTAGGGTCGACTTAACTGAACCGGTCTAGGTCTTGAAATAGCTGAGAACTTAACTGAATCTTTCCTGAAAGGTAAAGGTCAGTCATATGCAATGCATGACATGGATCAAGCAGTGATGTTCTCAACATAATGAGATTTGTAAGACGTGATGCCTATATGCATACTATAATGTATGAAAATGCGATGTTTATGAATGTATCTTTTGTCTTAGGAAAATAAATCCTTGGCGGGTGCCGGGAATCACTCATGGGCTGATGTTGAAGAATTAGATCTTTGCTTCCGCTGGGGATGATAGCTGCAAGAATACCGGTAGGAGAAGATAACTCCGTTGGGGAATAAACTTGGCGAATGGAATATTCTGCGGGGAAAAGTACTCTAGCGATCTTGCTGGGGAATAATACTCTGTGGGGAGAGAGATGCTTTGTTGGAATGTTAATGATAACTTGCTGGGGATACCCTTGTTGTATTGGAAGCGTTAATAGACTTCGTTGGGGATAAGGAGACTTCATCGAGGACGCTCTTTCTGTGGCTTTTGGCTGAGGATAACCCAGTTATATCCTGGTCAGGAAATAACTCTTTGAATAAAGCCGGGAGACGCGTTCATGCTCTGCGGGGGTAAGCTTCCAGAATCTGTTGGGGATAAGCTTACTACTTGGGGAGATGGATTCCAACCTTCCTGGGGAACCTGGTTTGGACTCTCCTGGGGAAGTTTTGAACTGTAACGGGGAAGTGACTCCACTGAATGTTTGATGTACCGCCGGGGAACAATCTTTAGGCCAAGACCGCCGGGGATGCTTGTTTAGAATATTTGTATACCGTGCTGGGGAATGTTGAGATCTGCTGGAGGATACCCTACTTCCTTAAGGTTGATAACATAGCTTTGTTTGAAGAGAGTGCATTGACTTGCTGGCTCACTCTTTGGGGAATTAAGATATGCTGGCTATGTTCTTCCGCCGAACTCACCTTGGTGCCTTGGTGGACGGAACAATTAGATCGTTTGGACAACTCATCATTGCCCCTGTTTCTGAGGTGGGAGATGAAGACCTGTGAGGTGCTGATAGTTGTTGATGGACCAACCTCCTTATGGTAGACAGGTGACAAGATGACAGGACATAGTCGTACGCTTTGATCCCTAACTTTTGCCTGGACCGCCCTTTCGGGTTTTCAGTCCCCCGGGAGACCCATTTTTGCCCAAGCCGCCTTTTCAGGTTTTCGACTTGCCGGGTGTACAGATTTTTCATTTCATCCCTTATTTTTGCCCGAACCCTCTTGGTTCGCCGGGAAGCCCTTATTTTTGCCTAGGTGTGTCAACCTAGCGGGTCTTTTATTTTGCGTAGTATTTTTCTTCGACTATGTCCACGCTCTCAAAATGTAGGGAGTTGCCCCTGTTAGAAGTGTTTTATCATGCCGCCAGAAGGTGTTTGACCAGGCAAGATTCGTTGCTAGGATGCCCCCAGTGACTCAGGCGGAGATTTTCCCCAGGCTATTTGGCCTTTGAGAGATTCTCCGAATCTTGATTGGATTGCCCCAGATGATGGACCATGCTCATGCCATGCCCCTTGATTGGAAGTGCTTTTGTTCACTAGGTATTCATCGTGCGAATTTCCCTGCTGTTCAAACAAAAAGTCATATGCAACCAAAGTTATGTTAAAAATGCAAAGCTTATGTCTGTCTTGAAATTTTTGAAAATGCATTCTTTTTCATAAAACAAGTGAATGTTTGTAAAACGTGATGTCAACTCCGTATTTACCGTAGGCCTTAAGGAGTCAGGATACCTTTTGTAACAGTATGCTTTCGAACTAACCCATGCTTCAGCTAGGACTTTTAAGGGTTATAACGTGGCCTGGTTCATGGTTCAAGAAACAAAGGATAAAGGCTCAAATTATTTGTACCCACCCGCTCTTCGTGATGTTCTCCAAACCTAAACTCAGTTGATCATACGTTAGACCTTGTTTGAGTCTTTGCTCTGATTTTCCGGTGATGATTCGGATGTTGACAACTTATTTTGAATAGGCAGTCATTCCTTTTTTCTTGAGGGTTTGTAAGACCTCTTTCTTGATTTTTGTTATCCCTTTCTTTTTGCCTGAACTGTTTCCTTTTTTGGAATTACAGTCAGCGGGATGCCCCAGTTTTGTAAGTCTCCTTCATGGGTTTTGACTTAATGGGTTTTTTATTTTTTGAGATAATGACTGCCTTTCTTTATTGATTATTCGGAACCATCACTGTCTTTCTTCGTTTTGTAAGGACCTCTTTGGTGTCATTCGTTATGCACTTGGATCAACTGAGAGACTACCCTGCCCCAGGTTATGATTAAGGGTTTTAAATTTCGAATAGAAAAACTCCTACTTCTTTGGCTCAAAGGGGTTGACGAGGGATTATCTTCCTTATAACTCCAGTGTTTAGGA
Organism: Vicia faba; assembly: GCA_948472305.1. Classification (NCBI taxonomy): domain Eukaryota; kingdom Viridiplantae; phylum Streptophyta; class Magnoliopsida; order Fabales; family Fabaceae; genus Vicia; species Vicia faba. The sequence goes on from OX451739.1 coordinate 168,867,338, forward strand.
TTTGAAACAATGCCTGTACCTCATCAGCGGGGTCTGTTCAAAAGTATACTGTAGATTGTGGTATCGTTTTCGTCATCCTCCCTCAAGAGGCTTAGAATTATTAATTGAGAGTTGATCATCAGAAAAAATATGAAAATAATTTGCGTATAGTGAATACGAATATATTGCTTCAAAACGGACATATGCGATGCATTAATGAAATAACAATGTTTAACAATGAACAAATGTTTGAATAATCAAAAAGAATTACAACTTGAACATTCGAATGAACAAAAGTTTCCTAGTCTCAAGGCTTGTCATTTCAAATGGTGAGTCTTGGAGGGATGATAGAAAAATTCAGCCTGACCATCTTGGGTGAACTCCAATGCCCCTTCATCAATCAGGTCCTGGATCTTGTTCTTCAGAGCCCAACACTCATTTGTATCATGTCCAGGACTGGCAGAGTGGTAGGCACACCTTTTATTGGGATCATAAGTAGGATGTGTTGTGTTGGGATTCTGGGGATGAGCCCTTAATGTGATCAAATTCAATCTCAGCAGGCGTTGTAAAGCTTGAAACAGTGACATGTTGAGCGGGGTGAATTGCCTCCTGGACTTGTCTGGCTGAAGCCGGTGAGGTTGATGCTGAATTTGTGACACTGGAGCCCTTTGAGGAGCTCTCCCCTTACCTCCTTATTTCAAAGGTGGCTGAACGATGACTGGCTCTTTACCCTTAGACGCTTGCCCCAGTTGGTTACTCTGAAGCAGTTGGTTGATGAGAACACCGAGCTCTTCTTGTATTTGAGCTAAACCTTGAATAGCAGTCCCCTGCCCCAGCATTTGGGCTTTCATTGCATCCATCTCAGCTTGCAGGTGTTTCAGCCGTTCGTCCTCAGCGCTGTTCCTGACCAAAGTCTCTATGAGAAGTGTCCTTAGCTCCTCTTGCCCCTTGGATAGATTCAGGAGGATTTCCCCGAACCGAGTTTCTTGAGTAAGAAGGTCCTGGTTATCTTGTTGGGAAGCCATTGCTGAAATAAACAGCGAGAGAGGTAAGTGACCTGCAACAAGGATACCTGTTATGATGTGTATGTATGCATGCAATGTTTTCCAGGACCTCGCGGGATAAACAAAAAGACTGTTAGCATTTGAATTTGTTAGCTTGATTGGAGGAGCCCTATGTTGCTGAGAATCCTTCTTCAAGGGTCAAAAGCTCACCATTCCAGTGGGTCATAGCCCCTGACAACCTTGGCTAGGGCAACCTTCTTCAAGTGTCAAAGCTCACCATATCAAGTGGGTCATAGCCCCTGACTACCTTGGCTAGAGGAAAATAAATCCTCTTTGCCCCTTGTTGGGATAGTTGATTCACCATGACCTGCATCACAAGCCCTTGAGATCCTTGAAATGGGTTAGGATGTATGCAATGGTATGATGTTATGGTATGCATGGGGTAATGTGAGTAGCCCTGTTATGAGTCCCAATTAAGGACTGCAAACCAAAACCTGCAAGAAACTTAGTAAACCCTGTCATGAGTCCCAATTAAGGACTATAAACGAAACCTGCAAGAAACTCGGTAGACCTTGTTATGAGTCCTAATTAAGGACTACAAACAAAACCTGCAAGAAGCTCAAGTGTCAGACAACAAGCATGCAAATAGTCAAGTACGAAGGCACACAAGTCACACAAGAGAAACCCTTAGAGTTTAGGCCAGCATGGGGTCTGGGTATTACTCTCTTGAAGTTGGTGGGCTCAACCTGTCCTATTAGAAGTAACCGGGTTCTAAGGGTCCCAATATCATTGGATTGCTTTCATTGTTCATCGTTTCGATTTAGCCACTGAACTGGCGACCGAAATATTCCAGGAAAGCAACCCTCAATTGAGTGTAGTATCGAGTATCAACCAACCTCGGACTGCACCAAAGTCAGTTATCTCACTACCCTAAAGAGGCTAAGATAGTTCAATTAAGGTTCCTAAGGTCTGTTGATGCTTCACGACACCACGCGGAGGCCCCGTACTCTCCTTGACTGAACTCAAGGGTTACCAGTACACACCAAAGTGCCACATCAACGTAGCAGACTGTTTCAACCATGTCGGTATACCCCACACAGTTCCCTCACAGCCTTGTTGCTACTTTCTAAGAAGGTATCCCCAGATCCGGGTTAGGATCTATAGAACTCCCAAGACAGTCCCACAATTTAAAGCAAACAAGGAAAGCAATTGAAAACACAGTTATGAACTAATCCTAAGGTACACCTCACTTTAAGTTAAATCCCCAGCAGAGTCGCCAGTTCTGTGATCGGTGGATCTGGAACTGACTGTTTAAAGTTGGTTCGCGAAATGTCGCGGAAGCAAGAGTCGCCACCGTCTTTTATTTTCTCCAAATGGAAAGGACAAAAGCACAGAAAAATTCCTTAAAGAGATTGCTCTCGGTTCGGGAGGTAGGTTATAGAAAGGGAAGGTGTTAGCACCCTTTCTATCCATGGTTATCCATGGGCTCTTAGATACTTGCTCATTTGTGTTTTCAAAAATGGTTTGTTTGCTTTTCAACTGTGGGTTTTAAAAAAGTTTCTTTGAAAATTCCAGTTCGACTCTTGTATCGGTCCTCAAGAGTGTTTGAAAAATTGCTTTCGAAAGCTTTTGAAAAGGTGTCGGTGTGAAAAGTATTTTTTGAATTTGTTTGGAAATTAGAGCAAGTATCTACGAGAACCTACCTACCCTAAGGAATTCGTCTGTGTAAATGTCCTTTAAAGTAGTGCCATCCCACCATTGAGAGGTAGGTAGCACCACCGTTGGAGGTGTTCGGGTCAATTCGAGGTTCGGGACATGGTGATCACCAGAGCAATGGGAAGACACCTTAGAAGCTACCCTCATGCCAGGTTCCCGGATCATGAGGACTTACTAAGACATCCTCTACTCGACGATCACCTTTCGAGGCAAGGCAACAGTGAGGTGTACCCTAGGGGTGGTGTGTGATTTGTGTGTCGTTTTCATTTATTTTTGTCTTTTGTCAAAGTGATCTATGCGTTTGTTTTTATTTTATCATTCATTCTTGCATGTCATTATTAATAGTTAAAAATTGCGAGAAATATAAAGTTCATAAACTATTACAAAGGCGCGGGTCCACATCGCCAAATTAAACCAGGACCCGATTTGACATAAAATAAAGAAATAAAATGCGGGAAATATAAAATGTCCGAGTTACATGGCTTGAGCAATTACATAATATTTGAAAGAAAATAAATGTGCGAAAGAAATAAAAATAGAACGTTCGAGGGCGTTGGACCCTTTAAAGAAATTAAATGAAATTAAAAAGCTAATTAATTATTTAATAAAAGGAAAGAAATGTTTTTTAGTTTTTTTGTATTTATGAAATAAAGAAAATTAAAATTAAAAGAAACTCTAATTCTAAGTTTTTTTAATTATTAATGAAAATGTTAAAGTTTAACCTAATTTACTAAATATTTAATGTACATGTTTATTTACAAAAATATTTAATAATTAATAACAATAATAATAAGAAAAAATTATTTATTAAAAAGATGATGAAAAGTTAAAAACCCTAATTTCTACATATTTTAATTTGTTAAGAAAAAGACTTAAGTTTTAAAACCTAATTTAACTAAATTAATTATTTAACATTTATTTACAAAAATATTTAATAAGTAAATTAATTAACATATTCTTAGTTTTTGATTTTCTGGTTTTATATTATAAAAATTAATTCATGAATTTAAAGAAAACAATTAAAACAATTAAAAGAATGAAAAAGGAAAATCAAATAAAAAATAAAAATGATGCAAACCATGGGGGGTGTCTGGCCCTTTTTGGAGGTGAATTGGAGTGGTTTGACCATTTGTGTTCTGGCTGTTGGCCATTTGTGTTCTGGCCTCATCATGCATAAGTTGTTCTACTTTGGCCATTTGGCTTTTGGCTTTTGGCCATTTGTGTTTTGGCCTCAACGTTCCTTAATGAACCTGCATGGGATCTTGTCTAAATCTGCAGTGTTGAATCTCATGAACACATTAAATAAAATCATAAAATGAAAATAAAGCCAATATATGAAGAAATTTAATGTTTAGGCACAATATGACATGTATGAATGATTATACCCTTTTGATCATGGGGATCAAATCAATCTTACCCTTATTGGAAAATTAGTGACCTGAATGCTTTTATGTCTTACTGGAAAATTAGGATCATGGAGATCAAGCCAGCCTTATCCTTACTAAAGAAGTAGTGAGGTATTGGTTTGTAACTGTGATGGTTTGTTTGTAGTGAGAGAGGGATTTGTAATAAGGATTTCATGGTTTTAGGGTTCTTGAAAGAGTTTGATATTCTAACAGTGTTGTGGCAAGGTTTTTTTTCTCTCTTCTTTTCTCCTCTTCTCTGGTTTGTGTGAAAAGAAGGTGATTATATAATGGAAATTAGGGTAAAGCAAATGGGCTTTGAATGTGCAATTGGGCCTCCAATATTCACTTGAATTCGTCACTTTCCAGGCTAAATCGCAGGGACTTAAGGGCATTTTTTGAAGTTGAAATATGAAAACAAAATGTAGCTGACATCGATAACTAACTCCTGTCCGAAAATCGGCTCAATCGGATAAACGGTGAATTAGTTATGAATTTTTGAAGTTTCAGCTCAGACAAACTTATTTTGGGCTCCAGTGTCGACTCTGACACGTTCTTCAATAAAATACTGGTATTGATCGGAGCATAATCCGGTCTCGACTTTTGAAGAAAAGTTGTAGATCTATGAGTCAATGACCTTGTGTAAAAATATGAGCCCAATCCGATAAAAATTGACCGAGTTATGAATTTTCGAAGTTTCGGCTCAGATGAAATAATATTCAGCATTCAGGATTTTCAGCGTGTCACGTACTCTAAGCAAAAAACGAAGGCCTTTTGAATACCTTTTGAACTCAATACCTTCTGTGAAAATGTAGTCAACTCAATTTGTGAAATTTTGGCGCCGGAACCACCTCGATACGATGAAAATCGACCAAGTTATGATTTTCTGAACATGACGCAAATAAACTTCTGTCACAAATTTTCTGTGCAAAAATACTTGATAAATTCACATTTTTGAAGACCTTCTGATCGAAATTGGCTTCCAGCCGTGACAGATGAAAACGTAGATAATGTCAAGACGGAATTTTGGCCACCAGAACGGGTTCAAAACGAGTCACGATCTTCAAGTTATGAATTTTTTAGTGCGTAAAAACTGCACTTTCAGCACACTTTTTCACTATATTTCTTCAAGAAAACTCACACATTCGGATACCTTCTTTAAAGAATTGACTCTTGAGCCGAACCTGAATTTGAGAATATGTTATCAGAGATATCTTGCTGAAAGAACACCTGAATATAACGTGCCGGGTTGGACTTGTGAATTTTCTTGAAATGTTTTGAGAAATATGGGAGGGCAAATTTTGGGGTACAACAGGTTGTCTCTCTGTTTGAGATCTTCTCATACTATGAACATGAGATGGCACTAAGAAGAATTGTTCTGGCCTTATGATGGTTTCTGAAGTCACGCTTTTGTTGGTCAGACATTCTTTTTTTATCTATCTTCTGACCACTTTCATCCACAGGATGCATGTATCCATCAATTACCATATCCCATAAGTTAGCATCATGAGCCAAAAAGAAGCTCTCAATTCTATCTTTATAGTAGTCAAAGTTTTCTCCATCAAAGACTGGGGATTTGCCGTTGATACTATCCTTATCATCGTGATAGTCATTGTTGATGTTTTGACTTGGTCCCACTATAGTGTTTTTCTAAATCTTGGATCTTGTACTGACACGGTTAAGTGTATGAGCTCAGAACCAGGCGCTCTGATGCCAATTGAAGAAGTGAAAAACACAAGAAGGGGGGGTTGAATTGAAACTTAAAAATCAAAAGCAATAGACACTATTATTTTTATTCTGGTTCTCTTGATCTCAAACTACTCTAGTCCACCCGCCAAGGTGATTTCGCCTCTCTCCAACGAGGACTTAATTCACTAATCAAATTGATTACAATTCTACTTTGGCAACTTCCAAAGTCTTCTTGATTACAACCATAACCCGGTTTATCTCAAGGAAATTCACTTAATCAAAAGAAGATATTTATTATGTACTATATGTTTTTCGTTACAAAAACTGTATCACTACTGTGATGTATTACACGAATTTGGAGTATAGTATGAATATAAATTTTGCAACTTTTTGAGATTGTATGGAGAAGTGGTGTGAAAATCGTAAACGATTTAGCCTTTGAGCTTGTTTATATAGGCGTGGCAATCTGTCCAAATGGAAACATGATAATGGAAACTTAATTCTCTTTCCATAATGATAAGATCCTTGTCTGGTTATAGCCTTTGTAAATGATATTGCCTTAATGGAAAAGTAATGTTTCAGAACTTAGGAATTTTGCATGCTGCTTTGCTTCAGAACTTGGGAAGTCAGAAACATAAGGTTCTGTTAGCGTGTTAGACTTCCATTCAGAATCAGGATATCTTTCTCTTTAGCGCAGATTTTGATCATCATACTTTCAAACATTTTGATTACTTAGCTTGAGTGCTTCTGTCGCTTAACTTCTGATGCAGTTTCAGTCAGAACTTTTGTACGACGTAGAGCACAAATTTAGAGTGCATATTTGTTCTTTGTGTTTGTTATCATCAAAACTCTTATGAGGGTTGTAGAATCAAACTATGTTCTAACACCTTTTATAAAATCAAGGAATATTTATAAGAACCTCCTATCCTTATGCCTCCATGGAAGGGAGACCATTGATCATGTACTTGACTGTGCTAGAGAATTCTATGGAGTGTGTATTGGGCCAACATGACGAGTCTGTCCGAAAAGAGCATGCAATATATTACCTGAGCAAAAAGTTAACCGACTCTGAAACTAGATATTCACTACTCAAAAAATTTGTTGCGCTCTGGCATGGGCTGCTCATCGGCTAAGAAAGTATATGTTGACTCACACTACTTTATTGATTTATAAGATGGACCCTATAAAGTACATCTTCGAGAAGCCCGCTCTCTCCAGACGAATATCTAGATGGCAAATGATTCTAACCGAATATGATATTCAATATACAACACAAAAGGCCATCAAAGGAAGTGTATTGGCAGATCATTTGGCCCATCAAGTTGTTGATGATTATCAATCTATGAGCTTTTACTTCTCGAATAAGAATATCATATTAGTGACTGGTTGTGCAAAACCTGGACTGTATAACGGACCTGAACAAGGATAACGATGGACTATGGTTTTTTATGGAGCTTCCAACGCTCTGGGCAATGGAATTGGTGTGGTGATAATTTCTCCTGAAGGTTGTCACACTAATTTCACTGTTAGATTGTGCTTCGATTGTACGTATAACAACGCTGAGTACGAAGCATGCATCTTGGGTTTGAAGGCTTCCATTGACTTAAGGATCAAGCATTTGGATGTATTCGGAGACTATTCTCTAGTGATTAGCCAAGTGAATGGAGAATGGGACACTAAGCATCCTAACCTAATTCCTTACAAGGATCTTGTGTTAACTTTGATTCCATGCTTCGAAGAGATCACCTTTGAACATTTCCCTAGGGATGAAAATAAGTTAGTCGATGCTTTAGCCACAATGTCTTCCATGTTCAAAGTCAAATGGGACAACGAAGCTCCTATGATTACAATTGATAGATTTGACGAACCTGCGCACTGCCATGAGCTTGACACTGACGAAGAGAAACCATGGTACCATGAGATGAGGAGATATCTTAAGGCACGAGAATATCTTGAAGGAGCTTCCATCAATGATAGGAAGTTCTTGTGTATATTTTCAGCCAAATTCTTTCTAAGTAACAAATCCTGTACAAGCGCAACAATGATTCTACTCTACTCCGATGTGTTGACGTGAAGGAGGCAGAGAAAAATATTGAAGACATGCATGATGGCCTTTTCGGCACCCACTCTAGTGGACACACTATGGCCAAGAAAATCCTGAGGGTTGGTTACTATTGGTCCACAATGGAAACTGATTGTCATCATCACTCAAGGACTTCCCATAAGTGTCAAATCTATGCTGACAAGGTCCATGTACCTCTTATTCCTCTAAATGTCATGACTGCTCCGTCGCTATTTGCAATGTGGGGCATTGACATGATTGGAGAGATCAAACCTACTGCTTCTAATGGACATCACTTCATTCTTGTCACTGTCGATTACTTCACCAAATGGGTCGAAGCTGCCTCATTTTCCTCTGTCACGAAGAACGTTGTAGCCATATTCAACAAGCATAATCTCATCTGCCGTTACGGTATCCCCGAAAGGATTATCATCGACAATGTAACTAATATAAAAAATGCTATGATTACGGAACTTTGCACTCAATTTAAAATCAAGCATCACAATTATTCTCCGTATAGACCCAAGATGAATGGCGCAGTGGAAGCTGCCAATAAAAATATCAAGAAGATTGTGCAAAAGATGGTGGTAACCTATAAAGACTAGCATGAGATGTTACTGTTTTCTCTCCATGGCTACCGTACTTCGATTCGTACGTCAACTGGGGCAACTCCTTTCTCTTTGGTCTATGGCATGGAAGTCGTCTTTCCTGTAGAAGTTCAGATTCCCTCTGTAAGGATAATGAAGGAAGCAAATTCAGGTGAAGACGAATGGATTCAAACTAGGTTGGATCGATTGAACTTGATTGACAAGAAGCGACTGGCTGCTGTTTGTCATGGCCAGATGTACCAAAAGTGTATGATTAAGGTTTCAACAAAAAAAATCAAGCCTCGAGTGTATCAAGCTAGTGACTTAGTAATAAAGCGTATCATTCTTCCACAAGGCGACCCTAGGGGAAAATGAACTCCCACTTACGAAGGGCCATTTGTTGTAAAGAAATCTTTCTATGGTGGTTCCATGATGTTGACTACTATGGATAGCGAAGACTTCCCACATCCTCTGAACGCGAACATAGTTAAAAAATACTACACATAAAATGACCCTCTAGGTTGACACACCTAGGGAAAAATAAGGGCATCCCGACGAACCAAAGAGGTCCGGGCAAAAATTAGGGATATATGAAAAATATGGTACACCCGACAACTCGAAAACCTGAAAGGGCGGCTTGGGAAAAAATAGGTATCCTGGTGGGTTGAAAACCCGAAAGGGCGATCCAGAAAAAAGTTAAGGATTAAAGCGTATGACTATGTCCAGTAAAGTCTCTACAGCCAACCTTATTATCAAAGTCCAATTTCAAATGGTCCAAGATTAATCCAATCAAATTCTATTCAATGGCAAGGGATAATGTTCGAAGACATAGGGACAATAGTAGGGTTGGAACACAATGAGATCACTTTCACATGGCTATTATTTTTTGTTTTCACTTTGTATTCTTTCCATTATTTCGACAATTTCCTCTTACTAGGATCTCGATCTCTTTTTGCAAAAATGCCTATTCATGGGAAAAACATCAATACAAATATACTTTGAAGTGCAAACTTTCTGTTTTTTTTCTTCTGTTTTGAGTGCAAAAGTGTCCAATGACTAAAATTGAATGAACATATGCATATGAACATGATTAGACTTTTAACAAATGTATGCTTAAAAACAGTGACAAGCATCTCCTTAAATGCATTTCAATAACATTGTCCCCACAAATTTGGATTCATAAAATCCCCAGCCAGAGTTTTAATCTCCGGAAGATCCTCTCCCCAGCTGAGTTGGTCATAAAAGGAAGCCTTATGGAATTATTCTGAAAAAATATCCTCCCCAACAATTTGTCAAATATCCTCTTCAACAGAGTTTATTTCCCCAACAAACTACGAATTCCCCAGCATGAGTTTGCCTCTCAGACTATTACAAATCAGGGGACCACAACCCCTAATCCATAGTGAAGTCGCCAACAGAGTCATTGATATCTCAAAAAGTTACTGTAAATCCTAAAAACCCGACCAGATAACAGTTGATTCTATTCCTAAAAAGCAAGATACTACGAAACCTGGACCCGACCAGATAACAGTAAATCCAAATTTTTAGTTACTAAAGCCTGGACCCGACCAGATAATAGTTTAACTTCTTCAATTGTTGAAACCTGGACCCGACCAGATAACAGTTTGAGTTTTTAAAACCTAGACCCGACCAGATAATAGTAACTCTCAATTTTAAGTTACTAAATCCTGGACCCGACCAGATATTAGTTTAACTTCTTCAATTGTTGAAACCTGGACCCGACTAGATAACAGTTCGAATTGCTGAAACCTGGACCTGGCCAGATACCAGTTAACCTCCAGATCAAATTGCTAAAACCTGGACCCGACCAGATAACAGTTAATCTCAATTCCAAGTTACTAAATCTTGGACCCGACTAGATAATAATTTAATTTCTTCAATTACTGTGAATCCTGGACCCGACTAGATAACAGTTTAATTCCTATAAAATCACTAGCAAAATTCCTTCTCCCCTAGTAGAGTTTTCCACTATCCCAGTGAGTTGTTGCAAAGCCTGGGTCCGACCATATAATAACTAACTTTTTTATCCCCAGCAATTCATTGTGAAGCCTGAAATCCTACCAGATAACAACCAACTTTCAAGAGATAGTTCCCCACTAGAGTAACGAACGACTAGAAATCTTGAACTCTTTCCCAAGCAGAGATCAACAATCTCCATAGAGTCTTCTCAAGAAAAATCGACATTCCCCGGTGGAATTCTCCTCAACACAACAGGAATCCCCAACGGAAGCATCGTGTCCAGCATCTATCAAGGATAGGCTTCAATAACATTTTTGCATTCATACATCATATAACATACATAACATATACATACAACATAATCTAATTTATTTTGAGAACATCATTACAACATGTATACATTTTCATGCAGCTAACCCCTTTTTCCTTGCAGAAAAAAATTGTCGATCAAAAGACCTCTTCTGGACCAGAATTAATTCTCCCAGTTAAAGACAGATAAGAGATCTAGTCTCAGTATGAATCGACCAAAGATTCATGCTAATGTTTCCTCTAGTTTCTACCATCATCTCTCCAAATGGCGTCTATAAGCCCATTCCTAAATCAATACATCATCGAGTGCAAATTTCTGGGGACTTTAGCGTTTAATCATCTTTCACCTTCAAGTCACAAAAGGCGGATCCGCAAATCTAACTCTTCAGGTTTAAGAAGATTGAATAGTGGAATCTTGATCTGTTTATAACCTGAGAACCCGTCCATGAAAGAAAATACTTTATGCTAATTGGTGTTGTCAACCAGAACGTTAATATGTGGAAGCAAAAAGACATCCTTGGGGCTTTCCCTGTTCATATCTTTGTAGTCTACATACATACGTACTTTGCCATCTTTCTTAGGTACTGGAACCATAATTGCAACCCACTCAGGATAGGTCGTAACAGCTAAGAAACATGTATTGAATTGCTTCATAACCTCATCCTTGATCTTCTCAGACATCTCAAGACACATACGAAGAACCTTCTTCTTTATAGGAGAACAACCCTATCTCATTGACAAACGGTGAACCACAATATCAGTATCGAGCCCTGGCATGTCTTCGTATGACCAAGCAAAGATCTCAACATAGTTACGCAACATTTGGATTAATCTGTTCTTGACATTATCTTCTAGATTGGCACCTATCTTGACCTCTTTCTTGTCCTCTTCAGTACCCAAATTCATAACCTCGATTGGCTCTTCATGCAGTTGTATGGCTCTTTATTATTGCATTAACAACCTAGCAAGCTCTCCAGGTACTTCACAATATTCCTCACCTTCGTCCTCGTATCGGTAGATCGGATTTTCAAAGTCATAGGTGGCAATAGTAGAATTTTTATCAATGGGATCCAGAGTGGATATGGATCTGCAATTTATCGTGTGGGTGTGTATAAGAACACATAGCTATTTTAAAAGTAGTAAAATAAAAGAAAGACAAAGAGTACAAAATTTGAATACAAAACTTCTGTTGTACCCAAAAGTTTTCCCTCTCAATTTCTCAAGAATTCTCTCACAAGATCTCTATTAATTCAAGATTTCACAAGGTTTGATCAGCTCAAGACACCTTATCAAGCACTGATGACTCAAAATTAGGGTTTGAGTTTATACAAAGACAATTGCACTTTTAATGCTTCATATTACTTCCATGGACCATTTTGGACTTTCAAGATTGCTTATGTCAAGTTTCAAGCTTTGGATCATATTTTTGCTCAGTCAATTGATCAGTTGACCTAAAATCAACTATATTGGGCAAAAAGTCAAATGTGGTCAATTTACAGTCAAATTCCATAATTTTGTATCCATATCAACATTTTTAACTTCTATATGTCAATTGGTCACTTTTGGATCACAATTCCTCAAGAAATTTGATCAGGTCACCAAAAGGGCAAAATGGTCAAAATTAGGGTTTTGACTGAGCAGGCTCAATTTTTGACTTTTGACCAAATACATGACTTATTTATTTGAGACATGATATGAAGGATTAAAATGCATCATTTTGACCTAATGGCGTGGTTCAAAATATTTCTCATGATCAATTGATTGATAGTGGAAATTTGGTCAATTGGTGAAAAAGTCAATTGTACACTGAAAAGTTAAACTTTGACTTTTTGATCAAAAACAAGTTTCAAAAATCATATTTCCTCAATACATGTCAAATATGAAGATTGTTCATCAAGAAATAAAAAAAAATTCAAAATTGTCTTTGAAAAGTCAAAATTCTAAGACTTAGAAATTTTTCTAAGTGTTGGAAAGTTAACCTTTTTTCATGACTTTGTGCCAAAATTTACACCATGATGCAAGATGATTCAAGGAAAACTTCCAACATGAAAGTTGTATATATCAATGAGATCTAAAACATTGCAGGACAGATTTTTTTCTAGAAATGCTTGGATCTGAAGTTATTAATTCATAAAGACATGTCCATGAAATAAAAACACTTAGTGAAATTTTGCCCTAGTTAGGCAGATTTTTAACCTAACTTCTTGCCCAAGTTTCACATAGTTCCAAAGTGATTCTTCAAAAATGTCCGACATAAAGGTTGTAGGGGATATTACAAGCTTTCCAAAAATGTCCAAGAACTCATTGAGATCATTCTTGAGCAAAGAGAATCAAAGGCAAGAAGTTAGGGTTTCAAACTTATTTTTACAAGGCAGAATTTTGTGATGAACATGATCCAATCTTCAAGCATGTTGTACAAATCCCACTTTACAGGCTTCTAACTTGAATTTTACTCTGTAATTAAATGTTTACACAACTGTTAGAGCTTTGATCCAATCATTTGAGACATTGTCTAAGTGGTTATTACATTTTAGGCACAAAGTCACCACTTCCATTTTTGAAAAGTAAATTTAATCATAATGTCAACTCTTCTTGAGCCCATACATTGTTGCTTCTGACTCAAAAACACTTAGATGCAAAAAGCAACATATCTACAACCTGCTAACAACCCTACAAATCCTTGTACTTTACATTGAAAACATGTTTATCAACTTTGCTTTAAAATCAAGTAATCAAGCCATAACATGTGATTTCAAATTCTGAGTTTTTTCAAGTCCTTAAACCTCTTGCCTATAAATTAGGACATCATTTGCAACCTAAGACACGATTTTACAAGCCCTAAAACTCCCTCAAACTCTCTCAAACCAGAAATTGCAACACAAGCACAAAAACTTTCCATTTCTGAATCCAATCTCTCAATCCACTCGTGCGTTTCTTCGCCTTTTGCTTCCAAAAGTTTCTAAACATCATCCACAAACAATCTTACATCCTCTATTTTCAAAAACAGCACCTTGCACCTTGACTTCTCTAGGACATTTCGTCATCCATAGTTCAAGCTAAGGTTTGCATTAGCTTCCTAGGAACTTGAGGAAGCTAATTTGATCATCACAACAACTTGAATCAAGCTCTAATTAAAAACACAATCTCCAGCTGCAAGGTGAGTTTTCTGACTTTTCATCTCATTATGTAGGCATTGTTAGACTTGCATTTTCAAAGATAAAATGTAGATATCAATACCCTAAATCTGTACATATCCATAGATTTCATTTATATGGCTTAAGTAGGGAAAATTTTTGACCTGGACTTTTTGGAAAAATTAGGTTAAATTTGGTATCATTCAAAACTCATGCTTGTCTTTGATTTATAGTTTTAATAATTTACATTTCTGGAATCATGATGAAAATTTCCACAAGTTTCATGTTCATATTTTTCATTTTGGTTGAGAGATGAATGAGATACAAGAGTTCAGGCTGGTGCGAGGTTGAAGATGAAGTTGTCTTTAGGAAGGGTCTTAAAATATATATTTATGGTTTGATATAAGTAAATGGATGTATAGCCACCCCATTGGTAGAGAGCGTGCGCGTTTATGCTAAAGGTCTGGGTTCGAGCCCCATTGCTGCCATTTTGCCTAACACTTCCACTTATTTTCTTTCTTTTTTTGTTTCAGCCAAGCGCGCCTGGGCTAAAGGCCAATGGGCCTCCATTTTTGCTGACTTCCCATCCCCCAGTTTCACTTATAACACGCAGGCCCTTTACTTTTTTTTTATTTACTGATTATACAAAAAAAAAACAGGCTTTTGGGCCACGCTTCAAACAAAAACTATTTTTTCTAACAAACACCGCAAAATCCTTTTTCACCCCTTGACCAAATTTTTATTTTTTTTTATTTTATTTCCTTATTATTTTTTATTATTTTTATAATTATTATTTTTATTAATAAAAAGACAAAAATTTTATTTTATTTTTATAATATATTTATACTCTTTTTCAAGACCAAAAAACACAAAAATATTTTCTTATTGCAAATTTAATTTCTTTTTTTAAACAAATTAATATTAGACTGAGGTTTTAATTTCTTTTAATTAAATTAACTTAGAAATTAGGTTTTCTTCTAATTAATTTTCTCATACTAGTATAATTAAATTAAAACTATTTACATGCAAAAAACCTAAAAACGCACCTTTTATTAATTTCATTTTAAACTTAGTTCAATTTTCCTATTTTAATTAATTATACTCTTTTAATTAATTAGGTCAAAATATTTTCTTAACAAAATCCATTCCTTTGCCATTTATCTCTTGTACATTATATATTCTTTACATTTTTTGTACATTATTATTCAATTCAATATGGTTGTAATAGTAACTTAGGTTTAAATTTACCTGTCACCCCCCATTTGTAAATTTGTATCCCCCATCCCCAAATGATGTAATAGCGTAGGATATTTACTTTCCGTGATTTACCACTTTCATATAAATGTTATTTAATTAGGGTTTGTATGGAAAGATAAAATCAATACTTAGAAAACCCTAATCCAAGATAAATCAAGCATGAAATACAAAACACTTGCACACTTGAGCCTCTAGGGTTAACTCCACTTGTTTCCTTGAGAAAATGGTCATGATATGCCTGTGAGACATCTTAGCAAAAGCAATCAAAAATACAAGATCATAGTCCCTCGATGACGCTACAATTGTTGCCTTACAAATGATCTTAGTCCCTTAAGAAAAATGCTAATATATCTCACAACATTGTTATCCATGACTATACAATGACCCACGCCCGTCCCTTCACATCCAAATATAGGGCTTCTTACCAATCAATAGTAAGATAGCAATATCAAAGGAAGAAAGAAATGAGCAAAATACTTTTGAGTAGGTATAACGTTATTAGTTGCTTACTCACAATCCATCTTCAAAAATATCTTTTCAAACACACCAAACACTTTCAAAACATGAAATATTTTCAAAAGTCCAACACTTTGTATGAATTCTTATAGAGATGAGAATCATTACAAAGTTTTCCTAAACGAAGGAACTTTTCAAAAATACTTTCAAAACCCATCACAAACACATTTCAAACAAAGTAATTTCAAAAGTGATCTAGCAAGGAACTAAAAGCCCATAGATAACTATGGATGAAAAGGCTGCTAACTCCTTCCCTTTTCATAACCTACTCCCCCGAACTCAAGAAAATATCTCAAAGGTCTTTCTTGTTCTTTTCACCCTTTCCTTATTGGATAAAAGAAAAGTCGGTGGCGACTCTTGCTATCTGTAACAATTGTGATAAAACACAAAACAACCAACTAAGGTACAAACAAAAAATAAAATTTACTCCTGACTAAAGGAGATTGAGATAAGGTCTTCAGTCTTTTAGTTGTTGAGCCCGTTGCCGGTGGTGGGAAAAATCAAGTTGTCTAGATCATAGTCACTATCAGCATCTTCTACCGCGTTGACTCCATTGTTGCTGATGCGTAATGGTGGTCTTCCAACACGAGCACGATGAACAACCCTCTGAGCCTCTGTAGTAAAACCTAAACCAAATTTTTCAGATTTGTATAGAATATCAAGAAGTTGACCCTAAGTAGTGCAACCACCTTCTTCTACTACAACTCTAGCGTCCTTCAAAGAAGCCATTCTGGGTGAGACCTTAGTAACTTTGAGAATAGTAGAAACGTATTCAACAGCGGTAGTTGTCTGAGGCAAAATTTCAAAAGTCTGGCAGGGAGTTTCGATGAATTCTTCGTCTATTTCAACGTACTTGAATGAGTTTAAATGACTCACACTATACTCTTCTTCACCACAAACTGTAAGAACCTTTCCTTTTGCGGGATATTTCATCTTTTGGTGTAGGGTTGAAGTAACAGCGCCTGCCCCATGAATCCATGGGCGTCCAAGTAAACAAGAATAGGACACACGAATGTCTATCACATAGAAGGTACAATCAAATACCTATGACCCTACTCTGATCGGAAGATCCACCTCTCTGTGCACCATCCTCTTTGAACCATCAAAGGCTCTCACCTTAATATCAATGGGTTTCAGCACAAACATTTCAAAGTCAAGTCTATCTAGAGCACCTTTCGATAGAAAATTTAACAAGGAACACGTATCAACCAACACATGAGCTAAAGTAGTGCCCCTTCATTCAATAGAGACATACAGGGCCTTGTTATGGTTTCTTCCTTCAGGAGTCAGGTCGGCATCAGAAAAGCCTAGCCCATTATAAATCGTCAGGATAGCAACATAATTTTTAAATTGACCAGCAGAGATTTCTTGCGGCACATGCACCGATTTCAAGAACTTCACCAAAGCTTGGGCATGGGCTTCAGAGAATAATAAGATGGATAACACGGATATCTTTGAGGGAGTCTTCCCCAGCTGTTCAATAATCTTGTAATCACTTTTCAGATAATTTTCAATACCTCCTCCAACTCTTGCCTGAAGGTGTCTTCACCGGTAACTTCTTTAGGTGCCTTCGTCTGGGTAAGCTTCATCATTTGTTCTTTGCCCCTAGTCTCAGTAGTTGACTCAGTAGCGGTAACTCATACTGGTATAGCAACAAACTTTAGAGAGATTTCTGGAGAGAAAACCCTTCTGCTTCTAGTAACTTTACTGGTCCCAAAAATATTGTCGATGTCGGGATCAACAACTTCAATACCTTTACTCTCAGTAGTCAAAGGTTCTTGCTTGATGCCATGGTAGTAGATGCAGGCTCCATAGTTCCAAGCGATATCTTTGTCTGAGGAATATGGAATTGGTTTAGGTGTTGTGATGATTAGAGGAGCGACTCTAGGTTTAGCCTTAATCCTCACAGGGCCTTTAACAGTGATTCTGATAGGAATACTGGAAACAACAAATACCTCTTCTAGCTCCAAGTCTTGAAATAAATTCTCCACAAAGGGAGTCCTCTTAATTAGTATTATGTGGTTGTCCATCAGACGCTGAATATCTTCTTTCAATAACTTGCAGCCATTGGGTTGGGCTGCGCGGCAGTAAGATCTTTCAATACAGCTCAGAAATAAACTGGCTTGCAGCTAATTCTTCTGAATGATTAGGAGGGAAGTAGTCAAATCACTTACATTAGAAACATATGAAACATCATCAATAAAAATAACGCCTTTGTCATGCTTAGGCATAGGTGCAATAATTATATTGGGGGTCTCGGGAGGATCAAACTCAATTTCTTTATTGTCAACCATGTCTTAAATTTTGTTCTTCAAAGCCCAGTAACTATTGGTGTCATGTCCAGGACTATCGGAATGATAAGCATATCTTTCATTCAGATTATACTTGGGGAGGAGGTGTTAGGATTCTGAGGCGGATCTCTTAACGTTATAAACTCTTCCTTCAATAGATGTTGTAATGCCTGAGACAATGGCATTATGATCTTGGTAAAATGTCTTCTTGGTGCATCCAACCTACGCTGATTGCCTTGTTATTATTGTTGCACAGGCGTAGGATTAGAAATTAGCACCTCCCCCACAGATTAGTTGTGATCACTTCTAGCACGACCCTTCTGTCCATACACAACATTTGTTTCCTTTTTACCATTGAACGTCTTCTTTGTAGCCACTTGAATCTTTCCACTTTTAAGTCCGCTTTCAACATGTTCCCCAGTTAATATCAGCTCAGTGAAACCTGATGAAGAGCTTCCGATCAGAGGATTAAAGAAAGGTCCTGTCAAAGTTCCCATAAACATATCAACCAGCTCCCTCTCAAACAAATGAGGTTGAACTCTTCCAGCTAGATACCTCCATTTCTGGGCATATTCCTTAAAGCCTTCATTCGAGCCCATAGTCATATTTTGTAATTGCACACGGGTTGGTGCAAGATTTGCATTTTATTGGTATTATTTGTAAAAGGAAGTAGCCAAGTCTTCCCAAGTATGGATATTGGTTCCTTCTAGCTAATAAAACCATTCTAGTTGTGTCCCAGATAAGATCTCTTGAAATAAGTGTACCCATAACTTTCTGTCAGCAGTATGAGGTTAGATCTTCTGGACATAAGACCTCAAATGGAGCTTAGGGAAAGAAACACCATCATATTTGGCAAAATTAGGGACCTTAAATTTTTGAGGAATCACAACTCCTGAGATTAGACCCAAACCTTCAAAATCTAGCCCATATACTCTCTAAATCTCCATAGCATTCCAACAATCTTCCAGCTGTTTGTATTTGTCATCAGTAGGAGGGTACTGTTCATCTGAATAGTTTGTTTCTTCTTCATCAGAACCCTGGTTTTTATTCTCCCCAGCTTTCACACTCTTATCATCTTCCTCTTGGTTATAATCTTCTTTTTATGGTACCTCAAAATCTAGAGTCCTTCTGACCAGACCTTTGAATCTTCTACCCATATTAAGAAAGACAATTTTCTTCTTAATCTTCTTCTTTCTCTCTTTGATGATGAGTACTTTCAAGTCCTCATGCCCTTTGGCTAAGTTCAGGAACATTTGCTGAAATTGGGTGTTCTGAGCTTGAAGTTCTTTCACGATTTGTTCGAGATCCATCTTTTACTGAAATAAATAGTAAGAAGATGAGAAAAAAATGTCTTGGGAAATACCTGCTATGATATGATGTGCATGGTATGTGAATGCATATGCAATGTTTTCAAGGATCTCGCAGGATAAGCAAAAAATGAAATGTTAGAAGTTGAGTCTGGTTGCAACTTTGACTGAAGAACTTCACGTCTTTGGACGTCCTTCTATGAGAATCAAGCTCACCATGTTGAGTGGGTTCTATCCTTTGACTCAAAGGAACATACTTTGTTCTTTGATGACACCTGGTTAGAGGAAAATAAATCCTCTTGCCCCTTGCTAGACGTCTGGTTCATGATAAACATGCATCACAGTCCCTTGAGATCCTTGAAATGGTTTAAAATGATATGGTATAATGTTATGATGTCATGATGTCATGTTTGACTAGATATCAAACACAAACAAAGCACACAATAGCCTTAGGTTTAAAGGCTTGCGTGAGTTTCATAGGTAAGTACCCTCTTGAAGTTCATTTTGCTCAACCTATCATAAGAATAGTAACCGGGTTCTAGGGATCTCATATCACGGATCTTTCTCGAAGGTTTTATTTTAGTACAACAACTGATTTGCCACCAAAACATCCCACGAGTCAAATCTGAATGAGTGTAGCATCGAGTATCAACCAACTTTAGATTGCACCAAATTAGGCCATCTCACTACCTTCTAATGGCCAAGTTGGGTTAATTAAGGTTCTAAAAGTCAGTTAGTGCTTATGACACTACGCGGAAGCCTAATGTTCTCCTTGACTGACTCAAGGGACACTAGTACAAATCAAAGTGTCACACTAACGTAGCCATCACTTCAACCATATCGGTCTACACCGTACAATTTTCATGATTTATAACTACTTACCTAAGGTCCCCAGATCCAGGTGTAGGATCTTTTCAAGAAATTTAAACCCGGGCAACCTCAAATATAAAGCAATCAAAGAAAATAAGTAAAAACAAGTAAAGTGATCCTAAACTTTAAGGTAACCCCCTCTTTTAACGTCTCCAATAGAGTTTCCAGTTCTGCAATAAGGTGGGGGAGCTAACTTGGTTTTGAGTTTTATCGCAAATGTTGTGGATAGCAAGAGTCGCCACCGACTTTTCTTTTATCCAATAAGGAAATGGTGAAAAGAACAGAAAAGACCTTGAATATTTTGAGTTTGGGGGTAGGTTATGAAAAGGGAAGGTGTTAGAACCCTTTTCATTTGTAGTTATCTACGGGCTCTTAATTGCTTAGCTCACTTTTTGAAACTTTGTAAGGCGGAACTTTGTAATGATTCTCGTATCTGTCCTCGAGAAAGCGTACAAAGTATTTTCGAAAACATTTTGAAAGTGTTTGTGAGAAATGTTTTGAGAAAAGTTTGTGAGCAAGCAATTAGGAGTTCTTATCCACTAAAGTCTTTCTTGTTATTTTCCTTCTCCTTTGGAGATAGTACTATCCATACCATTAGTTGGTAGGTAGTCCTATCTATTGGATGTGAAAGGACAAACGTAGGGTCATCGTACAGTCATCAAAGGCAACTAGTAAGGACACTTTAGCAATTTTCATTAAGGGACTAGATCGTTTACCGAAAGACAACGTCGAAGGGCCATCGAGGGACTATGATCTTTTTAATCAAGGGACTTTGATAAAACGTCTCCATGTTCGAGGGGCATGACTGTTTATTTTTCAAAGGCAACAAGGGAGGTTACCCTAGAGGTGTAAGTGTGCAAGTGATTTATATTCTGTTATTTTATCTTTATAGTTAGGGTTTTATAACGGTTCATTTTAGTCTTTTCATACAAAGCCTAATTACTAACAACAATATAGTAAAATAATAGCAGGAAAAGTAAAATGTGGAAAATAAAATTCTTAAGCTATTACATATCCTTGGGGCAGTTACATAATAGTAGAGCAAGGAAAGTAAATCTAACTATTACAACCCATAAACACTTACATAATAATGAGAAAAGGAGATGCGAGAAATAAAAAATTACATTCGCGAAAGCACAGTCGGTCTGAAAATGCAAAATAAAAATAGAATTGAGGGAAAAAGAAATGTTTTTTTGATGTTTTTTATGAAAAAAAAAATTTTGATGATGACTAAATAAACCTAAAAAGTCTAATTAATTTTAATTAAACAAATTGATTAATTAAATGAAATTAAAAAAATTTTAATGATAGAAAACATAAAAATACTAATTAAGTTTAGGGTTTGTAAAAAGGTTAATTAAAAGATTAATTAAAAGATTAATTAAAAAAGAAAACTAAAACCTAATTGGGGTTTGTGAAAAAGTTTTGTGGTTAAGTGAATTTAGGGTTTTTAAGGAAAAAGAGAAACAAGGTTAAAAAATAGGGAAAACCACAAAATGTCAGGGGTGGGTGTTGAACTCACGCCCTCGGCTCTTCTGCCCAGCATGCTCACCACTGTGTCAAGCATGCACTTGTGTTAGAGAATGGAATCAGCGCACCTTGTATCATAACCTGCAAATTATAAAAAAAGTGAAAAAAAACCTCAAAACACCCAAAGGCGGGGATCGAATCCACGCCCTGGCATAGTAAGGCTTTATCGCGCGCACTTCTACCATTGGAGTGGTGATACATCCATTATCATAAGTGAAACAAAATAAATATAAAATGAAACCAAACAACTGGACAAAAGAAGCATTGGAGCCCTAGCTCCACTCGTATTCTCCGGTGACTATTTTTTTTGTTCCTGCAAAACAACAAATATTAGAGATCCAAAGGGATCTTATCCCCCTAAATCAAGCCCTGCAAGTTCAATGGGACCATTATTTTTGACTAATTCACACTGGTTTGTAAGATATAAAAAATATATCATGGATCGGTATGGACATGGTAGTTCATGGTCCAGCCATCACGGGGCTCATGCTTTGGGTTATTCCTGCACTATCAAACCTCATGAACACGTTAGTAAAGTTACTATGCATAAAAACACGAAGAAAATGAATGTATGAAAATCATGCAATAACAAAATCGGTAAGGAATGTATATGAGTTTTTATTCCCTTTTAGTCATTGCAATTTATCCAACCTTACCCTATAATGTTCTTGGAAGTGAATGGAAAGGTTGATTTGCCTTGAGTGGCTGCAATTAGGGTTTACAAGTTACCCTAGTTCTTTGATATTTTCTAGAATTTTGGAGAGGTGTTTTTGTGAAAGGGTTGGTCCCCTTTTGTCTGAAATATTGAGGCTGTAAATAAGGATGAATTAGGTCAAACCATTTAGATTTGGTCCTTTGTAAGAAGAGCTTTTGTTTTATTTCATTTATTTTGAATTTTAAATAAATAAAATCAAGAGTAAATAAAATCAAGAATAAATAAAATAAAAATCCAAGGGGTGTATGAACAATTCTTGAGGTTCACTATAAGTTGAAAAACACGTTTGGACCTTGAAGAAATATCCCATTAGCCCCAAAATTCAAATTTTGTCACTTTTGGTTTCATGCATTTGCTCAAAATTTCCCAACTTGCACTAGTCATAACTTTCTCATTTTTCATCATTTGAAGGTGATCTTTGACTTTTCAGAAAGCTCAAGATGTATTATACAATCCCTATAATTACCATTTTTGAATTTGAACAATTTATCTTGATGTAAGTTTCCTTGACAAAATGTTTCTTTTTGTTGACTTTTGAAATGACCTATAATGTAATGGCCCATATCTCTCAAATGAAGCATTTTTTGGTCTTGAGCTTAGAGTGACAAAGTTATAGAGAATTGAATTTTATTTAAAATGATCTTTTGTTGAGGAAAATATGATGAAGCATGTGAAAGTTATGCTTGGTCAAAGTTCAGTGGACTTCTCCTAAAGAAAGCCCTAATTTGGCAACTTTTGACTTTTTATGAATTGAGAGTTTTCTTGATGAATCATGATCAAAACTTGACCAAATGATGAATATGACTTAGAAATGTTGATTTTTACCAAAAATCTTGAGGTTTGACTGTATATTGACCATAATTGACTTTTTGTCCAATATAGTTAATTTTCAATCATTTGAGAAATTGACTGGGCAAACTTGTGATGCAAGGAATGAAACTTTGTATGAGAATTCTTGGAAACCTATAAGAAACCATGAAATCCACTTGAGGTCTTAGAAACCAAATATTCCTTGAGAAAAGTTAAACCCTAATTGTAGGTCAACTTTGAGCAATTGAAAAACCCTAGGAAAATGAGGAGATGTCTTAAAGAAAATTGGAGGGAAAATTTTGGGGTACAACAATACCTTTGAAGGGTAATAGCTCTGCCGTATCAAATTTCATTCCCTTGAAGGTGTCCCAATAGAGAATGTTAGATGAACTCCCAGGATCCACCAATACTCTCTTCACGCTCCAATCTCTAATTTGTACCTTAATGACCATTGAGTCATTTTCACGAGCCATAATTCCAATCGCGTCCTTTTTAGAGAATCTAACAGGATTTAAATCTTTTTCTTGGACTTTGGTTATGTCTTTGGACACATGTATCACGACCTGGGCATACTTCTTCCTGGCTAAGCTGGTCTCCCCACTGCTAGCGAATCCGCCAACAATAGTGTTGAGTGTGTGGCGAGCTATTTTAGTTTCATGTACTTCCTCCTCACCGCTCCCCTTTTTCTAGGAGGGTTCTGTCGAGTTTGAATCCTCTCTCTAGGTATCTCTTTTCTCGGTTGGGGCTTTACCATCCTTCACATAAGTCAAAAGATGTCCCCTCTGTATTAATGCCTCAATTCTTTTTTCAATTGACGATAATCATTGGTGTGGTTTCCTCGGAGCCTGTGATAGCTACACCAAGCCCCAAAATCTTTTCCCATCATGGAATTGACCCGCTTTGGAAGGGGCGCTTCCGGGATTAGGTTCAAATGTCCAACTTCTTGCAAGATATCACCTATCTTGGTGTTCAGCAGCGCCTAATCTTCATTTGGATCAAAGGGTCATCAACTTGGCCTTTGAGTCACGCGCTCCCGAGGTCTGTCTCTTGGGGAAGCCCGAGTAGACTCCAACCTATTTCCTGATCCCTCTTCTTTGGTCTTAGTTTTCTCAAAATTATCCGTAGATAGTTTCTCCCGATTACTTTCCTCACCCTTTATATAGCACTCGGCTCTAGTGATGATCTTATCCATGTTGGATGTCGGTTTTTGTGCCAGGGACTCGTTGAACTACCCGGCTCAGAGACCATGCTGAAAATCCACAATGAATAACTCTTGATTGGGATGAGATAACTTTATGGTCTCTTTGTTGAATCGGGCTAGGTATTCTCGCAAAGGTTCCGCCTAGCCTTGTCGGACATTGAACAAGGAGGTCGTTGAGACCACACGGTGTCTGTTGGCTAAGAAGTGTTGAACCGACTCCTTTGTCAAATATGTGTAGCTCATACACCATCTTAGAGCTACATCTTTGAAGGTTCTAGCCATCAACTTACAACTCAATGAGTTAGTAGAGCCTATTATTTCTGCCTGATTGTTGATGGTAATAACATGCTCTTGAGGATCGGTTTGAAATTCTCTAGGACTGGTCATCCCATATGGCTTGAGACAATGGCTGAGGCTCTAGAAGCTCCACTTCTGGATGTTCGTCTCCCAAGCTTTTGAGTTGTAAATCAGCTACACTATCTTGTAAAGTTTTGTTCTGCTGTCTGAGGGCTTCCACCATGGCCAACAATTACGCCATGTCTAAAGGGTCTCCTTCAAACGACATTCTGGTGAATATATTTTGAGGTGTGGCCTAGGATAATTTTACTGAGGCCCCATAATAGGCGCAAATATTCTTGCGTAGGAACAATATATGGTTGACTTCCCTATAGGAATAAGGAGAGCCTCAAAGGTAGATTGTTGTCGTATATGTGGGGACTTGGGAGCTAAGCTAGTAGTGTGTATTGCCCATAAAAGTGTCTTACTTATCCCTCTGGTTGGAGCACCTTATATAGTATTTGTTTTAGCATCATTTAAGAGCCTCAATCAAGGTATGACCCTTGGGCTTTATAACTCCATAACAGTCGCCGTCACCATGAATGAAGGTGTTCAAAGTTGTATAACATTGGCTTTAATGCGATGTAGATGGTTATAATCATTAATAAGTCGTGTTATTGTCTGTTTTATGGGTAAGTAGGCTCTGGTTACTAATGTCATCCAAGTTGGTATCACATACGGGCTGCTACCCGGAGGTGATGATCGTTGTTGTACCCTAAAATTTTCCCTCTCGTTTGTCAAGTATTTGCTCACAAGATATTCTACAACGTCAAGTTTGCAGCACTGATACATCAATTTAGGTTTGAAATTGGCACAAGGGCAAAATGGTCAATTGCATACTGGAAAGTCAAACTTTGACTTTTTGGTCAACATTAAGTTTCAAATATCACAATTCATCAAGACATTCAAAAATATCAAGCTTGATCATCAAGAAGTTAAGAAAGTCAAAAGTCAACTTGAAAAGTCAAGATTTCCAAGACTTAGAAATTTTCTAAGTGTTTTTATACATGATAATTCCATCACTTCATGCCATTCTTTCACCAAGATGCAAGACAGTTCAAGGGAAACTTTCAACATGAAAGTTGTAGACCTCCATGATATCTACAACATTGCTTTACACAACTTCTCCTAAATATGCTTGGATCTCAAGTTATAAATTCATGAAGTCATGACATTTTCATTTAACACTTAGAGAAATTTTCAGCAGTTTTGGTCAAGTTTTTATCCCAACTTCTTGGCCAATTTTCATCAAGTTCCAGTTTGATTTAACAAAAATGGTCAACATGAAAGTTGTAGGGGAGGTTACAATATTTCCAAAAAGTCCAAGAACTCATTGAGATCATTCTTGAGATGAGAGGATCGTAGATATGAAGTTAGAGTTTCATTCTTGAATTACAAAGCAGAATTTATGATGAACACTTGACTAAATTCCAACCAAAGCTACAAGATCTCTCTTTTCAGACTATGTTCTCTCCAAATCCATGCATAATCAGGCAATTACACAAACCCTAAGTGTATTACACAAGAATTTGAAGCTTTGTCCAAGTCTTGATACCATTTATGGTTTGAAATGCAAAAACAACATTTCCATTTGCATAAAGCTTCACTTTTCCAACCACTCTCTTCTTTTAAAGCTTGAAATCTGTTCCAAAGATGACAGAAAAGTCTCTCAACATAAGAAGCAACCTACAAGACCTTCAAAGCATGGCTAAGTTCCTTAATTCACTCCTTTCTTCGTCATGAAGCAACTTGTCTCTATGAATTTGAAAAAAAGGCATAACATGTGGTTTTTCAAAAGTCTGAATTTTTCAAGTCTCAAACCTTCTCTATAAATAGAGAGGCCAATTATAATACAAGGAGGTTGGAAAAACAAGTTATAAAAAATAGAGAGAGAGAGAGAGAGAGAGATAGAGAGAGAGAGAGAGAAGAAAGAGAACAGCCAGAAGTTTTATTGATAAACCCTTAAAATCTCATATTCACAAAAAGCCATAACAACCCATAAAACCTCCACTCTTGAGTTTTGAAGTCTAAACCTTTAAACCTCTCACACTTTGCATATTCCATATAAAAACCATCCAAACATTTCATACCATATAGAGGTTGCTTAGTAACCTTCAACAAAAAGGAAAGTCTAGCACCCTGTTGGAGCTTCCTTAAGGTTCATACAATATCTTGAAGGGTATTTGGATTCAAAACCTAAAGTACAGTTTTAAGGTAATTCATCTTTACCTTGCCTTTTCCATACATCAACTTTTCTGTTTATAGGATGTAGCAATCACTATTTTTGAAGTTAATCATTTATTTGTTGTTCATGTTATTCATTTATATGTTAAAAACTAACTGACGTATGCAAAGAATGGTGTTTAAGGCAGAAAAAGGCAATATGTATCGACACATATCCACATGTGTTGACCCATCTTAGTGAAAATACTGGGTATGAGTTGACACATAACCCTCATGCATCGTCCCATACTGAGTTCAGGTCACAAAACAGAAGATGGAAAAGCCTATGAGTCGATACATACGTGTTTCGCATCGATACAAGAAGATGCATGAGTCGACACATCCCATTACGTGTCGACCCATACTGAACTGATTTTGTTTTACAGAAGCTGGAAAAGCCTATGAGTCGATACATACGCGTTTCGCGTCGATACAAGAAGATGCATGAGTCGACACATCCCATTACGTGTTGACCCATACTGAACTGATTTTGTTTTACATGAGCAGGAAGAAGCTATGTGTCGATGCATATCAGCATGGGTCGACACATAGCAGTTCAAAAATGCATTTTTCCTTTATTCTACATTGTTTTCACATTCTTCTCATTATCATTCGATGTGGTTGTAATATTTTAGATCCTACTTCACCCTCATTGTTAAATTGTACCCCCATCCCCCTAAATTGATGTAATAGCTTAGATTTTACTTTCCGCTTTTTACTTTTTATTCATATAATGCTAGTAAATAAGATGTATGGCAAGATAAAAACAACCAATAGGCCACCCTAATCAAGACTAAATGCATTTAAATAAAACACATTTTCACTCTTACACCCTTAGGGTAATTCCACTTGTTGCCTATCGGAAAATAGTCATGTCCCTCGAGCATGGGCATTTTAGCAAAAGACCCTCGATAAAAGATCGTAGTCCCTCGATGACCCTCGATGTTGCTTTCGGTAAATGATCTAGTCCCTAAACGACATTGCTAAAACGTCCCATATGTTGCCTTCTATGACTATACAAACGTCCCACGCCCGCTCTTCACATCCAACGATGGGGCTTCTTATCAAATCAATGGTAAGATAGCCACATCTAAAGGAGGAGGAAAAGCACATTTAAGACCTTTCGAGTAGGTAGATTCGCTCCTAGTTACTCGCTTGCTCACAACAAAAATATTTTTATACACCCACAATCTCATCTTTGAACTATTTTCGAAATAAACACTTTGTATGCGTTCTTATAGAAACGAGAATCGTTACAAAGTTACATTTTCAGAATACTTTCAAAAACACATCTCACAAACACACCTTTGAACTATTTTCGAAACAAACACTTTGTAGGCGTTCTTATAGAAATGAGAACCATTACGAAGTTCCATTTTCAAAAATATTTTCAAAACATACACCACAAGAACATTCAAACAAAAGTAAGTGATCTAGCAAGTAACTAAGATCCCATGGAAAACCATGGATGAAAAGGGTGCTAATACCTTCCCTTTTCATAATCTACCCCCCGAACTCAAGAAAACATCTCAAAGGTCTTTCCTGTGCTTTTTCACCTTTCCTTTTGGATAAAAGAAAAGTCGGTGACGACTCTTGCTAACTGCAACATTTGCGATAAAACGCAAAAAACCTCAAGTCAGTTCTCCCACCGTATGACAGAACTGGAGACTCTGCTGGGGAACTTTTAAAAGTGGGGTTACCTTAGGGTTTAGATCACATTTATTTGCTTAAATTGTTTGACTTGTTTACTTTACATTATGGTTCTTTATTTGGGTGTGAATCCTCTACCCGGATTTGGGAAACATTATAGGTAAATAGCAATACATTGTGGAAACTGTGCAGGGTATACCGACATGGTCTAAGCAATAGCTATGTTAGTGTGACATATTTGTGGGTACCGGTAGCCTTTGAGTTAATCAAAGAGAATACTGGGCCACTGAGTGATGTCATAAAGCACTAATGAACTTCTATAACCCTTTACTTGACCAACTTGGCCTTTATGATGTAGTGAGATGACCAGCTTTGGTGCAATCCAAAGTTGGTAGATACTCGATACTACACTCATTGAGGTTTGGTTTCTTGGGATATTTCGGTCACCATTAAAGAGGCTTGTGCTGAAACAATGACCAAGGAAACAAACCAGTGATATTGAGCTCCTTAGAACCCAATTACTATTACTAGGACAGGTTGAGCCAACTAAACTTCAAGAGGGTACTTACCTACAAACTCCATGCAAGCCTAAACCTAAGGACTTGTCTGCTTTGCGTGTACATGATTATTTGTATAAGCTTGTTTACTTAGCATACTTGTGCATAACATCATAACATCATACCATAGCATTTTCAATAACCATTTCAAGGATCTCGAGGGTCATTGATGCAGGTTCACAATGAACCAGATGTCTATCAAGGGGCAAGAGGATTTATTTTCCTCTGACCAAACGCCGTCAAAGATCAAGTACAACAAACTTGAGTCAAGGGCTATGACCCACTTGACATGGTGAGCTTAATTCTTGTGGAAGGACATCCACTGATACAAAGTTCTCCAATCAAAGATGTTGATCAAAATTCATTCTCTAACTTTTTCTTGTGTTTACCCCGCGAGATCCTTAAAAACATGCATCCACATATCATGCATCATATCATGACAGGTTTCTCCCATACAGGTCTCCTTATCTTCCTACTGTTTATTTCAGTAAGATGGATATGGAACAAACGGTGAAAGATCTCCAAGCTCAAAATGCTCAATTCTAACAAATGTTTCTGGCCATGGCTAAGGGGAAAGAGGACCTGAAAGCTCTCCTTCTTAAAGACAAAAAGAAAAAGTCCAAGAAGTCAACAGGCGTCCTGAACTTGAGAAGAAGACCTAGAGACCAGTCAAGAGAGCTCTAGATCTTTCAACTTCATCCAACACGGGGGATAGTCATGAAGAAGACCACAATTTGGAGATTGATGAAGTTGAAGCCAACTACTCCGAGGAACAATATCCTCCCGCTGATGACAAATACAAACAGTTGGAGGATCGCCTCAGTGCTATGGAGATTCAACAAATACCTGGCTTTAATTTAAGAGACATGGGTTTGGTTTCTGGAGTGGTTATCCCGCCAAAGTTCAAAATCCCTACCTTTGCCCTGTACACTGGAGTCTCTTGCCCTAAGATGCATTTAAAGTCTTATGTCCGCAAGATTCAACCATACACAACTGATCCATTTCTTCCAAGAAAGCCTGGTAGGGACTCAACTCGAGTGGTTCTATCAATTGGAGAGTTCTTGAATCCACGCCTGAGAGGATTTGGCTGCTGCTTTTTTACAAGCAGTATCAGTACAATGCTGATCTTGCACCAACTCGTGTGCAATTGCAGAACATGACCATGGGTTCCAACGAGAGCTTCAAAGGATACGCCCAAAAGTGGAGAGATCTGGCTAGTAGGTTGCAACCCCCTTTAACTAGCAGGGAGCTGATTGACATCTTCATGGGAACTTTGACAGGGCTTTTCTTCAAACACTTGATCGGAAGCTCTTCAGTCAGGTTCACCGAGCTAGTACTGACCGGAGAAAGGGCCGAAGCTGGTATCAAATGTGGTAATATTCAAGAAGCTACACCTTCTGATGCTCAGAAAAATACCTACAATGGGAAGAAAGAGTCCAATGTTGTGTATGGTTAAAAGAGTCGTCATGACCAACACGTAGGAGCAATCTTGATCTCTAATCCCACGCCTACTCAACAAAGGAAAGGGCATCAGCGTAAGGAGGTCGCGCCTAAAAGACAATAAATTAAGATCAACATGTCGCTGGATCAAGCGCTACAACACATGTTGAAGGAAGAGCTGATTACGTTAAAGGCTCCTCATCTGAACCCTAAGACTTCTTCTCCTAACTACAACCTGGATGCAAGATGTGCTTATCATTTTGGTAGCCCAGGGCATGACACAAACAACTGTTGGGCTCTGAAGAACAAGGTCCAAGACGTGATTGATGACAAGGAGATCGAGTTTGACCCTCCGGAGACTCCAAACATAATCACTGCTCCTATGACGAATCATTGAAAGCTTTTGTTTCATTTGAATTTTCAATTGTAATCTATTTTGTTATTCAAACAATTATCTATTAATGTCAAACTTTGTTTTTATTAATGCATTGCATATGTTTATCTTGAATTATTTCATTTTCATTACATTTAAACTATGCTTTTTACTCTCTTTATGACATTCAACTCTTGCTAAAAGTTACAAGCCTTTAGAGGGAGGATGACGAAAACAATGCCATAATCTCATACAGTATGCTTTTGGATAGACCTTGCTGACGATGTACAGGCGTTCTTTCAAATTCTAAACACTGGAGTTATAAGGAAGATAATCCCTAGTCAACCCCTTAGAGCCAAAGAAGTAGAAGTTTTTTGTATACAAATTGAATCCTTTAATCAAAACCTGGGGCAGGGTAGTCTCTCAGTTAATTCAAACGCGCGTTTAGCCGCAAACTCTCATCTTGTAATACAACGAATGACATCAAAACATTCCTCTAGAATCAAAAGACGGTGATGGTTCCCAATCACATAGGCAGACATTATTTCTCAAAAAGAAAAACCCACTAAGTCAAAACCTACAAAGGAGACTTAAGAAAACTAGGGCATCCCGCTGACTGTAATCTCAAAACAAGAACAGTCAGGCAAAAATCAGGGATAACAAATCAAAAAGAGGTCACTACAAATCCTCAACAACATGAAAAATGTTGCAAAAAAATGATGGCCTTCCGACAAACTTAACATGTCTGAACCATCACCAAAACGTCATTCTAGACTCAATTGGAGTTCAAATGCACAATTAACTGAGCTTAGGATTGAAGAACATCACGAAGAACGGGTGGGTACAAATATACTTTGAGTCTTTATCCTTTGTTTCTTAAACCGTGAACCAAGCCACGTTACAAACCTTTAAAAGTCCTAA
Source organism: Vicia faba (assembly GCA_948472305.1). Taxonomy (NCBI): domain Eukaryota; kingdom Viridiplantae; phylum Streptophyta; class Magnoliopsida; order Fabales; family Fabaceae; genus Vicia; species Vicia faba. The sequence goes on from OX451739.1 coordinate 168,899,198, forward strand.
TTGAAGCTTGGGTTAGTTCGAAAGCATACTGTTACAAAAGGTATCCTGACTCCTGTAAGGCTTTGCTCTAAATCCTGAGATTGAATTTTCTTACAAAATTCCTTTACTTACAAAAACTCATTTTTCAAAACTTCAAGACAAGCCTAAACTTTGCATTACTTAAATATCACTATTTTCATATGGCTATTTGTTCGACAGTGGAGAAATTCACACAATGAATATCCAGTGAATGAAAGCTCTCTCAGTGAACAAAATCAATTCAATAAGGATGACACTTCCGTTGAAAAATCTCCTATCAACAGGGGCACATGACATGTCACTATCCAGCACACCTGGGGCAGTCCAGTCAAGATTCCAAGAAATCTCTCAAGAATTGCAGAATAACCAGGGGCAGGTCTCCATCTCCATTACATGGGGAATTGAACGCCAATCTCAGCAAAGGGTTACGTATAGTCAAACATTTCCTGGCAGTGCCATAAACACTCGCTACTAGGGGCAGTGACAAATCTCCCTAAAATCCTTCTCATAGAATGACTCCCTGCCAGAGTTTCAATCTCTGATAACCTCTTCCCAGCTAAGTCGACCTCAAGAATCCTCGAGGATTGTTCTCCAGTAAAGTCGCCGCCTCTCCAATAGACTGAGCAACAGGGTTTATTTCCCCAACAAACGGCAGGATTCTCCAGCTTGAGTTTGCCTCTCCGACTACTAAAAATCAGAGGACCACAACCCCTCTTCCCCAGTAGACTACTCTATAATCCCCAGCAAGTTACTGTGAAACCTGGACTCGACCAGATATCAGTTCAACTTCGATTTCCCAGTAAGAGCAACGGACAATCGAGACTCCTGAACTCTTTCCCCAAGCAGGAATAAACATACTCCCCACAGAGTTTTCAATATTCCCCAGCGGAGTTCTCCTCAAACAACAAAACAGGAATCCCCAGTAGAAATATTCTAAGCAAATCTTGAAGACACACATACTCTTCAACAACAGTCTAGGATTTAACGACTCCCTGACATTTGTCAAGAATTTATTTTCCCAAACGAAAATGTATTCATAAACATTTCACACCTCCTATTTACATACATGATAAGTTCATACAACGCAATCTCATTTATTTTGAGAACATCATGACATCGTGCATTTCATACATCATGACATTGCATACAACTAACATTTTACCTTTTTCAGGAAAAGGTCAATCAATAGATGGCTACCAGCAGCCTTTTCAAGTTCTAGATTTATACTTGTAACAAGCCAGGAAAAATATCTATGGACGACTGATTTTAGATTAATACCTGAAGCCAGACAGAAAAACTATCTATTTGACCAGCTCAGGCAACCCTACACAGGTTCCTTCTTCCCAAGATGAAGTTTCACACGGACTCATCATGAAGCAACCCTACACAGGTTCCTTCTTCCCAAGATGCAGTTTTACACGGACTCATCATGAAGCAACCCTACACAGGTTCCTTCTTCCCAAGATGAAGATTCACACGGACTCATTATCAGGAAACCCTACACAGGTTCTTCCTTTCCAAAATGCAGTTTTACACAGACTCATCATGAAGCAACCCTACGCAGGTTCCTTCTTCCCAAGATGAAGTTTCACACGGACTCATTATCAGGAAACCCTACACAGGTTCTTTCTTTCCAAGATGAAGTTTCACACTGACTCATCATGAAGAAACCCTACATAGGTTCCTTCTTCCCAAGATGCAGTTTTACACGGACTCATCATCATGAAACCCTACATAGGTTCCTTCTTTCCAAGATGAAGTTTTACACGGACTCATCATCATCAGGCAACCCTACACAGGTTCCTTCTCAATTCCAGATGCAGTTTTACACGGACTCATCATCAAGAAACCCTACACAGGTTCCTTCTTTCCAAGATGAAGTTTTACACTGACTCATCATGAAGCAACCCTACACAGGTTCCTTCTCAGGAAATTTCAGAAGAAGTTTTACACGGACTCATCATCAAGCAACCCAACTTTCCAATACATTTCAGATACGCTCCTGACGCGGATGCCATCCTGATACTCATTCAGATTCAGCTTTCAGATACATCTCAAATACACTCCAGACATGGACGCAATTCTATTACATATTCTTCTAATTTACAAATTACAATTCAACAAGCATTCTTGGATGGCATCTACAAGCCCATCTCCAACAAGATTCTATCACCTCTCCAAATGGCATCTTTAAGCCCATTCCTCCTATCATCGCATCAACGAATGCAAATTTCTAGGCACTCTAGTGTCCAATCATCTTCCACCTTCGAGTCACAAATGGCAAAACTCGTCAATCTAACTCTTCAGGTTTAAGAAGATTGAACAGGGGAAGCTGTTGTACCCAAAAATTTGCCCTCTCGTTTGTCAAGTATTTTCTCACAAGATATTCTACGACGTCAAGTTTGCAGCACTGATACATCAATTTAGGTTTGAAATTGGCACAAGGGCAAAATGGTCAATTGCATACTGGAAAGTCAAACTTTGACTTTTTGGTCAACATTAAGTTTCAAATATCACAATCCATCAAGACATTCAAAAATATCAAGCTTGATTATCAAGAAGTTAAGAAAGTCAAAAGTCAATTTGAAAAGTCAAGATTTCCAAGACTTAGAAATTTTCTAAGTGTTTTTATACATGATAATTCCATCACTTCATGTCATTCTTTCACCAAGATGCAAGACAGTTCAAGAGAAACTTTTTTGTACCCCAAAATTTGCCCTCCCATATCCTTCAAAATTTGCCAAGTCAAAGCTTCAAAATTCCCCAAGGGTTGCACAGTTCAAGGGCCTCCTAAACAGTCAAAATTAGGGTTTTGGTTCTGACAAAGAAAATGAAGTTTCCAAGGGTCCAATCAAGTCCCACATGCCTACAAATATGGTCAAGCATCTTCATACCAAGTTTCAAGACTTTCAGCACAAAGTTGCACAGTCAAAAACCCTAATTGCACTACAGTCAACTGTAGGGGCAAAATAGTCATTTGACAGTCAAAAGTTCAAATTTTTGGTCAACATCTCATTTTGAAGCCACAAACATCATTTGATCAATGCTTGATCATGATTCTCAAAGCTTGGCTCAAAAATCATCAAGATGCAAAAGTTTCCATATTTGGACAGTTGAAAAAGTCAACTGTAAATTGACCAGGGCATAACTTTCACATGGATTATCAGAAAAATTCCATCCAAATCTCATTTTGAAGAGAATGACATTTCCTACAACTCCTCTACATACTTCAAGTCCAAGAAATGATCTCACAAAAAGTTATCAATTTCAACATTATAGGTCATTTTCAAAAGTCAACAAAAAGGGACTTTAAGTCAAAGGCCATAACTTGAGATTGGTAAATCAAAAAGACATGGGACCAAAGGCATTGGTTATAGGACTCAAAGACCTTTCCAAAATGTCCAAGAACATGAGCAAAGCTTAAAAATTGAGCAAGTTATGCCTTGTGGAAGTTGGGAAATTTTTGGATATTTTGAAAAGTCAACATTGCTTCAAATGACCTAAAATTGCTAATGGGCCTCTTTTTCTTCCACAATTCATTATCCAAGGCATGTGCACGACCATTTGGCCCAAAGGGAAGTTTTTCTTCATTTTTTATTTATTTATTTGGATTTTTATTATTAATAATTCATTTAATTAATTAAAATACATGAAAAATACTAAACCTAGGTTTTTCAATCTTTTTATGCATATAATATCTCCAAGATTTCGTGCCTAACCAAATATAGAAAGAATCAATGGAATTGGACATGATTTGTATCAAAAAACATGTGAAAAGATTGCAAAATAATGGCTTGAAAATCAAATATATTTTTCATCAATTCATGGATTTTGGATCAATTTTCTTTGACCTAATCACTCATATACATATAAACAAGCAAACCCTCGTGCTCACTGACTAAGAAGCTGCATAACCAAGCCATACAAGAACTCAAGAAACTCACATATTTTTGAAATTCGATTTTGGTTTTACAGGTGAATTCAAGGTGCAAGAGCTGTTCAAACACCTTCCTTGAGGATCATAGAACGTTTTCCAATCATTCACTAAGTCCCATACTCAAGAGAACACGAAATCACCATTGAAGTTGGTGAGAAAAATTCCAAAATCATTTTCCATCATTCATGCATTTTTAACATATTTCATTGTTGTTTTTGTGTTTAGAATGATGTTTGCAAGCTAACTGCATAATTTGATAGGAGTTTCATGCTAAAATGAAGGATCCACCATGAGAGCATATTAGGGTTTCGTGAAAATTGATTTAGGGGTTTCCAAACCTTGAACAATTAGCACATGGGACCTAGACCATCCAACTCAGCGCGCTTGGACGAAGAGAACGAGACCCTCGCGCCTAATTTATATGGCCGGACGGCCTAATCGTTATTTTTGATAATGTTGCCTTTTGGAACGGTTCAAAACCGTTGCCAATGTTTTGTGTTTCAGAAGAAAAAAATAAAGCAAAGGAAGAAGAAGACGAGGTGGCCATCAACGATTGGATCGTTTAAACTTTCGCGCGCAAAGAGCACTAACGCGTTTGTTTTATGTTATAATGACTATTTGTTATTTAATATACAGAAAGTGAAAGTGGCACGATTGGCAAGCATAGGCGTTGGTAATGTTCAGGACCTGGGTTCGAGCCCCAGGTCCCCACCCCCCTTTCATATTATTTTTCATTTAATATTTGTGTGCAGTTTCAACGTTATGGACCACCGTGCATCATCAAAATCAAGCCATCCACTTGGCCAATGGGAGCGATCAGAGGGCCATGATTGGAAGTCCATGGTAGACACCAGTCAACCACCTCACACGCTGGCATGAAAGTCAATCAGGCCATGAACAATTGGGCCTAAAATGCTGATATACACCTCCAAATTAGGGGCAGAACCCCCTAGGTTTGCAAACTTTTTTTTACATTCTTTGTTTTTTCATTATTTTTACTTTCTTTCAATTATTGTTTTTTTAATTAATTTAATATTTTCACAAATAATATAAAAAACACAAAAAAAATTCAGAAAAAGACAAAAATTAAATATATTTATTTAATTAGTATTTTTTGTAAATAAAGTCCATTAATTAACTTAGTTTTTAAATTAGGTTTTAACCTTAACTTTTTTAATAAAATCTAAAATTGGCAGAATTAGGGTTTATAACAATTTTTATCCCTTTTTCTTTTCTTTCATGATAATTAAATATTTCCTATTATTTATTTTTGTAATTAAATTGCATGTAAATAATTAGATTAAGTTTAGGTCAAAATTCAATTCTTTCTTAATAAACTAAAAAACAATTAGAATTAGGGTTAGCATTTTAATTCCAATTAATCTCATTAAATTCTCATAAATACAAAAAACTAAAAAATAATTTCTTTTTTTCTTTTAATTTTAATTAATTTAATCATTTAATTTAATTTTGCAAAAAGGGTCCAACACCCTCGTTTTTAATTCTTATTTAATTCGCGTGTTTATTTCTTTTTCGTATAATATTCATGTACCTCTCCCAAAGCCGTGTAACATATTTCTCGCACTTTACTTTTCTTTACTTCTTTATTTACTTTCTGTCAAATCGGGTTCTGGAAATTTTGGCGATGTGGACCCGCGCCTTTTGTAATAGCTTTAGAACTTTTACTTCTCGCACTTTTTAACTGTTAAATAAATGCATGCAAGAATGAATGACAAAAATAAAAACAAACGCATAGATCACTTTGACATGAACAAGACAAAAATAAATGAAAACGACACACAAATCACACACCACCCCTAGGGTACGCCTCACTGTTGCCTTGCCTCGAAAGGTGATCGTCGAGTAGAGGATGTCTTAGTAAGTCCTCATGATCCGGGAACCTGGCATGAGGGTAGCTTCTAAGGTATCTTCCCATTGCTCCGGTGATCACCATGTCCCGAACCTCGAATTGACCCGAACACCTCCAACGGTGGTGCTACCTACCTCTCAATGGTGGGATGGCACTACTTTAAGGACATTTACACAGACGAATTCCTTAGGGTAGATAGACAACTCTAGATACTTGCTCTAATTTCAAAACAAATCAAAAAAACTTTTCACACCGACACCTTTTCAAAAGCTTTCGAAAGCAATTTTTCAAACACTCTTGAGGACCGATACAAGAGTCGAACTGAAATTTTCAAAGAAACTTTTTTAAAACCCACAGTTGAAAAGCAAACAAACCATTTTTGAAAACACAAATGAGCAAGTATCTAAGAGCCCATGGATAACCATGGATAGAAAGGGTGCTAACACCTTCCCTTTCTATAACCTACCTCTCGAACCGAGAGCAATCTCTTTAAGGAATTTTTCTGTGCTTTTGTCCTTTCCATTTGGAGAAAATAAAAGACGGTGGCGACTCTTGCTTCTGCGACATTTCGCGAACCAGCGTTAAACAGTCAGTTCCAGATCCACCGATCACAGAACTGGCGACTCTGCTGGGGACTCTTTAAAGTGAGGTGTACCTTAGGACTAAGATCACTGTGTTTTCAATTGCTTTCCTTGTTTGCTTTAAATTGTGGGACTGTCTTGGGAGTTCTATAGATCCTAACCCGGATCTGGGGATACCTTCTTAGAAAGTAGCAACAAGGCTGTGAGGGAACTGTGCGGGGTATACCGACATGGTTGAAACAGTCTGCTACGTTGATGTGGCACTTTGGTGTGTACCGGTAACCCTTGAGTTCAGTCAAGGAGAGTACGGGGCCTCCGCGTGGTGTCGTGAAGCATCAACAGACCTTAGGAACCTTAATTGAACTATCTTGGCCTCTTTAGGGTAGTGAGATAACTGACTTTGGTGCAGTCCGAGGTTGGTTGATACTCGATACTACACTCAATTGAGGGTTGCTTTCCTGGAATATTTCGGTCGCCAGTTCAGTGGCTAAATCGAAACGATGAACAATGAAAGCAATCCCGTGATATTGGGACCCTTAGAACCCGGTTACTTCTAATAGGATAGGTTGAACCCACCAACTTCAAGAGGGTACTACCCAGACCCCATGTTGGCCTTAAACCCTAAGGGCTTGTCTTGTGTGCCTTGTGTGCCTTACATGTTTGTCTTTGTAAATATCTGTGGTGTGTTTAATCATAGCATCATGACATCATCCAGCATCATATGCATTGACTAACCATTTCAGGGGTTCGAATTTTCATCTTTGTTGTTGTTTTGTAGGACATGGAAATTGTTCATAGAAAGACAATTCAAATCAGCCTTGTAAAGGTCCCTCCTCAGCTTAAGGAGCTTATATCCAGGATTCCCGAGAACTCTTCATTCAGTGAAAGACATGGAAGTCTCATCAGCTTGGTCAATACCAACATTGAGGAAGATATGATAAAGGTCCTGTTCCAATTCTTTGACCCTCTGCATCACTGTTTCACCTTCTTGGACTATCAGCTGGTACCTACATTGGAGGAGTTCTCCCGGCTCCTGAAGATCCCTATCCTTGATCAGCTACCCTACAATGGTACGAAAAAGGAACCTACGCTTGAAGAGATTGCTAAAGCCTTGCACTTACAGTCATCTGACCTCAAGGGACATTGGGAAGTTAGAAGCGGTATCAAAGGGTTCTTAGCCAGGTTCCTGTTTGAAAAGGCCCATGAATGTTGGAACTCCCTTGATTTACAAGTTTTTGAAGAAGTTGTGGCCCTTCTTGTCTATGGTTTGGTGTTCTTCCCTAACCCAGATCAGCTTATAGATATCAGTGTTGTCCAGATCTTTATGTCCAGGAATCCTATACCTACGTTGCTGGGGGACATCCTTCACTCATGTTACACTCGAACCATGAGAAAAAGAGGTGTCCTTATGTGTTGCACTCCTCTCCTGGGAAGGTGGTTTATTTCGCACCTTCCACAATCAGTTTTGAAGAATGAGCGGGGTTTGAGATGGTCACAACGGTTGATGACTCTCACACATGCAGATATACATTGGTGCCCTCGGTCCAGAGAAGATGTCACTATCATTGATCGTTGCGGAGAGTACCCTAATGTTCCTTTACTTGGAATCAGAGGAGGTATTACTTACAACCCATTCCTGGCTTGGAGACAGTTTGGTTATGCTCGGAGGGATGGTCCTCATGACATGTTAATTCCTGACATAGTTTTTGACTTCGACCACGATGCACAAGGACTTCGCCAGAGATTTATCAGAGCCTGGAGGATGCCAAGTAGGATAGACAGCAAGACACTGGGGCACAGGAACTCCATCCCATTGGAACCTTATCTCAAGTGGGTACGCGCCCGCTCCCAGAAGTTGGTAATGCCTTATCCTCATATGCTCCCTGTGATCAAAGAGCCAGTCTTGGAAGGAGAAGTGTCTTACACTATTCAGCACCCTGATATGCCCACATCCTGGGAAGAGATGCAGAAGAGCTGGATCCAGCTCAAGGAAGAACGGAATTCTCTTGAGACCAGTCTACATGCTAGTGAAAAGAAGGTCTTGGAGCTCACCCGCCTGTTGCATGAGGAGAGGAATCTCAACACTTACATAGCTCCAAAGAGGATGTGCAGTGTATTTTGGGATTGATTTGCTTTTGTATTATTTTGCCCATGAGGCTTTGATGTACTGAACAATTATTTCCTTAATGATAACGTGCGTTCCTTTTTTGTCTACAACAAACTTGAACTTTCGAACCCTTGAATGCATTGCATAAACACATATCATTCATCATGTGCATAGTAGGTTTTCCTCTTTTCAGGTTGCTTACAGTTCTTCGCTGTTTATTTCAGCATCATGAATCCTGACTCGTCATCAACTGAGATGTCCATCAAAGCTCTTCAGGCGCAGAACGCGCAATTTCAGGAATTAATCATGGGTTTGGCTCAGAGCCAAGAAGAGCTGAAGGCTCTGCTCCTGAAGAAGGAAAAGAAGAAGAAGAGAAGAACTGTCCTGTTCAACTCGGGCCGAAGGTTTGGCAATACTCTGTAGAATGAAGAGGCTAGTTCTTCTATTGGCAAGAATACTCCTCAAGCGGAAAAAGGTCCTAGTTCGGTAGTCTCCGACAACGAGACTGATTTTGATGAAGAGCAATATCCTCCGGCAGAAGACCGTTACAAACAGTTGGAAGATAGGTTGAATGCTATGGAGATACAACAGGTACCTGGGCTGGATTTCGGAGATTTGGGTTTGTCTACTGGTGTGATTATTCCTCAGAAGTTCAAAGCACCATCTTTCACTAAGTACGACAGGGCGTCTTGTCCCAAGCTACATCTCAGGTCCTATGTTCGGAAGATTCAACCGTACTCAGCGGATAAGAATTTGTGGATCCACTTCTTCCAGGAGAGTCTTTCAGGGACTCATCTCGAATGGTTCTATCAGCTGGATGGGACCAAGGTTCGTAACTGGGAGGAGTTGGCTACTGCTTTCTATAAGCAGTATCAATATAATGTCGACCTTGCCCCTACACGTACCCAACTCCAGGGTATGTCGTTAGGTTCAAGTGAAGGTTTTAAGGAGTACGCTCAGAAGTGGAGGGATCTGGCTGGCAGGGTGCAGCCTCCGTTGACTGATCGGGAGTTGGTAGACATGTTCTTGGGGACCCTATCTGGGCCATTTTTCAACCATCTTATCGGTAACTCATCTGCAGGGTTTACTGATCTTATTTTGACCGGAGAGAGAATTGAGGCTGGGTTGAAGTCTGGTAAGATTCCGAAGGGTGTATCGTCTAGTTCTGAGAAGAAACCCTTCAAGAAGGAGGCTAGTGCTGTATATGGGTCCAGAAGACAAGAGAAATCTGAGCGCCGTCAATCTGTCAGTGCGGTAATGATTGCTAAGCCTGCTGCCGCTCCTCGGCCAACCAATCCTCAAAGGGCTGAAAGACCCCGGAGAGAGTTTACCCGTTTGAGCATGACCTTATTGCAGATCTTGCCGCAGTTACTATCCACCAACCTAGTGAGTGTCAGAGAGGCCCCCAAAGGTGTAAACACTGCCTCTCCGAAATACAACCCAAATGCTCACTGTGCTTACCATTCTGATAGCCCGGGGCATTCCACTGACGACTGTTGGGCATTAAGGAATAAGGTGCAAGACCTTATTGACGCAAAGGAGATACAGTTTGAAGCGCCTGAGAGGCCGAATGAGGTTACTGCTCCTATGCCTCAGCATGGGGTAAATGCTGTGGATGAAGAGGTGTACGCTGTTTCTGTGGATGATCTAGCCACTCCCTTAATGACTGTCAAGAAGAACCTACTGCTGGCCGGTTTATTTCCGGGTTGCAGTGAGGGTTGCCTGTTCTGTGCTGTTTCCCTATCTGGTTGTCCCTTGCTGAAGTTAGGCATCCAAAGCCTGATGGACAGTAAGGAGATTCTGTTCAAGAAGTATGTTGTTCAGTTGGTTCCGGTAGAAGAAGTTTTTGTGGTTACCATCTTCAATAATCCAATCAAGGCTCTCCCGAAGAAGCCTGTCCAAATCATGACTGTCGCACCTGTTGTTATCACTGTTCCGGGGCCTCTTCCCTATGTATCTGATAAAGTTGTCCCCTGGCATTATGGGGCAGACGTATATGTGAATGGAATTAAACAAGAATTCAACACTGGCGCCAGTATCTGTGATATCACTGGCCCAGCCAAGGTTACCCGCAGTGGCAGGCTCTTCTCGCCTGACATTGCACCACCCGCTACTCGAAGACCCCTCCTTATAACACCTACAAGTGTACCTGTTCCTGTTGCTGACCAAGTTGTTTCCCCTGCTGCCGAGTCATCCAATGCTCGGGGCAAAGGAATTGAAGACGAGCCTGCCCGGATGGAGGCACCGGTACCTATAAATGATGAGGCCTCCCAACAAGAAATGGAGGAGATTCTAAAGATAATAAAGAAGAGTGACTTTAATGTTGTGGAACAGCTGGGGCACACGCCCTCCAAAATCTCCATGCTCTCCTTATTGCTATGCTCAGAGGCCCACGCTAAGGCCTTGATCTCATTTCTCAAGACGGCCCATGTGCCACAGGAGACATCTGCAGGCCAGTTCACTGATTGCGTAGCAAATCTGACAGCGGACAATGGCTTAGGTTTCTCAGATGCTGACCTGACTGCAAAAGGAAGAGACCACAATGATGCCCTGCATGTCTCTATCGAATGCAGGGGCACTACTCTGGCACATGTATTGGTGGATACCGGTTCTTCCTTGAATGTTCTACCAAAGAAGGCTTTAGACCGTTTGGATTGTGAAGGCCTGGAATTAAAACCCAGCAATATCATCGTCAGGGCCTTTGACGGTTCGAAAAGGATGGTTCATGGAGAGGTTGACATTCCTATTCGTGTGGGCTCTCAGGTGTTTGACTCTACTTTTTATGTGATGGATATCCGTCCATCGTACTCTTGTCTACTGGGTCGACCTTGGATCCATAAAGCTGGGGCAGTGACCTCTACCTTGCACCAGAAGCTGAAGTACCCTGTCAGAGGGAAGATCGTCACTGTGCAAGGAGAGGAGGAGTATATAGTGAGCCACTTGAATTCCTTCAGATACATTGAGATGGACGGGGAGTTTATTGAAACCCCCTTTCAGCATTTCGAGGAGGTGCTTCCAATTTCAGCAGCAGCAGAAACAGCGGTCGAAGAGGATGTTCCCTTGAAGATGGCTTCCCTAAAGGATGCCCGGGCTGTGGTTCAGAAAGGTGAATGTGCTAACTGGGGCAGGCTTCCCGACTTTACACAGAAAACTGACAAATTTGGGCTGGGTTTTACTGCAGAGGGTCAGAAAGCTATGCGGAAGGCGAAGACTAGAAGACCTCCTGTGCTCATTACAAATCCAGGAGTGAATGCTGTTGGGGAGGACAATGAAGTGGATGAAGCAGAATTCAATAGCTGGATCTACCCGACAACTGATGGTGGATTGACCAATTGGATCGCCAAAGACCATACTCCTGTTACTTTTGTTACGCAGTAATAAACTTCTTTGTTTCGTTATTTGTAATAAACAATAAATTGAACTCTATGGCCCGGTGTCTTACCCGAGGCACCGTGGTTTCATTTGTGAGGGCATATAAATTGTCATTTCATATATCATAAATGAAAATCTTGGACGTTTTCTCGCATTTCAAACCTTATGCTCCTTTTCTGTCTTTCCTTCCTTTACATATTTTTCAAAACAGCTGTATTTACACACACACTCACTCATACAGGTTTCAATCCACTCTGGATCTCACTGGTAACGACTCTGCTACTGCCAGTTATGACTTCGAAAATCCGATCAACTTATCCGAAGACGAAGGTGAAGATGATTGCGAAGTGCCTGGCGAGCTTGCAAGACTGTTACTTCAGGAAGAGAGGGCAATTCAACCACATGAAGAGCCAGTGGAAACAATAAACTTGGGTACTGAAGAAGACAGGAAAGAGGTAAAGATTGGTGCCAACCTAGAGCTCAGCGTGAAGCAACGGTTGACTCAGATGCTACATGATTATATGGAGATCTTTTCCTGGTCCTACGAAGACATGCCCGGGTTGGATACCGATATTGTGGTCCATCACTTGCCAACTAAGGAAGATTGCCCTCCGGTTAAGCAAAAGGTCCACCGTATGCGTCCAGAGATGTCTGAGAAGATCAAAGCCGAGGTTATGAAGCAGTTTGATGCCGGGTTTCTTGCAGTGACTTCTTACCCTCAGTGGGTTGCTAATGTGGTGCCGGTACCTAAGAAGGACGGTAAGGTCAGAATGTGTGTCGACTACAGGGATCTGAACAGGGCCAGCCCCAAGGATGACTTCCCCCTACCTCACATTGATGTCCTTGTGGATAATACAGCTCAGCATAAGGTGTTCTCTTTCATGGATGGCTTTTCAGGTTACAATCAGATCAAGATGGCACCCGAAGACATGGAAAAGACTACATTTGTTACTGAGTGGGGCACCTTCTGCTACAAGGTCATGCCTTTTGGATTGAAGAACGCTGGGGCAACCTACCAACGTGCCATGGTTGCTTTATTTCATGACATGATCCATCATGAGATAGAAGTGTATGTCGATGACATGATCGCAAGGTCCCAGACTGAGGAAGAGCACCTAGATCATCTGCAAAAGTTGTTTGACCGGTTGAAATTATACAAACTGAGGTTGAACCCGAACAAGTGCACCTTCGGGGTAAGATCTGGGAAGTTGCTAGGCTTCGTTGTAAGTGATAAAGGTATTCAAGTGGACCCTGCTAAGGTCAAAGCTATTCAAGAGATGCTAGTTCCTAAGACAGAGAAGGAAGTCAGAGGCTTTTTAGGACGCCTGAATTACATTGCTCGGTTCATCTCACACCTAACTGCTACTTGTGAACCAATCTTCAAGCTGCTGAAGAAAGATCAGGTAGTACGTTGGAATGATGAATGTCAGGCTGCTTTTGACAGAATCAAAGAGTATCTCCAAGAACCACCCATCCTTATGCCACCGGTTGAAGGGAGACCTCTGATACTATACCTGACAGTGCTTGACAACTCAATGGGGTGTGTGCTGGGGAAGCATGACGAGTCTGGCCGAAAAGAGCATGCCATTTATTACCTTAGCAAAAAGTTTACCGACTGTGAGACCCGATACTCCCTGCTCGAGAAAACTTGCTGCGCTTTGGTATGGGCTGCTCGCCGGCTGAAACAGTATATGCTGACTCACACTACCTTGTTGATCTCAAAGATGGATCCTATAAAGTACATATTTGAAAAGCCTGCACTGTGTGGAAGGATTGTAAGATGGCAAATGATCTTGACGGAATACGACATTCAGTACACGACCCAGAAAGCCATCAAGGGAAGTGTATTGGCAGACCACTTGGCACATCAAGCCGTAGATGACTATCAGTCAATGAACTTCGAGTTTCCGGATGAAAGCATCATGATTGTGACTGATTGTGAAGTACCTGGACCGGATGAAGGACCTGAGGAAGGATCCCGATGGTCTATGCACTTTGACGGAGCCTCCAACGCTTTGGGAAACAGTATCGGCGTTGTAATCATATCACCTCAAGGCACTCATACTCCACTCACTGCCCGGCTATGTTTCAACTGTACCAACAACATGGCAGAGTATGAGGCATGCATCATGGGTCTTCAAGCTGCGATCGACTTAAGGATCAAGTTTCTGAGTGTCTTTGGATATTCCGCTCTTGTGATCAACCAGATCAAAGGAGAGTGGGATACGAAACATCCGAATCTTATTCCTTACAGAGAATGTGTGTTGACCTTGATCCCCCACTTCACGAAGATAACCTTTGAACACTTTCCAAGAGAGGAGAATCAGCTGGCGGACGCGTTAGCTACAATGTCTTCTATGTTCAAAGTTAAATGGGATAATGAGGCTCCCCGGATCATCATCTGGAAACTGGACGAACCGGCATACTGTTGTGATCTCGAGACTGAATTGGTGACTGAGAAGCCTTGGTACCATGAGGTGAAGAGATATTTGGAAGCTCAGGAATACCCTGGAGGTGTATCTGTCAATGATAAGAAGTTCCTGAGAAGGTTCGCGGCAAAGTTCTTCCTTAGTAACGGCATCTTGTACAAGCGAAACCATGATTCAACCTTACTGCGTTGTGTGGATAAGACTGAAGCAGAAAGGATCATGGAAGAGCTACATGAAGGGACCTTTGGTACGCATTCCAGTGGACATACAATGGCAAAGAAGATCCTTCGGGAAGGGTATTACTGGTCCATAATGGAAGCTGACTGCTACCAACATTCCAGGACATGCCACAAGTGCCAGATTTATGCAGACAAGGTGCATGTTCCTCAAGTTCCTCTGAATGTTCTGACTGCGCCTTGGTCGTTTGCAATGTGAGGCATAGACACGATCGGTGAGATTAAACCTACGGCATCTAATGGACATCGCTTCATCCTAGTGGCGATTGATTATATTACAAAGTGGGTCGAAGCAGCATCCTACGCTACGGTAACCAAGACTGTTGTGGCACGGTTCATCCGGCATAACCTGATCTGTCGGTACGGCGTCCCAGAAATAATTATTACAGATAATGGTACCAACCTGAATAACAAGATGATCACTGAGCTCTGCGAGCAGTTCAAGATAGAGCACCACAATTCTTCTCCTCACAGACCGAAGATGAATGGGGCTGTAGAGGCAGCAAATAAAAATATCAAGAAAATCGTGCAGAAGATGACAGTGACTTATAAAGATTGGCACGAGATGTTACCGTTCGCTCTACATGGGTACCGTACCTCAGCTAGGACGTCAACCCGAGCAACTCCTTTCTCTTTGGTTTATGGTATGGAGGCAGTTTTACCGATCGAAGTGCAGATACCCTCTCTCCGGATAATGAAGGATGCAAATCTGAACGAAGATGATTGGATCCAGACACGACTTGATCAGCTAAACCTTATTGACGAAAAGAGACTTGCTGCTATCTGTCATGGTCATACGTATCAGAAACGGATGATCAGGGCATTTAACAAAAAGGTCAGACCACAGGAGTATCAAGTTGGGGATCTGGTAATCAAGCGAATCATCCTTCCTCAGAGTGATCCAAGGGGCAAATGGACCCCTACGTACGAAGGGCCATTTGTGGTTAAGCATGTGTTCTCAGGAGGAGCAATGATATTGACCAACATGGATGGTGACGACCTTCCTCACCCCGCCAATGCAGACATAATAAAAAGATACTACGCATAAAAAAGACCCGCTAGGCTGACATGCCTAGGCAAAAATTAGGGCTTCCCGTCGAACCAAAAGGGTTCGGGCAAAATGAAGGGATGAAATGGAAAAATATGTACACCCTGCAAGTCGAAAACTTGAAAAGGCGGCTTGGGCAAAAAAGGGTATCCCGGTGGACTGAAAACCCGAAAGGGCGGTCCAGGCAAAAGTTAGGGATAAAAGCGTAATACTATGTCTCATTGGATCACTTTGCATCCAGAATCTGGTATCTACATCAAGTTCAGACGGCATCGATCAGTCAGCTTCACCTTCAACCAAGGTCATCAAGTGATGAGACGCTCGGAGTTATAAAGGCAATAGCAGAGTTGAAACCCAGTGGGATCATTCATTTCACACAGCTGTTTTATTTTCTTTTGTACAAAATTTGTATAAATTCTTTTGTTCGGCGGCGTTCTCTTACTAGGACTTCAGCCTCTTGTATATAAACGCCTATTTACAGGCCATTCAAAAATCAATACAAATATACTTTTCAGTTAAAAAGTGCCAACTGTCTTTCCTTTTCTGTTTTGTTTTGCGGAGAACGTCCAAGGTTCAATTTGTGATATATGCATTGACAATAATTTGCTAACTCATAAGTATTTGCATACGAAACAAAGGATTAATTACAGGTAACATTAGAAACAGGGGCAATAAAAGAGTTGTCTAAGTAATCTAATTGTTCTGTCCTCCAAGGTATCAAGGTGGGTTCAGCTAAAGAATATAACTAGATATCGTAATTCCCCAGAGAGTGAGCCAGCCAGTCAGTACACTCTCCTCAAGCAAAGTTACAGCCAAACTTAAGGAAGTTGGGTATCCTCCAGCAGATCTCAACATTCCCCAACAGCATATATATTCTTAACAAGCATCCCCGGCAGTCTTGGTCTAAAGATTGTTCCCCGGCGGCATACCAGGCATTCAGAGGAGTCACTTCCCGATGCAGCTCAAAACTTCCCCAAGAGAGTCCAATCCAGCCCCCCAAGAAAGTTGGAATCCATCTCTCCAAGCAGTAAGCTTATCCCCAGTAGATTCTGGAAGCTTATCCCCACAAGAGCACGAACGCGTCTCCCGACTTTATTCAAAGAGTTATTTCCTGACCAGGATATAACTGGGTTATCCTCAGCCAAAAGCCACGGAAGGGTCGTCGTCAACACAGTTCTTTCTTATCCCCAGCGAAGTCTATCAGCACTTCCGATACAACAAGGGTATCCCCAGCAAGTTATTATCAACAACTCAGCAAAGTAGCTCTCTCCCCACAGAGTATTGCTTCCCAGCAAAGTCGTTAGAGTACTTTTGTCCCCACAGAGTTATTCCATTCGCTAAGTTTATTCCCCAACGGAGTCATCTTCTCCTACCGGTATTCTTGCAATTAACATCCCCAGCGGAAGCAAAAGCTTATTCTTCAACATTAGCCCAGGAGTGACTTCCCGGCACCCGTCAAGGATTTACTTTCCTAGACGAAAAATACATTCATAAACATCGCACTAGCATGCATATACGCATCATATTTTACAAATCTCATTTATGTTGAGAACATCATTGCCTGATCCATATCATGCATTGCATATGACTAACCTTTACCTTTCAGGAAAGATTCAGTTAAATTCTCAATCACATTCCAAGACCTAGACCGGTTCAGTTAATCGACTCCAAAGATTTCTTATCCAGTCCAAGGCCTTCTCTGGTCCAGTTAAATCGACCCTAAACAGATTTTTCTGATAAAAACCCAGTTGAAGACATTCCAAGACCTAGACCGGTTCAGTTAAATCGACTCCAAAGATTTTTCTGTTTCTTATCCAGTCCAAGGCCTTCTCTGGTCCAGTTAAATCGACCCCAAACAGATTTTTCTGATAAAAACCCAGTTGAAGACATTCCAAGACCTAGACCGGTTCAGTTAAATCGACTCCAAATATTTTTCTGTTTCTTATCCAGTCCAAGGCCTTCTCTGGTCCAGTTAAATCGACCCCAAACAGATTTTTCTGATAAAAACCCAGTTGAAGACATTCCAAGACCTAGACCGGTTCAGTTAAATCGACTCCAAAGATTTTTCTGTTTCTTATCCAGTCCAAGGCCTTCTCTAGTCCAGCTAAATCGACCCCAAATAGATTTTTCCGATGAAGACTCAGTAGAAGTTATCCAAGGTTTTCCCAATAATTGCTATTGAGTTTGTAATCGCCTATGGTTCTCTCCCCGATACTGTGGAGATGATAATTCCATCCAAGGTTTTCTCAATAATTGCTATTGAGTTTGTAATCGCCTATGGTTCTCTCCCCGATACTGCGGAGATGATAATTCCATCCAAGGTTTTCCCAATAATTGCTATTGAGGTTGTAATCGCCTATGGTTCTCTCCCCGATACTGCGGAGATGATAATTACATCCAAGGTTTTCTCAATGATTGCTATTGAGGTTGTAATCGCCTATGGTTCTCTCCCCGATATTGCGGAGATGATAATTCCCACCAAGATTCTCTCAATGTCTGCTGTTGAGGTTGTAGTCGCCTATGGTTCTCTCCCCGATCCTGCGGAGGTGGTAATCCCAAGATTTTCTCAATGTTTGCTGTTGAGGTTAAAGTCACCCAAGGTTCTCTCACCGTTCCTGTTGAGGTAGTAACCATCCCTGGTTCATTCATCACCGTTTGAAGCTCCAGACCCAGCTCCTGTAACCAGTCAGGACACATCTACACAAAGAATTTGAAGACCAGCTCCCGTAACAGGTCAGGTAATCATTTTACTTTTTTTGCAGGTATGCAAGTTCTCGCTAAGGAATCTCTTACGCGGTCAACATCCAGATGGCATCTATAAGCCCATCATCCTATCCATCGATCTCTAAATGGCATCTGTAAGCCCATTCCACCATCACACTGCTACTATGTGAGCGCAAATTTCTGGGCACTCTAGTGTTCAATTATCTTCCACCTTCGGATTACGAAAGGCACGTCAGCCAATCTGCATCCTCAGGTCTAAGAAGATTGAACAGGGGCAACTGTTGTACCCCAAAATTTGCCCTCCCATATCCTTCAAAATTTGCCAAGTCAAAGCTTCAAAATTCCCCAAGGGTTGCACAGTTCAAGGGCCTCCTAAACAGTCAAAATTAGGGTTTTGGTTCTGACAAAGAAAATGAAGTTTCCAAGGGTCCAATCAAGTCCCACATGCCTACAAATATGGTCAAGCATCTTCATACCAAGTTTCAAGACTTTCAGCACAAAGTTGCACAGTCAAAAACCCTAATTGCACTACAGTCAACTGTAGGGGCAAAATAGTCATTTGACAGTCAAAAGTTCAAATTTTTGGTCAACATCTCATTTTGAAGCCACAAACATCATTTGATCAATGCTTGATCATGATTCTCAAAGCTTGGCTCAAAAATCATCAAGATGCAAAAGTTTCCATATTTGGATAGTTGAAAAAGTCAACTGTAAATTGACCAGGGCATAACTTTCACATGGATTATCACAAAAATTCCATCCAAATCTCATTTTGAAGAGAAAGACATTTCCTACAACTCCTCTTCATACTTCAAGTCCAAGAAATGCTCTCACAAAAAGTTATCAATTTCAACATTATAGGTCATTTTCAAAAGTCAACAAAAAGGGACTTTAAGTCAAAGGCCATAACTTGAGATTGGTAAATCAAAATGACATGGGACCAAAGGCATTGGTTAGAGGACTCAAATACCTTTCCAAAATGTCCAAGAACATGAGCAAAGCTTAAACATTGAGCAAGTTATGCCTTGTGGAAGTTGGGAAATTTTTGGATATTTTGAAAAGTCAACATTGCTTCAAATGACCTAAAATTGCTAATGGGCCTCTTTTTCTTCCACAATTCATTATCCAAGGCATGTGCACGACCATTTGGCCCAAAGGGAAGTTTTTCTTCATTTTTTATTTATTTATTTGGATTTTTATTATTAATAATTCATTTAATTAATTAAAATACATGAAAAATACTAAACCTAGGTTTTTCAATCTTTTTATGCATATAATATCTCCAAGATTTCGTGCCTAACCAAATATAGAAAGAATCAATGGAATTGGACATGATTTGTATCAAAAAACATGTGAAAAAGATTGCAAAATAATGGCTTGAAAATCAAATATATTTTTCATCAATTCATGGATTTTGGATCAATTTTCTTTGACCTAATCACTCATATACATATAAACAAGCAAACCCTCGTGCTCACTGACTAAGAAGCTGCATAACCAAGCCATACAAGAACTCAAGAAACTCACATATTTTTGAAATTCGATTTTGGTTTTACAGGTGAATTCAAGGTGCAAGAGCTGTTCAAACACCTTCCTTGATGATCATAGAACGTTTTCTAATCATTCACTAAGTCCCATACTCAAGAGAACATGAAATCACCATTAAAGTTGGTGAGAAAAATTCCAAAATCGTTTTCCATCATTCATGCATTTTTAACATATTTCATTGTTGTTTTTGTGTTTAGAATGATGTTTGCAAGCTAACTGCATAATTTGATTGGAGTTTCATGCTAAAACGAAGGATCCACCATGAGAGCATATTAGGGTTTCGTGAAAATTGATTTAGGGGTTTCCAAACCTTGAACAATTAGCACATGGGACCTAGACCATCCAACTCAGCGCGCTTGGACGAAGAGAACGAGACCCTCGCGCCTAATTTATATGGCCGGACGGCCTAATCGTTATTTTTGATAATGTTGCCTTTTGGAACGGTTCAAAACCGTTGCCAATGTTTTGTGTTTCAGAAGAAAAAAAAAATAAAGCCAAGGAAGAAGAAGACGAGGTGGCTATCAACGATTGGATCGTTTAAACTTTCGCGCGCAAAGAGCACTAACGCGTTTGTTTTATGTTATAATGACTATTTGTTATTTAATATACAGAAAGTGCAAGTGGCACGATTGGCAAGCATAGGCGTTGGTAATGTTCAGGACCTGGGTTCGAGCCCCAGGTCCCCACCCCCCTTTCATATTATTTTTCATTTAATATTTGTGTGCAGTTTCAACGTTATGGACCACCGTGCATCATCAAAATCAAGCCGTCCACTTGGCCAATGGGAGCGATCAGAGGGCCATGATTGGAAGTCCATGGTAGACACCAGTCAACCACCTCACACGCTGGCATGAAAGTCAATCAGGCCATGAACAATTGGGCCTAAAATGCTGATATACACCTCCAAATTAGGGGCAGAACCCCCTAGGTTTGCAAACTTTTTTTTACATTCTTTGTTTTTTCATTATTTTTACTTTCTTTCAATTATTGTTTTTTTAATTAATTTAATATTTTCACAAATAATATAAAAAACACAAAAAAAATTCAGAAAAAGACAAAAATTAAATATATTTATTTAATTAGTATTTTTTGTAAATAAAGTCCATTAATTAACTTAGTTTTTAAATTAGGTTTTAACCTTAACTTTTTTAATAAAATCTAAAATTGGCAGAATTAGGGTTTATAACAATTTTTATCCCTTTTTCTTTTCTTTCATGATAATTAAATATTTCCTATTATTTATTTTCGTAATTAAATTGCATGTAAATAATTAGATTAAGTTTAGGTCAAAATTCAATTCTTTCTTAATAAACTAAAAAACAATTAGAATTAGGGTTAGCATTTTAATTCCAATTAATCTCATTAAATTCTCATAAATACAAAAAACTAAAAAATAATTTCTTTTTTTCTTTTAATTTTAATTAATTTAATCATTTAATTTAATTTTGCAAAAAGGGTCCAACACCCTCGTTTTTAATTCTTATTTAATTCGCGTGTTTATTTCTTTTTCGTATAATATTCATGTACCTCTCCCAAAGCCGTGTAACATATTTCTCGCACTTTACTTTTCTTTACTTCTTTATTTACTTTCTGTCAAATCGGGTTCTGGAAATTTTGGCGATGTGGACCCGCGCCTTTTGTAATAGCTTTAGAACTTTTACTTCTCGCACTTTTTAACTGTTAAATAAATGCATGCAAGAATGAATGACAAAAATAAAAACAAACGCATAGATCACTTTGACATGAACAAGACAAAAATAAATGAAAACGACACACAAATCACACACCACCCCTAGGGTACGCCTCACTGTTGCCTTGCCTCGAAAGGTGATCGTCGAGTAGAGGATGTCTTAGTAAGTCCTCATGATCCGGGAACCTGGCATGAGGGTAGCTTCTAAGGTATCTTCCCATTGCTCCGGTGATCACCATGTCCCGAACCTCGAATTGACCCGAACACCTCCAACAGTGGTGCTACCTACCTCTCAATGGTGGGATGGCACTATTTTAAGGACATTTACACAGACGAATTCCTTAGGGTAGATAGATAACTCTAGATACTTGCTCTAATTTCAAAACAAATCAAAAATACTTTTCACACCGACACCTTTTCAAAAGCTTTCGAAAGTAATTTTTCAAACACTCTTGAGGACCGATACAAGAGTCGAACTGAAATTTTCAAAGAAACTTTTTTAAAACCCACAGTTGAAAAGCAAACAAACCATTTTTGAAAACACAAATGAGCAAGTATCTAAGAGCCCATGGATAACCATGGATAGAAAGGGTGCTAACACCTTCCCTTTCTATAATCTACCTCCCGAACCGAGAGCAATCTCTTTAAGGAATTTTTATGTGCTTTTGTCCTTTCCATTTGGAGAAAATAAAAGACGGTGGCGACTCTTGCTTTCGCGACATTTCGCGAACCAGCGTTAAACAGTCAGTTCCAGATCCACCGATCACAAACTTCAACATGAAAGTTGTAGACCTCAATGATATCTACAACATTACTTTACACAACTTCTCCTAAATATGCTTGGATCTCAAGTTATAAATTCATGAAGTCATGACATTTTCATTTAACACTTAGAGAAATTTTCAGCAGTTTCGGTCAGGTTTTTATCCCAACTTCTTGGCCAATTTTCATCAAGTTCCAGTTTGATTTAACAAAAATGGTCAACATGAAAGTTGTAGGGGAGGTTCCAATATTTCCAAAAAGTCCAAGAACTCATTGAGATCATTCTTGAGCTGAGAGGATCGAAGAGATGAAGTTAGAGTTTCATTCTTGAATTACAGAGCAGAATTTATGATGAACACTTGACTAAATTCCAACCAAAGCTACAAGATATCTCTTTTCAGGCTATGTTCTCTCCAAATCCATGCATAATCAAGCAATTACACAAACCCTAAGTGTATTACACAAGCATTTGAAGCTTTGTCCAAGTCTTGATACCATTTATGGTTAGAAATGCAAAAGCAACATTTCCATTTGCATCTTCACTTTTCCAACCACTCTCTTCTTTCAAAGCTTGAAATCTGTTCCAAAGATGACAGAAAAATCTCTCAACATCAGAAGCAATCTCCAAGACCTGCAAAGCATGGCTAAGTTCCTTAATTCACTCCTTTCTTCATCATGAAGCAACTTGTCTTTATGAATTTGAAAAAAAGGCATAACATGTGGTTTTTCAAAAGTCTGAATTTTTCAAGTCTCAAACCTTCTCTATAAATAGAGAGGCCAATTATAATACAAGGAGGTTGGAAAAATAGGTTAGAAAAGATAGAGAGAGAGAGAGAACAAAGAGAACAGCCAGAGGTTTTATTGATAAACCCTTAAAATCTCATATTCACAAAAAGCCATAACAACCCATAAAACCTCCACTCTTGAGTTTTGAAGTCTAAACCTTTAAACCTCTCACACTTTGCATATTCCATATAAAAACCATCCAAACATTTCATACCATACAGAGGTTGTTTAGTAACCTTCAACAAAAAGGAAAGTCTAGCACCCTGTTGGAGCTTCCTTAAGGTTCATACAATATCTTGAAGGGTATTTGGATTCAAAACCTAAAGTGCAGTTTTAAGGTAAGTCATCTTTACCTTGCCTTTTCCATACATCAACTTTTATGTTTATAGGATGTAGCAATCACTATTTTTGAAGTTAATCATTTATTTGTTGTTCATGTTATTCATTTATATGTTAAAAACTAACTGACGTATGCAAAGAATGGTGTTTAAGGCAGAAAAAGGCAATATGTATCGACACATATCCACATGTGTCGACCCATCTTAGTGAAAATACAGGGTATGAGTCGACACATAACCCTCATGCATCGACCCATACTGAGTTCAGGTCACAAAACAAAAGCTGGAAAAGCCTATGAGTCGATACATATGCGTTTCATGTCGATACAAGAAGATGCATGAGTCGACACATCCCATTACGTGTCGACCCATACTGAACTGATTTTGTTTTACAGAAGTTGGAAAAGCCTATGAGTCGATACATAAGCGTTTCGCGTTGATACACGAAGATGCATGAGTCGACACATCCCATTACGTCTCGACCCATACTGAACTGATTTTGTTTTACAGGAGCAGGAAGAAGCTATGTGTCGATGCATAGCAGCATGGGTCGACACATAGCAGTTCAAAAATGCATTTTTCCTTTATTCTACATTGTTTTCACATTCTTCTCATTATCATTCGATGTGGTTGTAATATTTTAGATCCTACTTCACCCCCATTATTAAATTGTACCCCTATCCCCCTAAAGTGATGTAATAGCTTAGATTTTACTTTCCGCTTTTTACTTGTTTTTCATATATTACTAGTAAATAAGATGCATGGCAAGATAAAAACAACAAATAGGCCACCCTAATCAAGACTAAATGCATGTAAATAAAACACATTTGCACACTTACACCCTTAGGGTAATTCCACTTGTTTCCTATCAGAAAATAGTCATGTCCCTCGAGCATGGGCATTTTAGCAAAAGACCCTCGATAAAAGATCGTAGTCCCTCGATGACCCTCGATGTTGCTTTCGGTAAACGATCTAGTCCCTAAAACTAAATTGCTAAAACGTCCCATATGTTGCCTTCTATGACTATACAAACATCCCACGCCCGTCCCTTCACATCCAACGATGGGGCTTCTTATCAAATCAATGGTAAGATAGCTACATCTAAAGAAGGAGGAAAAGCACATTTAAGACCTTTCGAGTAGGTAGATTCGCTCCTAGTTACTCGCTTTCTCACAACAAAAACATTTTTATACACCCACACTCTCATCTTTGAACTATTTTCGAAATAAACACTTTGTATGCGTTCTTATAGAAACGAGAATCGTTACAAAGTTACATTTTCATAATACTTTCAAAAACACATCTCACAAACACACCTTTGAACTATTTTCGAAACAAACACTTTGTAGGCGTTCTTATAGAAACGAGAACCATTACGAAGTTCCATTTTCAAAAATATTTTCAAAAATATTTTCAAAACACACACCACAAGAACATTCAAACAAAAGCAAGTGATCTAGCAAGTAACTAAGAGCCCATGGAAACCCATGGATGAAAAGGGTGCTAATACCTTCCCTTTTCATAATCTACCCCCTGAACTCAAGAAAACATCTCAAAGGTCTTTCCTGTGCTTTTTCACCTTTCCTTTTGGAAAAAGAAAAGTCAGTGGCGACTCTTGCTAACTGCAACATTTGCGATAAAACGCAAAAAACCTCAAGTCAGTTCTCCCACCGTATCACAATTGTATAAACTCTAAAGTCGAGTTGCACATTCCCCTGAGTACCTCTTCCCTATTATGGGTCAGTTTACTAGTCGTGTCCTACTTTCAGACGACTTCATAATCTGGCTGGGATTAATATTTTCGGGATGTACATATACAAACAATTTTTTTTCATAAATACTGGAAATTAATACATGAATTATTTGGAAAGTATGGAATGTAAAATTTTACATCGGTAAATATAAAAAAGACATAGTCTAATGTGTATGCCTAATCCTAACCTTTGGCCCCTCCTCTGCCTCCTGTAACCCTCCTCTCTATGATGACCATCTCCTCAAGACTTCCCCTTTCAATGATCCATATGTCTAAAGCCACCTGCCCAATCAAATGTATCCGCTGAGAGATCGGTAATACATCAATGGCATGGTCATTCTAGGCCTACTGGTTCTCCAAGATCTTCACCTGAGCTGGCCTAGGTAGACGTTCAGGAGCATCCGGATTCATAATAGAGTGTGACACTGTATAGAACCATGTCACGCATCCCTCTACATAATTTCAACTGTTGGATGCCTGCATCATCCGACACTCCTTTGGCACTATATGATTCTCCTAATTTCGGAAGATACCATCGAGCTCTTGACGAACAATGGTGTCGGAAGCAGCTTGAAAGGGAGATCTGGGTATGGTCTGCACAAAGCCAAACTGTCAGATGCATCACTTCGGAAGATACCTAACCATAGTGTTAGTCTCACATGCCAGGAACCCTGAGTATAATAATATGGGGTCGAAGGGGACAATCTCTCTATGATCATCAAACAGCGTCCAGATGATGTCATCATGAACAGTCTGATCAAGATACACCCGGAATGGCGGTAATACATGATTCCTTCTATGGGGGATATAACTAGCAGCCCTCGGCATGTCCTCACTATAATCTAGAGCATAATCGAAAGTATGGATGCGATGTAAGTGAGAAATGATTCATGCTTGAAGAACAAATAAGAAGTATGTAAGAAAAAACTATTAGATACTAAATAAAATTTAATAGTTAGAATGAAAGGTACCGTGAATAGTGTACAAGAGCATGTGAAATTCCTCGTCCTCCAGTTAGAAGCTTCATTCAGATTTTGGTATAGGTATACCAAATAGCCAGCCCCTAATTCCACTCACTAACTATGTTCAAATCTATGAAGTACTGGAGGTATGCAACATCAACGTATGTAGCACTTTTATCCACAAAAATGAACGCTCATGTTGGAGTAAGTCCTAATGGCCAATCAATATGGGCTTAATATGCTTTTGAATCATGGCTTTGATATATGTTATTTGTTAATATATATATATATATATATATATATATATATATATATATATATATATATATATATATATATATATATATATATATATATATATATATATATATATATATATATATATATATATATATATATATATATATATATATATATATATATATATATATATATATATATATATATATATATATATATATATATATATATATATATATATATATATATATATATATATATATATATATATATATATATATATATATATATATATATATATATATACTTATTACGCATCGTATTTATTATGTTATTTATATATCACATAATAAAGTCCTTAGAATAATTAGTCTATTATGAACTGTTAAGTGTGACTTACTCGTGAGGCCTATGTTATTTATATATCACATAATAAAGTCCTTAGAATAATTAGTCTATTATGAACTGTTAAGTGTGACTTACTCGTGAGGCCTCATTAAACATAAGGATGTTATTCTTAAAGTATCTGTAGTCAAGCTTTACTATCAAATAGGACAACCGTAATGCATAGAGACAAATATGTGAGTAGACTGATGATCGTGTCTCACAAGTCATAGATATGAGATATCAAGTCTTCACATAGGTACAAATATTTGGAGTAATATTTATACTGGATTGACCCACCATGAGAATACTATATAGTTTGTTATGTAAGTAACATAAGTTATTCTCATAGTGATAGTGGTGTATACCACCCTTCGACGTGAAACTACTATGGACCCTAGATGTGGAGTAGGGTACTTTATTACCAATCAAATGTTGTCCATAATAGGATGACCATAAAGATGGTTGATGGGTTTACAAATCATACTGAGGGACATGAGTGACCTAGATAGGATTTTCCCCTCCTACATATACATGAGTAATATATGTGGCCCCTAGATAGAGTATGACTATAAAATGCATGACTATGCTCAAATAAGTCAATATGAGATATTTGGCTTATTTATTGTTATCAAGTATACTCGAAGATCAAGGAATATAATATTGGACTATACAATAGTGACATGTTTTATGCCTTGTGTCAATATAGATATAAGGTCAAAAGAGTAATTGTACACATGATCATTATCACAGAAAGGTTATCTCAGATTACACAATATTCTTTTCACTTGAGTAGCAATGATGTGTTGCTAGATACTACCCACTATTTATAATATTAAATAGGTGATTTAATATTATTGCCAACATTACGAGAACCTATATGATCACACGTCTAGAGTACTTATAGTGGAATAAATGATTAAATTAAAATATGATTTAATTTAATTATGTGTTAATAATATTTAACACATTTAATATATAACACATATAATTTAATTGATTAAATATAATTTAATTAAATAAATGAGAATTGACAATTGATTAAATTATGATTTAATTTAATTAATATTTTTTTTAGTTAAAAGAGTTTAATTAAATATAAATAATATTTATTTAGTTAAATAGTTTTAATTAAATAAGATTGGGCTTATTTTGGAGAAGCCCAAAATAAGAGCATTAGGATTTTAGAAGCTCTCTATAAATAGATGAGTTATTTCTCCTACCAATGCTAATTGTCAATTTTTAAAAGAACAAGAAACGACTAGCACCGCCTTCCACTTTGCACTCGCGTGGACTACGTAGAGACACCAGTATCTTCTGTCGTTTGTGATCAAATATAAAGCACGCTTCAAGAGGTATTCCTTGAATCTTTATTTTGGTTAGATTGATTTGTAATTAATGATTTGATCAAGATCTGTTTTTCAAGATTATTCGCTAAGAGGATCAAAAAATTTGAAAAACCCCTCTTAAATCCCTTCAGTGCCAACCTTGAACAAGAAGTAACACCTCAAAGCACACTCACGGAGGTACTGAACAAAGAGCTCATTACCATCGATCTCTGAAGATGCTGCTACACCCAGGTGCTCGCCATATAGGTCGCTCAAGAAAGAGAACTTTGCATGAGCCTCATTAGTTGATTTATATTATTCATGTGCATTTTCCATATCAGCTCCCAAATATTCAACCATCCATTCAATCGCTTCAACACGAGTGATCCGGGAATGGTTAAGTAACCTCCCTCTGATAAGAAGGTGTAGCAGACATGCGCCATCACCAAGTGTGATCGTCATCTCCCCAACAGGAAAGTGGAAAGATGATGTCTCCCTGTGCCATCTCTCGACAAATACACCCTGAATTCCATGATTAATAGTAAAGTAACTGGAGCAACAAAGTCTGGCAAGTACAGAGCCAAGAACGGCTTCCCTGAACCAAGCCTAATTATGATGATATAGTTTAAATATTTTCTGTGTGTGGTTCACGGACTTTATGGACCGCCATTCCTATAAAAATAAATATTAAAATCAATGTTAGTCGTTAACAAATTTGTGCATAATTCATTTGAGTTAAAATGTGTAACATACCTCTAATCCCAAACATGTCGATCGACATGATCCAAGGGCGGAGCCAAGATCAAAATCCAGGGGATTCCGAAAAAATGTACGAAAAAATTAATGACAAGAAATATGATGATATTACTTAATAAAAATATACTAGTATTTCAATTACAACTCAAAAATAGAAAATATTCTAGTTTAATCGTAAATGCATTCTTCTCTTGTTCATTCCTTGGAAATGCTTAATGATATCCATATCATTGATTGTATTAAACACCTCTTTCTCCACAAATGTCACTAAGAAATCATTTAGCCATAAATTAGCCATTCTACTTCTCAACTCATTCTTAACATATTTTGTCCCCGAGAATACTCACTCAACACTTGCAGTGACCACCGTTAAGGATAAATCTAGTTTGACAAGTTTGAACACAAACCTAAATGTCTTATGCTTCTTTGTTAAAACAAGAGTCCTACAAAGTTCTGAGATGCCAGTCAAATTGGAAAAGTGATCGTCCATCTTGACACTCTCAATATAAGTCTCCAACTCAGTAGACAACTCCTTATCTGTAAGATCCTCAAAGTCATTTGGGTACAATATTGTCAATCTCACAAGTGATTTAATGTCAAATGCTTCAAATTAATAACAAGGACTCAAGCAAGCAACACAATTCATCAACTCAGTATTTTCAGGTGTAAACCGATCATTTAACTCTTTCAATACCACATTTATGACATGTAAGAAGTAATCATTCTTGAAATAATGAAATTTTTTAACAAAAGGAGCAAGTTGTTTGGATTTATTATCTTTCACATACCTAGACTCCATGTGAGGCACATCAATTTCAAAATTACCACAAGAAGCCACAACTTGCCCAAAAAGTGCTTCCCATCCACCATTTCTAATTTTTTGCAATTTTTTCTTTCATATTTGAACAAGTTCCATGGCATGGACAATATATTGATCCCCCCTTTGCAATGATTGTGATAAATTATTTTTCAAATATAAAATCTCAACCATTAAGTACAACATAATCACAAAACCAAAAGTTTGCATAACAAGTAACAAACATTTTGGTTCACCCTTACAATGACTATCACTTTTCAAATCTTCAAACACTTCAATAATAGGAGTAAAAAAATCAACCAACCTATTAAGAATCCGAAAGTGAGATCCCAAATGTGTATCACCTGTTCTTGAAATGGACAACTCTTGATTTAAACCAGTACCAGTTTCAACCAATTCTTTTTCAATTAGATTTACAAAATGAGCAACTTGTTTATTCCGAAGTAGAACTTATCTTTTGTTATATGACCATAAAAAAGTAATAATACAAGAAACTTCACAAAAAAACCAATCAACATCTTCATGCTTTCTCGCCATTGAAACAAGAGCCAATTGAAGTTGATGAGCAAAACAATGGACATAATAGACTTGCGGATTTTGCTTTTGAAGCAAAGTCTTAAAACCTCCAAATTGACCATGTATATTAATTGCTTCATCGTACCCTCGACCTTGAATTTTAGATATACATAACCCAAACCCCGACAACAAACATTCAAGAGCCCCTTTAAGTGTTATTGCACATGTATCCTCAACATGAACAATTCCAATAAATCTTTCTACAACAAACTCTTTAACATCAACAAACTTCACTACTACAACCATTTGTTCTTTACCAGAGGAATCACTAGATTCATCAACAAGAACACAAAAGAAACCATCTCCAATTTCTCCAACTATCTTCTTAATAGTTTCAACAGCACATGCATTTACAAGTTCTTTTTGAATAACAGTAGAAGTCATCTTACAATTTCCCCCACCACTTGTTATTGTTGCAGCTATTTTCTCACTATTTCTCCCTAAGGATTCTACAAATTCTACAAAATGGGCCTCATAAACAAAATTTTCACCCTTATTATGTGCCCTAAATTCCAATCTGCCTCTAACAAGATATTTGAATTCCTTAAGTGATGCTTTTAAACGAACAAGATAATCTACTTTTTTCCTTTGAACTATATTTTGCATACAAAAACTCAATACTCTGCTTTTTCTTCATAAGATCCTCACATGCTTTCACACACTTTTTATGATGACTATTAGGTTTCTCACTAAAATGTTTATTCAACTTATGCTTTAGATTCCAACCTTTAAACCCAGTCACCACAATGCATAATTACTAGTACCTTTGTTGCACACATAACAAGGCAAACAAAAAACATATTTTTCGACACTAATAATCCAACCAATCATACTCTTCATGCCAACTATATTGAAAATAATGATCCCTTCCCTCAATATCAGTCGGTTCATATTCAGTTAATTTAACTTTACATGAGCCATTCACAAGGTAAGCTCTTCTTACCTCATCTTGATCATTTGGATGATACTCAATAATTTGACTACTTTTTCCAGGACCAGTGTCCAAATAAGCCCCTTTTTTAAACACCTTATATGAAGAATGAGGTTCTGGTTGTATGTCATTTGAGCAAGCTTCTTTGGGCTGCCCATTTGAAGGATTAAGCTTCTTTGGCTCTGGAAATCCCAGTTCAGATGTAAAGTATTTGAGCAACATTCTACAATCACAATCACAATCCAATTAACTTTAAAATTGAAATAACAATTACAATTACAAGTTACAATTTACATTATAACTTGGAAATTGGAAGTTAGAATAAGAACAATTGGAGGAACCTAGAGCTGGAGGGCATAGGCTGGATGAGGGCGGAGGCTGCTTGCTGTGAATTTTTTCTGGGCTTATGAGCGGCTGCTTGTTGTGGAGCTGTGTTAAAAAGTGTTGTTTTATTTAGGGTTACAGTAACAAAAAGAAAAGGGTTAGAAAGGGGAAGGGTAATTTGGTAAAAAAATATAAAATTAAGGGTATTCCAGGGAATACCCTATACCCCTATGTAGCTTCCCCAAACATAATCGTTGTAATAGATCAATAGGGAGGTATTTGAGGGCCCTCTTAGATACCCAAGGTTTGGCTCTCCCATTTATGCATGTAGCTGTTCAGCCAGTGTATCAACCTCATAGGGTTCATGTTCCTGAACATCATCCTCATCGGGTTCCTGTGCTCGAACATCATCCCAAGACGAGGATGCATGAGACAGGTGACTCCTCAGAGATGAAGTGGTTCCTCCTGCAACTTTCTCTCACGGTACTCGACCCCGTCGTTGATTCCTAGTATCTTGTTCATCTCTCTCACGCTAAGCAGAGACAATCTGGCTTAGTCTACCAAGTCTCAATCAGGCATTTTGGTTCTCAGCCATTTTCTTGAAAAAATAACAATTACTCAAGTAAGGAACAAGTTTAAAGAAAATTAATTAAAAAAAATAACCCAGACATTATTTCAGATGTTCATATCTGAAACCATTCAGAGGGGATCTCGGATATGCACATCTGAAAACACCTGCGACTGCCATTTTTCGAGCAGTTGCAGTTTGTTGCCCTAAATCACCTAAAAACTTCATTTTCACACCCAAACATCCACATTTTACAAGTTATACTTCAACCTAATGAATTTAATTGATTTTAAATAACCTATTATACACATGCAAAGTAAAACAATGGATTCATAGAAACTTACCCAAATTCATAGCTTTGAAGTGTTGTTGAAATGGGTTGAAAATGTGTTTTTCTTCTTGAAAATTTGTTTTGGTCTTCAAATGAGTTGAAAGTTTTGCTCAAAATTTCAAAAGAGAGAGTTGGAATTTAGAGAGTTATGGGAAAGATATGTTTTGTTTCACAAATTTGTATATATTAATACGAATCGGATATTCATATCCGAACACCCTCTGTAATTAAATTTTGTGGTGGATTCAGATATGCATATCTGAAAACCCCCTGATGTATACTAAAAGGTTGATTTGGACCTGCATATCCAAATCTACCCCTATAAATATGTAACATGGTCAGTTCGGATATGCATATCCGAATTCAGGAGGTATTATAGGAATTTCTCCAGGAGCCTCTAAGAAGACATAAGGGTGCATTAAGATATCCCTTTTACATTGGCCTAGGCAGGAACATTAACCCAAACATAGTTGCTTTCTAATTCCAAAGTCCCCAAGCTTATACATTCATTTTGAAAACAGGAGAACAAAATTTCTACTTTACAAAAAGGGTGGAAGGATTAAAAATTTTCATATCCATTCCTTAATTGATATTAAGTATTCAAACAAAAGGGATGTGGTTCTAGTGGGCTTTGAAATAGAGAATCATATTAGTGGTTGGCTAAAAAAGGTTAAAAATAACAACATATTCTCCCTTGGTGTGTATGAATGAAACAATGAAGTAACCATACATAACTGTAAGCTCTAGATAATAAACACCAGCATGAATACTCACGTAGAATGAAAAAGTGTTTGGCTCAATACCTCACTGGTTATGATGTCTCACAATGAAGTAGGTCAACTTTTGTAAACTTCCCTTATGATTTCATTTTATTTTTTCCATTTGAAACCTCTTCCACAACCACCTTGTTAGTAAGGTACTTCTTATGACTAGATTTTTACACTGTAAAAAATTAATCGAACAAAAAACATTCATTAACTAAATGGAGGGTGCTGGCGTTTCAATCCAGAGAGAAGGCATCTTCTTATCAAACCATCAAACCCCAATTTGAATAATTACGAGTAATCCTAGAGATAATTGTTGGTATCTTTGAAAAACTTCTTCTTTTGCTACCATGTCAACTCTTCAGGGACAATGTTTGCAGATTTAAGATTTTTCATATCTATACACCATGGTCTTACATTCACTACAACCAAGTGTTTATCTCTAAACTCCTCCATAATGCTTATTCTCTTTTGAAGTTATAATGGGAGTTGTCCAACATTAAAAAGTGGTCAACCACCACATTTTCCACACCTTTATTTTCTTGTCCCAAATTCTAATTCTAGTTTCTTACTCTCCCTTTGTTATTATATACTTTAAAGCATCATGGTCATTGAACGCAATAAATTTTGATCAGATTTTTTTTTAAATGATGATTCATATATAAAAAAGAAAGGTGTTACAAAAACTATAGAGGAAAATCAACCAAAACCCTATCATAAGGACACAAACCTAAAGAAAGGCAAACTAAGCCTGCTCTTTAAAAAATCATCCCTTAAGAAAGAAAGGATGGAGGTAAAGTGAGTAGACTATGTTAGAGTAAGACCTATATTAGGAAGGACATCTGCACAACTATTACCTTCCCTAAATATATGAGAAACCAGAAAACTCCAATTACATGATGTATTTATACAATTCACCCATCTATTTCTAATTTGCCACAACACTTTAAACAGGGATTTAAAGGCATTGACCACCGCCAGCGAATCAGTTTCTAACCAAATATTATGCCAGTTTCTCTCATGAGCGAACTCAATTGCTAAAATAGCACCGAAAATTTTGGCCATGAGAGAGATGGCCGCACCTAAAAAAGAAGCATATGTTCCCAAAAAAAACCACCACCATTATTTCTCGTAATACCACCACCGCAAGCCGAAAGACTGGAAGAGGAAATCGAAGCTCCGTCACATTTGATTTTTATTCAGTCTGTAGGCAGAGGTTTCCAAATAACCTCAATGATATTCAAATCCCTTAGAGGATGAATAGTAAACTTGAATATTTTGATACTAACAAAATCATGCATATTCACATAATAAGCCTTTGAAGAATTCCCAGCCAAAGACACGACAGCAATAATAGAAGAAATGGAAGATGGAAAAGAAGTAATCCTGCTGTTAAGTCTCACCTTATTTATTGTTGTCCAGATAGCATTGAAAATGAAGGTAATAGCTACCATACTACAATTTTTCATTGAACGGAATACGGCCTTCTGCAAATGTCCTAAATATAGGACCAACCGAGAATGGGGGTAGAGATATTCACATTGCTTCCTAACCAATGCCAAAGCTTATAAGCATACACATAATCAAAAAACAGATGATTGTTTGTTTCTTCTTCCGTGTTGTACAAGTCACATTTGGAAGCAAACACAAAATTCCTACGTCTCCATTGCTCATCTATAGGCATTTTCTTATGTAAGAGTCTCCAAATAACAAAAAAATCGAGGGAGGAATTGACTTGGACCAAATCCAATGCCACCAATCCTTCTAAATTCCTTTTATCCGCTTAAACTCAAAAGCCGATTTGAAAGTTAAATCACCAGTCGGAGAGTGGATCCAAACTTTTTTATCTGGCCTAAGATCAAAAGGGATGCGACACTTGCTTATATACAACTGAAGAGGAACGAGAATGATATTTATAGCCTTTGTAAAATACCAGGCGCCATTAATAATGATGTTGCCAACAGTTTGATCCTCAATCAGATTCAGACCCGCCATACCAAAATACAGCGGCTCACTGCACCAACAATCAAACTAAAGGTTGATTGACGAACCGTTAGCAAGACAACACGAAGAATTATCAACAATACAAAACATATCTGATTTAGCGTTCGTCTAAATTGAAGAAAAAATATGATCCCTAATGATCCTATTCTGTCTAAAAACTCTCTGTCTGAGAAGAACAACCCAAGATTCAGAGGAATTTACAAGCTCCCAAGCAAGCTTAAAATTAGAAGCTTCATTAGGCTGAATAAGTAACCTAATTCCAAGACCCCCTCCTTTGTTGGGATACACATGCTACTCCAAGCCATAGAAACCACTTTGCTTTTAGAGGTTACCCCCCTCCAAATGAAACCCTTTATTGCCCGCTCAATGCGACGAATGAGAGAGACCAGCCATGCATAGATGGACATAATATGCGTAAGCATACCTTGAATGGTGGATTTCACCAACTCTACCCTCCGTGCAAAATACAAAAGAGATCATTTCCAAGAGGACAACTTATTGATGATTCTATCCGTAATAGGTTGCAAAAAGATGGCTTTCGGTTTTCCTTTGAAAATTGGACTCCAAGATAAGTAAAAGGTTGAGAGCCTATCTTTAAACCCCATGAAGCTGCAAGAATATTAAGCCTAGCAACGGACATGGAACCTCCAAAGATGAAATAATTGTTACGATTCACCACTTTCCCCTAAACGACACCATATTGATGAAAGGTAGAAATACGGACATTGACATTAGAATTTTACCTTTATAGAAAATAAACACATCATCATCATATAAGATATGAGAAGGAACCATGATGTTGTTTGGACCCTTGATTAACTCCAGCTTATGAAATGAAACTAGCTGAAGAAGCCTCCTGCTAAGCACTTCTCCAGCAAGGAAAAAAAGCAGCGGGGAGAGAAGGTCACCCTGCCTGACACCGCGAGAAAATATGAAAAAACCATTTAGAGCTCTGTTTATATTAATGGAAAGATGCACTGACTGAAGAATATTGTTGATCCATAAACAAAACTTATTGTCGAAACCAAACTTCTGAAGAACTTTTAACAAAAAACTTCAATTAAGCGTGTCGAAAGCCTTTAAAAGTCCACCTTGAAAGCCACATTGCCACACCAGGCTTTAGAATCCAAGAGATTAAAATCCTACCAGGCTAAGCTGATGCACTCATGGATATGCCTTCCATGAATGAAGCCATGTTGTTCCGGAGAAACAAGGGAGGGCATAATTGCTGCAAGTTTATCAGCTAAAATTTTAGAAATAATTTGAAATTTGAAATTTGAAATTTAAGACTGCGATAGGACGAAATTGATCTAATGTTGCAGCAGACTTGTCTTTAGGAAGAAGAACTATGGTATTAGCATTGAACCCGGGAAAAATAATATAGGAGAAAAATTTCTCTTAACAAGTACCATTTATAGTAACTCATTTATAGTTGTTGCACAATTTACTTTAAATTCGTTAATGATATTTCTAGCCAATAAATGGAAAATAGTCATTTTTCTATAGGTTTTCAAGTCAAGGTTAAAATCATTTATTTTCCAAAAACTAAGTCAAATCATGAAGGATTATACCAAGAGGAGGAATAATGCAGATGTTGTTCAGATTGATGTTACCTTAGATGAGGAAAGTTATGATAGTGTTGGAACACTGATGGTATCGAGTTTGAGAAATTTTCATCGCATACCCCTACAATTGTACTCGTACCCCAACATTTGAAGTTTTTGGACAAAAACGTCCTTCATATAAATAGTAAAATTTCAAAAAAAAATTCACTTTCCATTTTGATGCTCAAAAATTCTTCTCAAACACCCTGAGAATGGAACACATTTCAGAACAGTTTTACGCACTCTTCTGGTTTACAATTCGCACACTGGAACACTCCAAGTAAATCTTCTGGTTTTGTTTAATGCACCAGAACACATATGAAAACTCTTCCGATTTGGTTGTATTAGCCGAAGCACTTTTGAAAATTGTTCTAATTTTGAATGCGACACACAAGAACACTTTTGAAAACTGTTTTGGTAGACATTAGTAAATTGTTCTGGTACGTTAGATTTTTTTATCCAAACTCGGAAAATTTTATTAAAGCCTTCGGGAGCTCTTTTCTTAAAACCAGAAGTCATGTTCGATGTGTTCCGGTTCTTACAAATACATACTGGAATTCTTCTTGAAAGTCTTCCAAAATTGCTGCGTAGGGGTCCAATTTTCAGAATAGTGAAAAATAAAATGGTTAAATGGTTAAAAGTATCAAAGGGTAAAATTGACATTTTTGAAAACTTATAGGGGTAAGGTAGAATTGTAGGGGTATGAGGTAAAATTTTCCGAGTTTGGATGCTGAAAATAGTTTGGTCATGGACTCATGTTTATCTTATCATATATGTCCAAAAAATAATACTTTGAGACTTTTAAGCTAGAGGAATATGGATTAGTTCTCCTTGATGACAACAAGGCTTGAATGTTAATTGTATTGGTATGGTAAAATTTAAAATGTTCAACTATTGTGAGTTCCTTCTACATAATGTGAGGTATTTTTCAGAGCTAATGTGAAATTTGTTATTCATAGACATGTTTGGTGATATAGACTATTGTACTAGAGTTGAACATGGGGTGTTCAATATTTTTATTTTAAAGTGATTAATGTCATCTAAAATATGTGGGTTATATGTTCTAGATGGTTCAAATGTTGTTTTTTATTCATCATCAATTAGTGAAAACTTTCATGATTGAGGCCAAGGCATGGTAGACTCTCTGAGGTTTTTATAGATCATTTAATGAGTTTTGTAGGAGACACGTCATAAAAACTCATTTGATCACTGAGTTTTTGTTGAGTTTCTAGGGTATGGTTGCGGCCAAAGAAACTTACTTGGTTGGAAAATGGCCATACACAAGAACAAACTTCTAGAAATGTTTGGAGCTTTGGAATATGATATGGATTTATGTGCTTGCATGTAAAACTATTTTTAGATGTTCATGGTGGTTTTGATGATATCAACACCTAACGTCAATGGCATTCAGAGAAATCCCTGATGATCTCTAATGAAGAAACCTCTAACTATGGTGAGTATCGTAGAATTTATATCAAGTCTCATAAGGAGAAAAGTTAAGTTTGAGATGAAGTGTCAAATAAACGATGAATCAAGTAGAGGAACTTGAAACTTCAAGATTGTGAAAGAGAGGAAGAGTGAAAACTCGTCTAGTTATATGTCTGAGTAATTAGTGTATTGTAAAGGTATAAAGAAACTCTTAACACACTAAGTAAAATATCGCACACACATACTCAAATATATTTTGGAGTCTTTCTCATCATATAAAATCACCTGAAAAATGTTTTATGAGTGTACCTAAGTGATTACTAGCTTGTTTAAACCTTTAGGAGTGATATATGAACTAGATAACCGATTAACACATTAGAGTTAATATATTAACTCTTTGTAATTCCTACAAATCTTTTAAATAAGTTTCTAATTGATTAGATACGAAAGATTTTAAAACTTTTCATATTTGACATATCTAATCGAATAAACTTAGGAATTAATCAATTAGGAGCCTTAAAAATCTTATGCATGATTTTACTTTTTGAGACATATTTTATCCTATAAATAGATGATTTTATCTTCATTCCAAAGTATACCAGAATTTGTTTTGAATCCTATTTTCTCACATTCTACTTTTTTCCCCTATTAAATCACTAAAGTTGTCTTAATATCTTGTGAGTGAAAAGTATTTGTGAGAGGTCGATTGTACTAGTGTCTATGTTTCAGTTGTTCTTCATCAAGATTGTGAATATTGTAACATCCCCTTTTCCCATAAGGATAATTATATCAACATATATGAAATATATCAGAGTCTACACAATGGGATGTCACATGATTCAAAATTTCATAAAGTCTCAAATAACTTTATTACTTAGTTTATTTATAACAATCAACTAGCAGCGAAATTATTTAGTTTAATTCTCTCCCATGACATCAAGCCTCAATAATAACAATAAAACTCCACAAACATGTGGTCCATCATAAGCATAAAAGTATGATATGTAAAAAATAAAATAATACAAAAATATAACAAATTCCCAAATCCCGTGTTACGTATCAGAGCGACTCATAAGACTCGATCATGTAACACTTTCTTAAAGCATTACTCGGATACCTGATTACCTGTACTCCCGAAGAGTACAGACACAACAACACAAAAGGGGTGAGAATTACATTCAATAAATACACGGTGAATATCACATGCTAAGGAGTAGTAATTCACATAATTCACACATCATATAACACTTCACGATGTAACACATCATTCACATCATACAACATCAATTCATTAATGATGCAATGTGATGAGACCGACATCAACTTAATGCATATGGTACCATCAGGGTGTAAGCCCCCAACATAGCTCTAATTTGGAAACAACATGGCATAGGCCCTCAACATAATGCCATTACAGGCCAACAATAGAGCATAAGCCCTCAATAATGAAATGCATGCAACATCGACATACAACAACATAAATTACGCAACCATATGGCATAAGCCTTCAACAATATGCCAATTCAGACCACCAAAATTATCATAATCATACCACATACATCATAGTATCCACAGTCCATCATAGCACACATATCATCCTAATCTATTTCATATTAGTCTAACTCTCCTTATCCTAAGTATTGTAAATAACCATTCTCTTACTCATTTTATTTCACCTAAATGTAGTCTGTTTCATTGTCTATCCAACACTTTGAACGACGCATCCATCGGGGTCCTAAAACTCAAGTTATAGCATTTTAAAGAAAATTTGTACCTCCATTCGTCGCCTAGCGACATCCCTCGTCGTCCGACGATGCTAATTTCAAGTCACCCTTCGCCCAACGATGCTAGACGCGACACATTATAGAAACATTCATCTTTCCACCTCTCCATCACTTCTTCATTCGCTTGGAGAAACTCCATCGCCCGACGACACATCCTTTGTCGCCTGACGATCCTGCGTGAACAGGAATTTCGTGTTGCGATTTCTGCATAAAACCAGTCGAATTTTCCTCCGTTTTGGGAAATTGTAACCTTCAAATTCTGATCTAAAGTAGTATTTTTACACATAATAACCTATGTACTTCATATACCTCATTGATCTATCATCCTGTAACAATTTTTTACATCTAAATCTTCATTATTTGTCATATTTCTAACTTATAATTCCTAGATTGGGGCTTCATGGAAACATCACAACAACAACAATTGTCAACAAGAATTACAACATAAACATCACAAGATTCAAAATTTCATGTAGAATCATATACAACAACATTAATCAACCAAAAAAAAGAATCATACATCAATTATGCCAAAAAACAACTTAAAGAGGGAAAGAGACTCTCACTACTCTCTCATGTTATAATCACCATTTAGAGAATTCACTCACTCCCCTTATCTTAGTTCGAAGCTTTGATCCTTCAAAATTTATGGAATCTTTCTTGCCCCAGCTCTTCCCTTCTCCTCTGTTTTTTTGTTCTACAATCGTTCTGTTTTTCCCCTTCTGTTCTCACTTCCTTGTTTTTCTAATAATAATCTCTAGACCTTAATACTTTAATCAATTAAACAATTATTTAATAAAATAATATGAACTCTATTATTCTACTAACAATTCTATTTAATTGTTATAAAATAATAATAACTCTATTATTCAATCCAAATAATACTAATAGGCCAATTATCTCTCTCACCCTTATGTTTCTATGCACCTCTATCATCTGAACTTCTATAGTTTCTAAACCCTCTACTTCTCGCAATTTGCATCACAACACATCATAAAATTCACCAACGCGTAAAATACACAACATCATCTAGTTATTTTAAATAAAATAATGTTAACTAAATCGGGGAGTTACAACTCTCCCCCACTTAGAATATTTTCGTCCTCGGAAGTTACCTGAGACAAATAACTCTTGATAAGCCCCTTACATTTTGCTCTATAATTCCCACGTTGCATTCTCTCCAGTAGCTCTTCCCCAAACTACTTTCACGAGAGTAATCTATATGCCTCTCAGTTTCTTTATTTCATGATCCTCGATCCTCACAAGTACAACTTCAAGAGTAAGGTTATCCCACACTTGTACATCATCCACCGGAATCACATGCGAAAGATCTGAAATATACTTTTGTAGTTACGATACATGGAACACATCATGCACATTTTACAGATTAGGCGGCAATGCCACTCTATATGCAACACTCCATACTTTCTCTAAAATTTGATAAGGGCCAATAAATCAAGGAGTCAGTTTCTCCGACTTCAGAGTACGGCCTACACCGGTTACCGGAGATACTCTCAGAAACACATGGTCTCCCTCTTAAAACTCAAGGTCTTTCCTCCTCTTATCATGGTAACTCTTTTTTTCTACTCTGCGAAGTCTTCATCTTTTCTCGAATTAACTTCCCTTTCTCCATAGTTTCTCGCACAATTTCAGGCCCGAGCACTACACTCTCACTAACACAAAGACGTTTTACACCTCCGACCATGCAATACCTCGAAAGGTGCCATACCGATACTAGAATGAAAACTATTGTTATATGTGAACTCAGTCAGTGGAAGACAACTATCTCATGTACCTCCTTGCTCAAGAACACAAGCTCTCAACAAATCCTATAACGATTGAATAGTTAACTTTGTCTAACCATATGTCTGTGGGTCATACGCGAAACTCAATTTTAGCTTAGAGCCTAACACATCTTGCAAACTCTTCCAAAAATCAGAAGTAAACCTCAGATCTCTGTCGGATACTACGCTTGACAGAACACCGTGTAGCTTTACA
Organism: Vicia faba; assembly: GCA_948472305.1. Taxonomy (NCBI): domain Eukaryota; kingdom Viridiplantae; phylum Streptophyta; class Magnoliopsida; order Fabales; family Fabaceae; genus Vicia; species Vicia faba. Next base: position 168,941,196 of record OX451739.1, read on the forward strand.
ATTATGCAGAGATAAATCTTCACTAACTTCGGCATAGGAAAACGGATATTAATCAAAATTAAATAATTTTTTTTATCTATCAACAATCATCCAAATCGCATCATGCCCTCTTAAAGTATTTGGCAGCCCCGTCACAAATCCCATCAATTTGATATCCCACTTCCATTCTGGAACATCTAGCGGTTCTAACAATCCCGCAGGTTTCTGATGCTCGACCTTCGACTTCTGGAAAATCAAACACGCGTACACAAACCGTGCCACGTCCTGTTTCAATACAGACCACCAAAATAACCTCTTCAAGTCATGATACATCTTAGTAGCTCCTGGATGAATACTCGAACTACTCATATGACTTTCTTCCAAAATCATCTTTTTCATTTGTACATCATCAGGAATACAAATTATGTCGTAGGATCTCAACACACCTTGGGCATCTACTTTAAAATTACTATCCTCTGACTGGTTACTCACAACCATCAAGTCTACCAACTTCACATCTAGTTTTTGAGCTTCTTTAATATTATCCAAGAAATTGTTGTTAATCTTCAACATTTCCAACATCACACTCTACGATGTCACTTACAGACTAAAGTCATATCTCTGAATTGCTCAATCAACTCCAACTCTCTAACCATCATAGCAGACATATGTAAAGTCTTTCAAACTCAAAGCATCGGCCACAACATTAGCTTTACCTGGATGATAGTTTAAGCCAAAGTCCTAGTCGTTCAACAGTTCTAACCACTTGCATTGTCTCATATTCAATTCCTTCTGATCAAATAGATACCGCAAGCTCTTATGATCACTAAATATTTCAAATCTTGAACCATAAAGGTAATGCATCCAAATCTTTAGCACAAACACTACTGCGGCTAGTTCCAAATCATGTGTAGGATAATTCATTTCATGAATCCTCAATTGTCTCGATGCATACGCTACTACCTTGTCATTTTGTATGAGCACTCCACCCAAACTCAATTTACAAGCATCACAATATACGACAAATGATTCTTTAGGATTAGGTAATATCAAAATCGAAGTCGTCTTCAATCTCTTCTTCAGTTCAACAAAACATTCATCACATTGGATGTCTCATACGAATGTTCTGCCTTTACAAGTCAACTGAGTTAGCGGAAGTGTTAACTTAGAAAAACCCACAATAAACCTCCTATAATAGCCAACCAATCCCAAAAAGCTTCTAATCTCCGTAACTGATTTTGGAGTTTCCCACTGTAATACTGCATCTACCTTGGACGGGTCTATAGAGATTCCACCACCTGAAATAACATGACCAAGAAAATTAACTTTCTCTAACCAAAACTCGCACTTGGACAACTTCACATATAGCTTCTTCTCCTTTAACACTTGCAATGCAATTCGCAAATGCTCAACATGTTCCTCTTCTGATTTGGAATATATTAAGATATCGTCAATGAATACTACCACAAACTGATCCAAATAAGTATGAAAGATGCGGTTCATATACTCCATAAACACACCCGGCGCGTTAGTAACACCAAAAGACATCACTGAATATTCATAGTGTCCATACCAAATCATGAAAGTTGTCTTCTGAATATCGTCACTCTTGACTCGAATTTGATGATAATCCGACCTCAAACCAATCTTATTAAACATGTGTGCATCTACCAATTGATTCATCAAATTATTTATTCTCGGAAGTGGACATTCTCAAATAAATTATTCATTCCCACTCGATATATATATATATATATATATATATATATATATATATATATATATATATATATATATATATATATATATATATATATATATATATATATATATATATATATATATAGAAGAGCATACTCTAAAATCTGAAGCTTACGACAACCAACCAATAACTCTTGAGGATTTTAAGATATTCCTAATATCATTTAAGATGTCCAAAACTCAAACACATTAAAGTAACATAAAATTATTCTTAATAAAAAAACTGCAAATTAGAATGTTACAACAATTACAGTTTCTCACATATTCATTAGCCAAAGCCAAAATAATTGTTGACAGTTACACTAATACTTGATCCATTTTTGAAGAACATGGCTATTTGAACATATAATATTAATGCTATAGATTTAATATAATAGTGTTATAGATGAAGAACATGTGTATTACTGTGTACATTGTTATGAGAAAATTGTGTGTTTTATTCTTTATAATATTATATGTATATTAATATATGTATGGTGATAAATACACACAAATATAGATAGATATACACATATCTATATGAAGATGGAACAAATTCTCATATGACTTTATCAAGCATCTGACCAAAAAACTTCCAATTGACCCCAATCTTTCTCAGGCACACCCAAACCCTTCCAAACAGCAGCAGAACCATCCACAATATTATTCAAACAAGGAGGCTGAAAAGCATGCGTAGCATCACACCCTTTAGTAGAATCACACTCATCAACAACCAAAGCCTTCACCCTTTTTCCATTCCCAAATATAACAATCTTTTTCAAACACCTCTTGTGATTGTTTAGCCAACCAGTTGATAATGCTACAACAAGTGTGCTGTCAGAATGAAAATGGCTGTCACATGCTGATGCTGATCCTCCACTTCCACCTCTCTCAAAGCTGTTCAGTGTTAATGTTGCTTTTGTGTGACGTGACACTTGTGGTGAACACTGGAAGGTTGTGTAGGGTTTTCCTGGTTTGCAGCAACTAGATTCTTGACCTCTATTGCATTGTCCTGATTTTAGATGTTTTCCTATTATTCTTCCACTTGGTTTGCATGTGGAAGCTTCAATGCTTAGGTAAAAAGTTGATATGATGGTTAGAAGAAAGATCATCGTGATTTGAATAGAGTTTGAACACATTTTGACACCCTTCATTTTGTTTTATTTTTCTCTTTTCTTCTTCTTGCTCTTAAAATGATGGTGTGATGTAGAGTTCAGCCAGCATGGTATTTATAGCGACATAAAGTTCAAACAAATTTAACAAGTTTGTATTTTTCATTAAGTCCAATGGCGAACTTAGTTAGGTGGAACATATGGGTTTGCCACCGATTAGTAAAAGATATTAACTTTTTGAGAATGAGTTAAAACATTATGTGGCTGATTAAATGAAATTAACTTGAGTTTAACGAAAAGATATGTTAAAATCTTGATATTACCACCAGAGAAGAAAAAAAGTATTTAGACAATTAAAAATAAACATGTGTCGAGCACACAACCTATTTTTTTTTTATAAGAAAGAGATTTTATTAATATGCAGATATATAATATGAGTGAAATAGATAATTTTATCTGTGAGTATAAAAAATACTACTATGATCTAGATAAAGAAACTAGAAAAGTATATAGAGGAGTCTTCATATCTAAGTTACTATATCCCCTTAGTTCAAGAATAAGAGATATATGGAAATCTCAACCAATAAAATTAGGAGATAGCTTATGAAGAATCATTCAAATTCTATATAATAAATTATATAGACAATGTATAAAAAAACACAAGAGCTAAACAATTAGGTAGAGGAAGAACTTCATTGTTTCCTAAACAATTAGATAGATCTATTCTTCAGAAAAAATAGACATATATCAAAATTAAAATTGAAAAAGAAAATAAAGAGATTGAACCTATATAGATACAGGAGGAAGTATTTGTATGGCAACTAAAGTGTTATTTAATAAATAGGAAAGATTAGAAAAACCATTAAAGATTCAAATAGCATATGGATCAATACACCCATTAAATTGGATAGCTACAAGAATTAATTTAAATATTCAAAATAAATTATTTATAATACCTACAATATACTAACAAAAAATGGGGTTAGATATGATAATAGCAATAATTTCCTACGATTATATGTACCTTTTTGTCGGTGAGTATATATTGATTAAAATCCCGTATATTAAGGGAAAACAATTGAAAGAAATAATAGATATGTATCATTCATTCCTCACAAACAATTTATTCAAGGAAATAATCAGAATTCTATTGAAAATCCACCTAATACTACGATGAATTTCGACCAATAATGATGATTAGTTATGAGAAAAACAAATAATAAAAGACAAGATAAATATTTCTGCAGAGTTTCTCTCTGCCCACAAACTGTGGAAAAACTTTCTTAATCACTTGCAACTGTAAATTCTGTGATTACAATGAATTGTCTTGCTTGACTTACTTTCAAAATAGGGGTTACTCCCTCTATTTATAATTGAGCTTACACCCTAAGCCCAAGGCCCAAAATATTTTTTTGTTACTAAATCAAATCTAATCAAATCTATTCTAGACTTAAATCAAATCTATTTAAATCTAAAACAAATCAAATCTTCTTTGACACATATGAATTACAATTTAACACACCACCTAATTCATTGTGTCTAAACTGTCTATGTTCATCATGGCCCTTAGCTTTCTGAATACTTCGACTTGCACTCCTTTCGTCATGATGTCTGCAATCTGATTCTCAGTTCTGCAGTGTTCCAAATTCATCTTCCCATCTGCTACCTGCTCTCGAAGATAATGGAACCTCATTTCGAAGTGCTTACTTCGACCATGTGCTATTGGGTTCTTTGCCAGATTAATAGCTGACATGTTGTCTATCTTCATGGTAATTGCTCCATGATCTTTCCCTGTTATCTCTTCGACCAAGTTCACCATCCAGGTTGCTTGACATGCACAAAGAGAAGCAGCTATGTATTCTTCTTCGCATGATGATAATGTCACTACTGGTTCTTTTCTCGAATTCCAAGCAATTGGTGCACCACCTAGCATAAACACATATCCTGCTGTTGACTTTCGATCTTCAGCATCACTACACCAACTCGAATCAGTGTATCCCACTAACTTGTATTCTTTTCCTTTATCAACTGCAGGAAACAAAATGCCATAATCGAAAGTTCCTTTGAGATACCTTAGTATCCTCTTCACTGCTGCTAGATGTGATACCTTTGGCTTCTGCATAAATCTACTTACCATACCTACACTGTATGCTAAGTCAGGCCTTGTATGACAAAGGTATCTCAATGATCCAATAAGTCTTCTGTATTGGGTTGGATCAACATCATCTTCATCTGCATCTTTCGATAGTTGCAGTCTTGGTTCTGCAGGTGTCGAAGTTGAGTTGCATTCTTCCATCTCAAACCTCTTGAGAATTTCTCCTACATATCTTCTTTGATGCATCATCAAACTTCTACTGCTCTTGTAGAATTCGATACCAAGGAAATATGAAATCTCACCCAAATCAGACATTTCGAATTCCTTACTGAGATCACCTTTGAAGTCTTCGATCTCACTCTTGCAGCTACTTGTTATCAACAAATCATCTACATAGAGACATAGTATAAGGAATTTACTCTTGCTTCTTCTTACATATACTCCATGTTCAGTTGTGCACTTCAAAAATTCCTTCTCCCTTAGAAAAATATCAATTTTCTTATTCCAAGCCCTTGGAGCTTGTTTCAATCCATATAGGGATTTATGTAGCCTGTACACCTTTCTTTCTTCGTCATGTTTCACAAACCCAACTGGTTGTTTAACATAGACTTCTTCATCTAAGGGTCCATTTAGGAATGCACACTTCACGTCCATCTAACATATGTGCCAACTGTTTATTTCTGCTAGACCAACAACCAACCTGATTGTTTCGATCCTAGCAACAGGTGGAAAAACTTCTTCGAAGTCTATTCCTTCTTTCTGTAGAAATCCTTTCGCCACAAGTCTTGCTTTGTGTCGAGTTACTTCACTTTTCGAATTCGTTTTCACTTTGTATACCCACTTGACATCAATTACCTTCTTGCCTTGAGGCAATTCGACAAGTGACCAAGTGTTGTTGTCTTCGATAGACTTTACTTCTTTGTTCATTGCTTTCACCCACTTCGAATCTTTTAATGCTTCAGCTGCATTAACAGGTTCGACATCTGCATAGAAAGCATAATGTACCAGCTCACATTCATTATCTATTACATCATCTGACGTAATCACACAATCTTGCAATCTTGCAGGCATGCGTCTTTTTCTTTGAGGTCTGCTTGTACTTGGTATTTCTGCTGGTTCCTCTTGTCGAACTTCTCTTTCGACTTGAGTTTCTGGCTCTTCGAATAGGATTCCCACTGAATCTTTCTTGACATTTGCAGTCCAATCCCATTCTTTAAACTCATCTATGATCACGTCCCTGCTGATCACAATCTTCTTGCTCTTTGGATCGAACAACTTGTAGCCTCCTGTCGAATGATATCCAACTAGAATCATTTGACTTGACTTATCATCAAGTTTTCTTCTCAACTGATCTGGCACATGTCTATGTGCAATAGATCCAAATACCTTCAGAGACTCAAGCTAGGTTTCACACCAGACCAACATTCTTCTGGAGTAATTCCTTCTAGCTTCTTTGTAGGACATCTGTTCAAAATGTATGTTGCAGTCGAACAGCTTCACCCCAGAACTCTTTAGGTAAATTCTTGCCTTTCAACATACTTCTCACCATATTCATGATGGTTCGATTTTTCCTTTCTGCAATACAATTTTGTTGTGGAGTATAGGGTGGCACCACCTCATGCACAATCCCTTCCTTTTCACATAATCTGTCGAAGTCTTTAGACACATATTCTCCTCCACCATCAGTTCTCAAAACTTTGAGCTTTCGACCACTTTGTCTTTCAACCATAGACTTAAACCTGGTAAATACTTCGATCACTTCACTTTTCTTCTTGATCAGGTAAGTCTATAACTTTCGACTGAAATCATCTATGAATGTAACAAAGTATTTGTTACCTCCCATCGAATCCACCTGGATTGGTCCACATACATCAGAGTATATGACTTCAAGACTAGCCTTCGATCTGCTTCCTGCATCCTTGCTGAAGCTATTCTTGTGTTGCTTCGCCTGCACACATTCTTCACATACTCCGTTTGGAATATCAATTTCAGGCAATCCTGAAACCATATTTCTTTTCTTCAAATCTCTGATGTCTCTGAAGTTGAGATGACCTAGTCTATAATGCCATATCCATTCATCTCTGCTAGCTGCAGTCGAAAGGCACTTGTGCTCCATCACATTTAGTTTAATCTTGAAGGTTCAATTCTGAGACATAGGAGCCTTCAAGATTAATCTCCCATTTACATCAACGACTCTCATCAACTTATCTTCGATTGACACTTTATAATTCTTTTCGACCAACTGCCCTATACTTAGCAAATTTCTCTTCATGCCTGGTATGTACAATACATTTGAAATTACTGACTTCTTGCCATCTTTCCTCATGATCATAACATCACCAATACCTTCAGCTGCTAGGATATTGTCATTTGCAAATTTTACCATATTTTTCATTGAGGGTTTTATATTGACGAACCAGTCTTTCCTTCCAGACATATGTGATGAACATCCTGAATTCAAGTACCATTGGTCCTTGAATCTATCTTCATATTTTGTTGTGACCATCAGCATCATCTCTTCTTCTTCATGTTTTGTAAGCTTTGCATCACTTTCTTGATTCTTTCGTTTTTCTGGACAATCACTCGAATAATGACCATACTTCTGACAATTGTAACATTGAATGTGACTCTTATCAGGTTTTCGACCACCACCTCTTCCTCTATTTGCAACACCACCTCTTTGGTTGCCTTGGTATGGTCTTCTTTGATTCGACACGTCTCTTTCGATTTGGTTTCTTCTACCATTCGATTTGTTGTAGCCACCTCTACCTCTGTCGAAACACTTTTCTTTGCCTTTGGTCTCTTTTGTTGCATGTGCCTGCAAGGCCACATCACTCTTCGATTTTCCTGCAGCTCTTTCGTTCATTCTTTGTTCATGAGATTCGAGCGTCCCTTGAAGCTCTTCCTTTGTCAATTTCGATAAGTCTTTTCCTTCTTCTATCTCCACCACTATGTGGTCGAACTTAGGAGCTAAAGATCTCAAGATCTTCGACACAACAGCTCTTGTTGTTAACGCTTCTCCACATATCTTGATTTGATTTACAAGTTTTGTAACTCTAGTGAAGAAATCAGATATGTTTTCACTGTCTTCCATCTGAAGCAGTTCATAGGTCCTTTTGTGAGTTTGTAACCTCACTTCTTTCACCTTCTCAGCGCCTCCAAAAGACTTCTCAAGGATCTCCCAAGCTTCTTTTACAAATTTTGAATCACTAATCTTTTCGAAATTGTCTGGGCTGACACATTGATGAATTATAAATAATGCTTTATAACTCAGCTTCTCAGATTCTGTGTATTTCTTCTTTTCTTCTTCTGAAGCGTTTTCGCCACGCGCTTCGACTCCATCTTTTACAAGGTCCCAAAGACCTTGACACCTGAATAAGACTTTCATCTGTTTGCACCAATTCTCATAGTTGTCAACTTTCAGAATTGGTAGCGTTGCTGGATAGTTTGCATTCCCATAACTTGTCATCGTGAATTCTTCAATCGTTCTTGATTAACACTTCCCTTGAATCGAAACAAAAGCTCTTGATACCAGATGTTGGAAATCCACCAAATTCTATGATGAATTTCTACCACAATGACAATTTAATTATGAGACAAACAAAGAAAAGAAGACAAGATAAATATTTCTGCAGAGTTTCTCTCTGCCCACAAACTGTGAAAAAACTTTCTTAATCACTTACAACTGCAAATTTTGTGATTACAATGAATTGTCTTGCTTGACTTACTTTCAAAATAGGGGTTACTCCCTCTATTTATAATTGAACTTACACCCTAAGCCCAAGGCCCAAAATATCTTTTTGTTACTAAATCAAATCTAATCAAATCTATTCTACACTTAAATCAAATCTATTTAAATCTAAAACAAATCAAATCTTCTTTGACACATATGAATTACAATTTAACAAGCTCTTTAGATTAAAGCGTGGTGAAATATTATAGATTTAGTTCATATAAAATTACGTTATGCATTAGTTAATTTAGAATGAGAAAGAAAAAATTTTAAATATATTGAAGAACTATTAGATAAAGTAGGTAGTGAAAATACACTTGATCCTTAAATTAATAATAAAAATATGAAAATAGTTGAATTAAAACTAAAAGACCAAACTAAAGAAATCAAATATAAGTTTATGATATACACAAAATGAGATAGAGATGAATTTACTGAAGATATTAAGAAAATGTGTGAAAAAGAATTAATAAGACCATAAAAAAGTATGCATTCGGCACCAACATTATATGTCAAAAATAATAATAAAATTAAAAGAGGAAAGAGAATGATGGTAATTAATTATAAACAAATAAATAATGTTATGAAAGGTGATGCTTATTTTCTTCCAAGAAAGAATTTAATTATTGAAAGAGTTAGAAATATGAATTGGTTTAGTACTTTTGACTGCACATCTAGATTTTATCAAATAAGATTATCAGAAGAATTTAAAGCCCTAACAACATTTAGTTGCCCTCAAGACTAATATAAATGGAATATTCTTCCAATAGGAATGGAACAATTACCAAGTATTTTCCAACAAAGAATGGATTCTATCCTTAAAAAATTCAAGAATTTTTGTCTTATTTATATTGATGATATATTATTTTTTTTTTCAAATAAATATCTAAATAATCACTTTAAAAGTAGAATTAGTGCTTAGTAAGTGTTTAGAACATGGAGTAATATTAAGTAAGAAAAAAGCTACAGTAGTTCAAAATAAAATTTATTATTTAAGATTAGAAATTGAAAAAAAGGTAAAATAGTAATGCAAAAACATATATTAAAAAAAATTCAAAATTTTTCTACTAAATTGAACGACAAAAGAATTGTAAAGATTTCTTGGATTACTAACATATATTTTAAATGAATGTTTTATTAAAAATCTTGCAGCTGAAAGAAAATTACTTCAACAAAAACTTAAAAAAGATATTATTTGGTCATGAACCGAAGAAGACGAAATACTTACTACTAAATTAAAATATTTATGTCGGGATCTTCCAGAATTATATTATCCATCAAATGATGATCTAATTATTATTGAAACCGATGTATCTAACGGATGTTGGGGAGGTGTCATGAAGATAAAATTCCCTGGTCAAAAGAAAGAATTACTATATAGATATATGTCTGAAACCTTTTCAGACAGTGAAATTAATTATTCCACTAATGAAAAAGAAACATTGGCATTAATTCGGATGTTGGAAAAACATCAAATTTATGTTCTCGATAAAGATTTTATTGTTAGAACCGATTCTACTAGTATGTTGCACGTTTCAAAAATATCAATCATAAAGGAACTTACAAGCAAGGGAGACTTATAACATGGAAAATGAAATTAATCGAATATAATTACTCAATTACTCACATTAAAGACGAAAATAGCATACTTGCAGATATACTTTCAAGAGAATGGAATGATTCTCGGGAGAAATATTGAAGCAACAATTAGAATTAAAAGAAGCACTCAAAATTCATAAAATAAACGAGAAAGAATTAATTAGAAAGGAAGTGGAGTTAATTGAGAAAGAAATAGAATTTCTAAAATCTCATCTCAAAGGAAAAAATCCACTTGAAGAAATTAAATTGAAAGAACCCAATAAATGGTATGTGGTGTTGAATGGACCATTTCCAGGAATTTATGATGAATGGTATAAAGCAACCCTCCATTGTACAAAAATTTCAGGAGTTACATATAAAAGATATGCCACCAAGGAAAAGGATGAAAAAATAATGAATGATCACAAAGAATTAGAAAAATCAAGAAAAGAGATTTTTCTTGATCCAAACACTTTTTTTGAAACAGTGAGAAATAATGCACTCGAAAGAACATCGATGAAAATCTTAAGGAGAATTCCTTCTTCTTTAGATAATTTATCAATTATGTCTCGAAGAAAGCATGAAATTCAAGTAAAATTCTCTGAAGAAAAACTTAAAGAGAATCTCAAAAGACTTACTAAATAGACTGAAAAAGAAAATACAAATGAATTTTATATGATAGATAGAAAGCTTTTTGAAATAAAAACTATAATTACTTCCTAAGCATCTCAATTATTAGATTTTAATATGTTTCAATTTAGACTTATTGAAGGCCTTTATTTGAGTAAAAATCAGGAAGAAATCAATCTATTTTCATATAATTTTAAAGAAGCGGTTCAAAATTTTAAAAAGAATATTGCAACATAAAGAAATATTTATATGAAGTTTTACTCAGTTTAGCCGAATTTTATCACAAATCAACTGACAAAACATTTTGTCTTTATTGAAATAAATAATAATCAATTTCTTCTAAGAGATGAATCCAAAGAGAAAATGTATGATGAAGATCAATTAAATAAGATTTTATCCAATCAATTTTCAAATATATTTTTCCAATGTCAAACTATTGGAAAGAACTCATAGGTAAAAGTATTATCCAAAACATCCAATATCATACTATTAAGCAAGACAAGTGGAAAGCATTAAAGGATAGAGATGTTCACTTATTGACCACTTTTGAGTTGCCATTCTATGCATTTAATATGGAAACAATGAATTATAGTCCAAGTGTACTCAATTATTTGTGTTCTATCATAAATAAGAATGAGAACCATGAATTATAGTCCAAGTGTACTCAATTATTTGTGTTCTATCATAAATAAGAATGAGAACCATGCATGTAAGTGATGTTTCCAAGAAAAGGATGTTGTAGAAATTATCAAGTGACTAGAGAATTCTATGTGTCTTAATGGAGAAGATAAGAATGAAGCAATGATGGATGGCTAAGTGAGTTGTCATGTAGTTTTTTAGTGTTATAAAATAATGTAGTATTCTAGATGAATAGTATTATAAATTATTGTAATAAGAAAATAATATTATAATATATTTTTAGTTTTATAAATAAGTTATTCTACAGTGGTATGAAGCAAGTTGTAGAAAATACCACTTTGTGTAAATTTCTTTTAAGAGCTAATCCATTAGGTTTTAGCTTGGCACTCTTTGTGCTTTGTTCTTATCTTTCTTGTATCAAAAAACTACTATCAATAAAAGTTGTTCCTACTCATTCAAGAATCATTCAATTACTTATATATACATATTTATTAATAAATCATCTCACATAAAATTATGGAAGCAGCAGTGAACTGAAAATTCCGACTTAATAAAAATTATGATCAGATATAATTACTTTGCTTACTTACTTTTTATTTAGTATTACATTTTTTTTTTAAATTAATCTACATATTTAACATGATAAAAATAAAAAAAGAAATAATAAGTGATTTAGAACACTTACATATTAGCGAAGAAGATGAAAATCATGAAGGAAGTATTTTAATAGATCCAACCTTATTTTAAAAAATACAAAAAGAAGATTTAAATTTAACTAAGGATGCAAATATGAAGAGAAAAGAAAGAATTGGTGGAATAATGAAAAGATTTAACCAAAAAGATAATATTATAAATTATGGTAAAATAATTAATGAAACACCAACTGACATAACAGATGTCCAAAGACATATTATTAGATTATACATATTGTACATAGTCCTTATATACTTTACTTTGTGTATAGTCCAGTTAGCTTACTTGTCTTTTATCTACTGGGCTCAATACTTGTATATATAGCCTTATCCTGTAACTACCAATCAAGCAATTGAATAACATCATTGTTACCGAATTTGTATTTTGTTAGTTAGTTTGAAGTCATTAAACTCGATTTTCCTTAATTAATTGAGTCTTTGTGTCTTATTTTGATAGAATAGCCATTAATTGCAACTTGTATTTAACTATTGGTTATTTCTTTTATACTTATCAATGTCAGGAGAAGTTAACAGAAGCTCTATCTGAAGAAGAGAGACAAGACCTTGGTCCCACAAACATATTATTTGAGGCTCTTAATCTCCCAAACTACTCTGGACGTGTTAGGACTTATGGTTTTGGGGTATGTTCTAGGGACATATTACCACGCCAAAATCGCCCCACACAAATGGATTTTGAAAAATTGTATGGCTTTTGTAATTCACTCAAAAGTAGATTGGAGGTGCTAGAGAGAGAAAAGATTGAGAGAGATAAGTTGGATAGAGAGAAGCTAGAGAGGCAACAAACTGAAGAAGTGGAAGAAAGGCAACAACCTAAACAAGTGTCAGAGAGGTTGCAACAACCTGAAAAAGTGGCACAGAGGCAACACCTTGAACAAGTGGTAGAAAGGAAACAACCAGAAAAAGTAGCTGAGAGTTGACTACCTAGTGATAAAGGTTTTTTGGTGTTTTGTTTAGAGAATTTGATTGTATGTTTTTGGATTTGGATTGAAGTACTCATAGATGGGCATCTACAAATTTGGCTATGCAAACGCCCTCTTAATATTCTATATGTTATGATATTTGGAAACAATAGGATTTGGTAATTTAAAATGTTATTTGGTATTTGATGGATCATAATATATATGCAATGAGTAACTTAAAGCGTTATTTGTGTTGAATTGAATATAGTTATTTTATATTTACACAAAAAAAAATGATTGTGTAAGAAAAAATATTGTACTGTACTTATTAAAAATATTGTACCAAATATGTACCATTTATTAGCACTTTATTTGAAAGCGCTATCAAACATATGTTATATATTAGCGCTTTTTGTTTAGAGTGCTATAAAAAAATAAACAAAAAACATGCAAAATACTGACTTTGATAGCACTTTAATTAAAACGCTATTATAAATTGGTACTTTAATAGCGCTTTTAAAGTGCTATTAAATAAGAAATATTTACAATAGTGGTGCGGTTAATAGCACTTTTAAGCGCTATCAAAAACAAAAAAAAAGCGCTATTAAATAGCTTATTTGGCGTATTGAATAGATTTTATCTTCTTATCCAATGGCCTATTTTATCTTCTTCTCAAGTTTGTTATTCTGTTACGATTTTCTTGCCATAATCAACATGGTATTAGAGCTTCAAAAGCTCTCGTAGCCATTGATTTGTCCCTTTTCTTTCTTCTTGATTCTTATCTTGGAAGCTCTCTTCTTCGATCATTTATTTGTTTTACCTTCATCTATCTTCATCTAATCTTCTTGTTTCTTTCAATGGCAAACCAGAGCTACACCGATTTCGCAACCAACTTTGTAAATCCATACTACCTTCATCCAAATGAGAGTCATGCGCTCGTCCTTGTTTCACCGTCTCTTACTAATAAGAATTACAACACCTGGTCCCGTTCAATGCAGATTGCTTTGATCTCCAAGAACAAAGAGAAGTTCATTGATGGAACTCTCACCAAGCAACCTGTCTCTGATCCGTTGTACGCTTTGTGGATTCGTTGCAACACCATGGTGCTCGCGTGGATTCACCGATCGATTTCATAATCTATAGCTAAATCTGTCCTTTGGATTGATAGCGCTGCCGGTGTATGGAAGAATCTACAAGTTAGGTTTTCTCATGGCAACATCTTCCACATTTTTCTTATTCAAGAGGACATGTACAAGTTTCGTCAAGGTATGCTTGATGTTTCTAACTATCTCACGCAATTGAAAGTCATGTGGGATGAATTAGAGAACTATCGACCCATTCCTATTTGTTCTTGTACAATTCCATGTTCTTGTGGTGCTATTGCATCTATTAAGACGTATAGGGAACAATATTATGTCATTCGTTTTCTCAAAGGATTATCAGAAAAATTTGCATACTCAAAGTCCCAAATTATGATGATGAATCCTCTCCCCAATATTGAAAAAGCTTTTTTCACTTGTTATTCAGCAAGAAAGAGAAATGGATAGTTCTGCTGCTGGTATTGTTTCATCTACAGATTCCACTGAAGAAGTCTCTGCTCTTCAGGTTCAAACACACTCAGGAAATTCTGGTGCTAAATCTGGTAATAACAATTATCGTGCTAAGTATCAAGGTTCTAATGCTGCAAGGGGAAATTCCAGATTGTGCACACATTGTAACAGGACGAATCACACGATTGAGACATGCTTTCTTAAGCATGGATTTCCACCAGGTTATCGACCTAAGGGAAAGAATCAAGGGAATCCTCAATCTTGTTCACCTGCTGCATCTATTTACAATGCTTCTGAGTCTTCTCCTACGAGCTCCACTACATCCTCGTTTGGTTTCACTAAAGACCAGTATGAAAGAATCATAGCATTACTTCAATAATCCAAGCCCAACCATGCAGCTAACTCAGTGTCAACCTCACCTTTTGTCTTGAATTCTCATTCCTCCAATGTTGCTGGTAAGAATCCCTTCCTTTGGATCTTAGATATTGGTGCCACTGATTATTTTTCTTTCAATCTTTCCTCTTTTACTGATCATAAATCTATAGTTCCTATACCTGTAAATATGCCTGATGGTTCACAAGTTCTTGCTTATATATCTGGTACTGTTATCATATCACCTTCCTTAACCATACACAATGTTCTTTATGTGCCTAGCTTTCAAGTTAACCTGATCTCTGTAGCAAAGCTTGTTGATCATAATCAATGTTTTGTTCATTTCAATGCTAATGCTTGCCACATTATGCAGAATCATTCCAAGGAAATGATTGGTATAGCTAACTTGCACAGAGGGCTCCATGTGCTTGATTCCACTCCTCATCATTCTTCTGCAAATAAATCTACTACTCATACTTCTTGTAATTGGTGGCATTTGCGCTTAGGTCATATTTCCAATATAGGCTTACAAATTGTTTCTAAGTTTTTTCCTTTCATTACATGTAACAATTACAATGTACCTTGTGACTCTTGTCACTTTGTTAAACAAAGAAAACTTCCCTTTCCTAATAGTACTTTTATGTCTCCTGTTCCTTTCAATATTCTACATGCTAACTTATGGGGTCCATATTCCACCATTTCTACTTCAGGCCATAAATATTTCTTAACTCTTGTGGATGATTACTCAAGATATACTTGGGTTATATTTCTTAAAACTAAAGACCAAACTAAAACAAGCCTCATCAATTTTATAGCCTATATTAAAAACCAGTTTCAAACAACCCTTAAATGTCTGAGATCTGATAATGGAACTAAGTTTATAGCTTTATCTGATTTGTTTTCTTTCAAAAGGCATAATACATCAAAAGACATGTGTTGAGACACCCCAATAAAATGGGGTGGTTGAAATAAAACACCAGCATATACTCAATGTAGCTAGATCCATCTTTTTCCATTCCAATGTTCCCTTAACTCTATGGAATTTTTGCATTCAACATGTTGTCCATATTATTAATAGACTACCCTCTCCTATTCTTCATTCAAATGTCCTTATGAACTCCTATTCAAATAGACACCATCACTAATCCATCTAAAAGTGTTTGGTTGTTTATCTTATGCCACATCTCTTCAAGTACATAGAACAAAATTTTCCCCTAGAGCCAGAAAAGCAGTTTTCCTTGGATATCAAGAACGTACCAAAGGTTACATTCTTTATAACGTTGAAAATCACAATATTTTCATCTCAAGAAATGTCATCTTTTACAAAAATGTTTTCCCTTTCAATACCAAAATTGCATCCTCTCAAATTCCCTCACAATCAGTTTCTCAAATTGATGACTTATATTCGAAGATACCCCCCCTTCTCTTAGTCACCAAGCCAGCACAATTGATTTATCTCTTCCTTCTGATACTAGTACATCTCAGATTGACAGTGATGTTGCTTCTCCTCAACCCATACAAATTCACAGTCCCAACTTTGCTTTACCTTTTTCAACTGATATGACCTTTCAGCCTGACTCTGCATAGAGCAGTCCTACCTCCCCCTTTCCTATTTCAAATTCACATAGTCATCCTATCACTCCCACTGCTATTGTAGAGCTAGCCCCTGAACTGCATCAGTCAACAGAAGAGTTCCATAGCCTTTCTTCTGAACCTCCCTCTCATAGTCCCTACATCCAAGACTCTATAGAACCACCTTCTTTACCCACTAGACAATCCTCTAGACCTACTCAACCTCCCCACTACTTAAAAGATTATCATTGTTATTTTGCCCATTTCAATAATAATCCTTCTACTTCTTTATCTAAAGTCTTATATCCTTTACCATATGTTCTTACTTATGATTAGTGTTCTCCCTGTTATAAAATTTTTTGTTTTTCTGTATCAACAAATACTGAACCAAAAACATTTAACCAAGCCATAAAGATGGATTGTTGGAAACATGCTATGGATGTTGAAATACAGGCCCTTGAAGAAAATCAGACATGGACTGTGGTTGATCTCCCACCAGGCAAGGTTCCTAATGGTTGCAGGTGGGTCTATAAGATTAAGTACAAGGAAGATGGCTCCATTGAGAGATACAAGGAAAGGCTTATAGCTAAGGGTTACACACAAATGGGAGGGAATTTATTATTTTTATACCTTCTCCCCTATAGCCAAAATCACAACTGTCAGGGTTCTTATTTTTATAGTTGCTATAAAGGGTTGGCATCTTAAGCAATTAGATGTCAATAATGCTTTTCTGCATGGTGATTTACATGAAGAAGTGTACATGACACCTCCTCCCAACATTTCCATTTCTAACCCTTCTGAAGTATGCAAGTTAAAAAAGTCTCTATATGGCCTCAAACAGGCTAGCAGACAATGGTACTCTAAACTCTTTTCCTTTTTGATATCATTAGGTTACTCTCATTCACAGGATGATCATTCTCTCTATGTGAAATCTCAGAAAGATACTTTTACTGCAATATTAGTCTATGTAGATGACATAGTTATTGCAGGTATTTCTATGGTGGATATACAATCTGTTAAGACCACCCTTAACCATAAATTCAAGATCAAAGATCTTGGTCAACTGAGATTTTTTTTTTGGGCTTTGAGATTTCCAGGTCCTCAAAAGGCATCTTCTTGAATTAGAGAAAATACACTCTTGAGCTCTTGGAAGATACAGGTTATCTTGCAGAAAAACCTTCTTCGGTTCCTTTTGATCCCAATCTCAAATTATCTCCTAATGATGGTGAACTCCTTGTTGATCCCACTATGTATAGAAGATTAATTGGCAGGCTTATATACTTGACAAACTCTAGGCCTGACATTTCATTTGGAGTGCAGCACTTGAGTTAATTTGTCTCCAAGCCCCTTGCAACTCATTATCAGGCTGCTACCAAAGTTCTGCGTTTTTTAAAATCCTCACCTGCTAAAAGTGTCTTTTTTTCTACTTCCAGTTCATTGAAGTTGTGTGCCTTTGCTGATTCTGATTGGGCCAGATGTCCTACAACACGAAGATCCATCACTGGTTATTGTGTTTTTCTTGGTTCCCTCTCTTATCATCTGGAAGTCAAAAAAACAAAATACTGTATCAAGGTCCTCTACTGGAGTTGAGTATCGGGATTTGGCTTCTCTTACATGTGAGCTACAATAGTTACACTATCTATTTGTTGATCTTAAGATTTTTTTCCTCACCCTGCTTCAGTATACTGTGACAATAAATATGCAATCTACCTTGCTCATAACCATTCCTTCCATGAACAAAGCTGTCGTACCCCAAATTTGCCCTACCTTCATGATTATGCTTAGGTTTATCATTGTGTGATTTTCGAAATTAAAAATGAAAGAAAAGTGTTTCAACTGAAAGTGGACCATCAATATTTGATGGCCCATTTATTGGAATTCAAATCAATAGAGGGGTGTATCTTTATTCAAGGGAGTGGGGCTTTCTAAATCAGAAAGACCCATTTGTTCGTAGACCCATTTGCGAGGCATGTTGGCCACTAGCCCATGAGATTCTAAGATGGAAGTTTATTTAAAAAAATGGTGAGATTTTGATTATAGGGGTATGAAGGTCCATTAAGGTTTTATATAAAAAATTCCTGTCCAAATTCAGTAAGATTAGGGTAAAGGCCCATTAAGTCTTTTTACTGTTTTAGTAATAAGAAGGGGGTGCAATTTCAAATTACAAGCCCATTAGAGCCATTAAGTTAGCTGGTTTGGTCTTTTGTGAAGTGTTGAATAGAAGAGATGGGGGGTGTACGTTTCTTTCATGGGCCCAAATAATGGATGCAGTTTGGGCCTGCTTAATTTTGGTTTATGTTTGAAAACTATTTTATTGTTTTATTATTATTAAAAAATTATCTTTGTTTTTATTTTAATACAATTATTAAATACTATTTAGGGATTTGTTTTATAAGTATTATTTTTGAAAATGTATTTTGAAGCCCAAAAGATTGGGCCCAGTCCGTATCAAGGTGCTAAGGTTGTTGCAATAAACAAAAAAAATGCTATTGGGTGGAAGATATGTTGCAATACAGTTTAAGGCCCAAAAGTGCAAACGCATACTATTCAAATCCAACATAAATCAACACACATTTCTTGTGCTAACTAATACTGCAAATCAGAAATTGAATCTTCATATATTTTACTTCAAATCTAAAATAGTTTGAATTAATCCAAATCAAATCTAAAAAAATATTACTGCAAATCTTCATATATCAGAAATTGAATCTTCATATAGTTTAAATTAATCCAAATCAAATCTAAAATATATTTTACTGCAAATCAGAAATTGAATCTTCATATATCCTGAAGCATGATTTACAGAAAGAAAACAAAATCAAAACTAACCCAATTTATAAGATCCAAAAATCATTAAATATAATTGTTCATTACAAATCTCAGAAGACATAAAAGAAGCCCAACACACAGAATCGGAGGAGGAGAAAACAAAACCCTAATTTCTCTCTAATTATCCCTAAATCTAAGCTAAACAATTTATAACAACAACCCTAACTGCTAATCCTATAAAAAGAAAACTAAAAGAATACAGAGAGGGGTCGGAGAAAAGAAGGGAAGAAGCTTAGAGACGGAGATTTTGACAAACCCCTGTTGTTGGAGATCCAGAAGAGAAAAAGTGATTAGAGTTTCCAAATCAGAAATCCTAATCACCCTTGAACATCACCGCCGTTGACTTTTCAAGGCTCCGTTGCTATTGCTCCACCTCCTAAGACCACCAAAGCCTGCAGATCAAAAAGAAGAACAAGAGAAGGAGATTTGTGACCGGAAGCGCAAAAGTCAGAAGGTCACGAAAGGTGGTAAAAATTGCTTAACTCTATTTTCTGTTCATGATTGTAGGTTTGGTTGGGTAGAAGATTAGGGTTGGGTTTGCACTGCCGGGAGGTGAACATTAGGGTAGATGAGAAAGGTGAAGGGTTTGTTATCGCGAGAGAGAAAGGTGAGAGCTTTACTGTAAAACAAACAAAATTAATTTTGTAAAAAAATAAAAAAATACAATAACTTGTATGCTGATTGAATCGTATACGCCACGCCTAGTATAATAATTGTGCACCCTTAACTTCATCCCTTAGATACGCATCAAACGGCCGTTAGACCAAGTTTCATGGTAAGACCGTGCTCCCTCGCCTCATACAATCCAGCTAGGTCTCTCTCCAAACTCGTTGGGCCTGAGCCCATTGCTTTAGACACCCCCTCCTACAGCAATTACTAAGACTCCAAAATAATTCACACCCCCCTATCCAGCATGTACTTTGGGCCAAAACCTAGACTATTTTCAGCACCCCCCTGTTTTTACTTCATGACTGGGATTACACCCCCCAGGTTTGCCTAAACAATTATTATTATTTTTTATTTCTTTTATATTTTTTATATATTATATTTTATTCATATTATATTTTATTAATTATTTATTCCTTTTTATTAATAATTATAATTATTATTATTAATTTTTATTACCATATTTTAAATATTAATTATTATTTATTATATGTAAGTATTACTATATGATAAAATAAATTATTTTCATGTAAAAATTGCATATATTATTTTCTATACTATTTGCATTAAGTTTTTTAATCATGCATTAATTAAGATTTCTTCGCAATTAACACAATAAAAAAACACAAACAAATCTCAAACTATTTTCGCGAATAAAACTAAGTTAATCAACAGATCTTTTTGCAAATGAGTTTCAAACTAATTTTGGCTTACTGCGTTCTCAATCAAAATTTCCGCAATCACTACTCCCGACCGAGAGCGAAGTGATTCAAAATATGTTTGCAAACCCCTAAAAGACACTAACACATACAAACTACGAATTGGGACTCTGATTCCTCATGAGAGGATACGTAGGCACACTTGCCATGCACGTGCGCAAACTGCAGTAGCCAATCTCCATTTTTTCTCAACTTTAAGCCATGATTTTTTTTTGTGATGCAAGTTTCATTTTCCAAAATGCAAAGCACCATGTTGATCATCATTGAATGATCTTTCAATAAGCCTCTTTAAATCAAAAAATGCATGAGCCAATTTCAAAGGGCTTGAGCATTAAGTTGACTGATTAGTGTTTGTGTACATGCTTGGAAAATTCAGAATTTGGTGCATTGTGCTTTGATTCAATATAGGTCACTTTGGCACATGCCTTGCATGAAATACATCTCATTTTTTTCTTTCAAAAAGAGCCAAACCAAGTCACAGAAGATGCGTGACTCTATTCCTTTGTGTATTTCCATTTTTGGCAATCTTTTCCTTTTAAAAATTTCACCCCCATGTGCTGACTATGCCAGCTCATTATTCCCTAATGATTCATTCATTTTGTACTCATTTGGAGGTCACCAAAACACAACTCAACTCATGCTCTATCAACATGAAACGCAACACACAACTTCATGCTCTCTTTTTTCTGATTTTTTATATTTTTGGTTCTAACGATTTTGTTGGCCTCTAAAGACCATAATACCCTCATTATGCACTCTGTTGTACCCCAAAATTTGCCCTCCCATATTCTTCAAGATTTGCAAAGAGCATGCTTCAAAATCTCCCAAGGGTTGCACAGTTCAAGGGCCTCCTAACAGTCAAAAAACTAGGGTTTTGGTTCTGACAAAGAAATTGAAGTTTCCAAGGGTCTAAACAAGTCCCACATGCCTACAAACATGGTCAAACATCCACATGCCAAGTTTCAAGACTTACAACACAAAATTGCACAGCCAAAAACCCTAATTGCTCAACAGTCAACTGTAGGGGCAAAATGGTCATTTGACAGTCAAAAGTTCAAATTTTTGGTCAACATATTATTTTGAAGCCACAAACATCATTTGATCAATTCTTGATCATGACTCTCAAGGCATGGCTCAAAAAGTCTCAAGATGCAAAAGTTTCCATATCTGGACAGTTGAAAAAGTCAACTGTAACTTGACCAGGGCATAACTTCCACATGGTTCATCATAAAAATTCCATCCAAAGCTAATTTTGAAGAGAAATACATTTCATACAACTCCTCTTCAAACTTCAAGTCCAAGAAATGCTCTCACAAAAAGTTATCAATCTCAACATTATAGGTCATTTTCAAAAGTCAACAAAAGGGCACTTTAAGTCAAAGACCATAACTTGAGATTGGTAAATGAAAATGACATGGGACCAAAGGCATTGGTTAGAGGACTTCAAGACCTTTCCAAAATGTCCAAGAACATGATCAAAGCTTAAAAATTGAGCAAGATATGCCTTGTGGAAGTTGGGAAATTTTTGGGAATTTTGAAAAGTCAACTTTGCTTCAAATGCCTCAAAATTGCTAATGGGCCACAATTTCTTCCAAGAATCATTATCCAAAAGTTATGCACGACCCATTGACCCAAAGGGGAGTTATTTCATCATTTTTTATTATTTATTTGAATTTTTATCACCATTAATTCATTTAATTAAATAAAACATGACAAAAATACTCAAGCATGCATTTTAAATCTTTTTATGCAGCTAATAGGTCTATCATAACTCGAAGATTTCGTGCACACTCAATATGGAAAGATTTGGCCATGATTGGTATTAAAAGACATGAAAAAGATTGAAAAAAGATTCATTGAAAATCAAATATTGGATTCATGAATGCAAAGGTTTCTTGGCTTGGATTTCACCCTAATTCATTCCTCATATAAACACAAAGCTAACCCTAATGCAAAGAACCTGAAAGCTGCGCTCAGAACCATATACAAACTTTGCATTTTTTCAAAAAAAGTTCAAAACTGAAAACACAGTTTCAGTGCGTTTCAAGGCAAGATAACCATTCCAATAGCTTGCCAAGGTTACCAGGGATCTATTCCAATCAAAACCATAGCCTCTAACATTAAGAATCGGTATAACGAAGCCGCCCTGTTCTTGATATTTCTCATATTCGTGTTTTGATTTATGCGCATTATCCATGCATTTTTCTTGTTGATTTGTACTAATCTAATCATTCTAAAGCTAACAGTGCTATTCAATTGAGTTTTTAAGGCCTGTATGAGAATCTACCATGGGAGCTCGTTAGGGTTTCAGGAACTTTAAAAGGGGGTTTCTTTCAACTGGAAAAATTAGGCAACAAGACTAGTACCATCAAAACCAGGGCATCTGGACGAAACGATTGATCCTATCGCACCTAATTTATATTACGTGATACTCTATTCGCTATTTTTGTAGGTACCACTTAGTGGGGGTTTAAAACCCCCGCTATCTGTTCTATATTTTCAGTCAAAACAAAGGCGTGATGGAGAAGATGCTGAGGTGTTGGACATGGGTTGGCCAGTTTGAATAGCTGGCGCGCTTTTTGCTTGGTTAATACTATAAGCGCTTGTTTCATTTATATTATTCATATTCCATTGGCTAACAAACACGCGCATACAGCTCAGATGGTGGAACGTGCATTTGGCAAACGTTGGGATCTGGGTTCGATTCCCAGGTCCCCTCCCTTCTCAATATTATTTTGCTTTCCATATTTCTGTGCAGCGTACCTTTCAGGGACCACCATACAACTCTATCTCTGGGCACGCCACATGTCTCAGGAGACGAATCCAAGGGCCAACACAGGATCTCCACCATGCACCTTGGTCAGCAGATCCACACGCGTCCTTGAAAAGTCAACCAAGGGCTTGAATTCATTGGGCCTGATTGCTGATCATACCTCCAAAATTGGGGTCAACACCCCCCATTGGTTTGCATATTTTCTTTCTTTTCATTTTTTCTATTTATTTGTTTTATTTATTTTAGTTAATTCATCAAAATTAATTTTTCATAAAATATAAAAAAAAAACAGAAAATCATAAAACAATAAAAAATATGCTTTGTTAATATTAATTAATATTATTTTGTACATAAATGTAATAATTAATTTAGTTTTAACTTTAGGTTTAATTTTAAATATTTCTTGAATAAATTAAAAAATGTAGAAATTAGGGTTTTTGTACTTTTATTCTTTTTTCCTTTTTCACCATATTTAATTATTAATTATTTTTTGTAAATAAATATGCCATGTAAATAATTAATGTAAAACTTGAATTTGTTTTTTTAATAATTAAAAAATGTTTAGAATTAGGGTTTAATTAACTTTTAAATTCCATTTAATTTTCTCATTAAACTCCATAAATACAAAAACTCAAAAAAAATAAGTTCTTGCTTTTATTTAATTTAATTAATTTAATAATTTCAATGTAATATCTTTAAAGGGTCCAACGCCCTCGCATTCGATTATAATTTCTTTTCGCGCACTTATTTTATTTCTTTTTATAAATTTCATGTACTTGCCCCAAAGCCTTGTAATAGATTAATTAGGATATTTATCTTTCCGCATTTTTATTTTATTCAAATCGGGTCTTGGATTAATTTGGCGATGTAGACCCGCGCCTTTGTAATAGCGTAGGACTCTTAATTCCGCACCTTTTAACTGCTAATAATTTGCATGAAAGAATGAATGCCAAAAATAAAAACAAAGCGTAGATCACAAATGCATGACAAGATAAAAATAATTGAAAGTGACACACAATTCACACACCACCCCTAGGGTATGCCTCACTGTTGCCTTGCCCCTCGAAATGTGGTCGTCGAGTAGAGGACGTTTTAGTAAGTCCTCATGTCCATGAACATGGGATGAGGGTAACTTCTAAGGTGTCTTCCTATTGCTCTGGTGACCACAATGTCCCGAACCCTCGAATTGACCCGAACACCTCCAACGGTGGTGCTACCTACCTCTCAATGGTGGGATGACACTACCTTAAGGACATTTACACAACCTAATTCCTTAGGGTAGGTAGATGACTCATAGAAACTTGCTCTATTTCAAAAAAAACAAATCAAAAACTTCTATTCACACCGACACTTTGCAAAAAGATTTTAAAAAAAAACAACTTTTCAAACACTCTTGAGGACTGATATAAGAGTCGAACTGGAATTTTAAACGAAACTTTTTCAAACTCACTTACTTTGAAAAGCAAACAAACATTTTGAAAACACAATGAGCAAGTATCTAAGAGCCCATGGATAACCATGGATAGAAAGAGTGCTAACACCTTCCCTTTCTATAAATCTACCTCCTGAACCGAGAACTAATCTCAATAAGGAATTTTTCTGTGCTTTTGTCCTTTCCATTTGGAGAAAATAAAAGACGGTGGCGACTCTTGCTTCCGCGACATTTCGTGAACCAGCGTTAAATAGTCAGTTCCAGATCCACCGATCACACACTCTATATAAAGTCACACCCTCACTCTCTCTTGGAGTAGATACCTCATTTGCTAAAAATCAGATCTGAAACTCATTCTCTCTCAAAGAATTTTTTGCTTCGAAGCTTCATTCTTCTCCATTCTAGAGCTCAATTCATCATCATTTTCATTTCATTGTAGCATTAGAAGCAAGAGGCAAAGGGTTTTCACATCATTTCAGATGCCATAATTGACTTTATTTCTCAACTCGAAAGGTATTTTCAGATCTTGATTTTTCATAATTTTGCTTGTTTCAAGTGATTTAAAGCATGTAATTATGTTCATAGTTGGCCAGATCTTACATCTGATGCATGAAATTGCTTGGTTTTGATTCTCATTTGATTTGGTGAACTTCTGGTTTTTCATGATTGGATGATTTTCACAATTTTCTTGCTCTGATTTCTACTTCTATGATTGATCATTTTGAATTTTGTGAAAAGCATGATGTAGTTGATAGTTTGAACTTTGATTTGGAATTTAAATCACTGAAAATGGTTGAGAATTGAAGTTCGAATCATGATCTGAAGTTTGTGTTTGAAACTGAAAAAAGTGTGGGTTAGGGTTTATGTTGGAGGTTGAAGATGATTAGGTGGCACATTCCTATTGGCCAAAGTTGATTTTTATAATTTTAATTTCATTTGTTTTCCTTGATTTATTTCTCACTTGATATTAATCCAAAAATTCTGGAAAAAAATGTGATAGGTCTATTTTTTAGTCTAATATTTTAAAATAATTTTTATATAATTTTCAAAATTAGTTTGATACATTAATTAAATTCATTGATTAAATGTGTTAAATTAATTAATATTTCCATACATATCTTGTTTAATTTTTGTTTCTGACTTTTCCATTACGCAAAAATTCCACCAAATTTTTTTTAGACCTTTTGACTGGTCTATTTTCAGAATGTAAATATTTTGGATCTTTTGACTGGTCTATTTTTTTATTGATTAAATAATTAGGGAGCTTTAATTGATTTTAAATCATTTTTAATTGCATTTTCTTATTTTTGCTTTACACAAAAAATACCAAAAATATTATTCCTGACTTATTCAAGTCATTTTCTTGCCTCTTGAATTTTATTTCACACTTATCTTATATTTTTTTATTTACTTAGAAAGTGATGTTAATGGTTTGATTTTGCTGATTTCCCTTACTTAAGCTACAAGCTAGGTTTAATTGCATAACTTCCCAAATTCCTAGGACTAATTATGTTTAGATTAGGGTTTTTAAGTGTCTTAAGGTCTTAGAAATTAATTTTTCTTAATTTTAATAGTCGATTTGATATTTTCCCTTAATTAATCAAACTAGGGTTTCCAACTAGGGGCTTATCTAGGCTAGATTAACTTGTTCGATTGAGTTTTCAACTTGAACCTTGCTAATTTTGTATTGAGCTTGATGCTCCTGACCTATGGATGTCTTGGGAACCTTGAAATGTTTTTGTCTTATTTTTATAAGTCTTGTTTCTATTTTTGACTCAATTATCCTTCTCATGTATGATTGTATGCTCTTTTGAATTAGAGGTAGAGGGAATGCACTTGTGCAATTCATGATGGATCAAATACTTTATTTTTATCATCTTAATTACTATTTTATAGGCTTGAGTTCATCAAAGAACCATTCAAGATCTCATAACTTGTTTGTTTTTGTTTGATACTTATTTGTGACCATGGTTAAAGAGGTAGCTTTTGTGCACCACTTTTTATGTGTCATTTGGGTCCATTTTGATTTGAATATTTTTTGATTCCGACTTTTTAAGGGTTTCTTATTATCATGCAAAACTCCTTTGATCCTTGATTGGCATTTCATTGCTCATTCAACATGGTGACAAGATAGGAGCCATATTCCCTTAGTTTTTGACCTAGTTTGTATTTCTTTGCTTGAAAGGACTTTAGGTCTCACATTTATTAATGTTTAAACTTTAATTTTAATTCTCTTCTCATCTCTACTCTCTACGCTCCTATGATCCACTTGGTTAGTGCTCACTTGCTAATTCATCATGGTGACACAATGGGAGCGACATTTATCCATTGCATTTGGTTTTTGAGTTTTTGAGTTGTTGATGTTTGTTTCTTGTGATTGTGAAACTTATCCCAACCTTGTACCTTGACTTTGGTTGTTACCTATAAAGTCCAAGGACATTGAGTTTAAAATTACTTTGATCTTTTGCTTATAACTTCGGGACAGTATTTCTCCAATGTCATGATACTTAGGTATGTTACCTTGTTAACACCTCTTAAGGTTTTAAATTCATGACTAGTATCTTATGAGGGTGTTATCATCACCCAAGGACAAATAAGATGCTTTATTACTTTCATTTGGTCTTTATCAACTTTATTTTATCTAAGATAGAATGCCTTTACTTTTCTTTTAGATGATTTTGCTCATCAATTAGGTGGCTTTGTTCATATAAGAAGTCTCAACTTCTACTTGGTTACTCTTGAGTCTCATCTTGAGATAACCTATTATATAAGTCACACATTCCATGATTCTCAAATCATGCACTCTTTGTTCAAATCCATAATTGATCAATGTAAACATGTTTTGTTTGTTTCTTTTCAACACTTCCCTTTTATGTGATGCATGTGTGACTTTTCTTACGGGGTTTATAATATTTGAATGCGATCTCTAGATATTGGTTTTCTATTGACTTGTATGATATGATACTCCCCTAACAATTTTCATCCCTCACTTACCCTTCCCTCCTACCTCATTCACTCTTAGAGTTAGTCTAGGTTTGATTGTGGGCCTAGTTTTATGATTGTACCTAAGATTATTTTAGTAGGTTTATGTTAGGGCTTCCATATTTTCTTAGGGAACTTTAACTTTTTGTGTTTACTTCTTATCTCATCATCCTTTAACTTGTCGTGCCTTGATCATTTAACCATTTACGTAGGTGCACTTCACTACACCGTTTCACCAGATACTAGTTTATTTGCTATGGTGGTTGTACTACGCTTTAAAATGATTAACTGAGTGTTTTCTTAAACCTTGATAAATGATAAATGAATAACCAGTTTATATTCATATTTTATCTTACCTTGTTAATACTAATAATTTTTTTTAGATGTGCGAGGTATGTCATGGACTTTCTTTACTTTGTGTTCCGCTTTATTTGTAGGATACAACTGTGCTTTTGAGGCGATTTATCTGGCTTCTCATATCTATGAGATATGCATATACATTTGCACTATTGCGTGCTTTTTCTGTTTGTATTACCTTGCAAAATATTTGTATGGTCATTTCCGTTACACACTATTTGTGATTTATTTTCACATTGAGGCTTTGATGTTTATGATTGACAACGCGACTTCTGACATGTTTCTTTGATTAATGCTAGCTCGTTCGAAGATATCTGGGTTTCGTTACTGTTTAGTTACTTATTTGCGGATTATATTTGTTTTGTACTTTCTTATCCGATTTACTTTTTACCCGTATTTTACTGCTTACTTAGGGTTGGGAGTCTGTGCCACTTGGCATGCAATTCTGGAACTCCTCACTAGGAGGCCATGTTTTTGTTTGTTTAAATAATTGTGCCCGCATTATATTATAGATGATAAGCCGTCAAAAGGAGGAGAGTGCAGAGGGTTCATAATCAACCCCCGCACATTCTAGTCTGTGTCGTTCCTATGCTCACTTTCTACAAGTAGATGCTATGGACACGTGCTCAAGATCTGAATGAATTTAAGCCTTCAAAGGAAAGTAAAAAGGGTTCTTGCAATCGGATCCCCACGCTTTCTTTAGCTCGTGTTGACCAACGCTGATGCTTAGTGTAAACATACACTATGTCTTTTCCCCCAGATCTTTCTTTCCCTGGTAATTGATATCGCGGTTAAGGATCCCTTATATTCCCACAATCTTATGGCTAGGTTGACTCAGGTGATTTGGTCCCCTTGGCTATGGCTTGACCCCTGGTCTAATGCTTGGTTTCTTGTCTATGGAGGGACCTTCCCTGTTACTACTTGGCCTGTGCCATGTAGGTGTTTGATATTCGAGTAATGCTCGAGCTCTTGATTGTCCCGGGTGTTTTATCATTTGTTTGCTTGATTTTTTTGTCACAGGATCTGTGACATTTTATTTTCCATGTTCCCTTTAGGCTAGTTGTCGAGCTAGACATTAAGGTAGGAATCCATGTATGTTCACTAAGGTAGGTACTCCCCTTTTAAAACTCCACCATAGGATCATCATTGTATGATTACACTGGGGCTAGAGATTAGGATAGTCTCCCTTTGTCGTTTTCTTTTCTTTGCATATTGCATCTTAAAATAAAAACTATCTTTTCTCGGTAAATCATAAAGCCTCTCTAATGAACTTAAATCCTTCTTCAAGATAAAAAATACAAATCAATCTTAATTGTTTGTGCGCCTTTCGGCTCTGTTTTAAATCTTTGATAAGTTAACACCTTACCACCCTTACCATGATATTTTACTATCTTTTTGTCTATGTTTCTCCATCACATACGTTTGTTATCCTATTTTGATTTTCAATATCAGTGTGATATTTTATCATCTAAATTACTATTTCTCCAGCCTTCCCATAACATTTTACTATCTTTTTTCCGGTGTTTCGCCATCGCATATGCTTGTTATCCTACTTTGATTTTTGATATCATTGTTAGGTGTGATGTCTTGTCATCGTTGCCATGATATTTTACTATCTTTTTGCCGATGTTTCGCCATCACATATGTTTATTAGCCTACTTTGATTTTTGATATCATTGTTAGGTGTAATATTTTATCATCTTATCCAATATTTTGCCATCATGCTGGTGTTTCATCATCTTATCTGAGTTTGTGTTGCCATGTGATATCTTGTCGTCCCTTTTTTTATGTTTTATCATCGTTGTTGATGTTTTTCTATCTTGTCTAATGTTTCGTCATCGTTATCTGATGTTTTGTCGTTTTGTCTGATGTTTTTCTATCTTGCTTATTGCTTTTGTATTCTTAACTAAAAAACACAAACCAACCAAAATATGTGAGTCAAACTACGACTGCTATGATTCCTTAAAAGGGATACGTAGGCATTGGGGTAGGGCCCGAACGAGCACAACTTTATTTTCCCTACATTATTTTCTCTTTTATTTTGCATGCATTTCCCCTTTGCATCTTTCTTTTCAGCTTTAAGTCTTAGACATAGATTTTAACTACACACATTAAGTTAGACAACATGAGTGGATACCGTAGAGTACTTCAGGCGTATGGGATGCTAATATCTTCCCCTTGCGTAACAAACTCCTTTACCCGATCTCTCGGTCGAAATATCGTGATTTCACCCCTTCAAGTTTTCTCGATGTTCACTTTTTCCTTTCAGCGGGATAAAAGACGTTCATTGGCGACTTCATTGATTTCATTATCAGATAACGGTTCGGCCGATTATTATAATCTATTTATATATCGATGACTTGCTGCTAACTGGAATAGCTTGGAGAACTTGTTGAAGTTCAAAGAGCTAATGATAAGAGAATTATTTAAAATGTCAGATCTGAGAAAATTGTCTTATTTCTTAGGCATGAAATTTTAAATGTCAAACTAAGATATGGTGCTACATCAAAGGAAGTATGTCAAAGAGATACTCAAGTGATTCAGGATGGATGATTTGACTACAGCATCTTCACATGTCGAACCAAGTTTAAAGTTTGAGAAGCGTGGAGAGAAAGACGAAATCGATGTAACTTTATTCAAATAAATTGTCGGATCTTTGAGATATGTGTGCAATAGTCGATCTGATATAAATTTTACAGTTAGATTAGTGAACAAATACATAAATGAACTAAATGTGTCACACATGAAGACTACAAGAAGAATTCTGAGATACTTAAAAGAATCGATAAACTGTAAAATCCTATTTTGAAGAGATTCTGAAAACAAAGATGCTATAAATCACATTATATTTCATTTACTTTGATCTAAAACTAACTTTACAGAATATATCACTCAAAATTAACCGTTTTTTACCTAAGAACCAATCACACGTTAAAGGAATCTAATATTAAATTATTATAAGTTTAATAACTACTCCATATATTTGCAATCAACCGATGATATTTCTCTATGATGTCATGTTGGCATATGTATATAATATTATATATTATGTACATGCAGATTGCAGACCAATGATTTTTCTAGAAAACATCATAGATATCGAATGAGATATTCCCTAGACTGAGATGTCTTCTTGTTTTTAACTTTTACTCTTAAAATATACATAGATCTTAGATCCCATGAATCAGAGTGAGTTAACGTATGGCACATGGTTTTCTCTTATTATTCCAATAGTTTAACCAAATATATTATCATATTTCAAGCCTATAGTTATTGTCAAAGTTTATAACATTACAGCGTGAAATACAAAATTGACTTATTTAGAATAGGTGTCAGAATTACTTGAAGAGAATAGTAAAATATGTTTACAAATATCTATTTGATGTGATTTGATTAAAAATATGTTTAACAAAATTTTATATCATCAATATTTACAAACTGCATCTTAATTGAACATTGTCTAGGGTTGTTACAATTTTATATGATTAATTCGTTTAGTTAAGATCACTTAGTGTGTGTTTGTTTTCATACTGGAATGTTTTAAGACACCTTCTTTTCCACCTTTATGTTTTTTATTAGGTCTCCGATAAAAAATAAAAAATATTTTTTAAAAATCAAAGATGTATTTTCGAACGTATTTATTTTTACATAAAATTAAATTCAAACGAATAAGTCATTTTATTATACTTAATTTTAAAGATATATCTTTAAATAAATTTTATAATTTTACAAAACAAAAAAAATTAGATATGTATCTCTGAATACCAGTAATGTCTCTATTAAAAAAAATAATTGAAATAAGATTATAAAAATCAGAAAATACATTTAAAAATAAA
Source organism: Vicia faba (assembly GCA_948472305.1). NCBI lineage: Eukaryota > Viridiplantae > Streptophyta > Magnoliopsida > Fabales > Fabaceae > Vicia > Vicia faba. Next base: position 168,973,402 of record OX451739.1, read on the forward strand.
ATAAAATTAAGTGTCTATAAAATTTTCGGATTTTTTTTTTGAAATTATTAAAATAGAAAATAAATCAAATAAAATAAA